>CM032446.1:15952085-16012693 GCA_019049505.1 Pachyrhynchus sulphureomaculatus
GTTTTCGTTGTTTAATCTAAAAGATATTTGGTGTTCTTTAAACCTAGTATCAAAATTTCTCCCTGTTTGGCCTATATAACAGCTGTTATATTCATTACACGACAGTTTATAAACTCTAGAGTCTTTATGAGTTTCGTCGTTTAATTGAAAAAGAGGGAGGAAAGTTTTTGGGGTAATTTAAAAGCGATATTTATGTTGCCTTTTGCGAGTATATGTGCAATTTTATTACAAATTGGTCCAAAATATGTCAATCAGGAAAAAGTTTGTTTTTTATCGTTTTAACGTGTGAATAAATATGTCTTAAGTTTAGTTGTTTTTGTTTTTTAGATATATTTTTGAAGAAGAAATTTTATAAAAAGTTTTAAGAATATATTGAAAAATAATTCCCGAAATTTGAAAGAAAACTTCTTTAAAGACCTGTAAATACGTCCATAATCATCAAAAAAAATTTTACTGTTAACAAAAAATACCTGAGTTGCAAACAATAATGTAATTTAACATTTTGTAATAAAATAATTTTAATTTAAGATCACCAGAATTTAATGACAAGTAATTCCAAATTGTACAGGAGAATTTGTATTAAATCGTAAATAAACTACCTTAGTTTGTAGTATTACGCTTGACAATGAAGAAAACCTACGAAACTGCAGCCTTATACTTGGCTCCAATGTCATACGCTACAATGTGTACGCTAAGTCTATAAAATCTAAAATAAAATGGAAAATTAGTTTTTTCGCAAATATCCCTAAAAATAAAAAAGATATTGAAAAACTAATAGCACCATGTGAAAGAGCGGGAAATTTTACAAAAATAGAATATATAGATTTTTTCCAGATTTTTAGTGTTCCGTACGGAACACTTATAAGATCACTTCGGTGTCTGTCTGTCTGTCTGTCACGCCCGATTTTCTCCGAAACTATTTGACACAGAACGGTGAAATTTGGTAATAATATAGGAATTGATGGCCTCATCAGAGCCATGTAGTTTTGAGAATTAAGTTTTGACTTAAGGGGTTAGTTTTGGGGGGTGAAGTCGGAAGTGAAAAAAAAATTTTTTTACTAGGTCATCGAGTGTGGTGTCAAATGAAAGCTTGTGATAACACGAGTAAAAAATATATATATAATATTATTCTTGCGCGCACTTTTCTTTGTATTATTTTTAAAAATTCGCGAAAAATCGCTGTCCCAGGCCTTATCTCGAAAAGTACTTATCAAAAAATTTCGAAAAAATTCTGGAATATTCTCCACGGGGTGTAGATTGAACGAAAATTATCACGAGTGCATTACCTTTAATAATTTATATGGTATATAAAAAAACAAAAAATTTCAAGGTCATCAGATTTCAGTAAAGATTGGAAACAAACTTTGTTGAAAACTCATTTGGGGTGTGTTTTGTGAAGTCACTGATCATTTTATACCACCGTAACATAAATTTTGACTTAAGGGGTTCGTTTTGAGGGGTGAAATCGGAAGTGAAAAAAATTTTTTTTTACTAGGTCATCGAGTGTGGTGTCAAATGAAAGCTTGTGAAAGCACGAGTAAAATATATATATATATATATATAATATATATATATATATATATATATATATATATATATATATATAATATGATACTTGCGCAGACTTTTCTTCGTATTACTTTTAAAAAATCGCTGTCCCCTACCTTATCTCGAAAAGTACTGATCAAAAAATTTTGAAAAAATTCTGAAATATTCTCCACGGGGTATAGATTGAACGAAAATTATCACGAGCGCATTACCTTTAATAATTTATTTGGTATATAAAAAAAAAAAAAAAAAAACTTCAAGGTCACCAGTTTTCAGTAAAGATTGGAAACAAACTTTGTTGAAAACTCATTTGGGGTGTGTAGTGTAGTGTAGTCACTGATCATTTTATACCACCCTAACAAAAATTTTTATTTTAAAAACAATCAACGTACGGAACACTAATTGTGCAAGTTCAACTTGCACTTGACCGGTTTTATTTTTAATTAGCTTGAGGATTTATTAAAAATTTGGATAGGTGATTCAAAAAATGTAACGCTCCAGATTAATTTGAAAATCTACACGCACCGCATGAAGGTTAATCGATATTACTTGTTTTCGGAGTGTAAAAAAAATTTAAAAATAGATTTTTGAAGAGGAGATTATCAGTTTTCCGATGATACTACTAGTTTTTATTTTTGTTGTTTTATAATTTGTAAAAACGTTGTTGTTTTATAATTTGTAAAAACGAAATTTTTTCTTTGCATGATTTTAACTGGGTAAATACAAATATTTAATAAAATATAGTACTGAAAAAAAAACCTTGTGCATATACCATTATTATACCTTAAGTTTTAATATAAGAATAATTAAAAATTGAGTTTTTAAATATGAAAATTTGCCTACTGTAGTGCGCCGCACAGTGCGAAATTTCTTGAGTTTACCGGAACTTAATTATTTAAACCAGTAAAACAGTTCTATTTGTTGGTTTTTTTAAAATTTTTAATAAAAATTAATGTGTTTTATTTAAAGTTTTTCAGTTTATTTGTGTTTTTTATTATAGAACAATTAAAAAAAACATACATTTTGTAACAACATTTTTGAACATCTATTCAGAATGAGACTCATTGCAATCGTCTGAAGACTCGCAATCATTACATGGATCTGCAAATCTTTCTAACAACTCTAAAACTTCTGGCGTAACTTCACTATGCTTGGTTTTGGGTGCTTTACGAAGACTAGGGATGTACGGATCCGATGAAATAAGCAGTCGATTAAATAAATCCGTATTTGTGTCAATTCGGTATGTTTTTCTAGTAAAAAGTTCGCGATATTTTCTGCAGTCTTTGTTTCTTGCCTCCTGAGCTTCTTCAGAAAATTGTCCGATCGGAAGAATGCAAGAGGCTATAATATCATTTCCATGACAAAGGACTTTATGCACACTTACGGGCACTGAGTACCAGAAATATTCTTTCAAATACAATTCCAAAGTTTCTCTTGCATATTCGCCGAACTTTTCTGAATCAATTTTAAGACCACAATTCAGGCACTCTTAACAGCACATGAAAACGCTTGATCAAATCTAAATTAACGCCAGTTATTTCGGAAGACTTTTCGGCATTTCTAAAGAATTTCCTCGCGGTATTACCATCGTTTGTGTTTCCGATCTGCTGTTTTAGCATATCTATAAGCAAGCCAAGCTCCTCTTTGAATTTTTGTTGAATGTATTTTTTCTTCTCTGCAACTTTTTTTTTTATTTTCTGCTCCACGAGCTTGCCATGCCTTAATATCCAGTTTGTACGATATATGTAAAATACATTCCAAAAACCTTATCCATGCATGGAGGGGTGATAGTCCAAGGGATAAAAAGGATTCATTTATATTTTTTTGAGGTATATCGCAGATATTGTTCATTTCACTAGATTTAGCCCCACATAAGTAGCATGTTTGTGATGATGCACAGGATGATACAGCATTGCATACTTTACCGTCAATCATACAAAGATCATATTTGCTGTAACCTGAAATTGCTTGCCATCTACAAGTATAGTGGTTGGAGTAAGTTGAGATATTTGTTCTTTCACTTTGTTTACTTCTAGGTAATTACACTGACTGTTTCTTTGGCAAAAACAAACTTAATGGGGCGACAGAACCTTGTGGAAGAAGAAGCAGGGTTTTTCCAAATTACTGACTGATTATCACCATTATCATTTACGGAGCACATTTGGATTGGTACCATTGATACACTAAACATACTATCATCAGAGCTATGTTTGTCCACATACTTTTGTCGATAATTAACTTGTTCCGCCCCATCACAACCCCACTTTACGATATTATTTAGTGCTTTAACGTTTGATAAAGTTCTAAGAATCTCTTCTAGCCCTGTACAAAGTCTTGCTACGGTATGATTTATAAGCGACTGAACTGATACTTCAGCTGAAACTTCAGTTATTATTATGTCCTTTGGATAGCAGAACCTCTTTGCCTCTTTTACAACATAATAAGGTGGATACAAAGTGCAACGGTGATTTTTTGCTTGATCTCGAACAATGTTGTACTGATTTGACGATAAGTTTGCATCAATAAGTAGCGCCAGAGCCTGGTCTGGAGTTAATTTTCGTGGGCTGTTTGAAGAAGACATGCGAGCCTTCTTGATTTTGCTACCCCTTTCTGGAGAACCAGATGCCAGTTCCTTGACAATCGCTGCAGAGTTTCGTTTTCCAGATTGGTATAGCTTTGTTGCAGTTGCTTTGGCTAACTCGTCTTGACTACCGGGCTTCAAAAGATGATGCACTTTTCTGTTTTGCACTTTAGGATGACAATCCCTAAATTCTTTTTTAGACCTGCCTGCATTGGTCCTCGATCCACTAGGCAATGCATCCCTTACAGCATTTGAAAATTTTACATTATTTTCAAGCCAGCTAGCATTTTTATTCAGAAATGATGCTAAATTTCGACTGGATTCCCTTCACCTTTTTTGTATTTTACAAACCAGCGCACGAAGAGTTGCCTTTAAACTGCAATGAGCGTCAGATGTTAGCATTGGTGAGCCTATTTTTTCCAAAACAAAACCAATGATGGCGTCCGATGTCGGTTCTTCCTTCCACTTTTGGAATATCCAGTTATATGAAATTTGCAAAGTCATTCTGGAAAATGTTTAAATTTAAAAGAAGATCGCAAAATATCGCAGAAGATCTTTTGTGTTTCCAACAGAGGGAAAAAAAACCTTTCAAATTTTGTGCATTTCAAGCTGGTATTATGTAGTATCACTTTTTAAAGTCTCCACTGAAGTTAAAAATGTAAATTTTACTTACTTCTTAAAAATCACTTTTTTCACGAACAAATCACACACGAGTAAGAAAAGATTTTGCAATTATTTAAATGCCAATAATTGACAATTCTCTTATAAAATAAATGAAGAAAAAATCATGGCCTACTGACTTGCCGTTTGTATGTACCACTCTATTAACTTAAACAAATCGACTAGCTTTCTGTAGGCAAAAAGTATGATTGAATAAGTAATGCAACTTTCAGGTGCATTTTGCAGTTGTTTCTCAGGGTTAATCCCCAAGTATGAGGTTTTAGAGGTGGGATATTAACCTACCAAAATAATGAATAATCTTATGCATTTTACGTATTTCAAAAATTGAATAAACTTCCGCTAAACTTCCTAAAGTTCGCACTGTGCGCCGCCGGCAATTTTACGTCCAAAGCATTTCGAAATGGTCAAATAAAGTCGGACAATTTTTTTTTAGTTACAGTAAAAAGTATATTTGATATTAGAAAATCATTAAGAACTTTAAAAAACTTTCTCTTTTTTTGTAATTTAGCTCCTAAACCCTACAACTTAAAATAAAAAATTAAAGGTGGGAAATGAAAAATAAAAGTTTAAGCTTTTAGTATGTAGATAAGAAAACAGTTATTGAAAACACAAAAAGTCTAAAATGTCTCGAAGAAATTAAATGCATTACGTACTCTCTGGCCGTCATATTGCCAATTTTAAAATATTTAACGGTATGCACAAACGTTAATTTAATCATAAATGAGGTTGGACGCATGATTCCCACTACCAGCCATTAAATGTTAAGTATTTTTTTTTAAATTACGGTAAAACTACAAAAAAATAATTTATATACAATTTTTTTGAAAAATTTCCCGTTCTTTCACCTGGTGCTATTAGTTTTTCAATATCTTTTTTATTTAGGGATATTTGCGAAAAAACTAATTTTCCATTTTATTTTAGATTTTATAGACTTAGCGTACACTTTAGAGCAGCAAACTTTTTTTTATCGTATTCTACGTCTAAAAAATTACCTGTATGCCAAAATGCAGCCTGTTAACATTTCGTAAAAATATGCCTCTGTCATTGTGACGTGTCTTTGGACAGAATTTTTTATAACATTTTTACTTTAAGAGCTTTTTCCGTATTCAAAGATAAAAAACGTTTTGTTTGATCAATAAATTCAGAAACAACATATATACAAATCGTTTACAGACCGTAATTGTATTTTAAAACCGTAAGTTGCTTTTTACACCAGCATGGCTCCTTTAATGTGTACCCAAAATTCGATATTTCACATTGATTATGGTACTCCAGTGATCGCAAAAAGTACCGACTATAGAACATCAACTGGTAGAGGTCATGAGTTCATGCCTAGTATTGCTCAATATTTTGATTGTGTGAGTATTTTATAAATCTAAGTTTGAATATATCCAAAGCGGTGTTTCTAAAAATCCTAATCTTTGACATCGGTAGCGTGTATGACTCTAGAAGTATGGCTACGTTTGTACATTTAGATTGTCTATAAGAACCAAATAACACATTAATGCAGATTTTCAAATCTCTTTAGGTACCATCCATTTTCTCCTCTCTTAGTGTGGTAACTGTAAACCAGAACGTCAAAATGCGAAATTGGTAGAGTTGCCTACTAATATCAGTATATTTGTACGTTTGTAAAATAACTTAACAGAATATACTAATAATTAAAACTAATAACAGTATTTTTTTTTTTACAATATTTTTTATATGAGTGACACACATGTGAATACTAATTAAACATAATGAAATCGAAATAACAAAAACATAACAGACTAAGTAATTTGTAATTCATTTATTACTTAAGATATTTAATATCAAATAGGTACAGAAACCAAGTTGGGAATGTGGAATCTTGGCACAATGATACTACTCAGTATATATCACCACTACACCAAACACTTTATTTTTGCACTCGACGCGCGTTTCGCTAACCATGTTAGCTTCATCAGGAGCGATGATTGACTAAAGCTAAACTACAAATCTACCTATTTATACTTAGCCTAACCCTTGAATTACTCAAGCGGAACTAATGACATAGGCAAGGCCGTCAGTTCCGGTCAAGTAACCAGTAGAGGGGACTATAAGGAATAGGCCCTCTGTCTTTATTTAAACTACTTTTACATTTTATGATTTCCATACTTTCGTATGCGTTCAACAATCTCCTATCAGATACATCCTTTATTAATCTTAGATTATCTAATGTTACAGTATGATTAGCTTCAAGGGCATGTTCGGCAATGCTAGACTTTTCTGTTCTATTGTATTTTAAGTGTGCTAAGTGTTCTTTAAATCTTGTTTTTAATTGACCTTTTAGTTTGCCCAACATACTTTTTGTCACAATCATTACAACTAATTTCATAAAATTCCACTTTTCTCACAATTAGGAATCTTATCTTTGGGATCTCCTAAGATATTCCTCAGATTGTCTGATGACTTATAGACTAAGGTGAGGCCTACCTTATTAAATACCTTATTGAGTCCTTTGCTATATTTCGGATTATATGGTATGGAGACATACTTGGTGTTATTTTCTTCGCGTGTAAAAAAGGTGGAATTCTGAATATTAAACCTAAACTTATGTCTATTTATTAGCTTATTTACTAAGTCATCGTCATAACCATTAACTCTAGTTATATTTCTAATACGATTCCTTTCTTTATTAAAGTTTACTCTATTCAGAGGGAAAGTGACCAAACGATGAACTAAAAAATGTAATGAGGCTAATTTATGTTGTTTGCAATGAAATGAATCATTAGGAATATATCTATCTGTTACTGTGTCCTTCCTATAGATATCAAATTCTAATCTATTATTATTTTTAATAATTAAAATATCTAGAAAAGGCAATTGTCCTTTGTTCTCAACTTCGTAAGTGAATTTAATGGAATCATACCGGCTATTTAATTTAGAAACAAAATGATCAATATTTGCTTTCTTTGTATCAAAAATCGCGAAAATATCATCCACATACCTATACCATACCCTTGGGAAATATTCGAATTCTTGACTGGCTTCGATTTCAAACTTACTCATGAATAAATTGGCTATGAAAGGTGATAAGCAATTACCCATAGCTGTTCCTTCTTTCTGAACATAAAATTGATTGTTATATTGGAAATAATTTTGTTCCATACAAAGTTTAGATAATGTTAAGTATTCACGAATAATTTCGTCTTCAAAGTCATTCATTCTAAGTAATTCTTCGAGATATTGTAAAGTTTGTGGAATTGGCACACTTGGAAACAAAGAACTAACATCAAAAGAAATTAAGACTTCACCTTCATTAAGAACTAGATTTTTTGTTTTATTAATGAATTCTAAGGAATTCTTCACTGCGAAAGTATTTAACGGTAACTTCTCAAGTTCTTTTGATAACCATTTGGATATTAAATATGTGGGTGATCCGACCGATGAAACAATGGGTCGCATTGCTTTTCCAGGTTTGTGAATTTTGGGTAAGCAATACAATTTTGGTATGGTCGGATTACTCACATTTAATTTAAATTTGAGCGAATCGGAGACAAGGTTCTTACATTTTTTTAAAGAATTTTTAACCTCTGTTATCATTCTCGGTAATGGATTTCTTATTACCTTTTTATAAGGGCCAGATTCGATAAGATTATCTACGCGTTCAAAATAATCTTTCTTATCCAATATAACAACCTTATTTCCTTTATCCGCTTTTAAGTAGAAAACATCTTTCTTTTTCAATCCTTTAACTACTTTTATGTCTTTTCGTGAATTAGAATTTGTGTTGTTAACAATGCTTTTCGATATTTGATTGCGACATGCTTCCCTAACAAATGATTTACTATTTTCTGGAAGTGTACTAATGGAACTTTCAATGTGAGCAACTATTTCTGATAAATTATCTTTAGGAGGGGGTACTGCAAAATTAAGACCTTTGTTTAAGATGTGAATTTCATTTTGTGTAAAGGATTGAGATGAATGATTTTCTACAATATTTACGAGTTCCTGAGGACTATTTTTCTTCGGTAAGAGCTTTTTTAATTTTTTACTTAGAATAGAGAATTTCTTTTTATATTGAATATCAATAACTAAAAACATTTTCCTCTGGAACTCGCTCCATACTTCATATTCAATATTGTTTAATCCTGAAGTAAGTTTTTTGAATATGCTGTATGATTCTACTTCTAACATACTACGTTTTGTGTACAAATTCTTGATTTCTAAGTCAAGCCATTTTTGTTTAGCAAAGAATGAAACTTTTTCTGAAATATTTGATTTTGTAAATTAACCTTAATAAAATTAGGAAAAAACTTTAAATTTCTTGCATGACTTTAAAAAACAAATATCTGCACCTACTAATCTAATCTTACTACTGTACTTACGATAAAGGTTTAATTCCGTTGACCGTGAAGCCATCTCAACTAAGTTGGGAATGTGGAATCTTGGCCCAATGATACTACTCAGTATATATCACCACTACACCAAACACTTTATAATAAATAGACATAAGTTTAGGTTTAATATTCAGAATTCCACCTTTTTTACACGCGAAGAAAATAACACCAAGTATGTCTCCATACCATATAATCCGAAATATAGCAAAGGACTCAATAAGGTATTTAATAAGGTAGGCCTCACCTTAGTCTATAAGTCATCAGACAATCTGAGGAATATCTTAGGAGATCCCAAAGATAAGATTCCTAATTGTGAGAAAAGAGGAATTTATGAAATTAGTTGTAATGATTATGACAAAAAGTATGTTGGGCAAACTAAAAGGTCAATTAAAACAAGACTTAAAGAACACTTAGCACACTTAAAATACAATAGAACAGAAAAGTCTAGCATTGCCGAACATGCCCTTGAAGCTAATCATACTGTAACATTAGATAATCTAAGATTAATAAAGGATGTATCTGATAGGAGATTGTTGAACGCATACGAAAGTATGGAAATCATAAAATGTAAAAGTAGTTTAAATAAAGACAGAGGGCCTATTCCTTATAGTCCCCTCTACTGGTTACTTGACCGGAACTGACGGCCTTGCCTATCTCATTAGTTCCGCTTGAGTAATTCAAGGGTTAGGCTAAGTATAAATAGGTAGATTTGTAGTTTAGCTTTAGTCAATCATCGCTCCTGATGAAGCTAACATGTTTAGCGAAACGCGCGTCGAGTGCAAAAATAAAGTGTTTGGTGTAGTGGTGATATATACTGAGTAGTAGGTACAGAAACTTAAATCTAATTAATTTTTTTACGATTTTTAGGATCATACCAATATTTTTTGGCCACAGCCGCAGTCATCTTTGAACTAATTTTGAAGTCATAAGAATTAGCGTCATTAAATAATCCTTTTGTATGTAATAGACCAGTGATTGACTCAGTAGACAGCTTATTTCGCTGTTTTGTTTTCATAGGATTAATATGTGAGAACATTAGCGGATGAGTGGGGCAGTGTTAAAATAGTAAATATGAAAGTAGACAGCAAAGGAAACATTTGAGTGTCATCGCCATACTTTAATAAACTGACATTATCCCAAAATAGTTTTATGTCATCAGGAAATGTTTTGATTTGTTTAAATTTCCGAAAATATGCCACTCTGTATCAATTTGTCGGAAATCATTGTTCTGAATAATATTGGGAAAGAGTCTACTAACAAGAATTATCGAAGCAGTTTTGCCACTTTTAACATTCGTTGGTTCAATTACGTCTAAATCTTTTTATTGGATTATTTTTCAATGGAAACCGCACAGTTATTTGCTTGCAGGCTTCGATATAAAAATGTAGGGAACTGCATTTAAACAAATTTACTTGATCTGGGCTTAAATCTGAATAACTAAGTAATGTATTAGACGCCGCAGCGTCATAGTATACGGCATCAATATCCATAAAATGTCTAGGATTTTTAAAATCAACATTTTGGATTGGAGTACTTGTTAAAATGAAACATAAAATTCGAATTCTTGTTTATATCTTCTTCTTCTTCCTACGTTAGGACCATGTCCTGTGTTCACTTCAAAGGTTTTCCAGAAAAAATTGCGATGATGAAGACCAGCTCTCATACCATCTTATTGGTGGTCTTCCAAGCGGTCGAGGTGTGTTTGGTTGCTTCTCTTTTGCAACCTTAGCCAACCGGTCATTTGGCATTCTGTCCATATGGTCTCTCCATTCTCTTCTCTTGTTCCTTGCCCATCTCACCCTGTATTTCACACATTTCCCTTATTTCTTCACATCTCTTCCGGTCAAATAAGGTATGTCCTGTTATCGATCTAAGTGTTCGCATTTCTGTTGTTCTTAGGAGTCGTTTTGTTATTGTGTTCTCCGCTCTAGTTTCTATCGCGTACGTCATGATCGGTCTTACGCACGTTTTGTATATTCTTACTTTGCTCCTGGTGCTCATAAATTTGTTTCTCCAAATTATATCTCTTAAGTATCCTGATATTAATGATGCCTTTGTTATTTGAGTTTTTACTTCCTCCTTAAGGTTCCTGGTACTTGTTATGTTTGCCCCTAGATATCTGAAGGACATCACTTGTTCTACACTCTGATCATAAATAGCAAGTTTACATCTTTTCGGTTCTTTAGATATTGTAAGGGATTTTGTTTTCTTTACAGATATTTGCATATTAAATACTTTTGCTGTTTGTTGCAACTTATGTAGGAGTCTCTGTAAATTACACAGGGGAACAGCTGTTTTGGTGTCGAGGTTTTTTGAGCTGATTCTATATCAATTTGATGTCCTGAATTCAAATAACGTATTCGTTTGTACCTAGGAGCTCAAATTTTTAAGATATACAATTTTAGAGAAATATAAGTTACATTATTGTAACTCAAATCCGTAAGTGTAGTAAACAAAAGTAGATACGAAATTTTTATTTTAGTTATACAAAATACAATATTATGTTGTACTTACAAACAAAAAAAAAACATTAAAGAAATGAAATAGTCACTCAACACTTGGAAAGCTTCTTTTCCGCGACATTCTTGAATGTTTTTTTAAACAGTCCCTTTTTAAACTCCAGCAGTAATCTGCCATCATGTGCATGTCCCATCTTCCTTGGTAGCGGTCCTCCATAACTTTAATATCTTGGTGAAATCTTTCACCTTGTTCCTCACTCATGTCTCCTAAATTTTCTGGAAAACGGTCTAAGTGGCTGTGTAAATAGTGTATTTTAATACTCATATTGCACCCTAAGTATTTGAAACTATTAAGCATCTTGTTAACCATTTCAACATAGTTTTGAGCTTTATGTTTGCCTAAAAAATTTTCTACAACTGCAACAAATGATGTCCAAGCTTCTCGTTCAACTTGATTCATTGAATTTATGAAGGCAGGATCCTTAATTAATTGTCTTATTTGTGGGCCGTCAAATATCCCTGTTTTGAGTTTTTATGTGCTCAACTGATGCATTTTTACCCCTGTATATGCAAAACAAGACCCATTCTTATCAAAAACCTTTACAAATTGCTTCATTAAGCCCAACTTTATATGTAACGGAGGAAGTATGATTTTTTCTCTTTCAACCAAAGCGTCGTTAATGACATTCTTTTCCCCAACGTCCATGTTTTCTCTCTGAGGCCAATCTTTTCTAACCCAGTGGTGTGTTTTGTCCCTACTATCCCAGAGGCACAAGAAACACGGATATTTCGTGTAACCACTTTGCTGCCCAAGAAGAAAGTTTACCATTTTTAAGTCTACACCAATCATCCATTGATGTTCGTAATACTTTATCTTCTGCAAGACCAAAGCTATGGTATTATATTCTTCTTTCAGTTTCGTTGAGTGAGCTAGTGGTATTGAACCATATTTATTCCCATTATGTAGAAGGACACATTTTAAACTTCGCTTTGAACTGTCAATAAATAGGCGCCAATCATCTGGAATATATTCAGAAAGTCCCATTTCTTTCATGAGTCTCCTAATTTCGTGACAAAATACAAGATTGTCTTCTTGAGAAAAGAATGGTAGCAGATCTTTTTCTCTTGTACGGTAAAAGGTAATTTTGGTTCCTTGTTCCAGTAAATTTTTTGTCGTTCAACCTAGAAGCCAGTACTTCAGAAGCGTTTTTTCGATAAATTGAGATCCCTGGTGAGATCATTTAATTCATTTTGATTGAAGCGTTGAGGAACTGATGACGTCGCCCTCATAGTCACTGTTAGTTTCATTAGCATCAGAACTTTTATTAGCATCAGAAGAGCGATCAGAGGGAAAATATTTCGTCATCAGAGATATGTGGTAGCTGATGAAATGTTGGAATCGGTATTTCATCTGAGTGCGGGATAGGGCGTATTGCCGAGTCTAAATTGGGATAAGTCCACTTACTGCGGTTATTTCGATTGATTCCATTAGTATTTACTAAACAGAAATAACAACCATTGAAGTGGTTTTTTGGTTCTCTCCAAACCATTGGTACGCCGAATTTTAGACATTTTCTTTTCCCGGTAGTCTACTGCCGTAAATGCTCTGTACAAGTTTTACATACGAGATGCGGGGCCCACGTTTTGTCCTGATCACCAAGCTTAACTCCAAAGTATCCAAGATACGCTCGCTTTACAAAGTCAGTAATAGTTTGTCTGTTTTGTTGAAACATGTATTCTCCGCATATATAGCAAAACACATCAGGTTGATTTACACAACTTCTTCTTAAACTGGAACCTGAACTCATTTTAATTCTGTTCAATAACACAAAAACACTCTTTTCTTAACATAAAATAACACGCCGAATTCGATCTACTCTCATTAGTAAGAACGCACAAACTGACGAGACTTACCCGAGTTAGGTGATTAAAAGGGTCAGTTCAGGTACCTGATAGGCAATGGTTCCACTATTTATAGATTTACCTGGAATTTACTCAATTACAGACTGACAATAAAACCATTGTACCTACATTAATGAATATATAATAATTTTAGAACTCTCATAAATGAATATACTGAATAAAAACCACATTGGTAGATAAGTTGATGTATCTAAAAAAGTAGAGCTGATAGAGAAAAACGGATTGCATGTATAGATTTAGCGTCCCAAATATAGTTAAAATCAGCTCTAAAATCCCAGGCACCAAAATATTTTTTTGTTGCCCTGTGTTATCTTCGTCTTCTGATATGATTACTGCATCATCGGCGTAGCATATTATTTTTATTTCTTTGTCTCCCAATCGATATCCTCTCCCAATTTTCTTTTCTTCGTTTATTATTTCATCCATTATGATGTTAAATAAGATTGGGCTTAGGCTATCTCCTTGTCTGATTCCGGTTTTCATAGGTCTTTTATTGCTTAATTTATTTGCCACTCTTACATATGTGTAGTTGTTGATGTTCAACTCTTCGATAGTTTTTATTATATTCGGGTGAATTCCCCTTTTTTGTAGTATTCTTATGACATCAGTTAACCGTACCCTATCGAATGCCTGGGTAAGATCAATGAAACACACAAAGGCTATCTTATTAAAAACTCTATGGCTTTTTCGGTAATTTGGAGGATTATAAATATGGCGTCTATAGTAGACCTGTTCTTTCTGAACCCTTGCTGTTCTTTACAGATTCCGGTTAACATTATTTCTTCTGCTAAAATTTTAGTGAACAATTTTAGTACTGCACTCATTAAGCTGATACCTCGATAGTTTTTTTGGATCTGTCCTTTCTCTTTTTTTGAAAATTGGTATCAAGATGCTTTCTTTCCATTCGGATGGTACAATCTTGGCTGTGAGTATTTTGTTAAAGAAAATCTGTAATTCTTCTAGTAATTTATCACCTCCATATTTGATCATTTCGTTCTTAATTTCGTCCATGCCCGCGGCTTTTTTGTTTTTTAGTTTCGCTGCCATGTGCTGTATTTGATTCAAGGAAATGGTCCTATTTGGTTGGGCAACATGTTCATCTTCATGCTGTATTTCCTGTGTTAATGAATTGGTTTCAGATGGATTATAGAGTTTTTCGAAATATCTTTCCCATTCTTCTACCGTAATTTTTGTATTTTGTATATACTCATTTATTGGTTTTTTTCTATTTCTCAGTAGATTCCATATTTTTTTTTGTCCTCCGTACAGATCATGTTCCATATCGTTCGAAAATTTCTCCCAATGCTCTCTTTTGGTTCTCTGAATATTCTGGTTGACCCTGTTTCTTACATTTTTATAATCATTGTATGTTATAGCATTGGATCTGTATTGTAGGTACGATTTTCTTTTTTCTTCAGCTAATGTCTTAACTTCTTGTTTGAACCAAGGCTTTGTGTTTGGTTTTCCCCCTTTCTTTATAGTCCTTTTTCCAAATGCTTCTTCTGCTGCTTCTAGCATATTAGTTTTTAGTTTTGTCCATGCCGTTTCTACGTCATCGGACTCTCGAATATAATTTGTGGCTATTTTTTCTGTTAACCTTTGTTGATATAGATATTTGGTTGAGTCGTCGGATAGAGATTCTATATTGATTTTGCTTATTTGTTCGACGGGTTCGCTACGAAGTCATTGCATGGTTGTTCGTATTTTTGCTATTACAAAATGGTGATTCGTTCCAGCATTGGCGGAAGCTAAAGTTCTCACGCCCTGTATTCTTGTTGGATGAATATTTCTATTTGTGATTACATAATCAATTGTTGATCTTTGTCCACGTGTATTTTCGAAGGTGTATTTGTGTTGTGGTTTATGTGGATAAAAGGTGTTGTTAATTCTAAGTTCATTTTGTATGCATAGTTGTATCATTTGTTCACCACTATCGTTTATAGTTTCTTCGTTGAATCGATTTTTGAAGCCAGGTATAACTAACAACGGTTAGACCCCAATTACACAGCCCCACAAAAAAAAAAAAGTGGGGTATACTTTTGATGCGATATATCAGATCCGTAGTATTTTTGCCCGCTGATCACGAATCTGACGTCAGAATATCGCCATCACATCTCAATTTTTTTCTAACCTCAAAAAATAGGTAAAAATTAGTAAAAATTAAGAAAAATATACTCCTAAAAAATTGATTCAAGCTTTTTCATGAATCCAAAGATGTATTAATATGTATTCGGACACGCGAAGCTAATATTCATCGGTTGGATTAAGCCATACAGTTCTGTTTTCTTTCTAACCTCAATAAATCAGACAGATATAGTGCTTCTCGAATGCAAAAAACGAATTCAAATTAAAATTCAACCGATTCTTACCAAATTTGGTACACGGGGGTTTTTTGGGTTGCTGATCATGAATCTGAGGTCGGATTTGCAAAATTCAAAATGGCGAATCCAAGATGGCGGACAAAATTTTTGAAAACCAACCGATTCCTACCAAATTTGGTATACAGTTGGGGAATCCTCAATCCTGATACTCTTAAACCCTAAACCCTGAAACCTTAGACTCCCACACCCTGTAACCTCAAAAAATAGATCTCAATAACCCTGTAACTTTAAAAATGAGACCCAATAAACTCAAAACCAGGACTTTTAAACCATATACTCTCAAATAGTAGACCCTTAAGCCCTAGAATTGCGAAGGTTAGACCCGCGCCTAACTTTCCTTTTTTTGGCTGTATCTTGTTCTTTTTTCCGCGAATGACCTATTTAAAGGCTTTCTGCCCAAACGCTTTTCAGGACTTGTTTCTCTTTTTAGCGACCAGCAATAGTCCGCTAGCATATGGTCATCCCATCGTCCTTGATACCGATTTTCTATGATTTTCAGATCTTGGTGAAAACGTTCCCCTTGCTCCTCACTGTAGTCACCAAGATTATCTGGGAAATCATCGATGTGGGAGTCCAGGAAATGTAATTTTAGATTCATTAAGCAACCTAATGTTTGAAAATTTTTTACCATTTTCTCGACTATTTCTTTGTACTTAGGACTTTTATTATTTCCCAAAAAGTTTGTTGCGACTTCTTTAAAACTAAGCCAAGCAGCTTTTTCAACTTTATTCATTTTAGTAACAAATAATGAATCTTGAAACAATTTTCTTATTTGTGGCCCGTCAAATACGCCTGCCTTAATTTTAGCTTCAGAAAATTTCGGAAATTTTTTATGCAAATATTTGAAACATGGGACGTTTCGCGGGGGAATAAGAACTTTTCCTGGATCTACCAATGGTGGAAACAATACATTATTTTCACCAGGAGTGAACGATTCTCTTGTTGGCCAAATTTTTTTCTTATAATGACGTTCCCTGTCTCTGCTATTCCACAGACATTTATAACAGGGATAAAGTGTAAACCCTGACTGTTGGCCAAGCAATATTGTTACAATTTTCAGATCTCCACAAATTTTCCATTTATGATATGATCAGTATATTTTATTTTTATCAAAAGCTGCTTCATTTTTTCATATTGCTCTTCCATAACTGTGGAATGAGCAATCGAAATGGGAGCGTAAACGTTGGTATTATGCAGCAAAACTGCCTTAATGCTCCGTTTAGAAGAATCAATGAACAGTCTCCATTCTTCAGGATCGTATGAGTTATTTTGAAATTCATCCATTAGACCTTTTACATCGGTACAATATGAAAGCGACAATTCCTCGTCCATTGTGAAATATTTTCGAAATTTTTCATCTCTGTTTCTATAATAAGAAATCGTAGCTTCTGGCTTAAGTAAATGTCTTTTCTTTAAAAAGGAAGCAAGATGCTCTGAACCATCTTTGGATAAGCCTAAATCTCTGACTAGATCACTAAGTTCTGACTGTGATACGAGTATTGGTTCTGGTTTACGGTTGTATGGTAAAAATTCTTTATCTGTGTCACTAGTATATGATAGGTTGTCACTAGAACATTCATTAGTAACAGTGTTTGAATCTTTTTCGACAGTCTCAATGTTTTCGGCATGAACTGATAAGGTGAAATCATTTGTTTCCATAACATCAGCATCAAGTGGTTCAGGAGGCGGAATTAGTTTAGTTGGTCTTGTTACTGTCGAAACATCGTTATAAGTAATAGTGCTTTTATTTTTTCGGTTATGCCTAGATACAACATTCATACAAAAGTAGCAATCATTTTCACTGTATGGTCTATTCCATATTGCTGGTCTGGAATATTTAATCGCCTTCTTATTGATGTACAACATTATTTTGCAAGCACTGCAAATGATGTGGGGAACCCAGTCTGTATCCTGGTGCTGTATTTCAATGTTAAAACAATCCTTATATAAGGTTTTAATCTTATCCGTTATCGGTGACCCCATTTTACTCAATACGTGTTGACAGCAAATATAACAAAATGAATCACTGTTTTAATCGCACTTATGAAAAGTCCTTGTACCGTGAGACCGTTTTCTTGTAGCATTATACTCTACATGAGCCAAGTCACCCACACATGAAGAGCTACGGTCGCTGGATGACGACGGCTGCGGGCCCGCTTTCCCACCCTGACCAACCGCCGATACTGGGTTTCCGAGTCCCTGCATCGTAATTCTCTTTCTTCTACCTGCCATGACGGCATCTAAGCCGTTATCCAGGAACTCTGCCGGCTAGTGGAGTAACACCGTTGCCCACCGTCACCACGTGGAGGTGCCCTGGATGCAGGTAGAAGAATAAAAATCGACCGATGAATTTTCTCGGCTTTCAAAATGGCGTGAAAACATCTGCCATCTTGAATTTTGCAAATCCAACCTCAGATTCGTGATCAGCGACCCAAAAAATCCCCGTGTACCAAATTTGGTAAGGATCGGTTGAATTTTAATTTGAATTCGTTTTTGCATTCGAGAAGCACTATATCTGTCTGATTTATTGAGGTTAGAAAGAAAACAGAACTGTATGGCTCAATCCAACCGATGAATATTAGCTTAGCGTGTCCGAATACATATTCTAGCTTGAATCAATTTTTTAGGAGTATATTTTTCATAATTTTTACTAATTTTTACCTATTTTTTTGAGGTTAGAAAAAAATTGAGATGTGATGGCGATATTCTGACGTCAGATTCGTGATCAGCGGGCAAAAATACTACGGATCTGATATATCGCATCAAAAAGTATACCCCACTTTTTTTTTTGTGGAGCTGTTATTATACAGAGTGATAAATTGAATATATTTCTTTAAATAAATTAAATAAATACCGGTTCGTATTCACAGCCAGTTTTACTAGTAAAACACGTGCAATCATTCCGGTTTTTAGCGGCGCTGCAAGGACGCGGGATATGGTAATTGTTTTGTATTGTATTACATTGGAATTCTGTCCAGTATTTTCTACTTGTCCTTACCGCAGTAACTGAAATTTCTTATATATCGTCGATTTGGCTGGAAACGATGTTATAAATGGCATACTCTGCCTATTCATTTTTGTGTATGGGGTAAACTTCTTTGGTATATTAAAATAAGACTAAGGTTAGGATTTGCCTCGCGAAGTCGAACGCCAGTGGTATAGAAAATAGTCGATTTATAAAATTCTATAGTATGCAGTGTCCCTTTACCGTTTCCTATTTGTCTTAAGAGTTACAACGCATGTTATTTTTCCAATATTTCCTATGTTACTCATCCAGTTTTAATCAGCTATAGTATAAAGCCTGGTCAGATAATGCCCTTTTACATGAAAAGTGGATTATTCTTTCTAGAGGTATACGCATGTACAGGCTGAGTCAACGATAGAGTAAAGTCCATTATCTTATTTGTTTTGAGAATGACGATAAAATGTTAAATACAATAGTTTTAGGAAATGTTAAGGTGCATAGTTTAAAATTATTTTTGAGTACACGGGGTGTGGCCGATATAACATTAGTTTTTTTTAAATCGAACACCCTATTTTCTAATTTATTTTTAAATTCTGCGTAAAATTTGATACTTTCTCATTAAGAATATTATATGCCTAAACCTATTAGTTTTTCTAATATTTCAATTTTTTTGAAAAAAAAAACTAGTATTCAGTTTTGTAAAAAATTGCCAGTAGCGCCATTGTTTCTGAAGGTGAAATACTTATAATTGGTACGAACGTTCTATATAGATGAAAAAAAAGATATATGTAAATAAATTTGAGTTAGATGTTACAGGGTGTTCAAAATAAATTTATGCATTTCGACTATTTTAAATTGAAAAATCTCAAATTTTCTAAACGGCACACCCTGTATATTATTATTTTTTCTGATAGATTTTACAAAACCCTCCAACTTTTATTAGGTATGGCGTATACCTATTTCTAATAGTTTTCGATTTATTTTGAATTTTTCAATTTTTACCCTTGTTTTCAATACACTTAGGCTATTACATCATAGTTGCCAAGACAAAACAAAAACGTAGGCATTGCCAAATTTTGACATGTCTATTAAGTCTAAATAGTTTAATTTTTTGTAGTGACGTATAATGATAAGTTATGAATTTTCCTAAAAATGAATTAATACTGGGCGAGGAGGGAAAAAATTGTCTTTTGGCAGTAAGGCTTTACGGAGCGAAGTACCCTATAACATATAAGTATAAGTATAACATCTAGAAAATCTTTTCAGTGCTTAATGGAACAGTTTGATGGTAGTGGTAGCGTTGAGTATACGAAACGGAAAGTAGTAAACTAGAATGCTACTAATGAGGAAAAAGAAATGGAGATTTTACTTCATGTTGAATATAATCCCCAGGTCAGCAGCCGTCAACTAGCTGACTTATCTGACACATGAATGGAGCAATAGAGGCCGATTCAAATTTTTTATCCAAAATAATGTTTTCTGATGAAGCTATTTTTCGCAGTAATGGAGCAGTTAACAGCCATACGCATTAATATTCCCCGATGGGTCAGGGAAGTTCAAAACCAAAACCATTGGTGGCTTTATGTATGGAGTGGAATATTAAATTTTCGAATTATTGGTCCATATTTTCTCCGCGAACTGCTTAACGGGCCTAGATATCTAAATTTTTTGCAAAACGAATTACCCCAGCTACTCGAAGCAGTTGATAATTTTGAAAGGGAACAAATGTGGATTCAACAAGACGGAGCTCCTGCTCATTACCACCGGGAAGTTCGAGAATTTTTAAACGATCGTTACCCACAAAAATGAATCGGTAGGGATGGATTCATTCGGTGGCCCCCTCGATCATGTGACTTAACACCTTTAGACTTCTTTTTGTGGAGCTACATTAAAGATCGTGTTTCCCCTTACAACAAATAGGATACGGGATGCGTGAGACACTAACGCCCTTTATGCTAAAGAAAGTGAAGGAAAATATAGTAAAACGACTAAACATATGTATTCAAATAGACGGGCATATTTTTGAACACGTGTCATAATAATTATTCGTTAAATATGTTAAATTATATTAAAATTATTATTAACTATTTGTCTATGTTTTCACAATAGCGCAAGTGTATTAAAAACAAGGGTAAAAACTGAAAAATTCAAAATAAATTGAAAACTATTAGAAATAGGTATACGACATACTTAATAAAAGTTGGAAGGTTTTGTAAAAGTTATCAGAAAAAATAATAATATACAGGGTGAGCCGTTTAAAAAATTTAAGACTTTTCCATTTAAAATAGTCGAAATGCATAAATTTATTTTGAACACTCTGTAGCATCTAACTCAAATTTCTTTACATATGTCTTTTTTTCATCTCTATAGAACGCTCGTACCAATTATGAGTATTCCACCTTCAGAAACAATGGCGCAATTGAAATATTAGAAAAACTACTACTGTTCCATGTTATATCGGCCACACTTTTTTGAAGTACCCTGTATACTCAAAAATAATTTTAAACTGTGCACCTTAACATTCCCTAAAACTATTGTATTTAACATTTTTCCGTCATTTCCGAAACAAATGAGATAATGAACTTTACTTTATCGTTGACAAAGATGTTCTTTAAAAATTTATAAATTTAATATCTTGCTTCATTTAAGAGAGTTAAAGCTAGAATTAAACCTGAACAACTAGACAGAGACATTGCCTTAAGAAATGACTCCCAAACTACATACAATAAAGAATATCAAGAAAAAATCAATGACGAAAATCCTCTTCAAAGAAGTAACAGACCGAATAATTGCAATAAAGTGGATTACATTAAAAATATTCAGGAAAAGGTAAATATCACCAAATAGAAGATTTTTTAAAAAATATTTAAAACATCACTCATAGCGCAAGTCTCGAGAAATCTCCAAACTTCACATGAAATCAAGCGACTTAACGCAGACAAAAACCATAATGTGTTTTAGAGTGTGCCCACGGCAAGTGGAGTATACGTACGAGGGCTATTTTTTTTCAAAACCTCCGATGGTCCATAAAAAGTGTAAATAACAAAATGAATTTATTATCAAAAATTGTGTATAAACATGGTTACTTTTCGATATAATCACCGTGACAATTGAGGCATTTGTCATGTCTGTGGACGAGCTTTCCAATCCCCTCTTCATAGAATGTTGCCTCCACTGAGTTGAGATGGGCCTTAAAGTTGTTTTGAAGCTCCTCATTAATCTGAAAGCTCTGCTCTCCTAGTCACTTTATTAGTTCTGGGAAGAGGTGGAAGTCGCTCGGCGCTAAGTCGGGGCTATACGCCGGTTGTTCAAAAACTTCCCATCGAAATTGTTCGAGGAGCTGTTGGATTCCACCAGCACTGTGAGGGCAGGCGTTGTAATGAATGAAAAGAACTCCAAAAGTCAGCATGCCTCTTCTTTTGTTTTGAATGACTCTCCGCAGTCGTCGTAAAGTCTGACAATAAACAACAGCATTGATCGTAGCAACTTGCACTTGGCCGGAAAATCAATCGTAGCAGCCAAGTTTATGTGCCTGTAACTCAGCTCAAAATGGTGTAATGACGTTGAAAATGGCAGGGGTTATAGTGGGGGAGATGCGCAGTCGCCCCCCTAGCATCCTTGCCTTCTAGCAATTGGGTGTTTACCCAAGACACGATCGGAGGTTGAAAAAAAATGGCTCTCGTAGAAATATTATTTTTATTGTTGTTTAATTTTTAGATATTTATGAATCCTCCGCCCCCTAAACTTCCAAAAATATCTGAAATGAAAGATTCCTATGGGTTTCATTTTTGGAGGCCTCGTCGAGATAAAGGTTTTAATAACAAATGTGAGGTAAGTGTTTGCCTAATCCTTATCTACTACCAAGTTACTCTCATTGTCTTTATCTATAATATATATAAAATGCAACGTCTCTCTGTCACTGGAGAACCACTTATCCGATTTATGTACTTTTTTTTTTAAAACATACATATGTTCTCTGGCCAGGTTATAGGCTATATTTTATTACGATAGGTAGCATAAGGAATGAGTAGTGACGTAAAATATGTCGGATAAAAGTTTGCCGCTAGCGCGTTACCTTGCAATACACCGCCTAAACCATTAAATATGGAACTATATTATGTAGCAGAGAATATCTATAATCTATAATATATAATATATAAAAATGCAATGTCTCTCTGTCTGTCCATTAGTGCGTTTATCACGCGAAAACCACTTATCCGATTTACGTGTCTTTTTTTTAAATTCATACATATATTCTTTGGCCAGGTTTCATAATAATAATAATAATAATCTATATCTATAATATATATAAAATGCAACGTCTATCTGTCTGTCTGTGCGCTTATCCCTCGAGATCCACCTATCCGATTTACGTGATTTTTTAATTCATACATATGTTCTCTGACCAGGTTATAGATATATATTTTATTACATCTATAATATATATAAAATGTAACGTATATCTGTCTGTTTGTCCGTTTGTGCGCTTATCACTGGAGAACCACTTATCCGATTTACGTGCTTTTTTGTTAAACATACATATGTTCTCTGGCCAGGTTATGACATAAGAAATAAGCAGTGACGATTATAGTGAATCAAGTCGGAGAAAAGTTTGCCGCTAGCGCGTTCTCTTCCAATACACTGCCTAAAGCATGAAATATGGAACAATATCATGTAGCAAAGAATATAATATTTATAAAATGCAACGTCTCTCTGTCTGTGTGTCTGTCCGTTAGTGCGCTTATCACTCGAGAACCCCTTATCCGATTTACGTGTTTTTTTTTAATTCATGCATTTGTTCTCTGGCCAGGTTATCTATAATCTTCTATCTAGAATATATATAAAATGCAACGTCTTTCTGTCTGTCTGTCTGTCTGTCCGTTAGTGCGCTTATCACTTGGGAACGACTTATCCGATTTACGTGTTTTTATAATTTTTTTTTTTTTAATTCTATATAATTCGATATAAGCCAAGATAATGGGAGATAAGGAGAAATAATGGGAGATAAATATAAATAATGGGAGAAAAGGAGAAATAATGGGAGATAAGCAAAGATAGGTCTAGATATGGTGAGATAATGGGAGATAAGGAGAAATAATAGGAGATAAGGAGCAATAATGGGAGATAAGGAGAAATATTGAGAGATAAGTCGAGATAAGACTAGATAATGGGAGATAATGGGAGATAAGGAGAAATAACGGGAAATAAGGATAATGGGAGATAAGATGAGATAATGGGAGATAAATATAAATAATGGGAGAAAAGGAGAAATAATGGGAGATAAGCAAAGATAAGTCTAGATATGGTGAGATAAGGAGAAATAATAGGAGATAAGGAGAAATAATGGGAGATAAGGAGAAATATTGAGAGATAAGTCGAGATAAGACTAGATAATGGGAGATAAGGTGAGATAATGGGAGATAAGGAGAAATAATGGGAGATAAGGAGAAATAACGGGAAATAAGGAGAAATAATGGGAGATGAGCAGAGTTAAGGCTAGATAATCGAAATTATGTAGAGATAATGGGAGATAAGGAGAAATATTGAGAGATAACGGGAAATAATGGGAGATATTTTATTACGTTGGGTAAATTAAGGAATAAGCAGTGACGATAGTGCTGAATCAAGTCCACGCGAGCGGAGCCGCGGGCCCGGCTAGTTGGATATAAAGCAAGGCCAGGCTTACATTAATGAATGTATAATAGTAACTTAAAATTAATGTTTGCTTATACTACCTTAACCTAAGCTCTTATACTAATGGTCCTATACTAACTTAACCTAGGAAATGTGTTGTTAATACATGGTTTTCTTAATTCTAAGATTTATAACTACCTTAGCCTAAGACTTACGCTAACTTAATTTAGGATATAGCAATCACTTAAACTAGGACTTATTATAACTTAATCTAGATTGACAATCTTCTGTCACGGTGGGCAAGGGGGGTCATCGTCTAAAGATAAATCTAAAGAAAATAAAATTTATGGTGATGGCAAAATCTCAAAATAACCAGGATCATTTTCTGGTTAATAACATAAGTGTTGAGAAAGTCAATTGCTACAAATACTTGGGAACATGGCTAAACGAGAACACAGATCAGACAAAGGAGATTAAAACCCGAATAGAGATATCAAGATCAAGCTTTAATAGAATGAGAAAAGTCTTTTGCAGTCGAGATCTAAGCATGATACTGCGGTTACGAATGATGCGTTGTTATGTCTTCTCAACGCTTCTTTATGGAGTGGAAGCATGGACTTTGAGGCAGAACAATACTAAAAGTATTGAAGCTTTTGAGATGTGGTGTTATCGGCGCATTCTGAAAGTGTCATGGATTGATAGGGTAACCAATAACTAGATTCTCCAAAGACTAAACAAAGCCCCAGAACTAATGAACACTATTAAAAAAAGGAAGCTGAAATATTTGGGACATGTGTTGAGGGGAGAAAGGTATTCACTGTTGCGGAATATTATGCAAGGCAAAATTAAAGGGAAGAGAAATGTTGGACAAAGAAGACTATCGTGGTTGCGTAACTTGCGCGACTGATTTGGCTGCAGCTCAATTGAACTGTTTAGACGAGCAGCAAATAAAGTGAGAGTAGCTGTGATGATTTCTAATCTCCGATAGGAGTGGCACTCGAAGAAGAAGAATCACTTAAACTAGGACTTATTATAACTTAATCTAGATTGACAATGTTCTGTCACGGCGGGCGAGGGGGATCATCGTCTTCATCCGAGAGAGGGTCAGATCGTCTAGGAAACCGGCGGCGGGCATGTGCGGGAGTCGGAAAGTCCCTGATGCATGGGTTGGGGTTGCTGGGACGCCTACTTCAAAAACTTCAGCTGGACTTTCCTCATGTGTGCCTTTAAGGCAGACACACCGAGGTCTCTGTGGATTTGCCGGTTCCTCATGAACCATGGGGCTCCCGTGATCATCCTCAGGGCCTTGTTCTGCACTACCTGAAGTTGAGCTCTTCTTGTCTTGGAGAGTTGGCACCAAGTGGGGCAGGCGTAAGTGAGGCCTGCCTTTACGACGGTGTTGTAGATGAATAGCTTCGTTCTTGGTACCAACTTACCGGAGCGGTTTATAATTGGGTATAAGTTGCCCAGCAGTTGCTTCGCTTTCCTGGTGGCAGTACAGACCTGGTCCTTCCAGACGAGTTGTTTGTCATACTAGACGTCCAGGTACTTGATGGAGTTGGCCCATTGGATGCTGGAAATGTCCATGAGAAGTGCCCCTGTCCTGGGAGAAGACGATGGCTTGCGTTTTGAGGAGGTTGAATTTGATCCTCCAGCGGTCAAACCAGGAGTCCAGGATGTCGAGGTGACGCTGCCATCTGCTGGTGATGAGGCGGCTACTTCTTGAGTGTGTGATTATGGCAGTGTCATCAGCATAAAGGAGGAGGTTGGTCTGATCCGATTTGGGAATGTCGGCTGTGAAGATATTAAAGAGGTGGCACCAAGTTACGGGGAGAAAATTACTAAATCACTTTTTAAAGTTATTTCTTGTATTCAGTGGTTGAATTTTACGAAAGTAAATTTAGTAGCTTGTAGCTTTTTACATACAGTCTGTCAAGTAAGAACGTGTCGGCGATAATTCATTTTTGGTAAATGCGATTCTAACGATTCAAATAAAAAATCGGTAGAGAGAATCTTTGTTTAGGACACATTTCAGTAAAAGTATCAGTCGATTCCGAACTTTCGTCGAAATCACATAAAATCCAAAATGTGTCACTTATTTGCGCGTTTCAAGGCAGCCTTTCTTTGTTACCATCCAAAGGGGCCTAAAATGATACATTCCGTGGCCGCTAAATATATTAAAAAGTCGGTACCGTTTGTGAAGAAATGGGTAAATCATTTTAACGAGACGAAGAAGTCACTCTGAAAGTCGAAAAAACGAATTCTGTCTTTTTTCACGGGACACGAAATTGACGCTGCCTCGCGGCCAAATTAAGAAAATCTTCGTGCTCATGATGTCAAATTACGAAGCATGTTGCAGAAACCTTTGCTGGACGAAAATCACGTCGCGAAGCGCCACTATAAGATACTGTAGTGGCCCTCACAATCGCCGGACGCCAACCATATTGAAAATGTTTGATTCCTTGTAAAAAGAAAGCTCAGAGGAAAGACTCTGACAACTTTGACTCAGTTGTCTCGCGAGATTCGAAAAATTTACAGAGTTTGCAGAAAATCCCGTCGATAGCGTGCCTCGAAATTGCCAGACGATGGACAACGTACTAAGGTAATGGCGCTGTTGTTAGCACACCAAAGAATACACTGATGGTAAAAATGTTCTCGAAACATCATGTTCTTACTTGACAGAATGTATCTATTTACTTTCTAAAACAAAAAAAATAAGAGTGGCAACCTCGAACTACTTTATCCCTACATAAAATAAAACAAAGTTCCCTGCGGCATCTATCTGCCTGTCGGTATACGATTTTCTTAGTAACTACTGAATAGATTTTATTCCAGTTTTCACTAATCGCGAGGGTGTTTTACGAGGAAAGTTGAAGTCGGAAAAAATCAATCGTCGAAAAGGTATCTTCGCATGCGTTTCGTAAATAGTTAAAAGAGACACTTGACAACAATGTATGGTAATATTATTAGCCCCAAATAGTTCTACAAGAATGTGTACGACAGACACAAAGATTAACTACTCAGTATATATCACCACTACGCCAAACACTTTATTTTTGCACTCGATGCGCGTTTCGCTAACCATGTTAACTTCATCAGGAGCGATGATTGACTAAAGCTAAACTACAAATCTACTCTATTTATGGTTTGGTCACTTTTCCTTTGAATAGAGTAAACTTCAATAATAAAAGGAATCGTATTAGAAATATAACTAGAGATAATGGTTATGACGATGACTTAGTAAAGAAATTAATAAATAGACATAAGTTCAGGTTAAATATTCAAAATTCCACCTTTTTTACAGGCGAAGAAAATAAAAGCAAGTATGTCTCCATACCATATAATCCGAAATATAGCAGGGGACTCAATAAGGTATTGAATAAGGTAGGCCTCACCTTAATCTATAAGTCATCAGACAATCTGAGGAATATCTTAGGAAATCTCAAAGATAAGATTCCTAATTATGAGCAAAGTGGAATTTATGAAATTAGTTATAGTGATTGCGACAAAAAGTATGTTGGGCAAACCAAAAAGTCAATTAAAACACGATTTAAAGAACATTTAGCATATTTAAAATACAGTAAAACAGAAAAGTCTATCATTGCTGAACATGCCCTTGAAGCTGATCACCCTGTAACATTAGATAATCTAAGATTAATTAAAAATGTATTTGGTCGGAGACTGTTGAACGCATACGAAAGTATGGAAATTATAAAATGCAAAAGTAGTTTAAATAGAAACAGGGGGCCTATTCCTTATAGTCCCCTCTACTGGTTATGTGACCAAAACTAATGGCCTAATAAGCTAACATGGTTTATGGTGATATATACTGAATAGTGTCATTGTGCCGAAGATTCCACATTCTCAACATACAAAGGTTAACCCAAATTTTCGAAGTACTTTAACTAAAGAGAATAATTTAGATAGGAAAATATAAATCTTTATCAAATTAAACGCAACCTTTGTTTTATACATGTAATGAAGATAAAAACTGTCTTTAGATCGTAGATAGATAGATGTGACCCTGGAACTCCGCCGCACCAAATGATTCCAAAAATAGGGGCTACTATAATATTGCTGCGTAATTTAAACTCACCAAAATCATGCAACGGCATTAGATAACAAATAAACGACCTTAAAAATTATTTGATTGAATGCCCAATTCTGATAAGCTGTGGAGCTGCAGAAACTGTTTTGATTCCGATAATTCTAATGATACCAACCGACTTACGATTTCAATTTAAACGGCTCCAGTTTCTTATAAATCTGTGTTTCTCGATGACGATCAATAAAGCTCAGGGACAAACATTAAACGTAGCTGATTTAGGCCTTAGCGTTCAACGTTTTTCGCAGGGTCAGTTATACGTGGCCCTGTCACGTGTAACTGACACCCGGTGAAGAGACACTGAATGTGGTGTGTAAAGAAATATTTTAAACTATCTTAAAATAATATTTTAGACATGCTATTTTTGTCTACACTAAATAATAACAAAGAGTTCAACAGTAATATGAAAACAACTCTCGTGCGAACCCGGAGCGGGTCGTTGGTTTAAAATAAATAGGAGAGTTTGTTTTTGTTATGTTGTAGATTCCAGATACATACAGAGGAGTCCAGCCCAGTATAAAACCTGAAGAAAAGGGTTACTACAAACATCTTGACATCTATTTGACAGAAAATAAATCAAAATATGTGCCGTATACACCGGAACAATTAGAAAAAGCAGGAGAGGACTTCATAACGTACTATAATGCGAACAAATTGCATAAGGTAAGTTTTATCCGATACATTCATGAACTAACGTTGTATAGCCAAAACGCCAAGTAGTACAGACTCGCGTTGATACGAGGGCTACATTTTAAGTTTTTACAAAAACAATGAAAGAAAAAAAGATTTTTGGGGCACAACTTGTATCATACGCAAATTTTCGAGTGAAGAAGACGTTCGACTGTAACCACGCCCTGTAACAATTGTTAAAATTTAACAAATCTTTAGTAAAGTCCATGGTCGGCCAATTCTGAACATCTCCGATAAACTTTCTTTTAGTTAGAAAACGGCCAAACTTTTGGAACGAAATGAGTTTCCTCCTCAATTACAACAATGTACTTCTATTCCTTCTGTAGGCAAAAGTTTTTAGCAAAAAATTCCTCGACTGTCATCTCGGCCCTCGTTTCCAACTGATTTGGCAATCTGTGACGGTGGGACCGGTATATTCCGGTAAAGGGGGACTACTTTGAAAATGGCGGGAATCACGAAGCCTAAACGTAACTAGTCTGCGAATTCTGGATCGGACAACGTATATACAGTCGATCAAGTAAATGACGGCCATAGCGTAGGGGTTAAGGTGTCTGCTTTCTACGCCAACGACCCCAGTTCGTATCTCTGCTTTGGAAATAATAAATAACAAAAAAATTAAATTAAATTTACAACCACCCGTAGTATGATGCCTAGTAAAGCTCTCTCATTTTGGCTATTCGGAACTGGCTTAAAACTGTAGGTCCCCATTGTCTGATCGAACGTCGATATATCCAAACCTTTCTGTTTTAGTTTTTGCGCTCATTAGCGCAAAGTTAATTAGAGATTTCGGGAAAACATATTAATAATCATTTTTTCGTCTTGAACCACGTTCTGGTAGATCATCAACATTTTTTAACTAAGAGTGTTCACCCACTTGTTAACGAATGCTCTCGACTTGCCCATATACTTAGCAGCCGCTGTAGGCGTCATTTTTGGACGATTAGATAGGAACACAACCTCAAAGCGCGAAGCGTACGCTGCACTCCTGTTGGATAATGTACTATTTAACCATAAATAAGGTTAGAAATGAATCTTTTTCCACAAAGCATGGTTTGCAGGGGTGCCAACAATAATTAAAAAAAAGGAATTTCTTTTATCGGCTACAAGTTAGAGGCGACACGTTCTTACCTGACTGATTGTATAATATCATATCACAGCCAGTGTCTGTACGTTTCTTATTTTTTCCAAAAAACATCCTAACATCTAGAATAGCTATAAAATGCAACGTCTCTTTGTCTGTCTGTCCGTCTGTCCGTTAGTGCGCTTATCACTGGAGAACTACTTATCCGATTTACGTACTTTTTTTTTAAAACATACATATGTTCTCTGGCCAGGTTATAGGCTATATTTTGTTACGATAGGTAGCATAAGGAATGAGCAGTGACGATGATAGTGAAAGAAGTCGGAAAAAAGTTTGTCGCTAGCGCGTTCCCTTGCAATACACAGCCTAAACCATTAAATATGGAACAATATTATGTAGCAGAGAATATCTGTAATCTATAATCTATAATATATATATAAAATGCAATGTCTCTCTGTCTGTCCATTAGTGCGTTTATCACGCGAGAACCACTTATCCAATATACCTGTCTTTTTTAAATTCATACGTATATTCTTCGGCCAGGTTATATGATAATAATAATAATCTATATCTATAATATATATAAAATGTAACGTCTCTCTGTCGGTCTGTCTGTCCGTTAGTGCGCTTATCCCTCGAGAACCACTTATCCGATTTACGTGATTTTTTTAAATTCGTACATATATTCTCTGACCAGGTTATAGATATATATATATTATTACATCTATAATATATATAAAATGCAACGTATCTCTGTATGTCTGTCTGTCCGTTAGGCGCTTATCACTGGAGAACCACTTATCCGATTTACGTACTTTTTTTTTAAACATACATACGTTCTCTGGCCAGGTTTATCTATCTATAATATATAAAATGCAACGTCTCTCTGTATGTCTATCTGTCTGTCCGTTAGTGCGTTACGTGCTTTTTTTTAAAACATAAACATCTCTGGCCAGGTTATAGGATATATTTTATTGCATTAGGTAACATAAAGAATAAGCAGTGACGATAATAATGAATCAAGTCGAAAAAAAGGTTACCGTTAGCGCGTTCTCTTGCAATACACTGCCTAAACCATTAAATATGGAACAATATCATGTTGCAAAGAATATAATATATATAACTTTGAATTGTTGTGGCTGCTACTTGATGGAAATTCATAACGAATGTAATGAAAGACTGATTTTTGTCAAATTTCCACTTTATTTAGTTTCAATATCATTTTGTATCAGACGAAGCTATAGTATAGCGAAACGCGTCATACAGTTTCAGTGAAACTAAATAAAGTGGAAATTTGACAAAAATCAGTCTTTCATTACATATAATATATATAAAAGGCAACGTCTGTGTGTCTCTCTGTTTGTCTGTCTGTTCGTTAGTGCGCTTATCACTTGAGAACCACTTATCCGATTTACGTGTTTTTATAAATTTATACATATGTTCTATATAATTCGATATAATTCTATATAAGCCTAGATAATGAGAGATAATGGGAGATAAGTATAAATAATGGGAAATAAGGAGAAATAATGGGAGATAAGCAGAGATAAGTCTAAATAATGAAAGTTATGGTGAAATAATGGGAGATAAGGAGAAATAATGGGAGATAAGGAGAAATATTGCGAGATAAGTCGAGATAAGCCTAGATAATGGGAGATAAGGTGAGATAATAGGAGATAAGGAGAAATTATGGGAGATAAGAAGAAATAATGGGAGATGAGCCTAGATAATGGAAATTATGTAGAGATAATGGGAGATAAGGAAAAATAATGGGAGATAAGGGGAAATAATGGCAGATATTTTTATTACGTTAGGTAACATAAGGAATAGGCAGTGACGACAGTAGTAAATCAAGTCCACGCGAGCGGAGCCGCGGGCACGGCTAGTATATTATAAGGGTGAATATATAACGCGACATGAAAGGAATCAAGCGGACTAGATGTATGAAACACTTCCCAGAAAGATATTTATACAATGGACTTCATTTCAATGTATACTAATCTCAAAGACTCTTTATTTGTTGTAGTGTCCACGAGGATAAAATTCCGGTAGACGTTATGGGCTGCTTTTTACGCAAAAAAAATAATATACAAGATATAGAGAATTAAAAATAACAGTTACCGATTGTTATAACTTGTTTTTAGGGCTTAAAAGAAGAATTACCTGGGAAATTGCACGGATACAACAATATGTATGACAAACGAGTTTTCAGAGTTGAATATCCAAACAGATTTTTCTCCAACGCACCCAAGAAAGTTCCTAACTTGTAAGCATAAAAAATTCTTCAAGTAGAATTTGATTGCACTATGACTTTATCAATTAAATTTATTTATTTTTAGTGGCATGGTTTCAGAATATCAAACCAACTACCCTAGCCCTGCTTACTCCGATTTCTATCCGTACGTTCAAGAAAACGGAATCTCTTTTCCAGACTCTTTACCTGAGGCTGGAGCATGGCAGAATCTCAGCCCTCCCGCTATGTACTGCAGTGAGAATTGTCACATTGGTACTGGATGGCCAGTACGAGCGTGTGTTGATATCGGTGGTGAAAAGAAGGTTTTCGTGCGGTCAAATCCGTGTTGTACAAAGATAGCGGACTAATAAAAATTTTAAAATATATATTTTTTTTAAATTTATTTATGGATTAATTTTTACTGTTTTAACCGACATTTCACCTTAAATTCTGGAATCACTTGTCACCATATTTAGAGAGATATTGCCTTGTCTTCTTGAAGCTTTATTTTGGGGTTATGTTATCACTCCATCAGCCTTGCTAATTTCCACTAACCGATTGGTTCAGCACCCTGTGAAAATATATGTTTGGGAAGGTCTTTTGTAAAAAGATTTTGGGAAATTCTTCATCTTTGAACGCTGAAAAAATGCTTCGGATTACAAGAAGGCATTAGTACCGATTGCCAAAACGGTAGTTTGTCGATGAAAATGGGGAGTGGATTTTTCAAGAGTAAAATGTGTTGCCAGTGGAAGTATCGTCACACTAGATTGGTCATCCCAGTCGCCCGATGCAAACCCAATTGAAAATAGTAAAAAGGTGTACTCAGTGAAGCAGCTGTCACGGTAAATTCGGGAAATTTGAAAATAGGCGATCATCGTAGCTGATGGGGCCTGTACAAACTACTGAATCGTTAACATTTTAATGTCAATCTTCTACTGTCGAATGATGTAAAAAACTTTTAAATAAATACATTTTTAGTAAACAATGTGCGACACATTTTTACTTGCCTAACTGTAGTGAGATAGGCAATTTGTTGCTGCAACTAATTGCGTCGAGTATGGGACTGATAAATTAATCCCATCAAAAACATAAAATCTAAAAAAATGCCAAGTCTCGCAACGCAGTCACAATAAATGTTGGTAGGTAACTAAATAGATAACAATTTATGACAAAGTTGTTGAATAGGTGCTTCCATAGATACTAACTAAAATAACTGACTTGGTTTTACATGAGATCTCACAACTTTTTGTGGTGGAAGGACTGCGTTACGAGACTTTTTGTAGATAGTCCTCTTTTTTTTTCTTCTCGGGTAATATTTCTTGTACGTCTACTATGGAATTTCTTAAAACCCACTCCCTGTCTCTATTGGTTTTTCTTAAAGGCTATGATATAACAATTTTTGATAAGTCTGGACGATAAGTGCTTCTAAGTCGATTATATTCCACGATTGCGGACTCCTGAGCTTTGATACTACCGAAGTCGACATTAATTAGATGTAATCTGCCCAAACTTGTCACTCTCGAAAGTGCCACGTATGCTTGAGCGCATGTGAACACTGAAGAACCGATGTCCATCAGTGCACTGTTTAGACTTAGCCCCTGACTTTTGTGTATGGTAATAGCATAGACCATGGGTGCTCAAACTTGAACTGCTGCGATCTACCTCAATATTGTTAGACTACGATCGATCGACTCTGAGAGGCTGCAAGTAAGTGTGATGCAGGATTGTCGTCTAGGTAGGGTGTATCGTGGCATAGATATTAGTTTTCCGCACAATATGCATTTTTTTAGTCAAGGTAAGTGTAAGTCTGCTCTAAAATGTCAATGAAAAAACTCATAATTATTTAAAATTGCGAGTTTATTGGTTCTTACAAAAACAAACAAGTTCTAGTGTCTAAACTTAACTAAAGAGTGACTTTGGATTTGAAGCGTGGCACTGCATGTCCTCAGCATACTTTTCATAAGATGGTACGTAATTACCGAGTGCTAATCGCAAGCATGATGACATATGTTCGTCAGTTAGTCGAATGCGATATTTTAACTTAATTATCTTCATTTCAGAAAATGCAGACTCGCACAAGTAAGTTGACCCAAACATTGCCGTCAGTTGAAGGGCGATTTGCCTTAAATTCGGATATTTATCTTCAGATATAAAACACCAGAATTTTGTATCAGATGCTGTGGCTTTGAGATGTATATCTGATATAATCTGCACTAACTCATTTTCAACAGAACATGAGTCCATGTTAAACTGACTTGCTATTTCAGTAGCTAATTCCTCAATATTTTTATACGAAAAAGGATAACTCATAAATGATGCGATATTTGCCAATTTACTGAAATCATAAAAACGTATTTCGAATTGGTCCAAAATATTTGATAATTCTGCCTCATAAATATCATAATTCAACTGAGGAATCCTTGCTTTCAAAGACGGAAAATTTTTCAGATCCTTTCTTTTCAGTTGATCTATCATAAGTTGCAATTTACTTTTGAATGCATTTATTGCGCTAATCATCTCAATAATAGTTTTTCCTTTACCTTGAAGCTCCAAATTAATGGGGTTTAAATGCATTGTGATGTCTGTCAAAAATGCCAAATCAGTCAGCCATTTTTCGTTCTTCAGCATCTGAGTGTCATCACCTCTTTCGTCCAGAAAAGCTGTTATTTCGGGCAATAATTCTTGAAACCTTTCTAGCAACCTGACGTCCGTGTGAAGAACTAAATCAGTGTGTTCAACTGACTCACTATCTTCCCACTGCAATTTAAAGAGCCGTCGTTGCAAGCTACGTGCACGGATAGAATTCACAATTTTTATTGCAATGCCCATAATCTCCTCCATGTTTAGAACTTTTGAACACAAAACTTGTTGATGTATAATGCAATAGAAGGAGAAAAATGAAGGGAAATCATCATCAGCTCGACACAATGCCACAAAACCGTTTTCGTTTCCAGTTATTGCTGGTGCTCCATCGGTTGTAATGCACACTAGTTTATATATTGGTAGCTTGTAGTTTGTTACAAAATTGAAGAAAACGTCATATATATCTTCGCCACGGGTCTTTCCTTTCAAAAACTCTTCCTTAGCCGACATGTCATACCATTCGAATAAAAATACACAGCTGGGCAGTGTCTGTCATATCGTGGATTCCTCGAACTGTAAAGAAAAGTATGTACATTCCATGATATCATGTTTTAGTTTATCTGCCATGTCCTGACTCATGACTTCAACACGCACTGTGACAGTCAGACGAGATAACTGAAGTTCTCATAATCTCTGTTTTATTTTTAAAATCTCCAAATAAAGTCTCACCCGCTTCAATAAATGTTTCCTTCACAACCAATCCATCATCAAATGGTTTCTTGTGTTTTCGCCAATATATGAGATATTTTAAATGACGCGATCGTTACAGCTTTTGATTGTTTGGCTGGTCTTGTGAACATAGTTTGTTCTTTTTTCAAACAAGTTATCAAATCACGTACTTTTCGTTTTCTTAATTCACTCTGTGACGGAAAATCCTTTTCATAGTTTTTATGAACCGTTTTTATATGATGCCTCTCTAAGTTCCCACGCTTAGGTAGTGCAACTGACACACGGCCAATGAGACAAATGCACTTATCCTTTACCATACAAAAGAAAAATTCTTCCTCCCAATCGTTATTAAAATGAAAGTTTTACTTTTCTTCGCCGCACTCATTTTGGACTATTTATTAATAAACTTTGTATCGATGTATCGCCTTCAAGTTACAACTCAGACTGACTTCTATTCCTGCAAGCGCAACATTTATATCGGCGCGAACGAAGTCTCGAATGTTCCCGTCAAACACGCCGCCCGAAGTTTCTAGAAAAATCTGCGGGAATCAAAAACGCGGCTTTTCTTTGACAAGTACCGCGCGTTCCTTTGATAAAGCCGCCTTTTGCCGCTAGCAGGGGGTTATTATGATAAAAGAAAGTGATGAGGGGTTATTCTGGCCTAATTGTGTGATCGAATAAATTTTAGTAGTTTATTCATTACATTTTGTTTTAGTTACCTAAAACAAAATCTATGAATAGTTCTATATCGGAATTTTTTTCTCGAGATCGACTCAAAAAGCACTCGCGATCGACTTGTCGATCGCGATCGAGCATTTGAACACCCCTGGCATAGACTATACATATCAGAAACTGTTCGCGATGAACATAAGTTCTATTAATAATTTCAAATTTAGTTTTGACTGGACCAAGCTCATAAAGATATTCATTATTAAATGTAATATGTATTTTTAGTGTTCCGTACGGAACACTTATAAGATCACTTCGGTGTCTGTCTGTCTGTCTGTCACACCAAATTTTCTCCAAAACTATTTGACATAGAAAGTTGAAATTTGGTAATAATATAGGAATTGATGGCCTCATCAGAGCTATGTAGTTTTGAGAGTTAAATTTTGACTTAAGGGTTAGTTTGGGGGGGGGGGGGAAATCGGAAGTGAAAAAAAAAAATTTTTACTAGGTCATCGAGTGTGGTATCAAATGAAAGCTTGTGAAAACACGAGTAAAAAATTTATATATAATGCAATACTTGCGCGCACTTTTCTTTGTATTATTTTTAAAAAATCGCGAAAAATCGCTGTCCCTCGCCTTATCTCGAAAAGTACTTATCAAAAAATTTTGAAAAAATTTTGAAATATTCTCCACGGGGTGTAGATTGAAGGAAAATTATCACGAGTGCATTACCTGTAATAATTTATCTCGTATATAAAAAAACAGAAATTTCAAGGTCGTCAATTTTCAGTAAAGATTGGAAATAAACTTTGTTTGAAATTCATTTGGGGTGTGTTTTGTGAAGTCACTGATCATTTTATACCTCTGTAACAAAATTTTTTATTTTAAAAGCAATCAACGTACGGAACACTAATTGCGCAAGTTCAACTTGCACTTGACCGGTTATTTTTATTTTATTTGTATTTTCAGACGCGGACACGAGATTTTATGAGACTTTTGAGACAACTTTTAGAATGCCAAAATAAAGGTTCATACAAGTTTACAGCGTATTATCTCTCATTCCGAGGTTGACCCTATTTTTTGGCTTAAGTGACTGTACCATTTAGAAAACGGGACTGAAATTTCGGGATGTTTCAGTTTTTCTTTCCTTTATAGGCTAAACACTAACTAAATTCAAAATTTGAAGTTTGTCTGTCTGCTAGAAGTACCTTAGAATTTTGATGATCGGTGAGTGTGTCAGTGACAAATTTAAAGAACTTCGACTGGCGATAGTTCGTAAACTATAAGGTATAAATAGTAGGTAATTTAGGAATATAGCTAGTATAGTATGTCCTCTTGGTCACTGAAAATTTAGACTTCTAGCTTTATCCACAACGAAGTTACAGGGGGTCGAAAGTGCCGTGAGTGGCTTCGAGAAAAGGATGGTACGGCTGTGCTTTCTGCTCGACTTGGCGGGGGCACTACCGTGCCCCCAGATAAAAAAAAAACATTCTTTTGAGTCCATAATTTTTCTGGCATATATTTTTAGTGTTCAAATACAAGAAAAAAAATTTACATAATTTTTTTAATGATTTTTTATAGGAGTTTTGTTGCAGCCTCATGGAAGCCATTTTGAAAATTTTGATCTGCTGGCGTGCACGATACGGCTCTTTGGAACGACTGAAAAAAAAATCTTTAGAAAAATTACTGCTATGGCCTCAGTATAGACTACGATTATTTTGTTTGAGCAAAATTTCACAAAATGGTAAACCTCCAAAGTTGGTGGTCTCAAAAATAGCATTTTTTTTGCAAAAAAAAACGTTAAAAATTGAGGAAAAAATTAATCAATCTTTTTTGTTCTAATTTTTACTGGGGCTATTGTTGTGTAGAAGAACATATTAAAATTTCAGACCGGTCAGTTAAGTGGTTTTTAAGTTATCGTGCACGCCGATTACAAAAACATTGTCTTGAGAAAAACGCGTTTAAAGTTTTAAGAAACGAATTTTCACATATAAAATCTACCTACGTTCAATCAGCAATGCCTGCTGTATACAAAATTCCTTCCGACTCCTCATAGGCCTCGTTGTATATGATTTCCCAATTTTGGAACTAGAGTCAATGAGTGTATCGCCACATTCATACACGACACAAATCTTAAAACCTACTGCTCTTTCGTCACGTTTGAAAAATTTCACGTCTCCATCACTAACTTTGTTATAAAGTTGTAAAATACTACAACTAAAAGTCGGATCGGTGCTTGGGCTCAAATCAGAAGTTTTTACAATTTTTTCTGCAGATGTACTGGCAAAATTAGAATTACTTCCATCTGAAAATCGATTACCATAAAACTGTCTATTACGTGGTCTACACGCTAGCTTCGAACTGAATTTCCCGTATTTTTTATCCATTTTGCACAATATTAGCCGAGACGTTTACGGAGTGATGTTAGCCCTACGAGCGATATTTTCGAACTGAGCAGGCCAGGGTACCGTTTGCTTTGGAGCTACTGTTTTGCGACAAACTAAAAAGATATTATACCCATTATAGTAAGCTCCCTTTTTACCTGTTTCTATCTTTCTTAGAATCATAAAAGTAGCAGCAGATAATCGACGCAGGTAGAGCAAAACCATTGTAAACGGTCGAAAGGTAAGTTGTCACGCCGCGCGGTCGATTTGGCCTGGCGCTATAATCGTCTATAACTTCGAAAGTATTTGAAATTTTTGCTCTGAAATTTTGAGAGAATATTATTCAAATATAATACGGTCGACACTATTTATAGTGAAACTCTATATAGTGAAAAACTCTTTATAGTGCAATTTTTTCAAGACCTAGAATATTTTAATGAAATTTCACGTAAAAAGCCCTGCATATAGTGAATCTGTAAAATAGTAACACTCTATATAATGAAATTTTTACCGGAATTTTATGTATACATTTTTATGCATTTATTGAGATCTTGGCCATTTCGGGTTTCCCATTTTTATCTAACATTAGCACGAATTCCATTTTTATGACGCATTCTTTTGAAAAGGTTCTTAACGCGTTTATAACGCCTAATGGTTGGCAATAAATCAGGTAGATTTCTGTAAGAAACCCGGGGAATAACCCATTTTATAGAAACCCGTGGAAAAACCCATTTTATAGTCGAGGCCTAGTAATTCGCAAATTCAGGTTCAGTTTCTTTTTGTTTAAGAATCAAGTAAGATGTCCAAGCGAGTGTGTTTAAGTTTAGCTGAGAAAATTAAAGTTTTGGAGGAAGTTGATAAAGGTTGTAAAAAAATTGATGTCGCGACAGTATCATCAAGAAACCTAGTGTTCCAACCAGTCGAAAACGAGTACGGGTGAGAACTTACGAGGATGTAAATGAAGCAGTTTTACGATGGTTTCAAGTGGCACGTACGCATCAAAACGTACCAATATCGGGAAATTTAATAAAGCAAAAGGCTCTACAATTTGCTAAAGAATTTAACTGCGTTCATTTTCAAGCTAGTGAAGGGTGGTTGAGTGCCTGGAAGACTCGCAATTCAATTGTTTTCAAGACGATATCTCGCGAGAGTGCAAGCGTTAGTCAGGAGGACTGTGACATTTGGACTGAAACTGTTTTAAAAAGTGCATTGAAAAAGTACGAGCCAAAAAACGTTTTCAATTGTGATGAAACCAGTTTGTTTTTTAAATGTTTGCCAAATAAAACTTTTGCTTTTAAAAGTGATAAATGTTTTGGTGTTAAAACAAGTAAAGAAAGGGTGACACTTATGGTTGAAGCAAACATGGATGGCTCAGAAAAACTGAAATTACTGCTCATAGGTAAAAGCAAAAATCCCCGTTGTTTAAAAGAAGTTAAAATGACTTCTGAGATTTTCGAAAGATGGATCAAAGAACTGGACACGAAAATGAAAAGCCAAAAGCGGAAAATTGTGATGTTTATAGACAATTGTCCTGCACATCCAGTTACTGTAAGTAAAAAATTAAGGAATATTGAATTGATCTTTTTTTCCACCAAACATGACCTCCAAATTGCAACCTATGGACCAGGGTATTATAAAAAACATAAAACATCATTATCGAAACAGAATTGTTTCACAAAATTGTTAATGCGATTGATAACAACCTTCCACTCCAAAAATTGATTACCCTTAAAGAGTGTATAACCGAAGTCGCTAAAGTATGGAGTGAAAATGTTTCTCAGAAAACTATCAAAAAAACTGCTTTTCTAAAGCAGGTTTTACTGAAAAAATTGACGAATGGGAAAAAGAAGACGAAATGGATCTCGCTACCTTAAAAAGGCAATGGAGTATTCGACAACAAACTGCTACCGTCGACGCAGATTTTTTACTTGAAGATTTCTTAGAAATCGACAATGATGTTGGCACGACAGATCTCCCAACTGACCAAGACATAATTGACGATAGAAAAAGTATAGAAGATCATGAAGAAGAAACTGAAACCGGGGAATGTCCTGCTAAATTTAGTGAAAATGAAATAAGAAATGCATTTGGCATTGTGCGAACTACTCTCAGGGGCCAGGAAAGTGTACATGATCAAATCTTTATGCATTGAATAAATGCGAGAATTTTGTTGCGCAACAATTATTTTTCAAAAGTAATGTTCAAAAGAAAATAACTGATTATTTTTCCTAGTACGTATGTACGTAGTATGTACATATGTATTAACAGATTTTGTATTATTCTTTTTATTTCGTATCTAGTACATACACACATAAAGTCCGTACGTTATATCTTTACACGTGCGTCATAGTTTTCAGGCAATATCCCAGACGACTATTATATTTTTGTCTCTTTTTACCAATACCTACGATTTATTGGTGAAAAGAGACAAATAATATAATAGTCGTCTGTTATATGGCCTGAAAACTATGACGCACGGGTGAAGATATAACGTACGGACTTTATGTATGTATTTAGCCCTGTACATGCTATGTACTATTTAAACTTTCAAATGTTTAATAAAATCTTTTCTAATAATTCAATTTTGCAATTTTTTTTGTTGCTTGTACCTTATAAAATACAAGTAAATGATTACCAATATAAAATACATACATAGCAATATATACGGATTTTTTCTTTATATAGTGAAAAACTTTCTATAGTGAAATTTCGGTCAATATTTTGGTCTTTCACTATATAGAGTGTCGACTAGAGTGACCGGATCTCATAGAGGGGGAAAAAAATGTCGGAATCTTGTTCGTCTGGACCCCGCCAAAACGATTCCCCTTTCCAGATATTGAGATTTGAGTTCGATTAAACGACGACCAAAAGTAATATGTACTGCAAGTTGTAAGTAAATGCCGAGCATTATATCCTGACGTTTCAAAAACTACTCTAACAAAAGCTCTAGAATAGATTAGATAACTATGTAAAATTATCAACTCATGTAGGTCTGTATCTTTTCTGTGTCTGTTTTGTATGTATTATATACCTAATTTTTATATTTTAAAATAAAAAATGTCATTAGACTTATCAGTATTACTGTTTTTTTATTATATTTCTACTTTAAACTCAAAAATATACCCAAAAAAAAGCAAAATTTATCACTTAATAACAAAATATACGAAGTATGCTCCTAGTGGTACCAGGTCACGTTTTTGGGGCTAAAGGCTGTTTGTAACTCGGTTTGGCTTAAAATAACAACAATTATGTATAGAATATAAATTTTGAAGAACAACATTAGCTTTCTTTTGAGATATTAAGCGTGTTTCTATTATTTACCGTTCTGGAGTTATGGCTCCATATGTCAGCTTTTTGGCCAAAAATTTGGATTTTTTTCAAACTTTGAGCGACGAGCGGCACGGGTTAACGTCGTTTAATCGAGCTCAAATTTCGGCTATCTCAATATCTGGAAAGGGAAATCGTTTTGTGGGGTCCAGACGAACAAAATTCCGACATCGATTTTTTGCGGTCACCCTAGTGTCGACTGTACTTTCCAATAGGATACTTTTTACACAGTCTATTTTTCCCACCCGAGAAAGTGTAATGTTTCCTTAATGTTCGAATACTTGTAGAAAAAGAAATCGGAAGTAATCATACCTAAAACTGTGTGCTAAATATTTTTTATTGTTTCTGTAGTTTCCGTAGAAACCCGTAAACACACATGCAACCCAACATACTCTATTTAAATTAGATCTATTTTAAAACAGCTTGAGCGCGAAGGTCCCCTCTACTGACGCGCTTTTTTTTCCGAACAATTTAGCAATTGAGGCTTTTTATTTGTCTTAAATTGTCACTTCCGCGTCACAAGAATTTGTTTAGTGTAAGAAATGGCGAGCCACCAAACGCAGGGCATCCAACAACTTTTGACGGCCGAGAAAAGGGCAGCTGAAAAAGTTGCAGAAGCACGAAAACGTAAGTTCAGTTTTTTTTTTCGTTTTTTTACAAGTCCGTAGCTGAGTTTAAATTTAGATTTACCGTGATATTTTCGGGATGATGTATGAGTTTTGAGTGGAATAATTTGTTTTCCAACACGATGTTTATAAATAAAGTACTTTGTGTTTATTTTAGTTTGTGGGGACATTAGGTTTTAAGGTAATCGGGATGTGTATTCGGGTTGTTCAACAAAAGCTTTCAAAACTTCGTTACGCTTTAATTAGATAAAACTTTTAATTATTATAATGTTTAGGTAAAAAAAACTGTTTTTACCACTTTAAAATAATATAAAATTATTATTATTTTTTTATTTTTCGTATCTAATTTTCTTAATGTTAGTAAAAGGACTTTTAAAGGGTATCCTGAGTTTTTTCAGGGGTGCTCAAACGGTCGATCGCGAGTGCTTTTTGAGTCGATCTCGAGAAAAAAATTCCGATATAGAACTATTTCACAGATTTTGTTTTAGGTAACTAAAACAAAATGTAATGAATAAACTACTAAAATTTATTCGATCCACAATTAAGCCAGAATAACCCCCCCATCACTTTCTTTTATCGTAATAACCCCCTGCTAGCGGCAAAAGGCGGCTTTATCAAAGGAACGCGCGGTACTTGTCAAAGAAAAGCCGCGTTTTTGATTCCCGCCGATTTTTCTAGAAATTTCGGGCGACGTGTTTGACGGGAACATTCGAGACTTCGTTGTTGTAACTTGAAGGCGATACATCGATACAAAGTTTATTAATAAATAGTCCAAAATGAGTGCGGCGAAGAAAAGTAAAATTTATCATTTTAATAACGATTGGGAGGAAGAATTTTTCTTTTGTATGATAAAGGATAAGTGCATTTGTCTGTGCCGTGCGTCAGTTGCAATACCTAAGCGTGGAAACTTAGAGAGGCATCATAAAACGGTTCATAAAAATTATGAAAAGGATTTTCCGTCACAGAGTGAATTAAGAAAACGAAAAGTACGTGATTTGATAACTTGTTTGAAAAAAGAACAAACCATGTTCACAAGACCAGCCAAACAATCAAAAGCTGCAACGATCGCGTCATTTAAAATATCTCATATATTGGCGAAACACAAGAAACCATTTGATGATGGATTGGTTGTGAAGGAAGCATTTATTGAAGCGGGCGAGACTTTATTTGGAGATTTTTAAAATAAAACAGAGATTATGTCTGCTATTAGAGAACTTCAGTTATCTCGTCCGACTGTCACAAGGCGTGTTGAAGTCATGAGTCAGGACATGGCAGATAAACTAAAACATGATATCATGGAATGTACATACTTTTCTTTACAGTTCGACGAATCCGATATGACAGACACTGCCCAGCTGTGCATTTTTATTCGATTGGTATTCAATGACATGTCGGCTAAGGAAGAGTTTTTGACAATGATTCCTCTGAAAGGAAAGACCCGCGGCGAAGATATATATGACGTTTTCTTCAATTTTGTAACAAACTCCAAGCTACCAATATATAAACTAGTGTGCATTACAACCGATGGAGTACCAGCAATGACTGGAAACGAAAACGGTTTTGTGGCATTGTGTCGAGCTGATGATGATTTCCCTTCATTTTTCTCCTTCTATTGCATTATACATCAACAAGTTTTGTGTTCAAAAGTTCTAAACGTGGAGGAGATTATGGACATTGCAAGAAAAATTGTGAATTCTATCCGTGCACGTAGGTTGCAACGATCTTGCAGTTGGAAGATAGTGAGTCAGCTGAACACACTGATTTAGTTCTTCACACGGACGCCAGGTGGTTGAGTCGCGGAAAATTCCTAGAAAGGTTTCAAGAATTATTGCCCGAAATAACAGCTTCTCTGGAAGAAAGAGGTGATGACACTCAGATGCTGAAAAACGGAAAATGGCTGACTGATTTGGCATTTTTGACAGACATCACAATGCATTTAAACACCATTAATTTGGAGCTTCAAGGTAAAGGAAAAACTATTATTGAGATGATTAGCGCAATAAACGCATTCAAAAGTAAATTGCAACTTATGATAGATCAACTGAAAAGAAAGGATCTGAAAAATTTTCCGTCTTTGAAAGCAAGGATTCCTCAGTTGAATTATGATATTTATGAGGCAGAATTATCAAATATTTTGGGCCAATTCGAAATACGTGTTTATGATTTCAGTAAATTAGCAAATATCGCATCATTTATGAGTTATCCTTTTTCGTGTAAAAACATTGAGGAATTAGCTACTGAAATAGCAAGTCAGTTTAACATGGACTCATGTTCTGTTGAAAATGAGTTAGTGCAGATTATATCAGATATACATCTCAAAGCCACAGCATCTGATACAAAATTCTGGTGTTTTATATCTGAAGATAAATATCCGAATCTAAGGCAAATCGCCCTTCAACTGACGGCAATGTTTGGGTCAACTTACTTGTGCGAGTCTGCATTTTCTGAAATGAAGATAATTAAGTCAAAATATCGCAATCGACTAACTGACGAACATATGTCATCATGCTTGCGATTAGCACTCGGTAATTACGTACCATCTTATGAGAAGTATGCTGAGGACATGCAGTGCCACGCTTCAACATCCAAAGTCAATCTTTAGTTAAGTTTTAGACACTAGAACTCGTTTGTTTTTGTAAGAACCAATAAACTCGCAATTTTGAATAATTATGAGTTTTTCATTGACAGACCTACACTTACCTTGACTAAAAAAATGCATATTGTGCGGAAAACTAATATCTATGCCACGATACATCCTACCTAGACGACAATCCTGCATCACACTTACTTGCAGCCTCTCAGAGTCGATCGATCGTACTCTAACAATATTGAGGTAGATCGCCAGCAGTTCAAGTTTGAACACCCCTGCCCTACTTCAATAAAGTTTTTTTTTGTTATTTTAACTTTATTTTTGGGTAAAAATAGAATTTTTGTCATTTTTTACATTTATTTAGTTTTCACCGGTTTTTCTTAACGAATCATCGTAAAAAAAAATTGTAATGGTAGGAGAGCATCAGGGCAACAACTAAGTAACATTTTTGGTGTCACTGACCTCATAATCCTAAAAAAAAAATAAAGTAATCGAAAATTTTAAAAACTGACGAATTGTTGATGGGTGACTAAATTTAAATTTTTTAAAAAATCACATTTAACCTGCCCCCAGAAAAATTTTTGAATTTTATTGATTTTTTGCCTTTTTTTCCATTTAACGTTCCATTGTATTCAAAAAATTTTATAGCATAAAATTCGGATTCTACGGAAAATTTTACAAAAGAAATTCATATTTGTATGGATCCTAAATTTTTTTTTGCTAGTCAAAGGAAAATTAATTTGAATTATTTAAGCACATTTTTAGTACAAAATTGATTATTCTTCCCTTTTTTTAGCCATTTTAACGCCCCATTGCATTCAGAGAGTACATTTAACCTGAGATTCGGATTCTTCGGAAAATTTTACTCAAGAACTTGATTTCTGTATGTATCGGAGTTTTTTATGGACATAAAGGAAAATTAAATTGCAATTTGCAGGCCATTTTCATTTTTAGTGTTTCGTAAGGACACACTTATAAGATCACTTCGGTGTCTGTGCGTCTGAGTGTTCGTCTGCCCGTCTGTCTGACACACCCCATTTTCTACGAAACTATTTGACACAGAAAGTTGAAATTTGGTAATAATATAGGAATTGATTGCATCATCAGAGCCGTGTAGTTTTGAAAGTTAAATTTTGACTTAAGAGGTTAGTTTTGAGAGGAATAAAATATTCCCTCAAAAGCACAAGAACTATTTTATAACACTTGTAGAACCAATATTGTAATAAACAGTCACAAAGTATAATAAATAATTTTATATAGTTCACTGCACGAGGCACCCTTCGAATATAAAAGCAAACGGAAATTCTTGTTATCTGGCCCGAGGAAAGCCTTCAAACGAGATACTCAGTTGTTGGATGAGTTTACCAGAGAAATTTATTTGCCTTAAGAAAGTAGCGTTTGTCATGCTTACAACTTTCGGATCATCCTATATCTGTGAACAACTTTGTTTCCATATGAGAGTGATTTTAAACCCGTACCGAAGCAGGCTGACAATAGACAACTCGGAAGCATGTGTGACACTGAAAATAACTAGACATGAACCGGATATAAGAAATCTCTCTAAAGAACTTCAAGCACAGGGTTCACACTGGGTCCTAGGACTAGTATAATAAAATTATTTGTTAAATGTTAAAATTTTTTTTGTAATTAAACCTTCTAAAAGCAATATTTTAAGTTAATTTAAGTTAATTTTTGTTAATTTTAGTTGTAGCAAGTATCTATGTCGGCACGCAAAATGTTGTATGGATGAAAACTGGCACCCCTTAGTTAAAAGGTTGCCGAACCCTGCGTTAGGTAATATAAAAAATAAGCAGTGACGGTAATAGCGAATCAAGTCGGAAAAAAGTTTGCCGCTAGCGCACTCTCTTGCAATACGCTGCCTAAACCGTTAAATATGGAACATTATCATGTAACAAAGAATACAATATATGAGGCGTTGCGGATAGTAAGGGCGAACTCAACAAAATGAAGTTTCGAAAAAATTGAATTTATAGAAAAATCTAAATGGCGAACTCAACAAAATATTGGCAAAATTAGGTTTTTATTATTTATTTATAATTTATTAGCTTTTTATTATTTACTTAAGTAGAATAGTGTATTCCGTGAATTTTTAAATGTTTTTTAAATATTTATTTGTGTATTTTTTTTTCATATTTTACTGTTCGTTTCTGATGCTACACTATCACCTAAATTGGCAATACCTGGGAAAAAAATAGACCGGTATTAAAAATTTTGAACACATTTTATTTAATTTTAAGGTTATTGTTTTAATTAAAGGTTTTGTTATTACAAAATAGTTACTTGATACAACATACAAAACAGTGGAAATATGGTATTGAAACTAACATAAAAAAAACTAAAGAAAAGAAACAAATAATTAGCCAAGTTCAGTTGTAATCTATTTGGTCATCGTCCATAACATCTTCATTTTCGGTGCTCTTATTCGTTGCTGCGTCTTGAGAGGCTATAATGTTAGTAAAGTACCGACTCCAAGGTAGGGGAACATACGGTAACAAGTCCTGAATGTCCTTTAATTTGGGGGCTGGTATTTTAATGGGAGCACTGTAAAGTCTCGTCAGTGTTTCACTGGCCAAATGAAAATGATCAGGATCATAGTTTTTCACCTTGCCTTTTTGTAGTTTGACTGCCGTTTTGACATCTAAATTGTAAGCAGAATGAATGTAGAAACCTTGCTTAAAGTTATTTGTAATTCAAAGATCTTTACATCTTTAAACTTAGCACCAGCCATCTGCATTTTAGTAATTTTCTTTTGAAAATTAGAGAAATTGAAAATCATGTCCTGTCTAAGTTGGACAACGCAAAACTGGTTTTTTCGGCGACAGCTTTCAATCATTAACTTATACTTTTGAACTGCATATTAAACGTATCACGATAATAGTGCTGATTTACCGGGCTGTAACCAGGGTAATTTTCCGTAAGCCATTCATTGTAAAGAGAATAGAGCTTTTTAATATTAAGTCCAACAGGTAAGTATTTTCGATGAGGGCTTTTGGCGCGACTGTAATGACTGGTGACAGTAGGTAGTGACATGATGTGTCCTTTTACTTTAGAAAGATCGTCATTTCCTATTTTCTTCGCGGGTTCACACCTCCCCTTTTGATCCGTTGTAACAGTTCCAGTTCTGCTGGTTTTGTCAAGTACGACTCGAACGTGCTTTTTCAGAGATGCCATGAATGTTATAAAACGCAGTACGACAAACTTCACGATTAGCGTGATCAACAATCACATTATAATGAATGCGTCTCAGGGTACGACTTGGACGCCCCTTTACGTAAGATCTTTTTACATCATTGCAGATCAACAATTTTGATAAGTAAGCATTCTGTAGATCATAGTTTCCAATTTGCCAAAAAGAGTCAAAAATATTGGTGACCAGTTCAGCGCCTATTTTCTCAAAACATCCACACTTGCAAGGAGGTCCAATTTTGCGGGCAACAACGTGCCTTTTGTTATTTCTTGAAATGTAAGCACTTCCTGAATTTCATTTCAACTTACACTCGTTTTTTTTGCCAATCATTCATCTTAGCAGGTCTCTTTCGCAAATAACCCGACACAGCACTACCATCTAAATGTTGTACACTTACTTCACTACTAGAAGGTCCAGGTTGCGCCATACTTTTCTTAAAAAAAGAAGCAACAAAACCAAACAAAACATAAACGTATTAACTTCAAAATTAACTTGAACTAACACGCAGAAAGCGTAAAATTTCAAGTAAACCTCATTTAGTGACGCAATACCGGTGGTTTGCTTCGCGCGAAATTGTTGAGTTCGCCCTTACTACCCGCCCGGCTAGCGCCTGTTCGAAATTTTTCATTTATTTGATACTGAAATTTGAAGGCGAAGCAAGGGCGAACTCAACAATTAGACCGGTATGTGATGTAGGAAAAGTACTATAAAATAGAATTATATAAAAAAAAAAATTGACCCAATGTTGAGTTCGCCCTTACTATCCGCAACGCCTATTGCCCATATACAATGCAATGTCTCAACTCAAGAACCACTTATCCGATTTACGTGTTTTTTTCATATAAAATATATATGTTTCTCTGGTCAGGTCATAGGATATAGTTTATCACGTTAGGTAACATAAGGAATAAGCAGTGACAATAATAGTGAATCGAGTCCACGCGAGCAGAGCCGCGGGCACGGCTAGTAATAAAATTTTTGTAAAATTTCCCCTAAAATCCAAATCTGAGACCAAATGTACTATTTTGAAAAGCTACGCTAAAAATGACCTGCAAATTGAAATTTAATTTCCCTTTATGTCCATACAAAAATCTCCGTTAGATACAGAAATCAGTTCCTTGAATAAAATTTTCTGTAAAACCCGCATCTAAGGTTTAAAGTACTTTCTGTATGCAATGAGGCGTTAAAAAAGATGGCCAAGAAAGTGAAAAAAAGTCAATTTAGTGCTGAAAATAATTTCAATTAATTTTCCTTTCACTAGGAAAAAAAATTAGGATGCATAAAGATACAGTCCCTGGCCAAATTATTAGACGCACTGTATTTTTTTTAGTAATTTTATGTTTCTTAAGAGTTTTTATGCAATAATGGTATATTTAAACTACAATATTATTGATTTTTATTTAAAAGAATTGTTGCAGACTACATATTTGTATTTATTTTTAACATATGGCAACACTGTGTTGACAAAGTGATACATGAACGTAAATAAGTACAAACCTGTATCAGTCGCGATCGGAATCGAGTCAGGTACGGACGTGTTTCTGTGGCTTTATGGACTGTGATTGTTTGTTTAACAGTTTTATACTACTCAGTTATTAGTTTATTTTGTATGCAGTGTTTTAAAAAAGTAATCGGACTATTTTCATTATGGGTAGAAAAGGCGATCTTTCACCACGTAAAAAAAAAAGCTGAAGTGAAGGCCCTTGTGATTGCGAAAACATTTACAAACTGAGAAATATCACGAAGATTGGAGGTTTCTGAAGCTAGTGTACGACGCATAAAAAAGAAAATTGAGTCAGGGAAGGAATTAAGCCCGAAAAGAAAGAAAAGATGCGGTAGAAAACCAATTTTCACTCCACGGTCAGAGAGATGCTTGAAGAAAATTTGTGTAGAAAACAGATTTGCTACCACAAAGGTAATAAAATCACAACTCCAGGATGCTAGCGTAAATGCTTCTGAGCGCACTGTTCGAAGAAAATTGAAAGAATTAGATTTTAAGGCCTGTCGCCCCGCCAGGAAGCCCAAGTTAACAGCTGCAATGAAAGCAAAGCGCCTGAAGTGGGCCAAACAATGGCAAGACAAAGAAGTGGACTTCTGGAGATCGGTAAGATACAGCAATTTAATCAATAATTGATACATTATTATCATTTTCAGTTAAATAAAACAAATAAACATGGAAGTTTATATATTTTTCCTATTTTTGACAGGTCTGCTTCAGTGACGAAAGCACATTCGAAATTTTGCAGAATAAAGCTCAGTATGTGCGTCGTCGTCATGGAGAAAAGTTTCATCCTGATTGTGTCGTCCCGACGGTTAAAGATCCCACCAAAGTGATGATTTGGTCAGTCATCAGCGGCAAGGGCACTGGACGTCTGTACGTCGTCAAAGGAAATAATGAGGCAAGATCAGTACAAAGAAGTATTACAAAATCGGTTGATTCCGCAGCTCAGAGAATGGTTTAAAATGGGGAACCATTCACTTTCATGCAAGATGGAGCTCCCTGCCACACTGCTCGGTCTGTTAAAGCTTTTTTGGCAGAAAAAAAATATCCCTCTGTTGGATTGGCCCTGATATGAACCCCATTGAAAATGTGTGGGAGCTGATGAAAAAAAGAGAAGTGGCTAAAGATGTGATTATCAACAAAACCCAGCTCCTAGAAAAGATTATTCATGTCTCAAAAATGCAGGAGACAGTACAATCTTGCATTGATAGCATGCCGCGCAGAATTAAAGCTTTGATAGCGGCTAAAGGTGGCTCAACTAAATATTGACTTTTACTAACATTAATTTCACTTTTCTTTAAAACTTAATAAACTTATGCTTTTCTAAATTAATGCTGTTTTATTTATGTCAAATAAATAGGTAATTGATTGGATAATATAAAAATAAAAAACAAATCAATTTAAAATAATAAAACGGTACAATATCACTCGGTAATTAATATTTTACATGAAATCTTGCAGTGCGTCTAATAATTTGGCCAGGGACTGTGAGTTTCGAGTTTTGCGGTTTTTAAGGGTGGTGCACTCGAATAAATTTTTTTTTGGGGATTAGATTGGGAAAAAAATGTGATTTTTTTTAATAAAAAATAAATTTACTCACCTATTAACAGTTCGTTAATTTTTAAAATTTTCGATTTTTTTATTTTTTTTAAAAAAGGCTGTTGAGGTCACGTGACACCAAAAATGTTACTTAGTTTTTGCCCTGATGCACCCCTATCATCATATTTTTTTTCTTGGCGAAGATTCGTTAAGAAAAAACCTAAGAAAACTAAATGAATAAAAAAAACATGACTTTTGGGGGTTTTAAGCGGAAGGAATGGGAGGGGGGCTAAAAAGATGCCAAAAAATTATTTTTTTTATCCAAATAACAGGAAACATTTGTTTTTGAACTAGGGCATTTCGATCCCAAAAACTCAAGATACCCTCTTTATTTTCAATTTTGATACTATGTAAGGGTTAACTATGAAGTCAAAAGGAATTGGATTAGAAAAGAGAATAGGAAAAAGCAAATAAAAATAAAGAATCATTAAGAAGAGCCTTAAGGGGTTACATACTCCTCGAATTTTCAATAATTCGATTCTTTTACGAATTTTTATTCTTTATACTTTTAAGAATTATTCAAAAAAATTTTTTAAGGAAATTCCATTCCATTACAAAGTTATAGCATTAAAACGTGACCTAACGTCGGATTGGGACCGCTACCTGTTTTCAGACACTGTCTGCAATATTACTCAGTAAATTTTAAATATTTTTTAACTTTTTTTTTTTTAATTTATAGCATTAAACGTGACCTGACGTCGGATTGGGACCGCTACCTGTTTTTCAGACACTGTCTGCAATATTACTCAGTCAATTTTAAATATTTTTTAACTTTTTTTTTTGAAATTTTACAAAATGTCGAGAAATTTCTCTAAAAGACAATTTTTTTTATATATAATTAAACATAAATTTTTTGGTCGAAAATTGCATATAAAGTTTGAAACACCGTAAATTTTTTATTTTTGAAAAACCCTTTGACAATTTTTCACTACTACATTATGTTACGGTGATCTACAATAAAATCTATGATTTAGGTAAAATACCAGAAAGCTGGTTAAAGTCGGAGTTTATAATGATCCCAAAAAATGCAGGCTTTTAAAAAAATTTCTGAAAATTATTCGCAGAAAAATATACAAGTTGTGTGAAGAAAATATGTCAGCTACACAATTCGGTTTTCGTGATGCCATGGGAACTAGAGATACCTTGTTTTCTATGCAGGTTCTGATTCAGCGATGTAGAGACGTCAATTGTGACGTATATTTGTGCCTGATCGACTACCAAAAGACATTTGATAGAGTCCAACATCACAAAATATATTTTTTAAATGGGATACTCTGAATATTTTGCTTAAATCTACTTCAAAATATAAACGTTTTCAGTTTTTACGCGAGTTTTAAATGCACATTTTGTGAAGTAGGCTTTGGACGGAGCGGCAGGGGGGCAGAAGGGGGGGGGGGGGGGGGGGGGGGGGGGGGGGGGGGGGGGGGGGGGGGGGGGGGGGGGGGGGGGGGGGGGGGGGGGGGGGGGGGGGGGGGGGGGGGGGGGGGGGGGGGGGGGGGGGGGGGGGGGGGCAGGGATCATTGTTTACCGATAGCAGACAAATCGGAAAAACAAAAATCCAGAAATTAAGAGTCATAACATAACCACAATGAAATTTACTAAATGCTATAGTACTTTAAACTATGTAGAAAATAAAACAAAACAACAATAAAACAATTTATTCCGAGTGGAGCAAACTAAAACAAAACAATTTTCTATAAGAGATGTTCGAAATGTGGACCAGTTTTATTTACACATAGGCGGTACCTTTTCTAGACACTTCTTACCGAGTTGATTAGTTCAAGAGGAGTGAGAGCTGTAAAACTTTGTTTCACTGCGACTTCTAACTCTTGCTTGGTGTTTGTCGGCAATTTAAAAATTAGATCTTTCAATCTTCCCCAGAGATAGAAGTTCATGGTATTAAATCCGGTGACCTTGCCAGCCAACGGTTCAGACCTTGGTTGGCTATGCAGTTATTGTCGAAATTGGCCGATAAAAAATTACTGATAACTGCAGCGTTATGAGGGAGTGCCCCGTCGTGTTGAAAAAATATATTTCTAAGGTCCATTAACGGCAGTCCATCAACAAGAGGTTCTATTTGCTGCCTTAAAATTTCTAAATATCTCTGAGAGGTGAGTGTTCCTTCGTAAATAAATGGACCTATAACCCTGCCTGTAAAAATTCCTGCCCACACAGTAAATCCAAATCTGCCTTGATTTCTTTGCTCCACAACTAAATGAGGATTTTTTTGTGCCCACGTATAAGAATTGTAACGGTTAAAAATACCTGCATTGCTTACATAAGTTTCGTCTATTCAAATTCAATTTAATGAAAAATTCGGAACATGGTTACAATTCTCCAGAAACCATTGGCAAAAAATCCATATGCCGTTGAAAATCTCCGTCTCTAAGGTGATGAACTTTTCTTGTCCTATATGGCCTGAATTTGTGCTTCTTCAAAGTACGAGTTACGTTAGTTCTTGGTAGTCCAGTGAATCCCTTATCCCTGTTTGATGCATAATTTTTGGGTCGTTTCTTTTCAAACTGGCCACTATTAACTAGGTTATGTCGCAATCGGGCAAATATATCCTTGAAGGGTTTGACCCCTCTCTGGATACCATTCGTGGAACAAATTACTTGCCGCTTCCGAATTTTCTCCGGTTTGTATGAAACACACTATCATATCCCATTTTTCGTAATTTTCAAATTTTTTTTTGAGAGAAATCAAAAATTTTCAATAGCAAAAGAATTACAAACATTTTTCCAAAATGCAGATGTTTAAAAAACATCCTGTATATCTGAAACGGTACTAGATATCGATATGCAATTTTCACCGTTGAGTTTATCATAAAAATTGAGCCTCAGACAGCGACACTAGTTTTCGTGTATCTCCTTTAGATAAAGGGGTTTACCGTTATAATTGTCCAATTTGGACCACCCTGTACATATTTTCCCATCAAGATCCGTTCAATAGTTTTTATTTGACGACAGAACAGCTAAATGGACAGATAAAAAATCTACGAACGGTTATTATTTATCAACTTTTTTTTCAAAAACTAGCCGGGGTACCGATACAGTTTTCTTCATTTGCTTGCAAATTAAAACCTAATTTGTAAACACATTTTCACACATTTTAACAAACCGCAATTTACTTAATTAACTGAGCCTATTTAAAATTAAACGCTCAATTAAAATAGATGTGTTATTTTCGTCCGTCGACTATTTTTCACTAAAAGTGAAATAAGTTAAATAAATGTTTTTTTTTTTTTTTAATTTCAACGGTATTGAGTCCAAAACACTTTAAACTTCTGTAACATTTTGTTGAGAATTATTTACTAAACTAGCAAGTTGGATTTTTCGCTCAATTTTACTTCAAGTTAGACCCCTTTTTCACTAAAGTTTACTGATTTGCGTAAAATTTCCATAACATTTTATCTATTAGTTTGTGAGTTACTGTTGTTTGAGTGACGCTACTTTCGATTTTTGCAAAACTATGAAATAACCGGTCAAGTGCAAGTTGAACTTGCGCAATTGGTGTTCCGCACGTTGATTGCTTTTAAAATAAAAAATTTTGTAACGGAGGTATAAAATGATCAGTGACTTCAGAAAAACACACCCCAAATGAGTTTTCAACAAAGTTTGTTTCCAATCTTTAGTGAAAACTGATGACCTTGAAATTTTTGCTTGTTTTATATATCAGATGAATTATTAAAGGTAATGCACTCGTGATAATTTTCGTTCAATCTACACCCAGTGGAGAATATTCGAGAATTTTTTTCAAAATTTTTTAATCAGTACTTTTCGAGATAAGGAGGGACAGCGAATTTTTTTAAAATAATACAAAAAATGTGCGCAAGTATTACAATATATATATATATATATATATATATATATATATATATATATATATATATATATATACAGTGCGATCTCGATAATCCGGACTAATTAAAACCGCGGTGATCCGAATTAGTAAATAATTTGAATTACTGAAGCAAAAAATTTGTAATTTTTGTTTGCTTGACCCTTCTCTGGTTCATCATAAAAGAAATTTCTTTTAATCTTTGAAGTACAAGAACATCACTTAGGGGGATATCATTTTCTTCTGCCCATCTCATGCACACATTGAAACTTTTAATTGCCTCATCATTCTTCACAGTGTTCTTAACAGTCTGGTTTGTATTAGTATTTAACTCTGAACCTTCATTATCACTCTCGTGTTGTTCATCTGTATCATCTATGTCTTCCAGTGGCAACAAATCTTCATCATTTTCAAGCCAATTACATATTTCTACGTTCGTGAGATTCTGCTCAATGAGAACATTCAGCATATCTGAAATATCTGTTAAATATTTACGAATTAACCAAAAAAATACTAAAAGAAAAATTTCAGGCTTTACCTTTCATTTCTTCATTCGTGGAAAGCAAATTGTGCCGCAATTCACTCAGAGGAATCAGATCTTCAGCATCATATTCGGTGTCTGGGTTGGTATCTGCCACATAAGCCATAATTTTGTGCCAGCACTTTTTCAAGACTTCAGGGGAGACTTTTTCCCATGAATTGCATAGTAGACATACAGCATCTTTTAGGTTAATGCCTTTTAATAACCTAACAAGGCTCTCTTCGTTATTTGATGCAATATGGGCTAAAATACTTGTTATCCATCCGCATTGCGACATGCTAGAAAGGTAACGCGTTCTTTGTTTATTTTTCGACCTGGTGCGGTCTTTTCCTGAGAACGAACCAGCGTTTTTTCAGGCAACATTTTCCAATACAGAGCTGATTCATCTGCATTGTATATTTGAGTAGGTCCAAGGTTTAATTTCTTTTATCTTATTTGCGAATAAAGTTAGGAAAGGATCGACGGCACTCTCATCATTGGATAGTTTTTCGCCACAAACTTTTAAAGCACGCAGACCATGTCTTTTTCTGAGGTTAGAAATCCAGCCTCTGCTAGCTCTAAAATTATCATTCCCGTAGGTTTCAGTGTACAACTGTTTTGCTTTGCCTGATAAAATTTCGTAGGAAATTGAGACGTGCCTTGATCGTTGCGTACAAAACCATGTATACAAACGAGTTTCCATTTCTGGATATTCGGCTTTTCGTAAGGTGTTTCTGACCCCAGGACCGGAATCACATTTGGAAATAAATCTAAAAGAAGTTACACGTCCATAGTGAGTGTCCAAAATTATCTTTAAAATAAATTATATATACATACCTTTTGATTTTTCCTTGTTTCTTTTTTATATCCGAAATTTGTGGATGTTCCTACTCCGTATTCATTTACCAACACTTTTCCGCTTTCACCAAGAACTAGTCTTTCTAATATATCGGACTTTTGTTTTATTGTTAGTGTAATATGTTTTCTTTTAGAAGGCATTTTAATATGTAGGTACATATACGTAAAAAAAACGCTTACATACTTATATGAACCACATAAAGTAAAATAGAACGTAGGTATGTTGTACTTGTGACAATAAACAAAGACCTACAAAGTCCTTAACCTTTAGACACGATACGCGATGCGTTGTAGGCAAATCAAAGACACCTACAGTTTGTGTGAATCCCAGATGTAATAGACTGGAAGTTAGGAGAATCCCCTCACTATCGATTTCAGTTTTCCCATGTAGTTTAAATTAAGTAGATGTCTAAAAACGCAGGTCTGGATTACCTAGTACTATCAAATCTGGATTATAAAGTACACAATGCAATAGAAATATTTGTCCGGATTATTAAAGAATCCGGTTTTAATGGAGATCCGGATTATCGAGGTGGCACTATATATACATATATATATATATATATATATATATATATATATATATATATATATATATATATATATATATATATATATATATATTTTATATATATATATATATATATATATATACATATATATATATATATATACATATATATATATATATATATATATATATATATATATATATATATTACATATATATATATATATATATATATATATATATATATATATATATATATATATATATACATATATATATATATATATATATATATATATATATATATATATATATATATATATATATGTATATATATATATATATATATATATATATATATATATATATATATATATATATATATATATGTATATATATGTATATATATATATATATATATATATATATATATATATATATATATATATATATATATATATATATGTATATATATATATTGTATATATATATATATATATATATATATATATATATATATATATATATATATATATATTACTCGTATTTTCTCAAGCTTTCATTTGACACCACCCTCGATGAGCTAGTAAAAAATTTTTTTTCACTTCCGATTTCACCCCCCAAAACTAACCCTTTAAGTCAAAATTTAAATTTGAAAACTACATGGCTCTGATGAGACCATCAATTCCTATATTATTACCAAATTTCAACTTTCTATGAGAAATAGTTTCGGAGAAAAATCGGGTGTGACAGACAGACAGACGGATGGACAGACAGACGGACAGACAGACAGATAGACACCGAAGTCATCTTATAAGTGTAAGTACGGAACACTAAAAAGAGTTTTGTGTAATGACTGAACATTGCTTTTTGATGGCAAAAAACCTACAGCCAGGACCAAAGAATGGCTTGAGAAGTATCATGGAACATCTGCTCCGTCGAAAGCAACTGTACGTCGATGGTTTAGTCTACATAAATGCGCTCATACAAGCACCGATGCTGCACCACGTTACGGACGATTAAATAAGGCAGTCACTCCAAAAAACGCGAAAAAAATCCAACACATTGTCACAGTAAACCCAATACAGTTGCGAAACCCAGGAGAAAACCGTATAAGAAAATTAGGTCTCAGAGGTTATATGGCACTTCGCCATGTTAAAAAGGGGACCAGTCCGCGATTTTAAATAGAAATAATGTTACCGTGCAAAGTTTTATCATTCAAAATCATAGATATTATACAAATTTTGAAAATTTTTGATTTAATAAAATCTCAAGTTAATGTAGCATGGGTAATATAAAAAAACAACAATTTTTTAAACATTTTCTGAGAAAAATGTGAAGTGCATATTTTATAATTTTTTGCACAAATTTTCAATTGGACAGTTGATGACAGTTTTAATTGGTACAAGTCAAATCTTTGCTCTACAGCCAAAAAAATGTCATAAGAGAAATAGCTTTTTCAGAATTATTCAATTTATCCACATACGATTTCTTACGCAACTGATATTCTTTTAACATTTTTGGGAAGAAGAAGAAACTCACTATCGGTGTTCTTTTTGAAATATAGTGAGCTCCATTTATAACGAACTCCAAAAAATCACTAAAAATGTTTCGCTATATTCGAAGTTCGTTACAAACAGTAAACAAATGTATATAAAATATTAAAATAAGTAAGTAGTTTATACAATAAAATCAGTAATTTTCGTTTTTACAATTTTACGTGAAAAAAAAAATGGTGTTTATATTATTGTCAAGGTCACAAAAATTACTCCATATATGTTCAGGAACTTCTCGAGTTTCAGTAATTTTCTTAGTCATTTCTGAAATGGATGGAACATAAATACTTAATAACTTAAAATCTTTCCAGTCATTGATGTCACAATTTGGTCATCAGTTAATATTTGTCTCGTCATTAATTCATTATCAGCACATACCTATTCTTCAAAATTAAAGTGATTAAACATCTTTTTAATCTCGATTTCCACTGTACTTTGCAGCAGCGTAAACAAATTCGTGACAATCAGTAGGATCTTCTCGGTGTTTTTCAATCCACTAAGTCAACGGTAACTCGTCATCTGAGTCATATCTATATTCCTTCCTTAAAAATCCCCCATGCTTAAAACAGTTTGCAATGGTTTATCTACGGACTCTTTGCCAAGCCATATGGATGAAGTTTATAGCGTCCAAGAGAATTACAGAAAAAATGTTACCTTTATCGATCGTCTCTAACATTTTCATAAGTAAATTTTTCTATAATGACATTTTAGAGAATGAGGAAAAACTGAGGCACCTTGGAGGCATAAAAACCAATTTTATTTGCTGTAGATCAACTTCAGGGTGCGCTGGACAGTTGTCAATCAAAAGTTATATTTTTCTGTTTTGAATTTTAATTCTTTGTCCCATTCGATCAGTTCGCTTTTAAAAATTTCTGATGTCATCCAGACTTTACTGTTTGATATGTACTTTACTAGTAAATCATCTTGTAAAACAAACCCATTTCGTCCGCATTAAATACGTCTACATATTCATAACTTTCTCAAATTTCCGGCCATACATTGACCAACCACTGGTCAACAACTGTCATATCCACTCCTGCAGTTTATCCTACTATCGTACCCCCACTAATATTATGTCGCTTTTTAAATCGTTCTAGAACAGTTAAACTCGGTGTTCTCTATTTTCCTTCACAATTCACTAGCTTTCTCTTGTAAAGTATAGCCGGTAATAGGAACATGTTTATGTCGTTTTTGACCATTTAAGGAGTCCTTTATCAACATGGTCATGTGTAGATTTTCTTACTCTCTTACAACTAAAGTTTCTTTTATCGTAGATTGATAAGATTTCTTGCCTCTTCTTCCATATGGTAGAAACCGTAGATTTAGTTAAATTCAACTGTTTGCAAACATCACTTTGTTTAACTCCATTTTCTATTTTCCTTATAATATCGTGTTTGTCTTTTAAAGTAAACGCTTTGCGTTTTTGTGTGTACTCATCTTAAAATAAAAACTTAAACATTCACTT
>CM032446.1:16012793-16100029 GCA_019049505.1 Pachyrhynchus sulphureomaculatus
GCTAACATGGTTAGCGAAACGCGCGTCGAGTGCAAAAATAAAGTGTTTGGTGTAGTGGTGATATATACTGAGTAGTACCCAGTGGAGAATATTCGAGAATTTTTTCAAAATTTTTTTAATCAGTACTTTTCGAGATAAGGAGGGGCAGCGAATTTTTTTAAAATAATACAAAAAATGTGTGTATTACTATATATATATATATATATATATAATATATATATATATATATATATATATTTATATATATATACAGTGCGATCTCGATAATCCGGACTAATTAAAACCGCGGTGATCCGAATTAGTAAATAATTTGAATTACTGAAGCAAAAAATTTGTAATTTTTGTTTGCTTGACCCTTCTCTGGTTCATCATAAAAGAAATTTCTTTTAATCTTTGAAGTACAAGAACATCACTTAGGGGGATATCATTTTCTTCTGCCCATCTCATGCACACATTGAAACTTTTTATTGCCTCATCATTCTTCACAGTGTTCTTAACAGTCTGGTTTGTATTAGTATTTAACTCTGAACCTTCATTATCACTCTCGTGTTGTTCATCTGTATCATCTATGTCTTCCAGTGGTAACAAATCTTCATCATTTTCAAGCCAATTACTTATTTCCACGTTCGTGAGATTCTGCTCAATGAGAACATTCAGCATATCTGAAATATCTGTTAAATATTTACGAATTAACCAAAAAAAATACTAAAAGAAAAATTTCAGGCTTTTACCTTTCATTTCTTCATTCGTGGAAAGCAAATTGTGGGCGCAATTCACTCAGAGGAATCAGATCTTCAGCATCATATTCGGTGTCTGGGTTGGTATCTGCCACATAAGCCATAATTTTGTGCCAGCACTTTTTCAAGACTTCAGGGGAGACTTTTTCCCATGAATTGCATAGTAGACATACAGCATCTTTTAGGTTAATGCCTTTTAATAACCTAACAAGGCTCTCTTCGTTATTTGATGCAATATGGGCTAAAATTCTTGTTATCCATCAGCATTGCGACATGCTAAAAAGGTAACGCGTTCTTTGTTTATTTTTCGACCTGGTGCGCTCTTTTCCTGAGAACGAACCAGCGTTTTTTCAGGCAACATTTTCCAATACAGAGCTGATTCATCTGCATCGTATATTTGAGCAGGTCCAAGGTTTAATTCTTTTATCTTATCTGCGAATAAAGTTAGGAAAGGATCGACGGCACTCTCATCATTGGATAGTTTTTCGCCACAAACTTTTAAAGCACGCAGACCATGTCTTTTTCTGAGGTTAGAAATCCAGCCTCTGCTAGCTCTAAAATTATAATTCCCGTAGGTTTCAGTGTAAAACTCTTTTCCTTTGTCTGATAAAATTTCGTAGGAAATTGAGACGTGTCTTGATCGTTGCATACAAAACCATGTATACAAACGAATTTCCATTTCTGGATATTCGGCTTTTCGTAAGGTTTTTTTTCTGACGCCAGGACCGGAATCACATTTAGAAATAAATCTAAAAGAAGTTACACGTCCATAGTGAGTGTCTAAAATTATCTTTAAAATAAATCATATCTACATACCTTTTGATTTTCCCTTGCTTCTTTTTTATATCCGAAATTGTGGATGTTCCTACTCCGTATTCATTTGCCAACACTTTTCCGCTTTCACCAAGAACTAGTCTTTCTAATATGTCAGACTTTTGTTTTATTGTTAGTGTAATATGTTTTCTTTTTTACGTATATGTAGGTACATATACGTAAAAAAAACGTTTTACATACTTATATGAACCACATAAAGTAAAACAGAACGTAGGTATGTTGTACTTGTGACAATAAACAAACAACTACAAAGTCCTTACCTTTAGACGCGATATGCGATGCGTTGTAGGAAAATCAAAGGCACCTACAGTTTGTGTGAATCCCAGATGTATTAAACTGGAAGTTAGGGAAATCCCCTCACTATCGATTTCAGTTTTCCCATGTAGTTTAAATTAAGTAGATGTCTAAAAACGCAGGTCCGGATTACCTAGTACTATCAAATCCAGATTATAAAGTACACAATGCAAGAGAAATGTTTGTCCGGATTAGTAAAGAATCCGATTTAATGGAGATCCGGATTATCGAGGTGGCACTGTATATTTTAATCGTGTTTTCTCAAGCTTTCATTTGACACCACACTCGATGACCTAGTAAAAAAATTTTTTTTCACTTCTGATTTCTCCCCCCAAAACTAACCCCTTAAGTCAAAATTTAACTTCCAAAACTACATGGCTCTGATGAGGCCACCAATTCCTATATTATTACCAAATTTTGACTCTCTATGACAAATAGTTTCGGAGAAAATCGGGTGTGACAGACAGACAGACAGACGGACAGACAGACAGGCAGACAGACAGACACCGAAGTCATCTTATAAGTGTTCCGTACGGAACACTAAAAAGAATTTCGTGTAATGACTGAACATTGCTTTTTGATGGCAAAAAACACAGCCAGGACCAAAGAATGGCTTGAGAAGTATTATGGCACATCTGCTCCGTCGAAAGCAACTGTACGTCGATGGTTTAGTCAACATAAATGCGGTCATACAAGTACCGATGATGCACCACGTTACGGACGATTAAATGAGGCAGTCACTCCAAAAAACGCGAAAAAAATCCAACACATTGTCACAGTAAACCCAATACAGTAGCGAAATCCCGGGGAAAACCGGATAAGAAAATTAGGTCTCAGTTTTTCAAGAGGTTACGTGGCAGTTCGCCATGTTAAAAAGGAGACCAGTCGGAGATTTTAAATAGAAATAATATTACCGTGCAAAGTTTTATCATTCAAAATCGTAGATATTATACAAATTTTGAAAATTTTTGATTTAATAAAATGTTAAGTTAATGCAGCATGGATAATATTAAAAAAAACAATTTTTTAAAACATTTTCTGAGAAAAATGTGAAGTGCATATTTTATAATTTTTGCACAAATTTTCAATTGGACAGTTGATGACGGGTTTAATTGGTGCAAGTCAAATGTTTGCTTTACAGCCACAAAAATGTCATAAGAGAAATAGCTTTTCAGAATTATTCAATTTATCCACGTACGATTTCTTACGCAATTGATATTCTTTCAACATCTTTGGGAAGAAGAAGAAACTCACTATCGGCGTTCTTTTGAATTACAGTGAAGTCCATTTATAACGAACTCCAAAAAAATCACTAAAAATGTTTCGCTGTATTCGAAGTTCGCTACAAACAGTAAACAAATGTATAACAAAATATTAAAATATGTAGTTTATACAATAAAATCAGTAATTTTCGTTTTTACAATTTTACTTAAAAAAAAAATGGTGTTTATATTATCGTCAAGGTCACAAAAATTACTCCATATATGTTCAGGAACTTCACTAGATTCCAAAAAATTGCGAGTTCCAGTCATTTTCTTATTTATTTCTTAAATGGATGGAACATAAATACTTAATAACTTAAAATCTTTCCAGATATCACTGATGTCACAATTTGATCAATTAATATTTCTCTCGTCATTAATTCATTATCAGCACATACATATTCTTCAAAATTAAAGTGATTAAAACATCTTTTTAATCTTGATTTCCACTGTACTTTGTTGAATATCAGCATCGTAAACAAATTCGTGACACTCGGTAGGATCTTCTCGATGTTTTTCAATCCACTGAGTCAACGGTAGCTCGTCATCTGAGTCATATCTACATTTCTTTTTTAAAAATCCGCCATGCTTAAAACAGTTTGCAATGGTTTCTCCATGGACTCTTATCGATCGTCTCTAACATTTTCATAAGTAAACTCTTTCTATAATGATATTTTAAAAAATGTATCATACCTTGATCCATAGGCTGGAGCTTTGCACTTGTTTGGAGACATAAAAAGCAATTTTATTTGCTGTAGATCAACTTCAGAGTCCGCTGGACAGTTGTTAATTAAAAGTAATATTTTTCTGTTTGTGAATTTTAATTCCTGGTCGAATGACCAGTTCGCTTTTAAAAAAATTTCTGATGTTATCTAGGCTTTACTGTTTGATTTCTAGTTTACTGGTAAATGTTTGTTTTTAAAACATCTGGGATTGGCGGACCAATTACCAACACAGTAATCCTTACTTTTGATAATTTTCCACCAGCACAATTCTCTCCGACAAACTTTAATGTCTTATCAGGCGTCATCTTGTCAAACAAACCCGTTTTATCCGCATTAAAAATGTCCACATATTCATAACTTGACCAATACATTGACCAATCACTGATCAACAGTCATATCCACTCCTGCAGTTTCTCCTACTATCTTACCCCCACTAATATTATATCGCTTTTTAAATCATTCAATCCAACTACTCAGTATATATCACCACTACACCAAACACTTTATTTTTGCACTCGACGCGCGTTTCGCTAACCATGTTAGCTTCATCAGGAGCGATTGATTTTAGTCAATCATCGCTCCTGATGAAGCTAACATGGTTAGCGAAAACGCGCGTCGAGTGCAAAAATAAAGTGTTTGGTGTAGTGGGTGATATATACTGAGTAGTATCATTGTGCCAAAGATTCCACATTCCCAACTAAGCATTCAATCCAACTTCTAGAACAGTTAAACTCGGTGTTCTCTATTTTCCTTCACAATTCACTAGCTTTCTCTTGTAAAGTAGAGTATAGCCGGTACTAGGAACATGTTCATGTCGTTTTTGACTAAACCATTTAAGGAGTCCTTTATCGACTTGGTCATGTGTAGCTTTTCTTACTTTTTTACAACTAAAGTTTCTTTTATCATAGATTGATAAAAATTCTTGCCTCTTCTTCCATATGGTAGAAACCGTAGATTTAACTGTTTGCAAACATCACTTTGTTTTATTCCATTTTCTATTTTCCTTATAATATCGTGTTTATCTTTTAAAGTAGACGCTTTATGTTTTTGTGTACTCATTTTAAAATAAAAACTTAAACATTCACTTTGCTACTTAATTCATAAAATCGATGATGAATTTGACTCATTTGGGCCATGAATTGTTTCCTCCTCCGTCGTATTCACCAGATCTGGCCCCTCAGCGATTATTTTCAAATTTAAAAAGGAATTTGGCTCAGATGTAGAAGTCGAATGGAAAACTGAGGCTTATTTTAGAAAGCTCGACAATCGTACTATATGAATAAATGTACCGCTCTTGAAGAGAACTATGTTGATTTTTGGCAAAAACATTGTTTTTTCTTCCCATGTTTAATATTCCAAATTAATAATTTTTTACTGAGGAAACTGAAAATTGGAGAAAAACGCAATAATAAAGAAAATAAAAAAAGTAGTACAACACCACTACTTTGCTAACTTGAACTAACCTGCCTAAACATGTGACCACAATTAAAATGAGTAACCACATGATTCTTGCCATATTTGGTTATCTAGGTTAGCTAAAAATTGAAATTTATAAACGAAACATCGGCACAACAGTCTATCAGAAAATGTCTCTGCGCGTGCAGCCACGTTTAAAAAAATTGTTAGTGGAGAACCCACGTTAGTTTAAATAAAAAGCTGAAATTTTTTGAAAGGCACGTCTACGAGGGTGGATTCGGTAGATTCCTACGAAATGGCGGAAAATTTTATTAAGCAGCATGACTGCTGATGAGCGTGATTATTGTAACACTTGTGTACGAAATTGCAAACAGATGCAACGTGCAGTTATTTGTTGGTAGCTATCGTGCAGTGATTGGTGTTACACGATACAAAGACATACAACAGATGTAACAAGTAACAATAATCATATAAAGTATTATACTTGATCAGTGTTATTTGAATAAAATTTACTTTTCTGTTTAAGGTAAAGTCAAAAGGATTAAGCAAGCTCGTGATGAGGCTCAAGCCGAGATAGAGGCTTATCGCATGGAAAGAGAGAGACAATTTCGTGAATATGAAGCACGCCACATGGGATCTAAAGAGGATGTCGCGACGAAAATAGACAAAGACACTGAGATTTATTTGAAAAATATGGAGAAGATGGTAGAGGATAATAAGGATAAGGTATTGATTCGTTGATTATTGTTTCTCGAACGTGAAATTTTTTTTAGAATCTGTCGTCTCAAGATTGGTTGGCCATATAGATCCCAGTCTGCAGAATGAAACTTTAGAATTATTTGTTTATTTTCACTTAAATTAATGAGCAAACAAATCGGTATAGCCTGTCCCAAAATATAAGATCCTAATTTTTGCTGTTTTAAGTGGGCAAAAAAAAATTAAAAAAACCTTTTGTTTATGATAGGTTGCAGAGATGGACTTAAGAATTTTATTCATTAATGCAAAGAAATAAAGTTATAAGTGTTTTTGGAGATGTTTAGTAATAAATGCATATAAAAACAAATGAATAAGAAGTACAAATATACAGTTTGAATGAATGGGGTTTACAAGAGAGGACAAATAAATAAATAAATATCGTCTTTAATTCGGTATTCACAAAATCAATATAAAATAAAATCAAAAATATATATAATAGACAATTTCCAAATGTATACAATTAGCGCAGAAGGAGAAGAAATGGCGAAGTTTAGCCATAGGCTACTCTTACACTCAACCATTTCCGTCCTTATTTAAGCCTAATCAAATGTAAAAAAGAAAACCAAAAGAAAACACTACCAAGAAAATAAAATAAGAGAAAAAAAAGACACTGTATTACATATTATAAATATCTGTAAACCACATATAGCCAAGGCTTACAGAAAAATTCTGGACATATTGTATAAATAAAAATATATTTTAACTTAAGCCTAATTCGGTTTCACTATCACTGTCATCAGCCGAGGTTTTATATTATTTACATAAATATATGAATCTTCAACTTTAACAACGTGCTGAATGGAATTCTTCCAGCTTTCACAGGGTATATCATTTATAACTTTTTTTACTAATTCAAACACTGACATGCTTAAAGCAGGAGAAACATTTTGTGCCCATATTTTTGATTTAACTTAATGCCAAATATGTTCAATTGGATTAAACACATAATAATACGGAGGAAGCCGCAAAACAGTGTTTGCGGCTTCCTCCGTTTTTTCCACCCATTTTCTCAGCCATACTATCACAAACATATTTCCTTTTCAGTTTATAGTCTTTCCAGACTTCCAAAAGATCATTTTTTTTATAACTAAAGTCAAAATAAATGTCATTTTCTAACATATATTCCTGTGTTTCCGAATTGGTGTTGGCTGCATTAGGAATCTTATTTAGTAGGCGACTATGGTAACTTGCATTGTCCATAACTATAACACTCTGTTCGGGGACATTTGGCAAAGGGAATTTTAAAACCAATTTTTCAAAAAGTTCTGCGGTCGTGTCTTCGTGATAGTCCAAATTAGAATCTTTTATGTTTTTTGCCGATAATAGTAGACAATTTGAAACCCAGCCTTTTTCAGATCCAGTATGCAAAATGGTTATTTGTTTACCTTTATTTGAAGGTGCGTTAGTCTGACATTTTGTACTGCTGTCAATCCACCCTTTTTGCACAGTGTCATGGGTATCGAACCATGTTTCGTCAAGGTAAATTATTGGCCAATTCTCTAATCGATACTTTTTAATTTCTTGTAAATAAGTATGTTGCAAGATTCGTAATCTTTGTGACTCCATCACTACTTGCATTTTGTTGATTTTTCGGAACGTGAGTCCCATTCTTAAGAGAATTCTGTGAAGGGTTGATCGGCCACAATGTATATTGGGCCCGTCCTGCACCAGTCTTATTTTATTTTGTCTAGTGTCGGCACCAACTGCTCTTCATACATAGAATATATTTTTCTCCTGATGACGTCTTTTTCACAAACGTCTACATGATGCATTTGAAAATCTTTCCGTTTTTTCCTATTCCCGAGTGATGGTTTTCCTACAATACCCTTAATCGTAGAAATTGGGGTTTTTGTTAGTTCACTGGTTTCTTGCAAAGCCCTTTGTTTATTCAAATTTCTTTATACCAAACTGTCGTAAACATTTTTCACTATTTGTTTAGCGTCAAGTGATAAATGTTGCGACAGCCATTATTGCAATTTTCCCACGGACGCCACATAATTAAAATAGAACCGTTACGTCGTAAGTTGTAAGTAAAACTAAAAATAAAAATAATAAAAAGTATCTTTCGAATCGTAATGGGGACATGTCGTCATTAGGCCTATATTATCAAATACTTAAAGGGCTCCAAACCGGGTTGCCAGGTAGTAAATATATAGGGAAAAATAGATCCAATATGATTGCAGGTGCGAGTGAGGGCGGTATACAAAGCAGGTAAAATATAAATACGTTTATCGTAATACCTGGCAACTATGCACAAAACCGTAATAGGATCGTTTATTACCCCATTGAAAAAGCAAAAAGTTAGGATCCTATATCTTGAGATTTATTATAACTGTAATACCCTGGGAAGGAGTGTTATATCATAGCTCATAACCTATGGCATTGTCCTAAAACTTGCTTACTCGTTTTGCAAAATAGTACCATACTTTCCGACGTTGACACGTAAATGATGTGGTTATATAATATTAAATATTTTAAATAAATTCTCTATCCATATTATACTTCGGTTAGAGCTTCGTATCCTCTTAAATACGAGTACAAATGTGGCGGATTTTTTATATATTTTTCATGATTAAATAAACAAGATATGTTTTTAAAAAACGGAAAATTAAACAATATATCTGAAGCTCATTTAAAAAGTTTATTTATGCGTCAAAAACCCTAATTACAGCATATTTGTTGTAGTACTTAGAGTTTGAATTAGATGGTGTACCTGGTGCGATCCAAAAGTTTTCGGACTACCCGCTGTATAACAAGAATGTGAAACAAACTTGCCACGTGCAGCTAGGCGGCTGTAGATACATCCGTAACAATGCTATGTGACAAGTTTCAACTTGCTAGCTCGTGTGATTCGTTCTGTATGCACGTTTGCTTAAAGGTCTAACAGTTTCCGCGATTTTTACAAGAGATACCGAAAAAGGGCAGCGCGTGTATCAGATTTTGTTATAAACTCGGGAAATATGCTACTGAAACGTAAGAAATGATTTGGAAAGGAATTGGGAACGAAGTTCTGAGCCGTACGCAAATTTTTGAGTGGTTTTTCGCATTTGAGGCCGGTCCACCTGAAACCATTACCACAGTTCAACAAATCATTTGTGAAGACCATCCTCGTACACTTCTGAGTACCTCTGAAGAACTTACTATGGATTAGAATGGTTTCCTCTTAGAGTTTCTGGCGAACAATTCCATAGCTGTCATCCCCTACTGTCTAATTTGTCGGATTTGTCACTTCGTCACTGCAGGCGGTTTCTCCATATGAGGGTTAAAGGCTCACCGTTTCGAGACGGTAAAGAAGATACCATGAGAATCACACGCGATGCTGGCGGCAGTGACAGCATCGACTTTGCAAAAAAAAAAAAAGTTCAATCAATTGAAAAACGCGGTGAGATCGGTGCCTTCGGGTGCAGGGGAACTACGTTGAAGGTGACGGAAACCTACTTCAGTTTTTATAGTGTTAGTCCGGAATCTTTTGCATCTCACCACACACATCAACAAATTGACCATCATACTATGATGGCCGATTTCATAGTATGTTACTATCTTGCTAATTTATTAAGTTACTTTTGGTCCTTCTATTACCAGGTGTACAAGTCTGAAATGCGGATTTCAGATAACAGATGGTGCACCAATGCGGTTTGTGCTATAAAGATTTGACACTGCGCCATTTTGTTGTGTCATCAACAAGTGTCAGATGCGCACGAATGATAAATTGGAAAAGTGTGTGCATAGTGTTGTGTTGTGTTCAATATGTTGAAATTTATACCGAACAAAGAGCATTAGCGAACAGCATTAATTTTTTGTTTTCATTTAAAGAAAACTGCTGTTGAATCATACCGATTACTTCGAGAAGCTTATGGTGAACATGCTCCATCGCAAGATACGTGTGAACGATGGTTTCGGCGTTTAAAAAGTGGTGATTTCAATGTTGCAGACAAGGAGCGTAGAAAACCGCCAAAAAATACGAAGATTGATTGAAAAATACGAAGATTGAAGAAATACGAAGAATTGCAAGCATTCTTGGACGAAAATGATTCGCAAACACAAAAAACAACTCGCCGAGCAATTGGGCGTTAGGCAACAAGGTGTTTCCAATCGGCTACGAGAGATGGAAAAGATTCAGAAGACCGGTAGGTGAGTACCACATGAGTTGAACGACAGGCAAATGGAAAAAAAAAAAAAACGCAAAAACACGTGTGACTTTTGTTCGCTCGGTACAAAAGGAAGTCGTTTTTGCATCGTATAGTTACAGGGGATGAAAAGTGGATTTATTTTGAGAATCCCAAGCGCAAAAAATCATGGGTAAACCCAGGCACACCATCCACATCGACCGCAAGACTGAATCGCTTTGGCAAAAAGACGATGCTCTGTGTTTGGTGGGACCGGAGGGGCGTGGACTATTATGAGCTGTTAAAACCTCGCGGCGAGGGGGGGAAACGGTTAATACGAAACGTTACCAACAACAATTGATCGATTTGAACCGTTCGCTGCTTGAAAAAAGGCCAGAATACCGAAAGAGACAACACAAAGTCATTTTTCTTCATGGCAATGCTCCATAACATACGGTTAAAACCAGTTCGCGACACGCTGGAAGCACTCAGCTGGGAAGTTTTACCCAATGCGGCTTACTCACCAGACTTGGCTCCTTCTGTTTACCACATGTTTGCATCGATGAGTCACACACCTGCTGAGCAGCGCTTTGATTCGTACCAAGATGTGAAAAAAATGGCTCATTGAATGGTTCGCAGCAAAAGGGGGAAGATTTTTACTGACGTGGTATTTACAAATTGCCCGAAAGATGGGAAAAGTGTATAACAAGCGATGGAGCATACTTTGAATAAAGCACTATTTATCATTCTTCCGAATTTAACATGTTTTTTTAGAAAAAAAATCCGCATTTCATACTTGTACACCTGGTAATTATTGTTTTTGAATCTATCTGCCCCTCCCCTAGTAGACAAGGCGAAATCGGCGCCATCGTTGGAAAAAATTTTCTAATTGAATTTTTTTTTCATAACCTTCTCCAGGAGATGCCCCTGAAAGAGGATCAACATGTTGCCGGGCGGTAACCTGGTCCGAATTTGTTTAAACAAATTTTTTTTAAACAAAGTCCAAAAATTGAAATTTTCGCCCCGGAACAAGTTTTTTTAGGTAAATTGGACCATTTTGAACAAAAAATGTCTCTTGTGAATTTTCTCTAAAATGCGCCGTTTTCGAGATATCGGCGATTTTAGGTGCGAGAAAACGCGAAAATGGCCACTTTCACCTCCCAATATCGGGGTCAAAAATTAAAATTTTCAATGTTGCCAAGTGTCCAAATTAAAGTTTGAGATCTCTTCTACAAATTACCGTAGGAAATATTGCAATATCTTTATTTTTAAACATTGTTTTTAACAGTAAACAAATTGCGTTCGAGCGCCCGCGGCCGCATCGAAACTGTATACATAGATATATACGCAACGCCCGTACGTAGGCGCGCGGAACTGTATACGCGCTGCAACTCGCTGTAACGTGAAGTATCATGCAAAAGTTCAAAACATGCTATTGCTTAAATAAGAGTCGGACACTTTAATAGTTTATTCATTTCTTTTCCGCCCTTACAAGTATGTACATGTGTAATTATGTCTTTTTCTATTAAACGAATTAAATGTGATCATAAGTGCATTTTCTGTGGTAAGTGTGATGATGTTGTACAACAACTAAATTTTGAATCATTTCAAAAAATTCAACAAGCAGCTAATCGTCGAAAAAGATGACATAAGTACAAAATTTAACGATTTATATAATCCAAGTAGCAGTGAACAAACTTTTTCTTGGCACAGAAAGTGTTATGCTTCCTATGTAAGTAAAGAAAAAATTGTACGTCGGGAAAATGCTCTCAAAAAACTGGAAGCAGAAAATAATGAAGCTGTTAATAATGAAAAACAGTTATTATCAATTGAACCCGAAGAGAAAGAAAAACCAACATTGCGATCAAAAAGTGTGTCAAAAGCAGAGTGCATGATCTGTGAAAAAATTTATAAAAATAAAGACAGTACAACTTATACACTTTCTGATTATAATGCAGCGGAAAAGCTAACGGCAACAGCTCGTCTTAAAATGGACAAAGTCTAAGCAACAACGTAAGTTGTATAACTCATGTGTGGGGTGTAATTTAAATATTTGCGAAAATTCTATTAAATATATATAAGTTATATTTCATAAAATTGTTTTAATTCTTCTACCATCCTAATCGAATATTGAATTTTTATTTATATTCATTTGTTATAATAATTAAATTTGATATAACAATTACTCTTTAATAAATAAATATTTTTTTTACATACTTTTCAAATATATTAATTTTAATAAGAAATCAAGAAACAAAGCTTTATAGAGCATCGCAGTGCGTATACAGTTCCGTGCGCCTACGTACGGGCGTTGCGTATATATCTATGTATACAGTTTCGATGCAGCCGCGGGCGCTCGAACGCAATTTGTTAACTGTTAAAAAACAATATTTAAAAATGAAGATATTGCAATATTTCCTACGGTAATTTGTAGAGGAGATCTCAAACTTTAATTTGGACACTTGGCAACATTGAAAATTTTAATTTTTGACGCCGATATTGGGAGGTGAAAGTGGCCATTTTCGCGTTTTCTCGCACCTAAAATCGCCGATATCTCGAAAACGGCGCATTTTAGAGAAAATTCACAAAATACATTTTTTGTTCAAAATGGTCCAATTTACCTAAAAAAACTTGTTCCGGGGGAAAATTTCAATTTTTGGACTTTGTTTAAAAAAAATTTGTTTAAACAAATTCGGACCAGGTTACCGCCCGGCAACATGTTGATCCTCTTTCAGGGGCATCTCCTGGAGAAGGTTATGAAATAAAATTCAATTAGAAAATTTTTTCCAACGATGGCGCCGATTTCGCCTTGTCTATAGAACATGACTACGACACTGCTCGTCAGGGACGAATTTTCTATTCTAATTTTAAACGATGATGTCAAAACATAGCATATTTTGAGTGACAGTGTATATATCTTCTAACATTTAATGTATTTTTAGATTATTCAGGAGCTGATTAACCTCGTCATAGACATCACTCCTAAAGCGCATCCCAATTTCTTCGTTATGAGAACATTTAATAGAATTTGAAGGCATAGAATTTATAGACGAGTAGGTAGCAGATATAAATTGTCAACATGAATTTATATTATATTATCATTTATTCTTGTATTAACATGCATTTTATTTTTGTAATTCTTATATTGTTGTTATGATATGGTTAGTTCTGGTTATAATATAAACTGTTATAATGAATTTATAGTTTTGTTATAGTTTATTATCGTGATATACTAAGCGGCGTTGTACGAAATGTTCATGCTATGCTGAGCATGCGCGTACATGTCTTCGTAGCGTCATATACTACTACCACGGGGTGAAAAGTTATAATATTTTTAGTTAGTGTCAACTCTCAGAATATTCATGTAAAATTTTCATGACAATTTGTCTATTACAGTTGTTTGAGTGACGTTACTTTTAATTTTGTACAAAACGATCGAACAAAAATAATTTCATGTGTTGGTTAAACATTAATTTTTGATGGGAAAAAGTACAGCCAGAACCCAAGAATGGTTTGAGAAGGTTATGGTATGGTACATCTGCTCCGTCGAAACCAACTATATGTCGATGGCTTAGTAAACTTGAATAAATACCATATTGTCCTGAATGATCGCAAGTGAAAGTGAGAGAGATAGCTGGCATCGTGAAGATATCAGAAAGCTGTTTGACACTGTTTCCGCGTCATCCAAAGGAGTTTTTGCGTAGATCCGAAACAATGGACGAAACATGGATCCACCACTACAGGCTTGAGTCCAACAATCAGTCCGCAGAGTGGCTGAACTCGCATTAAAGCCGACCGAAGTGTTGGTTTATTGGTAACATTGGTATCACAGACGGAAAATGGGCAAACGGACAGACGGAAAGGTGGACAGACGAACACATCATTATTTTACTTTTTTTATTGTTAGTTGCGAAAAAAGGTAATTTTGAAGATAATTATTTCAGATGATACATTTACAGTATTTATATTAGTTTCTCGGTATGTATTAGTCTTAATCAATGAATACCGAAAAATTATGCAAACTACTCACGTTTACCATTGTCGCAATCCTAAAAAACCTAATACTAAAGCATTTGAAGATCATGAACTTATCACCTACATGGGAAGAGAATAATGGCGAAACCCAGTTTGAGTTTAAAACTGATTTGGGTACATATGCTACCTGCATATGCTAATATAAAAATGTTACCAACCGTTTGAATGGAGAAATCAAGAAAAAAGGCTCCATTTAGCGAAGAAAAAAAGTGCTGTTTCACCAAAATAATGCACTAGCTCACAACTCAATAAAATCTATGATGAAATTGGACCAATTGGGCTATGAATTGCTTCCTCATTCGCCATATTCACCAGATCTGGCGCCCAGCGACTATTACCTCTTTCCAAATTTAAATAAAAGTGGCTCCATGGAGGGGGTCAAATGTAGAAGTTGAATGGGAAACTGAGAATTATTTTAAAGAGCTCTATATGAAAGGTATTCAAATGATGGAAGATCGCTGGAATAAGTGTGTCGCTCGTGCAGGAAACGATGTTAAAGAATAAAATCGATTTTTGACGAAAACATTGCGTTTTATTGGAAAAACTTCACTCCATGTTAGGTGTTGTAAGAAGAGTTCGTGCTATGGCGAGCATACCCGTGGAAAGTATCGTTCTGATGCGTCTACTACTCGTTGAGAAACTTTTGACAATTTAGTCAAAGTCAGTGTAATCTAACTTAACAAGACATGACCGGAGCTGCCTACAATAGTCCTATACTAATGGTGACACAAAGAAATATGGAAAGATCAATGTTTGGGTTAAGTCTTAGAGACCAGGTAAAAAACGAAGATACGCAGAAGAACGCGAGTAAACGACGTCGTAGAACATATTTTACGATCGAAATGAAGATGGGCTGGGCATATTGCCAGAATGACGGATGATCGTTGAACGAAAAAGGTCCTTGAATGGAGACCAAGGGCCGACACACACCCCCTACCCGATGGAGTGACCATTTGAAGAGAGTTGTGACGAACTAGATTGCGACTGTTCAGAACAGAATAACCTGGGGACATCTTGAGCAGGCCTATGTCCAACAATGGACACAGGAGGCTGCATGATGGTGATGATAATGATGATGATGATGAATGCTGACAATAAAATTTAAGACTTATGAAATTTCATTGCTAAATATTTTTCAGTATCGGTACCGTTTTAAACGATTTCAATCGAAGAGGAATTAGACGTTCTGAATTAAAAAAAAAATCAATTACTCCACAGTTTAGGTCTAATCTTTAGCAATGTATATGTTGCAAAATATACAATCGATCAAGTGAGAACGTGCCGCACATTGTTCATCAAAAAATGTATTATTTAAAAGTTCCTTACAACATTCGGAAGTAGAGTATCGCCACTAAAATGCTAATGATTCAGTAGTTTTTCCAGTCTCTATCAGCGTCGATGATCGCCTGGCATCTTCGGGATATCTTATGACGAGATTTTCCGCGTATTCTTGGGGCAAAGGTTTTCAAATTGCCCGAATTTGCCGTGACATCTACTTCACTGTATACGCCTTTTTAGTACGACGCTTCTGCTTGATGTTCTTGATTGAACGACCGGGCAGCCAATCTAGCGTGACGATACTGGATTCCCCTTTCTACTGGCTACACGTTCTATCCCGATGTTTAAAGTCGTTATCCTCTGGAAGCATCTACCCCATTTTTTATCGACAAATCACCGTTTGGCAGTCGGTACTAATGCCTAAAGCATTTTTTCAGCGTTTCAATTTTCCGAAAGACATCCCCAAACATGGATTTTCACAGAGTGTTAAACCAATTGGTTAACGGAAATTAATCTGGCTTATGGGGTGATAACATAATTCCAAAATGAAGCTTCGTCAGAAAAAATTACATTACTCCAGTTTTGATCCGTTTTCCTCTGCCCACGTGCATTATTTCTCTGCGTTTTTCACTCAGCAATGATTTCTTGTTTGTACTCCGCCATTTCAAATCGTTAGCCCGAAGGTAATGCCTGGGGATGAGTGCAAATGGTTTCATACGATATATTCGTATTTCCGCTTTAGTTTTTGTGGCTCTTGGCGCAAAGTTAATTGAGGATTTCGAAAAAACAGGTTAATAATCATTTTTTCGTTCTTGTCCGATACTTTTTCTTTTGATAGACGTTCTGGTAGATCATTAACATTTGTTAATTGAGAGTATAGTTTCCCCCACTTGCTAACGAATGCCCTCGACTTGCCTATATATGTAGCGGCCGCTATCGGCGTCATTTTCGGATCTTTTGGATGATCCCATAGATGTTTGATAATGTACTATTTAACCATAAATAACGCCACAACAAGTGTAAGACTACATAAATCCACAAGTAAATACCGAGTGTAGGAATATGCTTTTAAGAAGGCATAAACATCGATGGCGACTACCTGTGCTTTGCTGATGATATTGTCATAATAGCCGACAATCTAGGTGATGTTCCACAAATTCTGACCGAATTGCAAATCACATCAGCAAATATTGGTCTAAATATTAACTTTTAGAAAACCAAGTTTATGACTAATCTAGTTACGCACAGTAATATGAAATTTAACGAAAGCGAGGTGGAGCACATCCAAAATTACAAGTATTTGGGTCATGGATTACAAATTGGCAACCTGAACTTACATTAACAAAACAGTCAGCAAACTGAGAGTATCGCAACAGGCTGCGGAGAGAGCTATGCTCGGTATCACAAGGAAGGATAAAATAACAAACTTAACAGAGAGACAACGAACAAAGAAACAGATATTATCCATAAAATTACGCAATCTAAATGGAGATGGGCAAGCCCTATAGTCCGAACGGATAATAACCAATGGTGTAGAAAAATAATAGAAAAGGAACAGAGGTAGAGTACCAACAAGATGACATCAAAATTCGGTTAACACCGCTCAGGACAAAGATCAGTGGAAGTTCTTAGAGCAGGCCTATATCTAGTAGTGGATGAGGACGGCTGATGGATGATGATGAAGTTTAGAAATTAATCTCTTTCCACAAAGCATTGTTTGCAAGGGTGCCAACTTTTAAATAACCGGTCAAGTGCAAGTTGAACTTGCACAATTAGTGTTCCGTACGTTGATTGCTTTTAAAATAAACAAAAAATGTTGTTACGGTGGTATAAAATGATCAGTGATTTCACGAAACACCCCAAATGAGTTTTCAACAAAGGTTGTTTCCAATCTTTACTGAAAATGGATCAGCTTGAAATTTTTGTTTTTTTATATACCAGATAAATTATTAAAGATAATGCACCCGTGATAATTTTCGTTCAATCTGCACCCCCTGAAGAATATTCCAGGATTTTTTCAAAATTTTTTGATGAGTACTTTTCGAGATAAGGTGGAGGGACAGCGATTTTTCGCGATTTTTTTAAAAATAATACAAAGAAAACTGTGCGCAAGTATTACATTATATATATATTTTTTACTCGTGTTTTCACAAGCTTTCATTTGACACCACACTCAATGACCTACTAAAAAAATTTTTTTCACTTCCGATTTCACCCCCCAAAACTAACCCCTTAGGTCAATATTTGACTTTCAAAACTACACGGCTTTGATGAGGCCATCAATTCCTATATTATTACCAAATTTCAACTTTCTATGACAAATAGTTTCGGCGAAAATCGGGTGTAACAGGCAGACAGACAGACAGACACCGAAGTGATCTTATAAGTGTTCCGTACGGAACACTAAAAAAGGAATTTCTTTTACTGAATACAAGTTATAAGCGATACGTTCTAGCTTGACTGACTGTACACGTTCCCAATACTAACTGAATCAGTATAAAATCAAATAAACAAAAAACACGTTTTCAAAAAGTGTATTTATTGGTTATCTGCTGAAAATACAATTATTACTTATAAATTTACTCCTCCAAATATTCCGGAGAAAAGAACACACTTATTAAGAGATTTTTACACTTAAAAAGATATCTTAATCATTATAAAATCATAAACATTTTCAGGAATTACATAAAAAAATTTCAAAAAATGACAGGTAAATCTTGAGTAATTACATGAAAATTTTCTTCATCAACAAATACATGTGCTGATCTACTTCAAAACTGTGCAAGTTATTGGCGTCACCTTGAAGTCTCATGAGTAGTCCTCCAAAAGATACGTAAGCAGCTCTGGAAAAATAAAAAAAATAATGTTAAAACAATAAAAATAAATGCTAAAAAATTATGGTTTATACCCCGGTGTTAAATTGACATTATCCTATGAGGTTTTGTCTACGGATGCTTAAGGCATCTCAAAGATATTTACTCCGGAATCAGTTCGGAAACTACGGTTAATCCTTTTACACTTGTTACTGTTCGGACTCGACCATAGGTTCAAATGGGTTAAGGGATCAGTCCCCTTTACCACCTTGAAAAAATCTAAATTTTTTTATAAGCGTTTTCGAAAGTATATGACATGAAAAATGTTATCCCAAAATTTTATAAAGGTCCGAGCAGTCCTTCTATATATTTGAGCATGTTATTGAACGTTCATTTCTGCACGCGCGCTCGCTCTGCCCTTCTTACGCGTGTTCTAATTTTCTAAAGAACTGTTATTCACAGTATGAGACCTTTCTATTGAATTTTTCGGAACAAAACAACACCTTGAGGACTAGGTAGACTGTTATTTCGAGGCGTGTTTCGAAGTTAGTTCAGGTTAGTTTTTAAACACGTTTTTCTCGAAACAACGTTTTTTTTTTTTGCATGCAGCGTTGAAGTTTTTTTTCGAAACCGTTCAACCGATCTTTACGAAATATTTACCACATATTCAGTACATGTGTGGCTATAACCGAAACTGTAATAAAGTCAAAATTGTCATTTTTACTATTTTTTTTGGCATAAAAAATTGCAAAAAAAAACAAATTTTCACAATTTTTTTTTAACAACAACAATTTTGTTATTTTTGCATAAAAGTGAATAATTCTAGTTCGGGCTATAGCCACAGTCCTACAGATTGTAAATCTTGTTGGTTTTTGTGTTTCAGAGCAGCCAAAGCTGAAAAAAACATCAACGCCACGGACACACCTCTTTTTGACATACTATGTTTGCTTACATTTTTTCATAAAAAAGCTATATATTATCAATAAAAAAATTTTTTTCTGATATTTCAAGAGTGTACTAATACAGCCCAAAAAGAATTACAATACCCTTTTTCCGGTGTCTAAAGTGAACTGACCCCTTAAATGTACACAGGGAAGAAGTTTTTAATGACTAGGTTTTACATTTATAATATCTAAGCCCCTAACGGTAAACATTCCTGAAAGGTGCCCGAAAAATAATAGGCGAACTGTAAAAAACGACGTTTTCCCTGCATAAAGGTAATGTTTTTCGTAAATGTAACATCGGTAAATCAGTTTCGTGCTCTTCGAGATCAACAAAATAAATATTATTTTCTCTGGAGGCAGTCCGGAGGGACCCACAAGATTGGTCTGTTTTAGGATAATACGAGGGTTGTATGGTAAGTAACTGGCCTCAGCCAGAGATGGCGGTACTAACACCTAGGCTGAAAAGTTTTTGGTCTAGCTACTTATACATACAATACATTTTTTTTGTAAAAAATCGACTTTATTCATCCACATAGTCTCCTTCAAGAGCGATACAATCAGTCCAACGCTTTTCTAACATTTCTATACCGTTCTTGTAGAAGGATTTGTCTTTGCCTTCAAAATACGCCTCAGTTTCGGCGATAACTTCTTCACTGAAGCCAAATCTCTTTCCCGCGCCTATTTTTTTGAGGTCTGCGAATAGATAATAGTCGCTAGGGGCCAAATCTGGGGAATGCGGTGGATAAGAAAGCAATTCGAACTTCAATTCATGTAATTTTGCCATCGTAACCATTGACTTGTGACACGGTGCATTGTCTTGATGAAAGAGCATTTTTTCTTGTTCATTTGGGACCCTTTCTTTGTCATTTTTCCCTTCAGCGCACAAATAACTTCATATAATATTCGCTATTAATGGTTTTTCCCTTCTCAGCATAGTCGATGAAAATTATTACGTGCGCATCCCAAAATACAGAGGCCAAAACCTTCCCAGCATAATGTTGTGCCCTTGGTCGCTTCGGGCGGTTTTCACCGGCTGCTGTCCACTCAGCTGACTGCCGATTTGATTCCAGTGTGTAGTGGTAGATCCATGTTTCAATCATTGTCCCATTTTATTGCACTTAAACAGATCCAAACAGCGCTCAGAATTATCAACACATTGTTGTTTTTGGTTCACTGTGAACAAACGCGGAACCCATTTTGAATAGAGCTTTCTCATGTCTAAATGTTCATGCAAAATATGATTAACACGTTCTTTTGATATCTTTAGTGTATCAGCAAGCAATTTTACTTTACGGTCATCTAAAACAATTTTGTGGATTTTTTTTTGTTTTTCGGTGTTACCACTTCATTTGGGCGTCCAGAGTGTACAGCATTATTTATGTAGGATACACCACATTCAGTGTCTCTACTCCGGGTGCCAAAAAATACAGATTATGTTTGGAAATAATTTTGGTGGATTTAAATTACGCAGTGATATTTAAAGGTCCCTACTTTGAGAATCAGTTTGTGCGGCAGAGTTCCGGGAGCACATCGCGGCGACGAGAGTATAGAAACACCCTTGTAAAATCTAAACTATTCATCCAAATGTAACGACTTAGGCAGTTTTTATCCTCGTTAAACGCCCAAAACAAAGACTACATTTAATTTCATAAGGATTTATATCTTCCTACCTAAATTACTATCTTTAGTTGAGGTATTTTACCACATCTACTTTTAATATCTTTATTTCGATAATTTGGATTAACCTTTGTAGGACTTTTGTGTAGAACCATGCGATCTACGATAACATCATGTAGTCTCGAAGATTTAGAAATTAAAAAGACTTTAACCAACGATATATATAAATACAATCATGAAAAAAATGGGAGATTGGTTAGTTTATCAGTAGTAATATAATCAATAGAAAATCAAGTGAAATCTGTACGACCGCGTTTAAATTCAGCATACTAGTAAATAATGAGTGATTTTCCAGGTGCAGAGTCCCCGTAACACTTATTAAGCCATCGCACAGTGTGTCGCGTAGAACATGCTAGGTGGACAAAATTCATGTTATGATTTCCAGGAAATCTTATTTGCCAAACGTAAACAACACCACCAAACCCCGAATTCCGAGAAAAGGTTGTTTATCAAATTTGCAAGTGGCGAGTCATAAGCGTCAGAAGTCAGGTAATGAGTTTAATGCAGTCTTTCAATCAATCAGTTGCAATTTAGCGACACTTTCGTGCACATCTTATAGTGACATATTGTAATATTGTGAAAGTTTTTGTGATGAATATTAATACTCAGGGTAAGTACTATTTTTTAATGTATTTTTTTAATCAGAATCTATTAATTTGAATTTTTAGTATTTTTTTTAAATAGCCTATATCTTTTAGCGTGTTTTTTTAAAAAAAAAAAAAAAAACTTTGAAAATTTAGAATATACAGACATTCACCTCTATCCGGGCTAGTTTTTAGATATTACACAGAAATAACTTTATTCTTCGTAAAAATACACATATTGTTTAGCACACTTCAGTACAACATGTTTTTTTTTTCTTTTTTTCCAGAACACGTTTACTCTATTTCAAGGGTAGCCTTTTTTGAGGAGTGGTTGAAACACACGAAGAATGAAAAAAACTCGCGTGTATATGACTTTCTTTCTTCAAAATTTCACTTTGGTGACATTACTGAAAGCAGCCAAAAAGAAATAAAGTTGAAGATATCCAACTATCAACCAACAATCTAATAAGTTTAGTGCCAAATGGTTGGCTTCAGGAAAGTCGAAGGAGCGTTTTTTAATTAAAAATAAGAATTGGTTGGATGAAGCAGACATACAGTTTTTACTGCGAGTTCTTTTGCGCCACAACTTTCAACATCAAGTGAGAATGTGACTCCTGCAGGAAGACCTCGCAAAGATTTCGAGGAATCGTCGTTTAAGACGAAGAAACGTCGCGTCGTGGATCTCGTAGAATCCCGAAGTGTCAGTGAATTGGTGACTGCTGCCGAAATTGCTGTGCGTTCAGCAGGGCAAAGGAAAATTGCCAATGTGATTAGAGACATTAGTGAGAGCCCAGATAATATTATTAAGTCTAAAAATACCAGTTCCGTCAATCCTAAGCAATTAAGTAGTGACGAAGCCTTAGCTTACTATATAGATTCTAAGTCAACAACGCATTCTTACAAACAAACTAGGAAGTGGTCCATGAAGGCGGGGCATAATGTGTTTCCGTCATATTTTAGTTTAAAAAAGTCCAAACAGGTCTGTTACCCTGCAGAGGAGCACATTGCTATAACAGAAACTCGTGCTGAAATAAATTTGCAAGCCTTATTAAATAAAACAGTGGAACGTCTAGTATTAGCACAGAATGAAGTTATCAGCAGTGTGCTCCCAACAAGTTCATCGTTTACACTTGTTAGTAAATGGAGATGTGATGGAAGTTCTGGGCACAGCACATACAAACAGAGATTTGAGAACACTGAATATACGGACGAGTTTCTTTTCGCATTTTTTTTAGTTCCCCTTAAGTTATATGATGGGTCCAAAATTATTTGGCAAAATCCTCGGCCTTCATCAACTTTGTATTGTCGCCCAATCAAATTTATATTTGCCAAAGAAACGAACGACTTCACGTTAGTGGAGACAAATAGATTGTGGGAAGAAGTTAATGCTCTTCTTCCCACACTTATCAACTTTGGTGATTCTCAAATCTCTGTAAAACACGAACTTTTGCTGACAATGACAGACGGAAAGGTGTGTAACGCCTTAACGGAAACTAGTTCATCCCAAAAGTGTTTCATCTGTGGCGCCACCCCCAAGACGATGAACGATGACCCCCCGCGATGTTTAACAGCAATCAAGAACATTTTGGCTTTGGTTTATCTACACTTCATGCTTGGATTCGTTGCTTCGAATGTCTTTTACATATCAGTTGCAAGTTGAATATTAAGAAATGGCAGGCTAGAAGCAACGAAGACAAAGCAGATATCAAGGTTCGTTCCGAGGAAATCAAATTGAAATTTAAGAACGAGATGGGACTCATTGTAGATAAACCAAAGCCAGGATTTGGTTCTTCAAATGATGGAAATACAGTCCGTCGCTTTTTTAAGAATGCTGAGATGAGTGCTCAGATCACAGGGTTGGATGTTACAATTATAAAAAAGTTTGATGTTATTTTGAGAACATTGTCTTCTGGATTCGAGATAAACTTAGCTGAATTCAAAAAATTTTGTCTTGAAACCAGAAAACATTATCTTAGTCTCTATTCGTGGTACTGTATGCCTGCTACTGTGCATAAAATATTAATTCACAGCATAGAAGTCATCAAAGCGGCATTGCTTCCAATTGGGCAGCTTTCCGAAGAGGCTCAAGAAGCACGGAACAAAGATTGCCGCAGATTTAGGGAGTACAACACCCGCAAGGGCTCGCGTGTTGCCACGAATAGAGACTTACTGTGCATGTTAATTATAACATCTGATCTTTTGATCAATAGCCTTCGAGAGATTCCCAAAAAAAAAGCCGGAAAAAATATGTACAGATGTATTAAAGTTAATTGTAAGCCTTAGCATAGAAGAGTCAAGATTGGAATCGTCATCATATTGTCGCACAATGCCACAAAATGATGACGATTATACAGTAAACGACTCATCAGAAGACTCTGATGATGATTATTAGGTTCAGCTACTATTTTTAGTTATGTAGTGCTTGTACTAAGCATGTAAACCTTATCAATAAATGAGTATTTTTATTTTACATATAATTACAGTCAGTGTCATTATGCTAAATTTATTACAGAGCATTTATAACATTTATTTTAAAATTAAACAAAAACAATTTTTGACTGGAATTTTCAAAAACAATTTTTGACTGGAATTTTCAAAAACAATTTTTTTTTGAACCGAACAGCAAGAAATATGTACTTAAAAAAATCAAAAACATTTTAAAATACCAACTACTTATGTATGTATAATGCACATTATTTGAGTTTATCCTTTTTGTGTCAATAAAACTAAGTAATATGGATTAATTGTATTATTTTTAATTGACAAATGCAATAAATGATTTTTCATCTGGTTATTATTAAAAATAATAATACAGTGTCTTTCATTTAGTTGCACATTCAAGTTTGTAGAAAAATTCGTGCATATACACATTGTTTTTGTTATACAATGTTTTGTGCAGCTGGACAAAAAATACAGGTAAGCGAAATGCAGCTAAATGAAAGACACTGTATTATAATTTTTAATTCTAATAACCATACAAAATACCCTTGCCCTTTAGTTCCGTTATCTACCTGCTAAGCTGATGCAATCCTACCGCGATATGCAAGGGTGGCTGTACACAAATTTTATCGATATTGAGTACCTGCGGTAAATTGTGAATAAAACCCACATTTATTAACCGATTTTCATGATTAATACCTTATTTTATTTTCCAGATACGCAGCTGTCAGAAAAATGTATAATATTTTGTTTTTCTTTTGTTATTGCGCTTTTTTACCAAAAAAAATAATGAATTTTACATGAAAAAAAATTTTTTCTCTCCATTAATTTCTAAATAACTCCAAAACGATAAAAGACAGAATAAAATAATATTCAATCAACTTTAATAAAATTTTGTTACGCATTTTTTAATGTTGTATTTATAAAATCTGACAAGTTGTTCCCGAGTTATCGTTAAATATGTCTGCGTAGCTGACTAATTTAGGGGAAAAAATTAGGCACGCCCATAAAAAAAACCAACGCGATGAATTTTTTCTTAAAATAACTTAATATGCCTAGAATATACATAAACAATTGAAATAAGTGAAAAAATAATTTTGTCCAGCTAACTTGTACTAGTCGACACACTGTGCATCGCTTTGCTTGAACGCTATTGTTTCCCATCAAAAAACAGTGTTTAATCAACACACAAAATTCGATTTTTCCCATTGTTTTGAAAATATCGAAAGTAACGTGACTAAAACCACTGTAACTTGTAAACTAATCGTCGAAATGTCATGAAATTTTGACACGTATCGTTTGAAGGTTGGTATATGGATTTTTTGAAAAGGGCGACATCTACGTGTCAGACCGAAAACTTTTCAGCCTACGTGTTACTATTTAAAACATTTAATTTTTTCGTAAACATAATCTTTCACAAGAATCCTGTCAAATTTTCGAATTGCTGCGTGATTTAGTTTGTGAGTGGCAACTTTGTGATTTTACAACAATAGAAAAAATTGGGGGTAGCGATAAAATATTTGTTTTTGAAAAAGAGGATAAAAGAGGAACTCAGCAAAGTTTATGGGGACTCTGCACCTTCGTTATCGACCGTAAAATATTGGACAGCTGAATTCAAACGCGGCCATACAAACATTTTGGATGAAGAACGTCCAGGTCGTCCAAATGAGGTCACCACATCAGAAATGAATGAAAAAACCCGCGATATAGTGATAAATGATCGGAGAGTGAAAGTGCGTGAGATTGCTGAGACTGTAGGCATCTCAACTGAACGGGTGCAGAACATTTTAACAGCTCATTTGAATATGAGAAAGCTTTCCGCAAGATGGGTCCGCGATTGCTCACAACTGACAATAAACACGCACGTGTGTCAACTTTAAAAGAATGTTTGGCGATGTTAAAGCGAAAGATGATTTTTGGCGTCGATTCATAACTGTTAACGAATCATGGATTTATAGGAACTGTGAGTTTTCTGTAGCAAACCGGCGCAAAAGACGGCCAAGGCGACTTTATCGGCCAACAAAGTCATGGCCACAGTATTTTTGGGAAGCACGCGGCATAATCCACGTCGATTACCTTGAAAAGAGTGTTATGTCAACTTAGTGGATCGTTTCAACCATGCTGTGAAAGAAAAACGTCCGCATTTGGCGAAGAAAAAAATTCTCTTTCATCAAGACAACGCACGCGTGCACACTTGTGTCATCGCCATGGCCAAATTCCATGAGTTAGGATACGAATTGCTTCTGCATCCACCATGTTCGCCAGATTTACTCCCCAGCGATTATTTCGTATTTCCGAATATGAAAAAATGGCTCGGCGGAAAAAAAATTGGCAACGATGTTGAAATAAACGCGTATTTTGAAGGTTTGGAGAAATCGCATTTTTAGATGGGATACGAAAGATAGAAAAACGTTGAACTAAGTGTATCCAGCTAAAAGGAGACTATGTTGAAAAATAAAATAAATTTTACACAAAAAAATATTTTTTTTTCCTATCAAGGCCAGGTACTTATCGTGCAACCCACGTATTAAGGACTGCATCTAAAAATAGCTCTTGGGTAGTACTCTCTATTCAGTCCTAAAGTAAACAGTAACAAATTATAGTTTTTAAATTAATAAAACTAGGAATATCTATAATCAAGTTGGTCGTTAATGATTTATTATTATTAAATTAATAAAACTAGGAATATCTATAATCAAGTTGGTCGTTAATGATTTATTGTTATTAGGCGAGAGTCCAAACGGGTGGAGTTTTTGCCGAACAATAACGTTTCAGCAGCCGAATACCCACCCAATTTCGGCAGAACGGTAAGCAAGTCGTGCTAACATGCCGTTATTGTTTCACAAAGATTCTGACAGTGTGAATACCATACTTACTAAAAACGACCAACTTGTCTATAGAGATTATAAATTCAAAGATGACAAATGGTTTCTTCATTGCCCATTAGTACATTTCCATTAATAGATCTTCCTCTTCCTCTCTTCGAAACGACGTTTCAACGATAAACACGAAGGAAGTATGGATAGTGGTCGTGGTTAAATATCACAACCAGCTAACCACACTGCCACCGTGTACATCGTTAAAATGAACCCTGATTGATTCTAAACTGGTCCACAGCGAATAAGGTTGCAAGCGATATGCGAAGGTTTTGAATCACAAGCTGGGTTTTTTCGTTGCATAATTTTTCCCAAGTAAAAACAAACTAATAAATAAACACCACAAATACAAACAAAGACAACTAAATCCTTCTAACCAAACGAAGGTAAAAAAGTAACTAAAGATATAAATGTGACTTAAAAAAAGGCCAAACAAGCCTGCTGAAAGGTATTTTAAACAAATGAATGTGTATGTATTACATATTGTATTTGTTAGACTTAAAACTAGTAAGTAAGCTCAAATTGTACAAAGCTTAATAATAAAGAGATTTTTGACTCTGACTTTGCTTTTCTTTTTACTATGACCTATTGCGACGCTAATTGTGTCCATAAAGTGGTTGTTCTCTGTACAATGAGTAGAAATACCTATATTTTTTAATATTATTTAAAGCTGAATGGCAGTGTTGGTTTTCAAATTCCTATCGATTTGACCAATATAAGCAGCTTTGCAATCTTGACACTTAATTCTACATACACTTGATTTTTATACAATGGGGTTATCTTTCTTATTTACTAACAAGTAAAAAGTAAGTAAGCTCAAATTGTATAAATGATTAATAATAAAGAGATTTTTGACTTTGGTTTTGAATCGGTATTGAATGACTCACATCAGAGCCGGCCCTAGCTTTTTTGCCGCCGTAGGCACACTCAAAAAATGTCCCCGCACCCCCAGCTTAAAGGAAACTATGTTAACCAGGAAAATTACATATAATTGAATTAAGACAATAATACTAATACAGATTTACGAAAAAATTTTTTATTGAAAAACAAATTTTACATTTTTAACAAGCTAACGACAACGAACTTACAAACTAAAACTAGTACCTACTATTTTCAGAGATAATTTAAATACATATACTTTTAAAACAATGAACAAACCTAGTACAATAATATACAAAGTCTAGACCTAAATTAAAACAATTTTTTTCGAAGTTTCATTTCTGCAAAATCGCGAATAATTTCTTTCAGATCTAATTTATTACTCAATTCGTGTTCAATGGCCAACACTGCTAACCCATTAGGATGATTTTGTGTAGCCATAGTTCTTAAATAATTTTTTATTATTTTTAATTTAAAAAAAGTTTTTTTCGCCGGTAGCAACAGGTATGGGCAGCTTTAACAAAATTCTTAGAGCAATGCTCAAATTTGGACCAATTTTAGGGGAAGTAATGAATTTAAGAACGTCAACTAAATCTTCTTTCTTAGTTAAAAGTGATGAAACAAGGCCTATTTCGTTAGCAAAGTAAAAAAAAACTCTACATGTCCGGCAGGGAGAAGTTTCTTTTTAACAGTAAATTATTTCTTTTTCAAATCGTTTTTAGAATCGGCTTCTTTTTCTGTTATCAATCTTTGTGTATTAATTGACCGAACTAGTCAAAGATTTACTTTGTCAATCGTAATGATACCACTGAAAAAAGATGCTGAAACTTTTAGTGCTGGGCGGTAATAATGATCAGAAACTTAGTTTACCAGATTATCCAACTAACCATTTTAATAAACGATTCAGATCAATTTAAGTGTAAATTAAAAGGGACCGGCGGTAAAAGTTGATGTGTGAGGATCGAATAACACCTCAATAATAGCATTTAATTTAACTTCAGATTTAAATACGGTTACGCCCAAATTGCCTACTGGCTTAAAATATTGGCCTTTTTACGTGAAGTCGTCGTGCACTGGCTTACGAGTAGTTTTGAGAAGCTGCCGAATTTCAAAGTTAAATTATTACAGGGTTTTATTGGGTGCCAATTTATTGTTTTTAGTGTTTCGTACAGAATACTTATGAGATCACTTCATTGTCCGTCTGGGGAACTCGGGAAGAAAATCTACAACCGGTTATTATCTGGTGGCGTGGTTTAGAATCCACCCCTCACCGATGTGGCCGGTCAATTACTGTTAATCTAATGTGGTTTATTCTAAAACAACTGAAAACAGGCAAAGCCTATATTTCAGCAGTCTACCCACTGTTCTCTCACTTTGCCTGTTTTCAGTTGTTTTACAATAAACCACATAAGGTTTGAGATCCCGATATCTTTTGGGGAATACCCTTGGGTCCTACAACTCGTAACTCATTATTTAGAAGAGAAACTTTCTTCGAGTTACTAATAGCGTCTACTAGTAGTATCTACCAAAAATATTATTATAATACCAAATCAAAACGTCGTCAGACAAAGAACCGAGTACGAGCGCGAATGCAAAAAGAAAAAAATACCTACAATTTTATAGAAAAAAATGGGAAGAAGAATTTTCAGGCTGATTGCAAGAAAATCGTAAAAGCGCACACTATGCCTAATGTAAAAATTGTAATAGGGATATTAATATTACATCAGGGGAAGACGCTCTTAGGAAACACAATTCTTTACAGGTACACTCGGTATCATCAAAGGATATAAAATCACAACCAAAGCTATCATCACTTACTGTGACAAAACCTCAAAAACCTGATATACAAGTTAAACAAGGTAAAAATATTTCAGACTCAGAACCAAGCTTGTTGCTCTGGCTCAGAATGTTGCATTGCAGTCCTATGATGTAATAGCCTTGTCTGAGACCTGGTTGTCGAATGCATTTCATGATGCAGAGCTTGGAATGCATGATTATGTGATTTTTAGAAGAGATCGGTCCCTGGCCACAAATGCTGCACTCAGGGGAGGTGGTGTACCGATTGCCATTAGGAAGCACATTCCTTGTCAACTAATTGCATCGCCGGATAGTATTGAACATCTATATGTTTCTATTAATTTTGGCAAATGCGTTACTGTTATTGGCTGTGTGTATATACCACCTAGATCACCTCCTTACCAAATATTTAGTGATACCCTTGATAGCGTCTCTGAGGTATATCCAGACTCTAAGTTTTGTGTGACTGGTGACTTTAATATTCCCAAAATGGCCTGGATCGAGGAGGCATTGAGTTCAACACCGTTTCCCCTGGATTCACCCGCTGGCCGTGAACTGGAGATATGTGAAATGGTGTCAAATATGTGTGCCTTTCATAATTTATTTCAAGTGAATAATGTAATTAATAAAACTGGTTCTGTTCTTGATCTGGTTCTAAGCCATGTAAATGATCTATCCCTGGGGATGGCTGATGATCCTCTGATCCTACCGGATGATTTCCATCCACCTCTTGAATTTAAGCTAATATTTATAACTAATAAAAAAGTTATTTCACCTCAATGTACTGAATTCTATTATGATTTTAAGTCTGCGTATTATATTTCGATAAATCATTTTCTGGGTTCGGTATCGTGGGATCATCTGCTTTCGAACCGGGGGGGTTAACCAGATGTTGATGTATGATGTACTTTAGAGGGCCATAGATTTGTATGTTCCGTTAAAGAAGGTATCTAGTTTTCTCCTGAGTTGAAAAACTTAATAATTCGCAAAAAAGAAGCACACAAGAGGTTTAGATCATCTGGGGAACCTCATGACTATTATTACTTCTCTGCTTTAAGATCACAGTGTAAGAATTTATCATGTAGGTGCCATGTTGATTATATCTCCAACATTGAACTCTCTATCAGAGATAATGTGAAAAGCTTTTGGGACTTTATTGGTGCACAGCGTGGCACAAATGACCGTCCTCCTAGGATGTTTTATAATGAACAATCTGTGGACATGGGCATTGATGTGGCTAATCTTTTTGCAAGTTACTTCGGCTCTGTTTACTCTGATGAGTTACTAGATTATCCAGCCTTACCCTCTACTCATATTCATAATATCTTCAAATTTAAGATTTCAATCTCTGAAATTTATGAGGGGCTCTCGAGGTTGGATCACACAAAGGGGACTGGTTCTGATGGTTTACCTCCTGGATTACTAAAGGTATGTAGCTTCGTATTATCGCGACCATTATGCATGTTGTTTAACCGGTCATTGGAGGAGGGTTAGTAGGAGAACCTAGTAACTAAAGTATTGGCATCTAACTTGGGACCATCTATAATAGATGAACAGTTTGGTTTTCAGAGAGGCAAGTCTGTTGAATTGAACTTGATTTCCTATACGGACTACCTGTCGAGGACCTTGGAGAGTGGATCTGAGGTACATTCCATCTATACCGATTTCTCTAAGGCCTTTAATAGGGTGAACCATGGTGTTCTTCTTAAGAAGCTCAATAACCGTGGCATATCGGGTCCACTGTTGGGCTGAATTAGGAGTTATTTGTGTGGCAGAGTTCAAGTGGTTCGAGCTAATAATTTTAAGTCTGTCAACATTACTGTGCCCTCAGGAGTGCCTCAAGGCTCCCATATGGGGCCTCTGCTGTTTAACCTGTTCTTGAATGATGTGGCCGACTGCGTTCGGTCTTCCAGGTTCTTGCTTTTTGCTGATGATTTGAAGTTGTATACGGCGGTTGGATCGATTGAGGATTGTGTGGGATTGCAGAGTGATTTGGATAGACTTGGTGTCTGGTGTCAGTTTAAACGGTATGGTTTTAAATACTTCTAAATGCTTCTCTATGTCTTTCTCGAGATCGCGCAATTCATTGTTTTTTGATTACAGCATAAATGGGACTTCCCTCGTGTCCGTGGTTAATGTTAAGCATCTGGGGGTTAAGTTTGATTCGGCACTGAGTTTTATTCCTCATATAACCGAGGTAACGTCTAGGTCTCTGAGGATGCTTGGGTTCATTAGGCGTTGCTCATCAGAATTTTCATCCATTACCTCTATGAAAAATGCTGTACTGCTTGTTGGTTAGGCCTCTCTTGGAATATTGCTCATATGTGTGGAACCCACCTTTTGCTTGCCATGCTAGGAGCTTGGAGCTTGTTCAGAGTAAATTTCTACGTCATATTAATTTTAAATTCTTTAACAATGATTCTTTTAGTTATTCAAAACTGACATCTGTATTAAATTTGAATACCCTGTCTAACCGAAGAGTTCAGCGTGATCTTGTAATGTTCTTTAAAATTTTAAATTCCACTGTAAATTGTCCAGAACTTTTATCTCAGATTAATTTGTATGCACCCTCTAGATATACTAGATCTACGTTGCCCTTCTTCAAACCTTATCATAAGACAACCTACGGAGCTAATACCTTCATAACAAGATCTATGGGCATTGTAAACAACTGCCCATCACTGGAATTGTTCTCCAGCTCCTTATCACTTTTTAAGAGGCAGATCCGGGTTCTTTTCTGAATTTTTTAGTTTTAGCCTTTAGTTTTAAGTAGTTTTAAGTGTCATTTATATTGTAAACTTTTGTATTTTGTCTTTATTAGTTAATGGGCCTGTCCCGTAAATAAATAAATAAAATAAAAAATAAAATAAAAATTATTTTTTAGTAAGTACCAGTACATTGTTATACTATTTTGTATTCTACCAGTGTATAGTAGATACGTCTTTTTTAATTTCTTTTTATATTTTCAGGTGAAGTAAGATTAGCCCCGTTTGTTGCTGAACATAATCCACCATTATGGAGCACCTACCGAAACTCATACAGTCTGTTTGTCTCGATTCAAAAATTTGCAGAAATAAAATTATTACAATAAGATTTCAACAAGGGTGTCTCGACCCAAAAATTCGGGGACACAAGATCATTAAATTTGGAAAACGTCCTGGGACTTCGAGACACGAAACGTCCCGGGACCCAAACTCTATAACTGACATACTGTATTAGGGGAGTTTTCACGTAAGAATTGACGGTGTGTCTTGTAGAGAGCTGATATTCAGCTAGAGCGGATTGTATGTATGTGATATGTCTCTCATATTCTTTAATTCAAGTCGAAATTAATTTTTAGTTTCTCCCACTTTTCGTAATCACGACACTGATCAATTTTGTGTTGAAAATTATGCGAATGAAATTTTTAAAATCATTTTGCTATTTTGTCTGCCGTAGGCACAGACATTTTTAAGTGTAGTTATTACCAAGAGCTGGTATATGATGCTTTGTCTGTACTGTATTGCGTATTGTTTTTAAATACAGAAATTATAGCAATATATCATAGTTTTTCTTGGTTATCTTGACAAAATAAGGGCTGATACATTAGTCTTCAGACTAATGAATCACAGCGTTTGGGTAAACACTGAACAATTAACAGATAACAATGTTGTTTACGCTGAAGGTATAACGGTACAGTCTGACCAATGGATCTTTACAATCATGTGATCAACGCGACGCACAGTGGGGAAAAACGAAAAATCGTGTTTCAAAATTGTCTAGAGCCTTCAATTTTGGTTCGATTTGGACGATTTTTTTTTTAAATTGAAGCTTATTAAATTCCGAACAAAGTTGCCGGAGCCGATTTTGCAATTAAACTTTTGTTTCAAAATGGCGGACGTCTTCAAAATGGCGGTTTCTGATTACATAGCGACTGAGACACAGAAAACGTTTACAGTTTCAAACCAAGTTGTGCTAAAATGCGTGTATGTATGTTTTTTTATGTCGCAGATAATATATCTAATATCACAGTTACAAGATTAATAATAATGAACCCAAAATGGCTGCCATGAACAATAAAAGTATTATAAATATGAATAAACGTACCATTATTATTTTATATCCATAACATTTGCATAAATAATTTCTTTAAGGTTGTTAATTATAAATATGTTTCAACAATTGACTTAAAATGACAAATCAAGTATGGCGGATGCCAAAATTGAATCGAGCAAGAAAGTTTCTCTGTGGCATTTAGACTGTGGCAGTCAGATCATTCAAGTTTTTCAAGTTTAGTTGCGGGATTTAAATTTTCATGCAGTTATTGCTAGAATATTGCTGCTGTAAATTTTAAGTATCGTAGACAATTTTCTAGCAGATACAAAAAACAGCGATACACGCAGAAAAGGACAGCTCATACAGCTAGAAAATGGCTACAACAGCTAAAACGTTTTGTTAAAATAGGGACAGCTAAATATTTTATGTAAGAGTAAGTTAAGGTTAGACATATTTATTTTCTTATTTTTCTAGTCTATTCCTATAATTCAGTAGTTCTGTATATGTACTAAAGGGGTTTCTCGTTAATAAAGATTATTATACACGCAGAGAAATGCTAAAATAGGGACAGTTAAATATTTTGTTGCATTAGCAACTGTTTAGCAACAGCAGCCACTTTTTTGCTACAACAGCAAACAATGTGGCTAGTGCAGCAAAATATTTAGCTGTCCCTATTTTAACAAAACGTTTTAGCTGTTTGTAGCCATTTTCTAGCTGTGTGAGCTGTCCTTTTCTGCGTGTATCGCTGTTTTTGTATCTGCGAGAAAATTGTCTACGATACTTAAAATTTACAGCAACAATATTCTAGCAATAACTGCATGAAAATTTAAATCCCGCAACTAAACTTGAATAACTTGAATGATCTGACTGCCACAGTCTAAATGCCACAGAGAAACTTTCTTGCTCGATTCAATTTTGGCATCCGCCATATTTGATTTGTCATTTTTAAGTCAATAGTTGAAACATATTTATAATTAACAACCTTAAAGAAATTATTTATGGAAATGTTATGAATATAAAATAATAATGGTACGTTTATTCCTATTTATAATACTTTTATTGTTCATGGCAGCCATTTTGGGTTCATTATTATTAATCTTGTAACTGTGATATTAGATATATTAGCTGCGACATAAAAAACCATACATACACGCATTTTAACACAACTTGGTTTGAAACTGTAAGCGTTTTCTGTGTCTCAGTCGCTATATAATCAGAAACCAACGTCCGCCATTTTGAAACAAAAGTTTAACTGAAAAAAACGGCTCCGCCAACTTTGTTCGGAATTTAATAAGCTTCAATTTAAAAAAAAAAATCGTCCAAATCGAACCAAAATTGAAGGCTCTAGACAATTTTGAAACACGATTTTTCGTTTTTCCCCACTGTGCGACGTCAAGAATATTCATACGATTCAATCAGCTGTCAATTCAGTGTCGGCGGTCTGAGTTTTAAATGACAATTTCAAAAGTCAAAATAGAATTTAAAATTTTTCATCCGGTTTGGTAATTAACGAAAACTACGGATATATTAAATGTGTATGATGTGTAAAATACCCTAGTTCTTACGTGTGAAGGAATTTTACCTCTCTGCATCAATCCAACGTCTAATATCACCTATTTTTATTTTTCAGGTTGCTATTAGATTACTTCGTACCTTTACTCTATGAAAAGTTTACAATTGTTATCTGTTAGTTATTTGAAGTTTGTGTAATGTTTGTAATGGAATTACAATACACACTTAACACAGCTTTATCAAATTTACATACACCAGGTGTATAAGTATGAAATGCGGATTTTTTTCTAAAAAAAACATGTTAAATTCGGAAGAATGATAAAAAGTGCTTCATTCGAAGTATGTTCCATCGCTTGTTATACATTTTTCCCATCTTTCCGGCAATTTGTGAATACCACGACAGTAAAAATCTTCCCCTTTTGCTGCGAACCATTCATCGGACCATTTTTTTCACATCTTCGTACGAACCAAAGCGCTGCTCAGCAAGTGCGTGACCCATCGATGCAAACAAGTGGTAATCGGAAGTCTGGTGAGTAAACCGCATGGGGTAGAACTTCCCAGCTGAGTGCTTCCAACGTGTCGCGAACTGGTTTTGCAGGATGTGATGGAGCATTGTCATGAAGAAAAATGACTTTGTGTTGCCTCTTTCGGTATTCTGGCCTTTTTTCAAGCAGTGAACGGTTCAAATCGGTCAATAGTTGTTGGTAACGTTTAGTATTAACCGTTTCCTCAGGTTTTAACAGTTCATAATAGACCACGCCCGTCTGGTCCCAGCAAATACAGAGCATCGTCTTTCTGCCAAAGCAACTCGGTCTTACGGTCGATTCATCCCCTGTAACTATACGATGCAAAAACGACTTCTTTTTGTACCGAGCGAGCAAAATGTCACACGTGTTTTTGCGCTTTTCCATTTACCTGTCGTTCGACTTATGTGGTACCCATCTACCGGTCTTCCGAATCTTTCCCATCTCTCGTAGCCGATAGGAAACAGCTTGTGGACTAACGTCCAATTGCTCGGCGAGTTGTTTTTGTATTTGCGAATTTTCTTCGTCCAACAATGCTTGCAATTCCACATCTTCGTATTTTTTTGGCGGTTTTCCACGTTCCTGGTCTGCAACATCGAAGTCACAACGCCGAAACCATCGTTCACACGTATCTTGCGATGGAGCATGTTCACCATAAGCTTCTCGAAGTAATCGATATGATTCAACAGCAGTGTTCTTCAAATGAAAACAAAAAATTAATGCTGTCCACGAATTCTCTTTGTTCGGGATAAATTTCGACCTATTGAACACGACAACACAACACTACGCACACACTTTTCCAATTTATCACTCGTGCGCGTGACACAACAAAATGGCGCAGTGTCAAATCTTTATAGCACAAACTGCATTGGTGCACCATCTATTGTCTGAAATCCGCATTTTATACTTGTACGCCTGGTAAGGCATTATAAAAACTGTAAAAAGTTACACCTCAATCCGTCAATGATCGATTATTTTTATTGCTTATAAACTTGGCGGTACTGGCTTGTTGTTCGCTGTCTTTCTTGCATATGTACAAATAACCGAGACAGATAATAGAGCGAATGTCGCAAATAACTTCAGATGACAGAAGACCTACGTTTTTAAGTTTTTAAATATACTGAACATGTTGACAAGAAGAATAATATAGATGGATGTTTACACTATATTCACACATTACTGCATGCAAAGAATCACTGTTCGGACTTTACCTCTACTCTGATTTCAGAATCTGCGCATTTGATTATTATGTCATACAAGTTGTATTTACGAGAGTGCGTTATACGATATAAGCAACTGCATTCGAAATATTTTTCCCGGTTTCACACGTCTGAAATTAGTCTCAAGACTAATGAATCACCCTTTATACGAGGCTGGTTTGAAAAGTCCGTACAAAAATAAAAACTACTTATGTGTTTGGGGTAAACCTTTTTTATTTTTCGACATAGTCTCCTTTTAGGCTTATACACTTCGTCCAACGATGTTCTAGTTTGTTGATCCCTTCCGAATAATAGGATTTGTCCAAGTCTGCAAAATATCCATTAGTGTCTGCAATCACCTCCTCGTTTGAATAAAATCTTTGTCCCGCCAGCCATTTCTTCAAATTGGGGAACAAATAGTAGTCCGAGGGAGCCAAGTCTGGAGAATAGGGGGGATGTGAAACGAGTTGGAATCCTATTTCCATTAATTTTGCGACCACAACTGCTGAGGTGTGTGCTGGTGCGTTGTCGTAGTGGAAAAGGACTTTCTTGTGGGCCAATCGCGGGCATTTTTCTTGCAGCTCGGTTTTCAAACGGTCCAAAAACGATGAATAATATTCACCTGTAATAGTTTTACCCTTTTCCAGACAGTCGATGAGATGCGGATCCCAAAAGACACTCGCCAAAACCTTTCCGGCCGAAGGAACGGTCTTCGCCTTTTTTGGTGCAGATTCCCCCTTGGTAACCCATTGTTTAGATTGTTGTTTGGTCTCAGGAGTATAGTAATGTATCCATGTTTCATCCACAGTGACGAAACGACGCTTAAAGTCCTCCGGGTTCTTCTGGAACAGCTGCAAACCATCCTTGCAACACTTCACACGATTCCATTTTTGATCAAGCGTGAGCAATCGCGGCACCCATCTTGCGGATAGCTTTCTCATGTCCAAATATTTATGCAAAATATTATGTACCCGTTCAGTCGAAATTCCCACAGCACTAGCAATCTCACACACCTTAACTCTTCTGTCATCCATCACCATATCATGGATTTGATCAATGATTTCTGGAGTCGTAACCTCCACAGGCCGTCCAGAACGTTCAGCGTCACTTGTGCCCATATGGCCAGTCCGAAAATTTTGAAACCACTTATCAACTGTTCTATTCGAAGGTACAGAGTCACCATAATGTTTATCAAGCTTCTCTTTAGTCTCCTGAGGCGTTTTGCCTTTCATAAAGTAATGTTTAATCACCACACGAAATTTTTTTCGTCCATTTCTTGAAAATCACTCGACTTCCTTGATTCACACGAATGCCAAACACAAAGAAATAGACCAATATGGCTGAAACTTGGTGTGCGTTCATTCAAGAGATGCTACTAACTAAACATGACCTCGATACGCGCCGGTGGTGCCATCTCTTGGACTTTGCACGGACTTTTCAAACCAGCCTCGTATATTTATCGCTATGCTACAAATTGAAATCTAATGACTTTATCCACGAAGTATAACATTTTAACGGAATCCTTTTATGTCAAAAAAAGGTTTTTCCTTGCGGTTCTATAACAAACAAATCAACAAATACATTGTATTATTATAACAAAGGAATTTAAAACAATAGCAATATTAATTCCATAAAATGTGTTCTGTTCATGTTCAGCTTTATATTAAATTTATGTCGAGCGAAGTGGGAACAGGTGTTTTGGCACTAAACCGGATGCTAATAAATTAAAACTATAAAAAGTATGTAATATTAGTAATTTGCACACCTGACGTGAACGTTCATAAACCTTGTCCAAATTATATGTTAGCCCCAGTCCCCTCGAAGCTTCATAAAAACGAGAAAAGGTCACGTTTTTCAGACTATGAATAAGTAAATTTTAAAGATATTAAACGCAGCGCAGGGTACGAAATGAGCGACGAGAGCGATGCGTGCAACATGACCACGTGACCGATACAATTCGAGTGTTCTACCCAGGAACTTAAGGGGGTTTCCCGGTGTGAAGGCTTCAAAAAATCAATTTTTTTCTTACATATTTCTAAAATAAAATATTTTGAGAGTATACTGTAAAAATTTCAGATCGAAATTCTGAATATGTAAGTTATAGCATATACAAATAGAAGAGAGCGCGTCGTAGTAGCCTGCCACTCGACCCACGGCAGATGCAACGATCTGACCTGCTCTTTGTTCTTCCGGTACCCTTATACCTGCGCTTATTGTACATATAATATTTTTCATATTTGTCTACGGTAGAATGTATACCTGTATGAGTAAGAGAGACAAAGACAACAGAATTTTCGTAGTATAGCTTAATTTTAAGAACAAATCGGCAGTAAACGTTTGTAACTCGTCACGTTAACATCAGCTCAACATGGATCGAAAAGGATCGAGAGAATTTAATAGACATGCGTCAAAAGGTGATAGAAAGGAAACTGTTACTGGAAATCGATATACTCAAGGAAATGACAATGAATGAATGAACTAAAGCAGAAAGGTTTGGATATATATTATGAAACGATTCACACTCATCTCAGGGCTAACCATTTGAAGTGGAGGAGTATAATCAACAAACAATTGTTGTTGAGCGAACAACGAGAGAGAAACGACTCACACAGGCAGAGGAAACCTAGCTCTAGACTGCAGCAGTGTAATTTCTTCTGACGATGCTTCATTTTGGGTTTATGTTATCATCCGACGAGCCTGGTCAATTTCCACTAATTCATTCGTTTAGCGCACCACGAAACACCCTGTGAAGATCCATGTTTGGGGGTATCTTTTGGAAAAAGGTTTTAGGAGACTCCTCATCTTTACTGACAATTTAAATGCTGAAAAAATGCTCCAGTTCATCATCTACACGGCGAGATTAACAGCGTACAGACTGAAATGTCAAGGCGGATGGAGGAATGGGGACCGGGGACACTCAGGTCTGAAACTCCTCCATGAACGCCCATTCGTCTTAAAACAACATGAAATCACGAAAACAAGACAAGTGAATAAGTCTTTTTGTATCCATATCCCTGAGAGGAAGGACATGCAAAAGCTCCTGACCAAGCCGAATACCGACATTTGGTATACTGACGGTTCGGGAGCCAATGACAGCTTTGGGGCGGGAATCTTTTGTCATAAATTAAACCACAGGGAAAGTATACCCATGGGCAATATGGCTACGGTTTTTCAAGCTGAGGTGTTACAAATCTCGAAAGGGACGAATAATACGAAAATTTTAATCTGCTGCGACAGTAAAGCAGCTATATACAAGCACTTGCCAAATCCACCACGAACAGCTTGCTGATCAGGAAATGTGTACAAGAACTAAACACATTAGGAGGTAACAACGAAATTACCCTAATGTGGGTACCAGACCACCAAGGTATATCTGGAAATAACATAGTGGACGAACTCGCCAAAAGAGGCACCTTGGAGGATCCACCTGAATAGGTTGTAGAAGATCCATTCGCTTTTGGTAAAAACAAAATCAGGAAATGGTTGGATAAAGAATACCAACTCTCTTGGACTACAGAAGCGGGGTGTCGTCAAGCCAAACTCCTTATGAAACAAACTACGACAGGCAGAACAAAGGAACTCTTGTCGATGTCAAAGCAAAAGTTACGTCTGAGTATAGGACTCCTTACGGGACATGTGGTACTACAGGCCCATCTATATAACCTCGAATTGTCTGAGCGGAAAACATGTCGGCTGTACGAGGGAGAAAGCGAGGACAGTATACACATTCTATGCGAATGTGCTGTACTAATGGTCAAGAGATATAGATACTGGGGTAAACTATTCTGTGAATTCAAAAATCTACAAGAGGTCAGGGTGAGTAGCCTATGTCTCTTGGCAGAAAATGCCGGACTAGGACTGCGATTCTGACTCGACTCACTGGGGAGTCGCAGAAGAACTTTTAGATCTAGGTGACACCAGGGACTCAAGGTACCAACCACTCATTTTACTACTACTACTACTACTATTACTACTACTACAAGAAACCATTAATACCGACTGTTCGTCGCAAATCTAATCGAGAACGTGGCATCACACATCACGCAGAAGCTTCGTAGTAAAAAGATGTACACAATGAAGTACCTGTAACGGTAAATTTTGGCAATTTGGGAATCTTTGCCTCAAGAATATGCGGAAAATCTCGTCGAAAGTAGGCCCCAAAGATGCTAGACAATCATCGACGCTGATAGGGGTTGAACGAACTAGTCAATCATTAGCATTTTAATGGCGATCCTCTACTGTCGAATACTGTAAAAAAATATATTAAAATATATTTTGCGACACGTTCTTACTTGTCCGACTGTATGTAGGGTGGAACTCTGACGACCGCGCTGCCTGACGGCAATTGTTGCCAGTTTAGCTGGATAATCCTCTGTTTGTCCAATCACATTAGGGGTTTCACCTCGGAATGAGAGATAATAAGCTGTAAACTTGTATAAACCTTTATTTTGGCATTCTAAAAGTTGTCTCAAAAGTCTCATAAAATCTCGTTTTTCGCAAATATCTCGCTTCCTATGGTTTCAATGATATTTGCATCTATTATGAAAATTGTAGAGCATAAAATTCTCTACAAATTCTGTTCTAAACATTTTTTTATACGCTTGACCGTTTTTGAGATAGAGCGCGCAGCGCTCAGCCGTACATAGCATGATGCAAGGTCAACCGTGAGTCCCGGTAAATAATACGTCGTATAAAGTTAATTAATCACTAAAAAATCCATAATTATGAATAATTTGCATTATTTATTAATTAATACATTATATTTAATAATATTTTTCATTTATCAAATATATTCGTTTAATAATACTTACCTACTTCGTGTAATTAAAAAATTGTTAAGTAGTATATCTTAATCATATTCTAATATCTCTAAATTAGATCTTAAATAGAAAAGGAATAGAGTAAGTACATTTTAATTATATCTTTATTTATTAATTATGTATCATACATTTACTACAATTAAAGTTCAAATGTGGGCAGGATTTACGTAAACTTTAATAATTAAAAGGACACGAGTCTCAATTTTCTTCTTCTTCATCATCGTCTTCCGGTCGCTTCTCTTTTCATTTCATTTCTTTCAATGCTTGCAGTTTTTAAAGTTTGTAAGCCGCGCACTCCATTAACAGAATCACCTTCTGAAAGTGACTTATCACATATAAAACACAAATCAGCCATAACTCTTAAAATTGTACGTCCGTCGTTGCCAAGATGCAATTTAAAACTAACGAATAAACTTGGTTAGTAGAAAGTGATCCCTTGAAAAAGAAATTCGTCTTAACTATACAATGGAACACCTGTACCAACTGACTATAAATGGAAAAGGTCGTATTATAGTGGTCCGTATTTCCAGGTATAATCTTAATAGTAATATAAGTATTTAAGAGTTTACACATTTTAAAGAAAAAGTACTTCTTTTTCTACTTAAAATATAATTAAGATATATTAGAATACAATTAAAATATACTTAAAGTATTTCACTTAACAATTTTTTAATTACACGAAATAGGTAAGTATTATTAAACGAATATATTTGATAAATGAAAAATATTATTAAATATAATGTATTAATTAATAAATAAAGCAAATTATTCATAATTATGAATTTTTTAGTGATTAATTAACTTTATACGATATATTTACCAGGATTCACGATTGACCTTACATTATGCTATGCATGACTGAGCGCTGCGCGCTCTCCGCACTCTCAATCTCAAAAACGGTTAAGCGTATAAAAAAATGTTTAGAACAGAATTTGTAGAGACTTTTATGCTCTACAATTTTCATGCAAATATCATTGAAACCATAGGAAGCGAGATATTTGCGAAAAACCGAGTTTTGTGACCTTTGACTCTGAATATCTTAAAACGCGGATATGAGATTTTATGAGACTTTTGAGACAACTTTTAGAATGCCAAAATAAAGGTTTATACAAGTTTACTGTTATCTCTCATTCCGAGGTTGACCCTCTTGTTTGGCTTAAGTGATTGGATAATGTCGGTTTGTAGCTTTAAAAGCGCCCGACGGAGAGCGATATGCTCTTAAATTTTTGACTTTCACAAGCCCGAGATATAATTCATTCTATCTTACCGCGACATAAATATCACCTTGGCGTATGCCTAAATATAGAAGGTTTACAATACGCCACCCATAATTTAGACCTTAGCTATTTGCGTCATTTCGCGTAAAAACAAAAAATGTTTTTTCCGTCTTATAAGAAAAAATCTAGTAAATATTAGGTCAAGAAAATACTTAACTCATCAGCCGCCTACACCCTACTGTTTAGATATAAAAAAAAAAAACCGAAGTAGAAAAAACAATAAGACAGTTAGTGGGTAGTCGGTTTGCCAACTTGGCACAATTTCAAGAAATTATCGGTTTTACGTTGGGCTCGAGAGCCACTTTTTCCAACTATTAATTTGAAATGACGATGTTTTTGTGCGTGTCAAATCTAGTTAATAAATGAGTAGGTTTGGGACAAATAAACAAGTTATGTTTAAAATACTTATTGATGTACTTTATTCATTTAATAAATTCTACCATAAGAGCAAAATACAATATCATAACTAAGGAAACCCAAATATGCAAGTGAAAAACTTTAAAATATGCGCATAAATATGCAAATAATTTTCTCAAAATATGCACATACATGTTGTTTGTTTGTTTGTTTCTGTTGGGCAGGGCGCATCGACAGCTAAGATCATTTAGAGCCCAATACATACATGTTGTAAATATGCAGTAAAATAAATCGAAATAGACTTGAAAAATGTAAATTTATTGTTTCACATTACATGATACGAGTACTATACAAATGTAGCAATAAAAAACCCATTTTAAATTTTCAACATACAGGGCGAATGAACTAAATCTAAATATAATATTATACAAAGTAAAAAATAAATATAAATAATAATGTATTTTATTACTTTACTTAAAAATGAACATATAATAATAATAATAATGTAGGTATATATTATAAAAATGTATATACGTAGTAAACAGCATAATAAAACATACATTTTAAATTTGATACATACAGGGCGATGCAACTAAGTAAGCGGAAATATGCAAATATTGCAAAAGACAGGGTCGCCGTTAGTTATAAAAACAATAAACTACTAAATGTTTCTCAAAATTCTCCATTAAAAAGTTTTCTCTTCTATCGTTGTATAAAAATTTATAAATTGAGAAACTCCTTTCCACATCGACTGATGTAATAGGGGCGTTTTTCATTTATTTAATAGTATAGGATCTAAATCAATGGAATCAGTAAAATCCTCCTTTAAAACATTAGCTACTTGGCTGACAAATTGAAACCTACTATTTTATTCCATAACATTCAGAAATTGTTGAAAAATTTTGCTCCCAATTTTACCTGCGACATTTTCAAAAGCGACCTCACATTGTTTTATTATTTTATATATATATATATATATATATATATATATATATATATATATATATATATATATATATATATATAAATAATAAAACAATGTGAGGTCGCTTTTGAAAATGTCGCAGGTAAAATTGGGAGCAAAATTTTTCAACAATTTCTGAATGTTATGGAATAAAATAGTAGGTTTCAATTTGTCAGCCAAGTAGCTAATGTTTTAAAGGAGGATTTTACTGATTCCATTGATTTAGATCCTATACTATTAAATAAATGAAAAACGCCCCTATTACATCAGTCGATGTGGAAAGGAGTTTCTCAATTTATAAATTTTTATACAACGATAGAAGAGAAAACTTTTTAATGGATATATATATAGTCCCTGGCCAAATTATTAGACGCACTGTATTTTTTTTAGTAATTTTATGTTTCTTAAGAGTTTTTATGCAATAATGGTATATTTAAACTACAATATTATTGATTTTTATTTAAAAGAATTGTTGTAGACTACATATTTGTATTTATTTTTAACATATGGCAACACTGTGTTGTCAAAGTGATACATGAACGTAAATAAGTACAAACCTGTATCAGTCGCGATCGGAATCGAGTCAGGTACGGACGTGTTTCTGTGGCTTTATGGACTGTGATTGTTTGTTTAACAGTTTTATACTACTCAGTTATTAGTTTATTTTGTATGCTGTGTTTTTATAAAAGTAATTGGACTATTTTCATTATGGGTAGAAAAGGCGATCTTTCACCACGTAAAAAAGCTGAAGTGAAGGCCCTTGTGATTGCGAAAACATTTACAAACCGAGAAATATCACGAAGATTGGAGGTTTCTGAAGCTAGTGTAGGACGCATAAAAAAGAAAATTGAGTCAGGGAAGGAATTAAGCCCGAAAAGAAAGAAAAGATGCGGTAGAAAACCAATTTTCACTCCACGGTCAGAGAGATGTTTGAAGAAAATTTGTGTAGAAAACAGATTTGCTACCACAAAGGTAATAAAATCACAACTCCAGGATGCTAGCGTAAATGCTTCTGAGCGCACTGCTCGAAGAAAATTGAAAGAATTAGATTTCAAGGCCTGTCGCCCCGCCAGGAAGCCCAAGTTAACAGCTGCAATGAAAGCAAAGCGCCTGAAGTGGGCCAAACAATGGCAAGACAAAGATGTGGACTTCTGGAGATCGGTAAGATACAGCAATTTAATCAATAATTGATACATTATTATCATTTTCAGTTAAATAAAGCAAATAAACATGGAAGTTTATATATTTTTCCTATTTTTGACAGGTCTGCTTCAGTGACGAAAGCACATTCGAAATTTTGCAGAATAAAGCGCAGTATGTGCGTCGTTGTCATGGAGAAAAGTTTCATCCTGATTGTGTCGTCCCGACGGTTAAACATCCCACCAAAGTGATGATTTGGTCAGTCATCAGCGGCAAGGGCACTGGACGTCTGTACGTCGTCAAAGGAATAATGAGGCAAGATCAGTACAAAGAAGTATTACAAAATCGGTTGATTCCGCAGCTCAGAGAATGGTTTCCAAATGGGGAACCATTCACTTTCATGCAAGATGGAGCTCCCTGCCACACTGCTCGGTCTGTTAAAGCTTTTTTGGTAGAAAAAAATATCCCTCTGTTGGATTGGCGGGGTAATAGCCCTGATATGAACCCCATTGAAAATGTGTGGGAGCTGATGAAAAGAGAAGTGGCTAAAGATGTGATTACCAACAAAACCCAGCTCCTAGAAAAGATTATTCATGTGTGGAATCATCATCCTCAAATGCAGGAGACAGTACAATCTTGCATTGATAGCATGCCGCGCAGAATTAAAGCTTTGATAGCGGCTAAAGGTGGCTCAACTAAATATTGACTTTTACTAACATTAATTTCACTTTTCTTTAAAACTTAATAAACTTATGCTTTTCTAAATTAATGCTGTTTTATTTATGTCAAATAAATAGGTAATTGATTGGATAAATAAAAATAAAAAACAAATCAATTTAAAATAATAAAACGGTACAATATCACTCGGTAATTAATATTTTACATGAAATCTTGCAGTGCGTCTAATAATTTGGCCAGGGACTGTATATATATATATATATATATATATATATATATATATATATATATATATATATATATATATATAAAATATATAATATATATTGTTATATTGTATGGTTAGTGGTAAATTAGATTCCTCCATTTGAGTTATGGTTTTAGAAACAAAGCTATAATTTGTTTTAAGAAAGAAAAGTTGTTGTTTTATCTCCTTGTTTTTGAATAATCGTTTAACTTCTGTAAGGGATTGGGAAGATTCGTCTGATAATTCTGCAATTAGACCATCTAGTTGACAGAAGTTGTCGCAATAAAAAAATGTTGCTTTCAACCAAGTGCCCCATCTTGTAATAACAGGCTGAGGTGGAAGAGGAGTGTTTGGTAGTTTTTCTTTGTAGAACTGAATCCTTAAAGGCGCTTTAAGGAAGATTTTCTTCATGTTAGAAATTAAGCTATTCACAAGCGGAAAATGATTCCTAATTTCCTCAGCAACCCTATTTAAAGGATGAGCGAGACATGTTACATGTATTAAGTTTGGATAAAAAATTTTCAAATTTTGCCCGGCCTATATCATGTACGGTGCTGCATCTGATAAAATAAGCAAAAAATTATCTCCTGGAACAGGCGTAGGAAAAAAAAACTTCGAAAGTTCCTCTTGAACAAATCTGGTCACTGTCAATGCATTTGTTTTTTCTAACTGTTTTGAAGCAGATAAGATTTTGGCAAAATGTCGTCGCTAAGAACTCCAATCAATAAATGCGCAATATACCGTCCTCTTGAATCGGTGGCACAACCAAAAATGAAATCTAATAAATTAATAATACAAGTATGCTCTGATGGCTGTCTGGGGTTTACTGACTGATTTTTACTGACCATAAAATAATAAAATTTATTTGGGGAAAACCACCGGCGCGGCGGCGGCGGCCTAAACATTGACCCTTATTCCGAAAAATGAATGAAAACGCCTGCCAAAGACCTACATTAGTATAAATTCCTTCAAATATGCACATATATGCTATTTTTAAAGCATTTATGCAAATATTTAGAAAAATGCATATAATATGCAAAATATGCAATATATACGCTTTGCATATTTGGGTGTCCTTAATCATAACAATTACCTTTGACCCAGTCCCAGGGGTTTTGAGCTCTCATTAAATGTTAACATGCTGCATTTTGGCAAACAGGTAGTTTTTTGGACTTAGAATATGATAAAAAAAGTCTGCTAAAGTTTGATGTACGCTAGGCCCACAAAATCCAAAATAAAATAAAAAATTCGGTTTTTCGGTAATATCTTGAAAAATAAATAACCGGTCAAGTGCAAGTTGAACTTGCGCAATTAGTGTTCCGTACGTTGATTGCTTTTAAAATAAAAAATGTTGTAACGGAGGTATAAAATGATCAGTGACTTCACAAAACACACCCCAAATGAGTTTTCAACAAAGTTTATTTTCAATCTTTACTAAAAATTGATGACCTTGAAATTTCTGTTTTTTTTTTTATATACCAGATAAATTATTACAGGTAATGCACTCGTGATAATTTTCGTTCAATCTACACCCCGCGGAGAATATTCCAGAATTTTTTCAAAATTTTTTGATCAGTACTTTTCGAGATAAGGCGGGTGGACAGCCATTTTTCGCGATTTTTTAAAAATAATACAAAGAAAAGTGCGCGCAAGTATTACATTATATATATATATATATATATATATATATATATATATATATATATATATATATATATATATATATATATACATATATATATATATATATATATATATATATATATATATATATATATATATATATATATATATATTTTACTCGTGTTTTCACCAGCTTTCATTTGACACCACACTCGATTACCTAGTAAAAAAAAATGTTTTTTTCACTTCCGATTTCACCCCCCAAAACTAACCCCTTAAGTCAAAATTTAACTTTCAAAACTAAAGGGTGTTTTTTATAGAGGTATAGAACTTTGAAATGGAATAAAACAAAGATGAAGTTTTTAAACTGACATGAAATTTACTTTATTCGAAAAATAATCTTCTGGCATTATAATTTAAATATGACTTCTGGCATATGACCGCCACGGCTGGCTCGGACGTAGTCTAATCTGGAGGTCCAATTTTCGATGACTTTTTCCAACATTTGTGGCCGTATATCGGCAATAACGCGGCGAATGTTGTCCTCCAAGTGGTCAATCTATCGGCGTTAAATTGCACGATCTTGGAGGCCAATTCATGGGTCCGAAACGTGAAACTATGCGGTTACCAAATGTTTCCTTCAATAAATCAATTGTGGCACGAGCTGTGTGACATGTTGCGCCGTCTTGTTGAAACCACAGCTCCTGCACGTCATGGTTGTTCAATTGAAAAAGTCAGTAATCATGGCTCTATAGCGGTCACCATTGACTGTAACGTTCTGACCAGCATCGTTTTTAAAGAAGTACGGACCAATGATTCCACCAGCCCATAAAGCACACCAAACAGTCAGTTTTTCTGGATGTAATGGTGTCTCAACATACACTTGAGGATTATCATCACTCCAAATACGGCAGTTTTGTTTATTAACGTACCATTCAAACAAAAGTGAGCTTCATCGCTAAACAAAATTCGCTTATGAAAATCGGGATCAACGGCAATTTTGTTTTGGACCCATTCACCGAATCTACGCCTTGCTAGGTGATCGTGTGGCTTCAATTGTTGCACGAGTTGGATTTTGTAAGCACATAAACCAAGATCTTTCCGCAAAATCTTCCATAAAGTGGATGGACACATATCCAATTCCTGTGCACGATGGCGGATAGACTGATTCGGGTCTTCCTCTACGCTAGGCTCTACAGCAGCAATGACTTCTTCTGTACGCACTGTACGACGTCTCTGTGGATGCGTATTATCATTTAAGTAAACGTGGTGCGAAAACTTCCATAGTTAATCGAATTAATTGCTCTGATGGACGATTATGTTGACCGTAAAATGGACGTAGTGCGCGATACGTATTTCGAACAGAACCATGATTTTCAAAATAAATTTGCACAATTTGGAAGCGTTGTTCAGGTGTCAGTCTATTTATGTTGAAATGCCAAACCAAACTAAACATAAATCACTTGACAGCTGACAAAATGGCCGCCAGTTAAAAAAGTGTTGCCAACTTAAAGTTTTATACCTCTATAAAAAACACCCTTTACATGGCCTCTGATGAGGCCATCAATTCCTATATTATTACCAAATTTTCAACTTTCTATGACAAATAGTTTCGGAGAAAATCGGGTGTGACAGACGGACAGACAGACGGACAGACGGACAGACACCGAAGTGATCTTATAAGTGTTCCGTACGGAACACTAAAAAGATATCGAAAAACTAATAGCACCACGTGAAAGAGCGGAAAATTTTACAAAAATGGTATTATATAGATTTTTTTATTAAAAATTCGGATAGGTGATTCAAAAAGTGTAAGGCGCTAAACAAATTAATTTGAAAGTTCCCGCACACCGCTCGAAGGTTAATCGATATTACTTGTTTTCAGAGTATAAAAAAAAATTAAAAGACATCTTTTTGAAGAGAAGATTTTCAGCTTTCCGATGATACTAAAAGTTTTTATTTTTGTTAGTTTATAAATTGTAAAACTCAAAACGAAATTTTTATTTGCATGATTTTAACGGGTATACAGTAAATTACAAATATTTAATAAAATATAGTACTGAAAAAAAAATCCTTGTACATATATCATTATTATATCTTAAGTTTCAATATAAGAATAATTAAAAATACCCACATTGTCTGTATTATTTAAAAATTGAATTTTAAAATATGACAATTTTACCTGCTGCAGTACGCCACCTGCAATTTTACGTTCAAAGCCGTACGAAATGGTCAAAAATGTCGGACAATTTTTTTTTCTAGTTACAGTTAAAAGTATACTCGATATTATAAAATCATTAGAAACTTTAAAAAAACTTTCTTCTTTTTTGTAATTTTGCTCTTAAAAATTTTTTACTTATTACCAGGTGTACAAATATGAAATGCGGATTTTTTTTCTAAAAAAAACATGTTAAATTCGAAAGAATGAAAAAAACTGCTTTATTCAAAGTATGCTCCATCGCTTGTTATACATTGTCCCCCTCTTTCGGGCAATTTGTGAATACCACGCCAGTAAAAATCTTCCCCTTTTGCTGCGAACTATTCATCGAGCCATTTTTTCACATCTTCGTATGAACCAAAGCGCTGCTCAGCAAGTGCGAGACCCATCGATGCAAACAAGTGGTAATTGGAAGGAGCCAAGTCTGGTGAGTAAGCCGCACGGCATAGAACTTCCCAGCTGAGTGCTTCCAATGTGTCGCGAACTGGTTTTGCCGTATGTAATGGAGCATTGTTATGAAGAAAAATTACTTTGTGTTGCCTCTTTCGGTATTCTGGTCTTTTTTTTTTTCAAGCAGCGAACGGTTCAAATCGGTCAATTGTTGTTGGTAACGTTTAGTATTAACCGTTTCCCCAGGATTTTTTAACAGCTCATAATAAACCACGCCCCTCCGGTCCCACCAAACACAGAGCATGGTCTTTCTGCCAAAGCGATTCGGTCGTGCGGTCGATGTGAATGGTGCGCCTGGGTCTACCTATGATTTTTTACACTTGGGATTCTCAAAATAAATCCACTTTTCATCCCCTGTAACCGTACGATGCAAAAACGACTTCCTTTTGTACCGAGCGAGCAAAATGTCACACGTGTTTTTGCGCTTTTTTTTTCCATTTGCCTGTCGTTCAACACACATGGTACCCATTTACTGGTCTTCTGAATCTTTCCCATCTCTCGTAGCCGATTGGAAACAGCTTGTTGACTAACGCCTAATTGCTCGAAGAGTTGTTTTTCTGTTTGCGAATCATCTTCGCAATTCCACATCTTCGTATTTTTTTGGCGGTTTTCCACGTTCCTTGTCTGCAACATCGAAGTCACAACTTTTGAAACGCCGAAACCATCGTTCACACGTATCTTGCGATGGAGCATGTTCACCATAAGCTTCTCGAAGTAATCGGTATGAATCAACAGCAGTTTTCTTCAAATGAAAACAGAAAATTAATGTTGTCCGCGAATGCTCTTTGTTCGGTATAAATTTCGACATATTGAACACAACAACACAACACTATGCACACACTTTTCCAATTTATCACTCGTGCGCGTCTGACACTTGTTAATGACACAACAAAATGGCGCAGTGTCAAATCTTTATAGCACAAACTGCATTGGTGCACCATCTGTTGTCTGAAATCCGCATTTCATACTTGTACACCTGGTATTAATCATACAACTTAAACTTAAAAAAAAAAAAATATTTAAAGGTGGGAAATGAAAGATAAAAATCTAAGCTTCAAGTATAAAGTATTTATATTTCATTTAAACATCCAGGTACAAAGAAAACAGTTACTGAAAACACAAAAATTCTAAATTACTCGAAGAAATTAAATGAATTACGTACTCTCTATTAACCCTTTGTTAACATTTAATGAGAGCTTTGCGTCAAAATTTCCCTCTGACGACTGGGCTAATAGAATATCACAAAGTACACGGCGTAGCCCAGGGGGACCAGGGGTCAATGCAACCCCCGCCTTTATGGATGTAGATAAGAAAAATCGTCGTTGTCTAGTCAATGATTTTTAAATTTTAGTTTTTTTTTGTGACATTTTCCACCCTCCCGATCATCCGGTGTTGGGAAATGTCTAAGCATATAGAGGTTCAGTACCAGTACAGTATTTCATCGAAAAGATTCGTTCCTTAATTGTCATTTGGCGCCCCACAATGGAAAGAATACGTAATTTTTACTCAAATTCATTTTCTGGCAGCAATTTTCAAGAAATCCCAATATATTTTTTTAAATTCTCGTTCTGGATTTCTATATCGATCTGACTGGGCGGATTTTTGAACTTTAACGCTACATTAGGTTATGTTAGGTTTGGAGTTCCTGGTTCAGAAGTCTTAAGTTTAGGAAATGTTCATCTGATCATTTTTTCCTCCTTGCATAGGGTTATGATAGGTTTGATGTTCTTGGTACGAGGCATGTTTTTTAAGTAAGTACCGTTTTGGAATTAAAAAAAGACGTGCAAAGATATCGCTATAATTTTATTTTTACATGAAAGCCTGTACCTTAATCTACTTTTCTACATAATTTCCGTGAATATTGAGGCACTTGTCATAACGTGGCACCAGTTTTTGAATACCCTCCTCATAAAATTCTGCCGCCTGACTTGTTAACCACTGTATCACAAATGTTTTGACTTCGTTATCGTCTTGAAGACGCTGACCACCCAGGTGCTTCTTCAAGTGCAGGAACAAATGGTAGTCGCTGGCGCTAGATCAGGGCTGTATGGAGGATGATCTAGAGTTTCCCATTTAAAAGATTTGATGAGATCTTCGGTCCGATTAGCCACATGTGGACGGGCATTGTCATGCAGCAAAACGATACCCTTACTCAACTTGCCACGTCTTTTGTTCTGGATTGCACGACGCAGATTGTTCAATGTCTCACAATAAGACGCTGCATTGATTGTCTCATTACGAGGCAGAAACTCCACTAGCAATACTCCTTTTCTGTCCCAAAAAACTGTGCACATGATTTTGCGGGCAGAAATTGTTTGCTTAAACTTCACTTTTTTGGGTGATGATGAATGTCGCCATTCCATGGATTGTTGTTTCGATTCTGGTGTGACGTAGGCCACCCATGTTTCGTCACCAGTAACAATTTGGTCTAAAAAATGTTCACCTTCATTGTGGTACCGCTCAAGGAAAGTCAATGCACTGCCTAAACGTTGGGTTTTGTGCAAATCCGTCAACATTTTTTGGAACCCAACGTGAACACAATTTCCGGTAATTCAAGTTCTCGGTCACAATGCGATACAAAACACTACGAGAATATTGAGGAAAGCAGTCGCACAATGATGAAATTGTAAAGCGTCTGTTTTCTCTCACCTTTTCGTCCACTTTCTGCACCAAATCTTCATTAACGACCGAAGGACGCCCACTCCGTTCTTCATCATGCACATTTGTGCGGCCATCTTTAAATGCTCTCACCCATTTCCTTACCATTCCATCACTCATAATGTTTTGTCCGTAAACTTCACAGATCTCACGATGAATATCGATCGGTTTTACGCCTTTAGCACTAAGAAATCGTATAACAGCCCGTACTTCACAATCGGCGGGACTCACGATTGTCGGAGGCATCTTAAACACTCAGTAAACAACGTATACAATGAAGAATCAGACTGTAATGGCGTCAGTGCGTAGACATGAGATGTAGGTTACCAGCGCGCATGCGCGGAACGCCGACCGTATCGCTGCGGCGGCGGAATCGCAAAACGGTACTTACTTAAAAAACATGCCTCGTATATATTTATTGAAAAATTATTTCAAATCATGGTCAATAATCAAAAATCTGCCAGGACAGAGATTCCTTGAAAATTGCGGCCAGAACATGAATTTGGGTAAAAATTTCGTATTGTCACCATTGTGCGCCCACTCCCCTCTATAAGCAGCTTCGCCTTTCGGGTTCTCTTTTTTCGTTTAAGAAAAGTCCTTTGCATCCATATGCCATACCTGCTCCTTAAAACCTGCGACGCCCCTAGTAACACCTATTACACATATACAATAAAATACATACAAAATTTTTTGAATGTACACATTTTTTATCTTCTTTAAAAAAAACAAGCTTGCAAGACAGCAGTCACGATATATGATTTAATTTTAGTTATTATTTATAACAACTGCAATAATAATAATAACAAATAATAATAAGACATAAAAGTATGCTCATAATCATTCCAAATCGTACATTTTCATGGCGTGACATTTCTAGGTAAACAAATTATTGCAGCTTGGAATACTCATTAATTTAACAATTCTTTGCCTTAAAGCAAAGTAAGTACAAGAATATAACTTGCCCAACAAAATTAGAGAAAATTGAATTCTGAAGGCTATTTTGAAATGCCTGCAAAATAAAAAATAATTCACCAATTTTAAATATTGCACATTTGTCTAAAAGATATACATTATACCTCTGGCTGACGTTAATTCAATATTAAAAAACATTTCTGCATTTCTGCCCTTCAACAAAAACAGTTAAATTACAAGCCAATAGATGATAAAGAGTTTTTATTTCTTATTTGACGCGAAACAATGAACTTTTTTTTCTAAAAGCAAGTAAATTATACGTGTATCAGTGAAAAAATAGAAACACTTGGCTTCATACCAGGCATGACAACTAAAACAGTTACTAATCGGCGTTTTGGTACTACCTGAGGTGAAAATTCCCATAACATAACACAAACGGGAGAAATACCAGGGGAATGAAAAACTAGTACAACAATCCCCATATTCAAAAAAAGCGAAAAAACAAAAACAGAGAATTATAGAGGAATAACCCTTCCGAACAGCATAGTGTTCACTAAAACAATCCTGGAAGAAATAAGCAAGAACATCCCGATAAGAGAAGAACAAGGATTTAGGAAGAACCGATCCACCATTGACGCAATCTTTATCGTAAAACAGGTTGCCGAAAAAGCCCTAGCGTTCAACATACCAGCATACATGTGCTTTGTTGAGATGACCAAAGCATTCGACAGAGTCAATCTAGCTGACGTGATTACAATCCTGCAGGAAAAGGAAACAAATAGTAAATGGATCCAGCTAATACAAAACATAAACCAAAACTGCAAAACAAAGATTAAAGTAGGATATAGATATAGCGCAGAGATGAACATAAAAACGGGAATAAGACAAGGTAACTCACTCAGCTCATTCTTATTTAACCTTATAATGGATCGCATAATTGAAAACTTACCAAGAACAGAAGAATACAAAATGGCAGAAACATATTCCAACGTGGTAGCTTACGCAGATGATGCCGTACTCATCACAGACTCTGAAGATAAATTCTAAAGACTATTATATGTATTTAACCAAACTGCGAAAAAACTAAATATGATCGTAAATAGTGAAAAACAAAATGCGTGGTGATAGCCAAAGAATTGAAGCTGGACGGCAAGATTATCGAACAGGTTATGAAGATCAAATACTTAGGCAGTAACACAATAAGTGATGGAAGACTGCAAAGCGAAGTCGTGGAACAAACTATGAAGCCGCACGCATCTCGGGCTGCCTCAGGGATATTGTATGGAAAAATAAATATCTGAACACAGAAAGTAAAATAAAAATTTATAAAACAGCGATAAGACCAGTAATGACATATGTGGCTGAAACACAGCCAGGTACGGCTAAGTCAATGCAAATCATGAACACAACGGAAATGAGAATACTGAGGATTATACACGAGAAAACAAAGTGGGACAGAGTAAGAAATGATGATCTTAGACAACAGAGCGCAATAGAGGACGTAACCAAGCTAATAAGGAGAAGAAAATGATGGAAGAAACATATAGAAAGAATGAACGAACACAGACTGGTGAAGAAAGCACAAACACAAATACCGGTGGAAAAAAGATTACACAGATCAAAGAATGCTGGACGTCCTCGTCGCAAAAGGCATACAGGGAGAAAAAACTGGCAAAGCCTACCTACATAGCGCAATCTATGTAAAAGAAGAAGAAGAAAATTTCCGAGACATTTCGAGCGATGGCAGCAAAATCAAAAAAACATACGATTTTCAGTTAGTGTCAACTCTCAGAAGATCCGTGTAAAATTTTCATGACATTTTGTCTATTAGTTTGCGAGTTACAGCTTTTTGAATGACGCATCTTTTTGATTTTTGCAAACGATGGAACGAAAAAAATTTCGTGTGTTGATTAAACATTGCTTTTTGATAGGAAAAAATACAGCCAGAACTCAGGAATACCTTGGGAAGTGTTACGGTATATCTGTTCCGTCGAAAGCAACTATATATGGATGATTTAGTGAACTTAAATGCAGTCGTACAACCACGTTCCAGACGTCCAAATGAGGCAGCCACTCTAAAAAACACAAATCCACTATATTGTTCTGAATGACCGCAAAGTGAAAGTGAGAGAGATAGCCGACATCGTGAAGACATCAACAGAACGCGTGAGACATATTTTGCACTCATATTTGCATAGAAAATGTTATGTGCCTGATGGATGCCGCGCACTCAGAATAGATCAAAAACAGCAATGTGTCGAAGATTCAGAACGCTGTTTGGCACTATTTCGGCGTAATTCAAAGGAGTTTTTGTTTCGATTCGTAACACAGTCTAACAGGCAGTCGCATAAAAGTCTACCGAAGCGTCCCAAAACACAAACAGCAGCTGGAAGGTTCTGGCAAATATATTTTGGGATGTGCATGGAATAATACTGATCGACTATCTTAAGAAGGGACGAATTTTAAATCAAGACAACGGTTAAATAAGTGTTTTTTCACCAAGGTAATGCACCAGTACACAAGTCCATAAAATCGATGGTGAAAGTGGACCAATTGGGCTATGAATTGCTTCCTTATCCACCGTATTCACCAGACCTGGCATCCAGCGGTTATATCTGGAGGTGGCTTATTTTAGGGAGCTCGAACAATCGTACTATATGAAAGGTATCCAAATGTTGGAAAAGTCGCTGGAATAAGTGTACCGCTCTTGAAGGAAGCTATGTCGATTTTTGGCAAAAACATTGTGTTTTCTTCAAAAGTCCCGAGACTTTTCAATCCCAAGTAGTACAACTGAAATTCGAATTCATAATAAGCTATACCCAGCATTCCTGTATTCCTTTTTGGGACTCTAAAAGCTGAAAGACAAGGCATTTATTAGAAGATCACATCCTTTAATTTTGTTTTGGCAGTTTATTCAATGAAATAAATACATTTTTTTTTTTAAATAAATAATTATTTTAAATTTAATAGAGATATTTTGCAAGGCTTATTTTGGTAGGTCAATGTCTTTATCTTTATTTAAAGCATGCGCCCACCGTTTGGAGCTTGCACAATAGTAAAGGGAAGAAATTAAATGTAAGGACTCAGCTGTTATCATTATCTGAAGCATGCGCCCACCATTTGAAGCTGGTGCAGTATTCAAACAAAATAAGAGAAATAAGGATAACGATTTCCCTTCACTGTGCAACATTTTCGAGGTTATCGAATATATACTAAATTCTGACTTCAGTTTCTGGAAGTGCACACCCAAACTAGCAAAACCCTATTTGGGTTTTGATAGTTTAGTTGGAATTTTTTTTTTTTTGCCATCATCAATTTTTTTGCGCGAGCTTTGGTTTTGCACGGCTATATCCCGTAAATTATTTGGGAATTTCTCAATGCAATCTTCAGACGAAATGTTCTTCACACCAAAATACACAATTTTTGTGAACATGTCGAGGCCAGATTTTCACTCTTTCGGGGTGTTTTTTAGTTCAGAAAGCCCGAAAAAAAAATGCATTTTTTTTTTTCATAGCAAATAACTGTCTTCGACAAAAATGTTCTCTGCATAAACACGAGTAACTTTGCTGAACATTGCAGTAACCTACAATCGATCCTTATAGTTCTTTTGGCCGTTGTAAGGAATTTCACATCAAAATTTCAGCTTTTTTCAGGTTTAACGTTCAAGAAACTGGTTTTTAGCTCACTTTTGAATGTTTACTAATCATTAGCATCTATTTTTGGAAAAGAAATTGAAAAAAAAAAATTTGTTTGTAAACTGCTATGGTACACACGCACACACGCTGGAATAAATACACACACATTTGAACGGGGAATCGCTTGTGTGTAGTATGGAATTGACGCGCACTGTGCTAGTATTGGTACAGTACCATATATCTAACACGTGGCCATGTTAAGTATATGGCACTGTACCAATACTAGCACAGTGCTCTATAGCACATAATATATGAACAATAGTTCTATGAAATGGTTAACAATTTACGAAATAAACTTAACACAAAAAGAGATATATTTGCTGATGCAAGCTGAAATTTTGGTGTGAAATGTACTATTTGGTGGCGAAATTCCTTACAACGGCCAAAAGAACTACAGTCCCTGGCCAAATTATTAGACGCACTGTATTTTTTTTAGTAATTTTATGTTTCTTAAGAGTTTTTATGCAATAATGGTATATTTAAACTACAATATTATTGATTTTTATTTAAAAGAATTGTTGTAGACTACATATTTGTATTTATTTTTAACATATGGCAACACTGTGTTGACAAAGTGATACATGAACGTACAAACCTGTATCAGTCGTGATCGGAATCGAGTCAGGTACGGACGTGTTTCTGTGGCTTTATGGACTGTGATTGTTTGTTTAACAGTTTTATACTACTCAGTTATTAGTTTATTTTGTATGCAGTGTTTTAAAAAAGTAATTGGACTATTTTCATTATGGGTAGAAAAGGCGATCTTTCACCACGAAAAAAAGCTGAAGTGAAGGCCCTTGTGATTGCGAAAACATTTACAGACCGAGAAATATCACGAAGATTGGAGGTTTCTGAAGCTAGTGTACGACGCATAAAAAAGAAAATTGAGTCAGGGAAGGAATTAAGCCCGAAAAGAAAGAAAAGATGCGGTAGAAAACCAATTTTCACTCCACGGTCAGAGAGATGTTTGAAGAAAATTTGTGTAGAAAACAGATTTGCTCCCACAAAGGTAATAAAATCACAACTCCAGGATGCTAGCGTAAATGCTTCTGAGCGCATTGTTCGAAGAAAATTGAAAGAATTAGATTTTAAGGCCTGTCGCCCCGCCAGGAAGCCCAAGTTAACAGCTGCAATGAAAGCAAAGCGCCTGAAGTGGGCCAAAAAATGGCAATACAAAGATGTGGACTTCTGGAGATCGGTAAGATACAGCAATTTAATCAATAATTGATACATTATTATCATTTTCAGTTAAATAAAGCAAATAAACATGGAAGTTTATATATTTTTCCTATTTTTGACAGGTCTGCTTCAGTGACGAAAGCACATTCGAAATTTTGCAGAATAAAGCTCAGTATGGGCGTCGTCGTCATGGAGAAAAGTTTCATCCTAATTGTGTCGTCCCGACGGTTAAACATCCCACCAAAGTGATGATTTGGTCAGTCATCAGCGGCAAGGGCACTGGACGTCTGTACGTCGTCAAAGGAATAATGAGGCAAGATCAGTACAAAGAAGTATTACAAAATCGGTTGATTCCGCAGCTCAGAGAATGGTTTCCAAATGGGGAACCATTCACTTTCATGCAAGATGGAGCTCCCTGTCACACTGCTCAGTCTGTTAAAGCTTTTTTGGCAGAAAAAAATATCCCTCTGTTGGATTGGCAGGGTAATAGCCCCATTGAAAATGTGTGGGAGCTGATGAAAAGAGAAGTGGCTAAAGATGTGATTACCAACAAAACCCAGCTCCTAGAAAAGATTATTCATGTGTGGAATCATCATCCTCAAATGCAGGAGACAGTACAATCTTGCATTGATAGCATGCCGCGCAGAATTAAAGCTTTGATAGCGGCTAAAGGTGACTCAACTAAATATTGACTTTTACTAACATTAATTTCACTTTTCTTTAAAACTTAATAAACTTATGCTTTTCTAAATTAATGCTGTTTTATTTATGTCAAATAAATCGGTAATTGATTGGATAATATAAAAATAAAAAACAAATCAATTTAAAATAATAAAACGGTACAATATCACTCGGTAATTAATATTTTACACGAAATCTTGCAGTGCGTCTAATAATTTGGCCAGGGACTGTATATGCACAATAGCTCTATAAAATGGATAAAAATTTGCGAAATAAACTTTACACAAAAAAGATATATTTGCTGATGAAAGCTGAAATTTTGGTGTGAAATGTACTATTTGGTGGCGAAATTCCTTACATTCCTAAGGATCGATTGTAGGTGATTGCAATGTTCAGCAAAGTTACTCGTGTTTGATGCAGAGAACATTTTTGTCGACGACAGTTATGCTAAAATATGCACGGTTTGTGAGGTTATGGTCGAATATGTGAAAAAATGGCATTTTTTCGGGCTTTCTTTCTCCACTAAAAACACCCCGAAAGAGTGAAAATCTGGTCTCGACTTGTTCACAAAAATTGGTATATTTTGGTGTGAAGAACACTTCGTCTGATTGCATTGAGAAATTCCCAATAATTTACGAGATATAGCCGTGCAAAACCAAAGCTCGAGCAAAAAAATTGAATGCAAAAAAAAAAAAATATCGAACTTTGGGTGGGCATTTCCAGAAACTGAAGTCAGAATTTAGTTTACATTTTACGTGTTGCAGTGTGTTATTTAGAAACTTATAAGAGAGGTTATTTGAAGTTCGTTATTCTTATCGCTGTTAAGGTAGGGCCTGGTTTTTTCCCTACTTAGGTATACAAACCGCTAAGGAAATACAGTAAAATTGAAATGATAATCTTTTATTGCAAATAACACTGACAACAGTTAATTAGTGTTCAGAGTATGTCATGTATCAAATACTAATAACCATGAAATGAATCCCCAAGTTTATAGCAGATGAAGACTAACCTAATCTTGCAATTCCTTCGTGTTAATACTGAGGATGCTTGAGATAACGATAAGAACAAAGGCATGTGAAAAATAAGCGTTACAAAATTTCTCTAATTAATTATTATTACTCTACAAAAACTCTCACATCATATAACACATGGGCTGAAAAGTCCCGGGCCTAACAAAGAAAACACGGTTTTTTTGGTTCAAAATTAGCTTTATTTATCAACGTAATCTCCATCAAGAGCAACGCAATCATTCCAGCGCCGCTCTAACATTTCAATACCACTTTTGTAGAACGATTTATATTTTGCCTCAAAATAGGCCTCAGTTTCAGCGATAACCTCTTCATTCGTGCGAAAATTCTTACCGGCGAGCATTTTTTTTTTTCAGGTCTGCGAACAGCCAGTAGTCGCTGGGAGCCAAATCTGGCGAATACGGTGGATGTGGGAGCAATTCGAAGTTCAATTCATGTAGTTTTGTCATTGTTTTGATTGACTTGTGACACGGTGCGTTGTCTTGATGTAACAAAATTTTTTTCTTTGCCATATGCGGTCGTTTCTTTGCAATTTCGGCCTTCAAACGCTCCAATAACGCTATATAATATTCACTGTTGATGGTATTTCCTTTCTCAAGATAGTCGATGAATATTACACCACGCACATCCCAAAATACCGAGGCCATAACCTTTCCAGCCGATTGTTGTGCTTTCGGGCGCTTTGGACGAGGTTCACCAGTTGCTGTCCACTCAGATGACGATCGTTTTGATTCCGGAGTGAAGTGATGGATCCATGTTTCATCCATTATCACATATCGACGCAAAAATTCCGGTTTGTTACGTTTAAAACATGGCCAAACACTGCTCAGAATCATCAACACGTTCTTGTTTTTGATCAACAGTGAGCAAACGCGGCACCCACTTTGAACAGAACTTTCTCATAGTCAAATGCTCATGCAATATAAAGCCAACACGTTCTTTTGATATCTTTACGATGTCAGCTAACTCACGCAACTTCACTTTTCGATCATTCAAAACGATTTTATGGATTTTTTTGATGTTTTCTGGTGTTACCGCCTCATTTGGACGTCCACTGCGTTCTGCATCATCGGTGTCTCTACGACCACGTTTGAAGTCAGCAAACCAACGTTTTATTGTTGTTTCTGATGGAGCGGAGTCCCCATAACACTTTTCAAGCCATTGCTTCGCTTGAACGGTATTTTTTCCCATCAAGAAGCAGTGTAAAATTAAAACACGAAATTGTTTTTGATCCATTGTTTTGAAAAATAACAAAAGTAGCGTCACTCTTAGCACAATAACTCACAAACTAATGAATAGAATATCATGAAATTTTAACAGCTGTCTTTTGAAGGTTAGTATTAACTGAAAAAAAGGTGACTGCAATAAAACTAGCGCCATCTATGGGTTAGGCCCGGGACTTTTCAGCCCATGTGTTAAATTAAAATAATTAAAAATCCTACTAATAGTGGTATAAAATAAAACTACAACTTGCAATTTAAATTATAAGAAGCATATTTAATTTTATTTTTTAAATGTCAGATACTGACAATATAAAATTTGGGAACTAAAAACCTTAAGGTGCCGGTAGGAATCGAACTCACGAGTTTATACTACTGCGTTTTCATCTACTAAACCACATTACGAGTGTGACACTGCCTGCCGTTTTGAGATCTGTTTTGTCACATCCTCAAGGCAGTTTGAAGTCACTATATATGTATATGCATATGTATGTATGTATGTATGTATGTATGTATGTATGTATGTATGTATGTATGTATGTATGTATGTATGTATGTATGTATGTATGTATGTATGTATGTATGTATGTATGTATGTATGTATGTATGTATATATATATATGTATGTATATATATATATGTATATATATATATATATATATATATATATATATATATATATATATATATATATATATATATATATATATATATATATATATACAGGGTTACAGGGAAAAAGTCGTCCTAGATAATTAAGGATGTTATAGTTTAGGTCGTTTCTGACCGATTTGACTCTATGACATGATGTCCTAAACTTAACCGTTTTCGAGATATTGAAGTTTAAAGATTTTCTAAAAAAAAAACATGTTTTTTTTTGGTTTTATATCGATTTTTTTTTATTAGAGGTTCTCGAGTGCGATTTTTTGGTTATTTTTAGTTACTCTGTATGTCAAGTATCAAAAATCATCAAAAAAAAAAAAATTTGAACTAGTTAGTAACAGTTTCAAATGGCGGCTTGTTAATATTTCTAAATTACGAATTTTTACCAAGTGTTTCCTACTTTAAATCAATAAAAGAGAAAAAAAAATGTATGGAAGTTATTCTGCAAATTATTTTAAAAACTTTTACGTCTTTTTAGCTATCAAAACAGGTATAATACTAGGAAAACTGTACACAGAATGACACCTAAAGCGGGCTCGGGTAGCAAAAGGTAAATTTTTAGTTCTAGGTGAAAATACGAAAAATACACAAATAAAACAAAAAACCTTGCAATTTAATATTTTTTATTAATTATAATTCATGTTCTATATGGTCGCCCCTATTTCTAACACAAATTTTCATTCTTTTTCTTAAATTACTTTTCACAACGCGCTTGGTTGTTGTTTCGTCAGCCGCATCAATTATTTTTTGTCTTAGGACATCCACGTTTTCGATAGGAATCATCTGGTCGTATACGAGACTTTTCATGTGACCCCACACATAAAAATCCATCGGTGTTAGGTTTGGGCTTCTCGCCGGCCAAGGTATGGGTCCGCCTCTTCCAATCCATTTGTTGGGATAATTGTCATTGAGCCATGCACGAACACTTCCTCTGTAGTGAGCTGGGCAGCCATCGTGTTGAAAGTACATGTTTTGTCTCAAACCAATAGGTAGGTCTTCCATCAAATTAGGTAAATCGTTCCGCAAAAAATTGTCGTATTCCTCGCCATTCAAATTATCTGGCAGGAAGAATGGCCCAACCAAATAATTTGAAATTATACCCATCCACACATTTAAGCTGAATCTTGTTTGTGATCCTTTCGTTCTTTTTTTGTTTGGGTTGCCTTCCTCTTTAGAAGCCCAATAGTGGGCATTGTGGTAGTTTGTAAGACCGTCTTTGTCGAATGTCGACTCGTCAGTCCATAGTATTTTCTTAAAAAAAGATGCATCTTCGACATCGGTATTGAGCATAAATCTGCAGAATTCTAATCGTCGCAACGGATCCCCTTCTTCAATGACTTGCACGGGCGTATGGTGGTAAGGGTGTTGCCCAACAGTATGCATTACAAACCATACCTTCCACTGCGAAATACCAAGCTGTTGTGCGACAACATTTGTAGATGTGGTTGGGTCCACCTCAAAGAGACGTCGTAATTCATTTTCTTCGTCTTCGTCAAAGATACGTGGTCGTCCCATGTCAGTCCGCCGTCTTTGTACGAAACCAGTTTCTCGTAGTCTTCGATAAGTTCCATCAAATACGCTAACATCAGGTACACGACGAGCAGGATATCGCGGTATGTATTCATCACGTGCACGCGACGACACTCCTTCGCAAAATCCGTAACACATTAGGATGTCAGCATATTCCTCGTTGGTATACGTTGCCATATTCACAAGCAGAGATCAAAATCCAGTTACGAGCCAATTCACACAGTCAGAAGATGAAACAGAGATATTTTTGAAAAGCACGGTATATCACATCTACCATGGACGAATCGCATGAGCAGACTAAAAATCATTCAATAATGTTTAGTGAACAGAAAATGTCACTCGCACAGAGAGTACCCCCGACCGGAAAAAAATGCTTACCCAACCCTTTTTATTGTTTGAAGGTGCAGGTAGTAAACCGGTAATTGGTAGTATCTAAATTCTATTATTATGTTACTCTACATTTGGGCCTATTGAAATCTCATTTTCTTAGAATTTTCAATAGATCCAGTAGATATTATACCTTTTTAGATAGCTAAAAATACGTAAAAGTTCTTAAAATAATTTGCAGAATAACTTCCGTACATTTTTTTTTCTCTTTATTGATTTAAAGTAGGAAACACTTGGTAAAAATTCGTAATTTAGAAACATTAACAAGCCGCCATTTGAAAGTATTAGTAACTAGTTCAAATTTTTTTGATGATTTTTGATACTTGACATACAGATTAACTAAAAATGACCAAAAAATCGTACTCGAGAACCTCTAATAAAAAAAAAAATCGATATAAAAGCAAAAAAAACATGTATTTTTTTTTTTTAGAAAATCTTTAAACTTCAATATCTCGAAAACGGTTTAAGTTTAGGACATCATATCATAGAGTCAAATCGGTCAGAGACGACCTAAACTATAACGTCCTTAATTATCTAGGACGACTTTCCCTGTAACCCTGTATATATATGTATATGTATGTATATATATATTATATATATATATATATATATATATATATATATATATATATATATATATATATATATATATATATATATATGTATATGTATATATATATATATATATATATATATATATATATATATATATATATATATATATATATAAATATATATATATATATATATATATATATATATATATATATATATATATATATATATATATATATATATATATATATGTATGTAATATATATATATATGTATATATATATATATGTATATATATATATATATATATATATATATATATATATATATATATATATATATATATATATACAGTTGTGGTCAAAATAATAGCAGTGGTTCAATAAAAATAACTAAAACTGTTTGAAAGGTAACTGCAAAATTCCATTAAGGCAAAAAATATTTTATCGTTTAAAAATTTATCAACTGTGCTGAGGTTTCAACAAAAAATATGTATATAAAAATAAATATAAACAAAGTATTTACGTTTTTTGTAGCAGGAGATGAATTTTGCTTGGTCAAAATAATAGGAGTGTTCGCTTCACACTGGTGTGTTTCAAACTTAAATGGTTCTTGCTCCTTGTGTTCGGTTAAATTGTCAAATTTACAATAGTTCTGTGTCAGATCCATCAACACTTTTTCTGTTTTCAATACAACTATGGGAAGGAAGAAGCACTGTTCTCAAGAAAAACGTGAATTGATAAAAAAAATTGCGTCGTGATGGAAAATCTTACATGCAGATTCAAAATATTTTGGAATGTTCAGCTAAAATGGTAGCAAACGCTTTAAGATGGCAACCTACACCTGACACTCGCGGTCGTAAACGCAAAACTACATCCAGACAGGACACACTTATAGTTCGAGCTTCAAAAGCAAACCCATTTGCTTCGTCAACACAACTTCAGGAGATTGTGGGAGTGAATGTAGCTCCTAGGACGATACGACGACGACTTAAAGAAGCAAAGTTACCAGCAAGAAATCCGCGTCAGGTACCCTTGTTAAATAAAAGACACAGAAAGAGGCGATTAGAGTTCGCGAAGGAACATATTGAATGGCCTCTATTTAAATGGCGTAATATACTGTGGTGAGACGAAAGCAAAATTGTATTATTTGGAAATGTAGGCCGCAGAACATACGTTAGACGCCCTTTAGGAACCGCATATCAGTCTCAGTATACTATTAAGACAGTTAAACATGGAGGTTCAAAAATAATGGTATGGGCATGTTTCTCCTACTTCGGAGTAGGGCCTATATTTTGGATTAAAAACATAATGACCGCCAGTGTTTATGTTGAAATTTTACGTTACGTTATGTCGCCCTATGCAGAATATGAAATGCCACTTAAATCGGTTTTTATGTATGACAATGATCCAAAACATAGCAGTCGATTATGTAAACAATTTTTAGAAAAGAAAAAAATTAATGTCTTAAATTGGCCAGGTCAAAGCCCAGATCTGAACCCGATAGAAAATCTGTGGGGCGATATTAAAGATAGCGTAGCACGTGAAAAACCTAAGAATCAAGACGAGCTCTGGGCTGTAATCAGAGATTCTTGGAAAAGCATTCCTGTTTTTAGATCTCAAGATTTGGTTAACTCTATGCCGCGACGCTGTGAAGCTGTCATAGCCAATAAAGGGTTTACAATTAACTATTAGGTGTGTCTGATGCTCATAAAAGAAAAATATTGTTAATTAGTTGTACAGTTTTTTTTAACGGTAATTTTAGTAAAACACTGCTATTATTTTGTCCACCATAATTTTTAGAAATTTCTTTGATTTTTAAGAATTTAATTAATTAGCCTTATATTACTTTGATGCATCTTAGGTGGGCTTCAAAGTTACCATATTTATGTTTTAGTTGTTCTATTAAAAAAAACTTAATAAATATGTTTTGATAAAAATTTAGTAAGCCCTGCTATTATTTTGACGACGACTGTATATACATATATACATATACATATACATATACATATACATATACATATATATATATATATATATATATATATATATATATATATATATATATACAGGATGTTATTAAAACAGTCTAATATACCGAAATGTGGTGATTACTTGATATAACAAAGAAATATTCACTAACCTTTTTTATTTAATTTTGGACAGATTTAAAATTTTGTTAGAGTTTTATTTATCATGCCTATCCACCTCCTGTCATTTTGATTAGAACAATGGTGCCAAATTTCCTAGTTTTTTTTTTAAAATAACATGACTTTCGACAAAAGTGTTTCCTTGAAACAACTTGATTTTCAAGTTAAAAATTAAAAAAAATATTGTTAATATTAATAATTATAGTTAAACGTTGATGTTACAGTTAACAATAATTTGTAATTTTTTAAATCTATAATATGACGATGAATAAATTAAACCTGGATAGTTTTTATGCACTGAATATTATCCTTGAAATGGTTTTGAATAATTTGAATAATAACGTTTATGTTATACCAAATAAGAACGTACGGTAAAATTGATGCATACAGAAATTCTACGCAGATATTCTCTTATCTACCAGATGGTCGCAAAAGCACAGTTTTGTAATATGGGCCTGTCTGTATAAGTTTTTTTTCTCGACGTAAATTTTTCTTGAGAAATTTTAACTTTCCACGATTTAAATAGTTAGCAATTTTATAATTTTGTAAACCTACGAATAAACAGTGAACGTTGAAACATTTATTGCGTTTATATTGTTTTATGTGTGAAAAATCTTCATCTCTGGTCCTCGATTTTTAATTTGGGTATTAAGTTTTTGAAGTTCCAATCAATTAAAGGTTTCTTTGTTGTGAAAAATTCCCCCGCCGGTCATCAACTTTTTTAGTTTACTGTGATAGAGAAGGTCTAATGTATAAATTTAATGTTAGAGAGCGCCAGGTTTTTTTTATGATTCATTATGGTTTAATGCTTTGACAACATCGACTAGCAGGTCTGCACTACCAAGGAAATAACCCAACATGGATGACAAATTTCCAGTTTTTCATTGGTTATATATATATATATATATATATATATATATATATATATATATATATATATATATATATATTATATATTATAAATATTACAACGACACTATCAAAAGCCTTTCGAAAATGCTGAAAGAACGCTACAGGCTGTCGTACCAGATAGTGCATTTACATAGGTTCTGATGAATGTGCAAAAGCACCTCTGGCACGAGGCCGGAGGCGCCGTCACGAGACAACTAAGGCAGGCCAGCGAGGCGACATCTACAGAAGGTTCCATGACATAACATCGAAAGCACGCATACATAACCTAGAATAAGTAAACAATCGCTCAGTTCGAGAGTCAACAAATCCTGGATTAGCGTCACCAAATTTGAATAATGAAATGTACGTGGTAGAAAAAGTCAATCTATAATTTAAAATTGAAATTACGAGGGTAAATCAAATATAAACCAGAATTGTTTTATTAAAAAATTATTTTTACAATAGTGAAGAAATCAAAAAAACCTTATTTTTCTACGTAGTATCCCTTGTTCAAAACACATTTTTCTCAACAAAAAGAAAGTTTTTTCATATCATCATCGTAAAATGAAATAGGTCGCATCAGGAGCCAATTGCGCACGAACCATTTTACGCCTTCGTCATTTTCGAAATGCTTGCCTACCAATGCTTCTTTCAAAGAGCTAAATGAATAAAAGTTGCAAGGCGATAAATCCGGGCTGTCGTGTGTTCGAAGGGTTTCCAGTGCATTTGTTCCTATTTTTGTTGAGTCAATGCAGCTGTGTGGGGCCAAGCGTTGTCGTGAAGCACTCCGACTGGGCATATCTAGCCTTTTTTGTCGATAAGCGAATCTAACTTGATCGAGGAGTTTGCAGTAGTAAGCGGCGTTAATGGTACGTCATTCATGGAGAAAATCAATAAGTAATATATCCGTGTAATTTCAAAAGACGGTCATGAGAATTTTCCCAGCAGACCACCTAGTTTTCGCCTTCGTAGGTGCGCTTTCTCCAGGTTTTCTCCACTCCATGCTTGCCCTCTTCAATTCAGGAGAGTATTGGTGTACCCATGTCTCGATACTGGTATGTACTGTTCGGACATGGCACGACTGACGACAAAATCAATCGAGAGAGTCGACCGAGTGGTCTCTCCCACTCCTGACACCTACTCAACTAATAATGTGAAGGCGAAGCGATTGGATTACCTCACTAGAGTTAAGAGAAGAATACCGGTTTGTATTTGATTTACCCTCGTAGTAGTAATAGTGATACTGTTAAAAAAATATTCTCAAGATATTATTTAAAAATATTAAATTTCCGATTTTTTTTTCTAAAAATTTCTGACTGTTGCAGCTTATCTTATAATTCGAATAAGTACGGCTAGCTCAAGTTAGAGATTTAAGCAGTAAATCAACAGTCCCGGACATTGGTGTTCTAATCCAGGAATAAAAACTAAAAATTTTATGAATAAAAGAACATCCATGCACAAGCACAAAAAATCATACTAGCATGCATTTTATGGTCTAACAAATATACTATATTAACGGATAATGCCTGTTCATTTTTATATTACGAGAGCCGCCTTTTAAGTTTTTACAAACGACCACTAGATGGCGGTATTGAGATGTGACATTATCACTGCTGTAAAATTAGATATTTGTTATTGTTAAAACAGTGGCAACCCAGAAACTGGCCGAGTAGTTCGTTTATAGTGAGTGTTTAAAAAAAAAGTTTTGTGAACTGAACGAAGGGAAATTTCACGTAAAGGTTTTCGTTGGATAATCTTTTAAGATTTTAGTAAAGGTCTAACTAAACAACAATGTCTCGAATCGTTTCGTTCAACTTTTGGTAAGGAATCATCATCAGAAAAGACTGTTTACAGTTGGTTTGCAGAAGTTCTTCGTGGTCGTGCTTCCGTCAGAGGTGAATTTCGTGATGGCCGACCGAAATCAATTGTTTCAAAAAACATGGATGACGTGCGCAATATGATTGAAGAGGTTCGGCCTGTGACTTGCCGCGAGATAAAGGCATTCTTAGGCATATCGAAAACTGCAGTATATTAGATTTTATATGAACATTTAGCTGTGAAAAAGATCTGTTTCCGATGGATTCCGCATAATTTGACTGAAACTCAAAAACAGGCTCGTGTCAATTGGTATAAGGAAATGTTCAAAAAATTAGACGAAGGACATCACTTGAAATCCAAAAAATAAATGGTTTTGCAGCAACGATTGTCATTTGTCGTGTGTCTGGCCTGTACACCAAACACTTTATTTTTGCACTCGAAGCCCGTTTCGCTATCCATGTTAGCTTCATCAGGAGCCATGATTGACTAAAGCTAAACTACAAATCTACCCTGTTTATACTTAGCCTAGTACCTGAATTACTCAGGCAGAACTAATGGCATAGGTGAGGCCATCAGTTCCTGTCAAGTAACCAGTAGAGGAAAGTATAAGGAATAGACTCTGTGTTTATTTAAACTACTTTTACATTTTATAATTTCCATACCTTTATATCTCCTCCTCTTATCTCCCAACGGACACATTTTTAATTAATCTTAGATTATTTAATACTACAGTATGATCAGCTTCAAGGGCAAGTTCGGCAATGTTCTTTAAATCGTGTTTTAATTGACCTTTTAGTTTTCCCAACATACTTTTTGTCCCAAATCATTAGAACTAATTTCATAAATTCCACTTTTCTCACAATTAGAAATCTTGTCTTTAGGGTTTCTTAAGATATTCCTCAGATTGTCTGATACTTACAGACTAAGGTGAGGCCTACCTTATTAAATTACTTATTGAGTCCCCTGCTAGATTTCGGATTATATGGTATGTAGACATACTACTACTATCTACTCAAACAGTAGATAGTAACGAAATAATTGAAATAGTTAAAAAAATTTAAAAATAAAATTGGCGGTAAGAACATTTTATCTAAAGGTGTAATTAAACATTCTATAACGTACACGGCTTTTTTTTACGCCAATATCATCAATAATAGCATGCTGCAAGGAAAAGTGCCTAACGAATGGAAAATTTCCAAAATTATGCCAATTGAAAAAATAAAATATACTATAAAACCTGAAGAAATTCGGCCAATAAATACGCTTCCAAGTGACAAAAAAATCCTTGAAACAGTGATAAAAAATTCAGTTACTGCAATATTTGAATGATAACAATATTATTATTCCAGAGCAATCGGGTTTTAGAAGCAAACACTCATGTGAAACTGCAATTAATTATGTTATAAGTGAATGGCGTGAAGATTTGATGAATAAAAAATGCATTGTATCAACTTTCATAGATTTCAAAAGAGCATTTGAAACTATAGACAGAAAATTATTGCTTATGAAACTACACAAAATTGGAGTGCGTGATATAGAATTAAAATGGTTTGAAGATTATCTATCGAATAGAAAGCAACAAACAAAAATTGGAAACACGACATCATCAGCGATACCAGTGAATATTGGTCTACCTCAAGGCTCTGTCCTTGCGCCGGTACTGTTTCTCATATACATAAATGACATTAAAGACGGTTTGAAGTACGGGGATGTTAGACTATTTGCAGACGATGCACTGATTGCAATTAGTGATGTTAGTTTGGATGTGGCTATTAATAAAATGCAGTCTGATATGAATATTCTTTACAAGTGGATGTGTATAAACTACAGATAAAACTAAATATATGATAATATCACACAATAACTATAATAATAATCATAAATTATACATAAATAATCGTGAAATAGAAAAAGTAAACGAAATTAAATACTTGGGTATAATAATAGATTGTAAACTTAAATTTGATGCACACTTTCAATATTTAGTAAATAAAATAAACCAAAAACTTTATCTCATGTATAGAACTTGCCACATCATAAGTGAATACCATAAAATATTAATATATAGAAGCATAATTGAGCCACATTTTATTTATTGTCCTTCGGTATTATTTCTTGCTAAAGATACACAAATAGAACTACTGCAAAAACTTCAAAACAAGGCTATGAGATTTATATTGCGGAAGCCTAGAGATACTCACATAAAAGATATGTTAGATGGATTAAATTGGCTGAGTGTAAAGCAGAGCTTATTTTATTACGCAATGAAATTCATGTATAATATAAAGATAGAAAATTGTCCCACATATTTGACCGAGAAAATTAGATACGTCAATCAGATACACAACTACAACACCAGAGGACGAAATGACTTCCGAGTAGTGGGAATCACAAATGAAGCTGATCGAGCAAATCTTTATTATAAAGGACTTAAACATTTTAATGATCTACCAAATAATATTAAAAATTGTGAAACCATAAATAAGTTTAAGCAACTATTATATCGATATTGTAAGAATATGCCTATCCGATAGTTAAATTAGGTTCTAACGAACCGTAAATAAATAAATAAATAAATACTTGGTTTTATTAGCTTCCCGTGTAAAAAAGGTGGAATTCTGAATATTTAACATGATTATGTCTATTTATTAACTTGTTTATTAAGTCGTCATAACCATTAACTTACAGTTAGTTTTATTCCTAATACGATTCCTTTCATTATTAAAGTTTACTCTATGCAGAGGAAAAGTGACCAAACGATGAAGTAAAAAATGTAATACGGCTAATTTGTGATGTTATATACCTATACCATATCTAAGGGTATGGTAATGTTTTCGCGATTTCTGATACAAAGAAAGAAAATATAGATGATTTTGTTTCTAAATTAAACAGCTGAGATGATTCCATTAAATTTACTTACGAAATTGAGAACAAACGACAACTGCCTTTTTTATATATTTTATTTTTTTTAAAATAATAATAGCTCAGAACTTGTATCTATAAAAAAGACACAGTAACAGACAGATCTATTCTTAATGATTAATTTCATTGCAAACAACACAAATTAGTCGCATTACATTTTTTAGTTCATCGATTGGTCACTTTTCCTCTGAACTTCAATAATGAAAGGAATCGTATTAGGAATATCACCAGAGCTAATGATTATGACGATGACTTAATAAACAAGTAATAAATAGACATAAATTCAGGTTAAATATTCAGAATTCCACCTTTTTTACACATACCAATCCGAAATATAGCAGGGGACTCAATAAGGTATTTATTAAGGTAGGTCCCACCTTAGTCTATAAGTCATCAGACGATTTGAGAAATATCTCAGGAAATACCGAAGACAACATTCCTAATTGTGAGAAAAGTGGAATTTATGAAATTAGTTGTAATGATTGCGACAAAAAGTATGTTGTACAAATGAAAGGTCAATTAAAACACAATTTAAAGAACATTGCCGAACATGCCCTTGAAGCTGATCATAGTATAACATTAGATAATCTAAGATTAATTAAAAATGTATCTGATAGGAGATTGTTGAACGAAAATATGGAAATTATAAACTGTAAAGGGAAAGTAAATAAAGACAGAAGGCCTATTCCTTATAGTGCCCTCTACTGGTTACTTGACCGGAACTGATGGCCTCACCTATGCCATTAGTTCCGCCTGAGTAATTCAGGTGTTAGGCTAAGTATATATAGGGTAGATTTGTAGTTTAGCTTTAGTCAATCATCGCTCCTGATGAAGCTAACATGGTTAGCGAAACGCGCGTCGAGTGCATAATAAATTGTCTGGTGTAGTGGTGATATATACTGAGTAGGAAGAGTTTCTTTAGTTGTTGCAGTTTTGGGACGTCCTAAACGTGGACCATCGTTGACGCTTGTACGACCATGTTCAAACTCTAGAGTCCGTCTATGAACAGTTGAAGATGAAGGAGCAGACTCTTTTAACACTTCTGCTAACTTTGCATGGATTTCAGTTGCCGATAAACCTTACAAAATAAAGAATTTTAATCACTGCACGATAATCGATTTTTTTCCGTTTTTAAAAAATACTAAAACGCGTCTACTTTAACCAACTGATAAACAATGAATAACTTGACAGATTGACTTGAAATTAGGGCGTGTTCATATGACAGACGAAGCTTCAAAACAGTGTTCAATATTTAGGTCAAATGATGTTCCATAGGTGTCGCTTTCAAAACTTATTGACTGACCAGATATACTCGTATAGAGGAACAGATACAACAAAACATATAATAAAATAAATTAAGAAACTTGTCCCCCCAACGAAATGATTTAAGACATATATACTCTATATTTTTTTTTTTAAATCTTGTTTTATAATTAATTGAAATTTTATGTTATTAAAATACATAAATCTTCATGCAACAACAAAACAAGCTAGACAAACATTTAATTTTCCAAAATTATAGCATATTTTCATGCTTACAAAATCACTATCATCACAAAATTATGTGTTATTAAAAAAATGTTTTCTAGAAAGGTTAGACGAATATCTATTTTTGTGATGCTATTAATCTATTAGATAATGCACCTGCATAATGACGAAGGTTGAGATAATCAATATTACAAAATGTCTCAGCTTAATGCGGTTCACACTTTAAAAAATGACATGTTGCATCTATTTTTGAGCCCATTTTTCTTTCGGGTATTTTTATCGGTTTATATTGATTATCACTTGACAGTCGGATGTCCTTTTTTAGGAAACAGAAGGAAGAGGACATCATCGGTGTTGACACTGATATACAGTGGCGTGCAAAAGTTTACGGCCAGTGACATTTCGTACTCTAATTTATTAAAAAAAAAAAACCGGTCAAGTGCACGTTGAACTTGCACAATTAGTGTTCCGTACGTTGATTGTTTTTAAAATAAAAAATTTTATTAGGGTGGTATAAAATAATCAGTGACTTCACAAAACACACCCCAAATGAGTTTTCAACAAAGTTTGTTTCCAATCTTTACTGAAAAACTGGTGACCTTGAAATTTTGTTTTTTTTTTTTCTATAAAAGATAAATTATTAAAAGTAATGATAATTTCCGTTCAATCTATACCCCGTGGAGAATATTCCAGGATTTTTTCAAAATTTTTTGGTCAGTTCTTTTCGAGATAAGATAGGGGACAGCGATTTTTTCACGATTTTTTAAAAGTAATACGAAGGAAAGTGTGCGCAAGTATTACATTATATATATATTTTTTATTCGTGTTTTCACAAGCTTTCATTTGACACCACACTCGATGACCTAGTAAAAAATTTTTTTTTTCACTTCCGATTTCACCCCTCAAAACGAATCCCTTAAGTCAAAATTTATGTTACGGTAATATAAAATGATCAGTGACTTCACAAAATACACCCCAAATAAGTTTTCAACAAAGTTTATTTCCAATCTTTACTGAAAACTGGTGACCTTGAAATTTTGGTTTTTTTCTATATACCAGATAAATTATTAAAGGTAATGATAATTTTTGTTCAATCTATACCCCGTGGAGAATATTCCAGATTTTTTCAAAATTTTTTGATCAGTACTTTTCGAGATAAGGTAGGCGACAGCGATTTTTCACGATTTTTTAAAAGTAATACGAAGAAAAGTGTGCGCAAGTATTACATTATATATATATTTTTTACTCGTGTTTTCACAAGCTTTCATTTGACACCACACTCGATGATCTAGTAAAAAAATTTTTTTTTCACTTCCGATTTCACCCCTCAAAACGAATCCCTTAAGTCAAAATTTATCTTACGGTGATATAAAATGATCAGTGACTTCACAAAATACACCCCAAATAAGTTTCAACAAAGTTTATTTCCAATCTTTACTGAAAATTGATGACCTTGAAATTTCTGTTTTTTTTTATATACCAGATAAATTATTACAGGTAATGCACTCGTGATAATTTTCGTTCAATCTACACCCCGTGGAGAATATTCCAGAATTTTTTCAAAATTTTTTGATAAGTACTTTCCGAGATAAGGCGGGTGGACAGCGATTTTTCGCGATTTTTTAAAAATAATACAAAGAAAAGTGCGCGCAAGTATTACATTATATATATATTTTTTACTCGTGTTTTCACAAGCTTTCATTTGACACCACACTCGATTACCTAGTAAAAAAATTTTTTTTTCACTTCTGATTTCACCCCCCAAAACTAACCCCTTAAGTCAAAATTTAACTTTCAAAACTACATGGCTCTGATGAGGCCATCAATTCCTATATTACTACCAAATTTCAACTTTCTATGACAAATAGTTTCGGAGAAAATCGGGTGTGACAGACGGACAGACAGACACCGAAGTGATCTTATAAGTGTTCCGTACGGAACACTAAAAAGACTAATGATTTTTAATCATTATGAGATGTGAGTATGAGATATAGGAAACAAAATAATATAGTAAAAGAATATTATTTATGTTTGTGAATTTATTTATTATTATTATTCTTATATTTATATGTGAAAGAGTTTCCGGCCACTTTGTACTACGAGAAAAATTATTAGTCCATATGCTCTATAATAGACTTAAATTATATTTTTATGTTAATATTTTGTAGCCATACCCTTTGCAGCGATACCAGCCGCACAACGATGTGGCATTGACTCAATTAATCGATTAATACCAGGTAAAATTTTATCCCATTCTTCCTTCAATGATTTGAATAATGCGGCTTTATTTGAATATGTACGCTTTCGAACTTGACGATCTAGCGTTTCCCTTAAGTGTTCTATTGGGTTCAAGTCCGGTGATTGAGATGGCCAGCTTAAAACTCTCATGTTTGAAGCAGAAAATCACTGTTTTAACTTGGATGTATGTTTGGGGTCATTATCCCTGCTGAAATATCCAATTCTGCGGCGAGGTTTCTTCAGCATATGATAACAAATGGTTTTCTAAAATATCCTTGTAAATATCAGCGTTCATATTTCCGTTGATCTCGATCAATGGACCGACTCCTTGTGCAGAGAAAATTCCTCAAACCATCACACTTCCTCCACCTTCCTACTGTAGAATTTGGTACCGAACATCATTTCACGTACCAATAGAACGTCGTACATCGCTTCCAAAAAGACTAAATTTAGATTCGTCTGAGAAAGCGGCTTTTTTCCAATCTTTGATCGTCCAATTTAGGTGATCTTTGGCAAACTGTAATCGGACCTTCTTATTCTTTTTACTGATTAATGGTTTTTTAATACCGATACGGCCAAAAAGTCCCACATCATGTAGTCTTCGTGTCACAGTACTACGACTAACATTAGCTAGGTTTTCATTCTTTAGCTCGCATGCAATTTCGGCAGCAGTTTTCTTGACATCCGCAGTTGATTTGCGTTTAATGATACGATCTACTTTTTTAGAAGTTTTTCTTGGTCTTTTAAACCATATCCACAACGGTATTTTACAATAATATCGTTCAAGGTTAATTTACCTATCGGTATAATGAAGCAATCTCACGAGAAGATGTTCCTTCTTTTGAAAATTTTATTACCCTCTCACGAATTTGGATTTGCATATGCCGAGCCATATTTATGCTCCCACGACTATTATGAACTAAATGTGAACATTCAACGCGCTATTACGTCCTACTGCGTCAATGTATATTATGTGGCCGGAAACTTTTGCACATATAAATATAAGAATAACAATAATAAATATATTCACAAACATAAGTAATATTCTTTTACTCACATCTCATAATGATTAAAAATCATTAGTCTTTTTTTTTAATAAATTAGAGTAAGAAATGTCAATGGCCGGAAACTTTGGCACGCCACTGTACGTCAACAACTCTTTTACCCTTTTCTATAATTTACAGCTGGTGTACAAATTATTTTGGACCCTTACAAATGACATTTATTTTCCTCTACTTTTATGTGTGGAAGTATCAGTATTAAAGAAACAAAATTACAACTTCATTCGGTGCTGCTAATCACAAAACAGCTATGTCGTTCGATAAGAAGCTTGAAGCATTGCATTTCAAATGAAAAAAGTGTGCATATAGCTACGCAAATGATTTGCTCAGCTTTGGGAGAAGATGACGTAGAATATTTGGTGTAGAAAATTTGGTAGCAGCGATTTCGAAGTGGTAACTTTACATTTTCGGATCGTAACGTTTTGGACAACGCCACTTCGTACACGGTAAAAACGATGCCAAATTTTATCTTTTCATTGGAATGAGAAAATCGTGCTCATATGGCGTATTCTAAGTACTAATTTTTTTCGGTCGCAAAAAACATTATCAGACCGGTTCTTACGTCACTTTATTGAAGAACGTCAAAAAAAAAGTATAGCCAAATTCATCGATCGGAAACCACCATATTTTTAGTGTTTCGTATCAAAATTGAAAACGGAACACTTAAATCACTTCGGTGCCTGTCGGTCTGTCACAGCCGATTTTCTCGGCAACTATTTGACATTTGAAATTTGTTAGAAATATAGGAATTGATGGCCTAATCACAACCGTGTAGTTTTGAAAGTTAAATTTAAGAGGTTAGTTTTGGGGGTGAAACCGGAAGTGAAAAGAATTTTTTTTTTCATAGTCATCAGGGTGTCAAATTAACGCTTGTGAGAATACGAGTTCAAAAAAATATATGATGTAATACCCGCGCAAACTTGCCCTTATATTATACAATCGCCTTCTGCATCAATAATCGCCTAGCATCTTCGAGGCATGCTGTCGATGAGGTTTTGCGCATACTCGGGCAATGATCTCCAAATTTTTCGAAGCTCGCAACACAACTGGATCAAAGTCCTCTGAGCTTTCTCTTTACAAGAAACCAAACGTTTTCAATAGGGTTGGCGTTGAGGGCCATTCTAGTATCTTATCGTGGGCCCAAGCGATCTGCTTCGCGACGGGATTTTCGCCCAACAAAGCTTTCTTGAACGTGTTTCGGAATTTGACATCATGAACACAAAGATGTTGTCGAATGGTCTCATAAGATACGTTCAAACCCGATTTTCTTAATTTTGCCGCTCCTTTACGCAGCGTCAATTTCGGGTCCCGTGAAAACAAAGACACGTTTCGTTTTTTTTTTTCGACTTTCGGAGTACCTTTGCCTACCGAGACAAGTCGTCGACTTGTTTCGTTTCGTTAAAATGATTTACCCACCTTGACAAACGACTTTTTAGTATATTTAGCGCCCGCGGAATGTGTCATTTTAGGCCCCTTTGAATGACAACAAAGGCAGACTGCCTCGACCGACGCGCAAACAAGTGACTCATTTTGGATTTTACGTGATTTCGATGAAAGTTCAGACTCAACTGATACTTTTAGTAAAATGCGTCGTAGACAATGGTTTCCTTTACCGATTTTTTATTGAGTCGCTAAAATCGCACCTACCAAAAATGAATTATTACGGACACGTTCTTACGTGATAGACTGACTGTACGCAAATGATAAAAGATACTAGTTCTACTCGCTCGAAACCAAACTTTAATAGACAAAAGTGTTTTGCAATTTTCCTAATGATATAAAAGTTCACGTTGTAGAAAGTTTTTTTAGCCATCACAAACAAGTTCGCTTCTGAATCTTAGATATTGATACTTGAAAACTCATTTGGAATATGTTTTGTCAAGTCCCTGATCAATTTATACCTCCGTAACAGAAATTTTTATTTTAAAAGTAATCACGGTACGGAACAGTTCTTGCGCAAGCCCGACTTGCACTTGACCTGTTTTTATTTCATAGAGGGAATTTGCCAGCTGGCTGACAAGTGAGCAAAACGTGTCTGAAATATTGTGCAACATTTTTCTTGATCAAGTTGTATTTTGTTCGTAAATATGAAACATCTTCATAACGTAAGAAAGGTATCGACATACGAGGGACGTTAATAAGTTATTTACTCCGGTATATTATGTCATCGGTGGGAAACTGAGCGTAAATGTCCAGACTGGGACGTGGAACAAATTAGTTTCAATAATAGACGAGAAAGGGTAAGACAGCTTTGTTTCGTGATAAAATTACATACTACAAAGGAAAATAAAAGTAGCGGAAGGAATCCATGAGAGGACTAATGATGTATATGCTGATTATACGTACTACTTCACATTATCAAGTAAAGTTTTGGCCCAGATAATTTAACTGGAACATAACGTGTTCGAAAATTTCTTAATTTTAATGGCACAGTCACTGTGACTTATCACCGAGTATATGATATATATGTCATTAAAAGTTGTTCTAGATGACAAAATCGGTAACTGTTAATTTTAAACATAATTTAATTAAAAATAATTTAACTCTTTGATGCTGCATTTTCTCTTCAGGGAACATTACACTTTCTCGGGTCGGAAAAATAGACTTTTTAGAAAGTATCCTATTGGAAAGTATTATATTTTAATAATATTCTCTGAAAATTTCAAATACTTTCGAAGTTATAGACGATTATAGCGCCAAATCGACCGCGCGGCGTGCCAGCTTACGTTTCGGCCGTTTACAAAGGTTTTGCTCTACCTGCGTCGAATATCCGCTGCTACTCTTATAATTCTAAGAAAGATAAAAGAGAGCTTACTATAATGGGTATAATATCTTTTCAGACTGAGGCAAAACTGTAACTCCAAATCAAACGGTACGCTGGCCTGCTCAGTTCGAAAATATCGCTCGCAAGGCTAACTAACATCACTCAGTAAACGTCTCGGCTAATATTGTGCAAAAACGAAAAAAAAAATACGAGATATTCAGTTTGAAACGAGTGTGCAGACCACGTAAAAGACAGTTTTATGGTAATCAATTTTCAGATGAAAGTAATTCTAATTTTGCCGCCAAAGAGGCCAGAATCGCACGGAGAGATTCTTTCGTCACTTGGGAACGAGGCGCATGAGGAGTCGGAAGGAATTTTGTATGCAGCAGGCATAGCTAATTGAACGTAAGGAGATTTTATATGTGAAAAGGGTCTAGGCGGTTAAGATGGTGAAAAATGCCCCCAGCGCTTTTGAAAAACAAAAAATATCCTCATATGGAACATAAAAAAATATGACTTTCCTGAAATTTTCAGCCCTCTAGACCTTCCCATAACCTCAAAAATCTATAAAACGTGATTTTCGGTTTTTTTTGGCGATATCTCCGGTTCTATTCATCGTAGAAACCTCTTTTTTTTTCAAATTGTAGGATTTTTTATTGCCTACAACATGATATTTTTTAAAAAAAATTTTGGCGTGAAATTCAAATTGTTTTGAGCGTTTTTTATTTTTAAAATTGAATTAAAAAAAAAACTAGGACTTACTCAGGCCCAAAAAAATATATATATTGTGTATTTTATGTCAAACTATGCCTGTGAATTTTTTCAGATTTTTAGAGGTGGTGGAAAATGGTTACAAACGTTAAAAACCGCTTTTTTTCGTCGTTTTTCCGCATTTTTACCTACTTTTGGGGCACAGAATTTCGTTGTAGATCCTCAGTTGCTTCAAATTTTTTTTTTATATATATATATATATATATATATATATATATATATATATATATTATAGGATTTTTTATTGCCTACAACCTATTTTTTTAAAAAAATTTTTGGCGCGAAATTCAAATTGTTTTGAGCGTTTTAAATTTTTAAAATTGAATTAAAAAAAAAACTAGGACTTACTCAGGCCCAAAAAAATATATATATTGTGTATTTTATGTCAAACTATGTCTGTGAATTTTTTCAGATTTTTAGAGGTGGGAGAAAATGGTTACAAACGCGAAAAACCGCTTTTTTTTTTTCGTCGTTTTTCCGCATTTTTACCTACTTTTGGGGCACAGAATTTCGTTGTAGATCTTCAGTTGCTTCAAAAATATATATATATATATATATATATATATATATATATATATATATATATATATATATATATTATCGAAATACTATTGAATCATTTTTATGTAATATAAAGACCATATTGCACCATTTGTCTCTTTAAAATCACGATTAAGACAATATTAAGGCAAGTTTAAGACAAGATTAAGGCAAGATTAACACATTTTTAAGTTATTTTTTTTGTTTTGAGTAATTAGTCATACTTCATAATTCATCCAAATATATAATTTTATAGAAATTAAAACATTCCTGTTTATAAAAACATCATATAGAAAAAAGATTTTCTATATTTAATTGAATTAGCGTTAACTTGGTAAAAATCCATATTCAACAAATTAAATACACATGTAAGTGTGATTTTTACTTTATAATATAAATATTTTTTTACTTTATATTAATAATATTAAGTAAAAAATCACACTTACATGTGTATTTAATTTGTTGAATATGGATTTTTACCAAGTTAACGCTAATTCAATGAAATATAGAAAATCTTTTTTCTAAATGATGTTTTTATAAACAGAAATGTTTTAATTTCTATAAAATTATATATTTTAATTTCTATAAAATTATATATTTGGATGAATTATGAAGTATGACTAATTACTCAAAACAAAAAAAATAACTAAAAAATGTGTTAATCTTGCCTTAATCTTGTCTTAATCGTGATTTTAAAGAGAAAAATGGCGCAATATGGTCTTTATATTACATAAAATGATTCAATAGTATTTCGATAATATATATATATATATATATATATATATATATATATATATATATATATATATATATACATATAATTTTGAAGCAACTGAGGATCTACAACGAAATTCTGTGCCCCAAAAGTAGGTAAAAAATGCGGAAAAACGACGAAAAAAGCGGTTTTTCGCGTTTGTAACCATTTTCCCCCACCTCTAAAAATCTGAAAAAATTCACAGGCATAGTTTGACATAAAATACACAATATACATTTCTTTTGGGCCTGAGTAAGTCCTAGTTTTTTTTAAATTCAATTTTAAAAATAAAAAACGCTCAAAACAATTTGAATTTCACGCCAAAATTTTTTTTTAAAAAATATCATGTTGTAGGCAATAAAAAATCCTACAATTTAAAAAAAAAGAGGTCTCTACGATGAATAGAATCGGAGATATCGCCAAAAAACCGAAAATCACGTTTCATAGATTTTTGAGGTTATGGGAAGTTCTAGAGGGCTGAAAATTTCAGGAAAGTCATATTTTTTTATTAAGTTGGGAATGTGGAATCTTTGGCACAATGATACTACTCAGTATATATCACCACTACACCAAACACTTTATTTTTGCACTCGACGCGCGTTTCGCTAACCATGTTAGCTTCATCAGGAGCGATGATTGACTAAAAACTAGAGTCAATCATCGCTCCTGATGAAGCTAACATGGTTAGCGAAACGCGCGTCGAGTGCATAAATAAAGTGTTTGGTGTAGTGGTGATATATACTGAGTAATATTTTTTATGTTCTACATGAGGATTTTTTCGTTTTTCAAAAGCGCTGGGGGCATTTTTCACCATCTCTAAACGCGTTTTTCTCAAGACAACGTTTTTGTAATCGGCGTGGACGATAACTTAAAAACCATTTAACCGATCGGTCTGAAATTTGAATATGTTCTTCTACACAACAATAGCCTCAGTATAAACTAGAATAAAAAAGATTAGTTAATTTTTTCCTCAATTTTTAAGGTCTTTAAAAAACGAAAAAAAAAAATGTTTGTTTTGAGATTACCACCTTTGGAGGTCCATCATTTTGTGAATTTTTGCTCAAACAAAATAATCGTAGTCTATACTGGGGCCATGGTCATACTTTTTCTAAGGATATTTTTTTTTCAGTGAACCGCAATCGTGTACTCCAGCAGATTAAAATTTTCAAAATGGATTCCATGAGGCTGCAAAAAACACTATAAAAAATCATTTAAAAAATTATGTAAAATTGTATTTGGAGACTTAAAATATATGTCAGAAAAATTACGGCCTCAAAAAACGTTTTTTTTATCAATTTATCAGTCTCATAAAAATTATTAAAATTTTCGATCGAGAAAGTGTAATGTTTTCTTAAGTTTGTAAAGCTCAGCGACAAGAACGTACGACTTCCTTTAAAAGAAAGGAAAAATATTCATTTAACAACAGAGTATATTCATCTTTTTGTTAGTGTTCCGTACCAAAATTGGAAAACGGGATACTTATGGAATAGAATATCACTTGTGTCACCGTGTATGTCTGTTACAGCCGATTTTCCCCGAAAATATTTTGATATGGAACATTAAAAATTTGTCACAATTATAGGAATTGGTGGTCCAATCACAGCCGTGTGGTTTTGAAAGTTAAATTTTAACTTAGGGGGTTAGTTTTCGGGGGTGAAATAGAAAGTGAAAATTTTTTTTCAAGGTCATCGAATGGGGTGTCAAATAGAAGCTTGGGAAAACACGAGTTCAAAAATGTAGATGATGTACGAGGCATGTTTTTTAAGTAAGTACCGTTTTGCGATTCCGCCGCCGCAGCGATACGGTCGGCGTTCCGCGCATGCGCGCTGGTAACCTACATCTCATGTCTACGCACTGACGCCATTACAGTCTGATTCTTCATTGTATATACGTTGTTTACTGAGTGTTTAAGATGCCTCCGACAATCGTGAGTCCCACCGATTGTGAAGTACGGGCTGTTATACGATTTCTTAGTGCTAAAGGCGTAAAACCGATCGATATTCATCGTGAGATCTGTGAAGTTTACGGACAAAACGCTTATGAGTGATGGAAATGGTAAGGAAATGGGTGAGAGCATTTAAAGATGGCCGCACAAATGTGCATGATGAAGAACGGAGTGGGCGTCCTTCGGTCGTTAATGAAGATTTGGTGCAGAAAGTGGACGAAAAGGTGAGAGAAAACAGACGTTTTACAATTTCATCATTGTGCGACTGCTTTCCTCAATATTCTCGTAGTGTTTTGTATCGCATTGTGACCGAGAACTTGAATTACCGGAAATTGTGTTCACGTTGGATTCCAAAAATGTTGACGGATTTGCACAAAACCCAACGTTTAGGCAGTGCATTGACTTTCCTTGAGCGGTACCACAATGAAGGTGAACATTTTTTAGACCAAATTGTTACTGGTGACGAAACATGGGTGGCCTACGTCACACCAGAATCGAAACAACAATCCATGGAATGGCGACATTCATCATCACCCAAAAAAGTGAAGTTTAAGCAAACAATTTCTGCCCGCAAAATCATGTGCACAGTTTTTTGGGACAGAAAAGGAGTATTGCTAGTGGAGTTTCTGCCTCGTAATGAGACAATCAATGCAGCGTCTTATTGTGAGACATTGAACAATCTGCGTCGTGCAATCCAGAACAAAAGACGTGGCAAGTTGAGTAAGGGTATCGTTTTGCTGCATGACAATGCCCGTCCACATGTGGCTAATCGGACCAAAGATCTCATCAAATCTTTTAAATGGGAAACTCTAGATCATCCTCCATACAGCCCTGATCTGGCGCCCAGCGACTACCATTTGTTCCTGCACTTGAAGAAGCACCTGGGTGGTCAGCGTCTTCAAGACGATAACGAAGTCAAAACATTTGTGATACAGTGGTTAACAAGTCAGGCGGCAGAATTTTATGAGGAGGGTATTCAAAAACTGGTGCCACGTTATGACAAGTGCCTCAATATTCACGGAAATTATGTACAAAAGTAGATTAAGGTACAGGCTTTCATGTAAAAATAAAATTATAGCGATATCTTTGCACGTCTTTTTTTAATTCCAAAACGGTACTTACTTAAAAAAACATGCCTCGTAATATACTCGCGTAAACTTTTCTTCATATTATTTTTAAAAATTGCTAAAAATTGCTGTCCCCCACCCTATCTCTAAGAGTATAAAAAAAAATCCGAAATAATATTCTCCATACGGTAGACTGAATGAAATTAACACGAGTGTAATGTCTTTGATCTGGTATATCAGAAAGAAATTTTGGAATGTCCTAGTAATAGTCTATCCACCTATTTTAATACTAGTTCTACTAGAGACAGCACCTTGATTGACAATATATTTTGCAATTTTCCTAATGATTTGAAGTTCACGTTGTAGAAAGTTTTTTTAGCCATCACCAACAATTTTGTGTCCGAATCCTAATTAGTTTTTGAAAACTTATTTGGGGTGTACCTAGTGAAGTTCCTGATCATTTTATACCTCCGTAACAAAAATTTTATATTAAGAGCAATCACGGTACGGAACACTAATTGCGCAAGTCCGACTTGCACTTGGCTGGTTTATATACGTAGATAAAATAATAAGAAACAAAAAACCATATCATAGACACCAGTTTAACCAATCGAAAGAAAAAGTGCAAAGACGTCAAAGTTTAAGGTTATAATCTGCATTTTCGACAGATTCCCTCATAAGCGTTGCTAAGAAAATGTAAGTCATTTCCTTAAACCTAACCTCAAATTATTGTTACGTAAAAAACGGAAGCTAAAATTAATTCTCCCGTGTATAATAATACATTTCTACTGATAAACAGCAATTTCGGCTGTTTGTTTAAAAATAATATTATTTTTCCAGATAATATTACATCTTTCTCTAGTTTGCGGTAATGACTAACTAAAAATACAACTTCAGCAATAATTTGGTCCCGTTCCAAAGAAAAAATGTGTCGTGCGATTTCAAAATATCGTTAAAATAGATACTATTTTTACATAACCAAATTAATTTTAGTTTAGTCGAATTAACCACATGTTAATATATCCAAGAAACAAGCCACATTAAGGGTTAAACAGGGAGTAACGCACAAAAACACAAACATACACACAAACACTACACTAACTACACTTTTAAACATTTTTTTTTTAGAAATACACGGCAAAAAATAGCTACCTAACCAAGAAAAAAAAACACTGTAACTTCTCGTGTGCTGTCCGGCCCTAGCCTACTTTTCAATCGATGATGAGGGTGAAAAAATCGCAGTAGGCCAGAGCAGGACTCACTCACCGGTCGCAAAAACCAAAGTGGCTCGGCGGACATGATTGAACAGCTGAGCATCACGGTAACCGCGAGCTTAGGCTGTCCTAAAATTATCGCAGTATGCGGTGCATACGGGTATTATGCAAAAAATACTACTGGGCCGTGCCAAGTTTGTCAGAAATAAAGGAATGATTTTCGAAAGGATTTTTTTTTAGTCGTGGGTTTCGATGTTGTCAGGTATTTTAAACAAAGCTAATAAATGATAATTCGATAACTATTATCTAATTTGTATGCTGGAATAAGTTATTTTTAAATTATAAATTTTTAGAAGTAAATAAAGCTTTCACAAAGAATAGCTAACTGGTAATGAGCAACTGAAAATCCATACACTTTAAGATTGCATTTCAAAACGTGAATAGGTTTTTAATGAAATGCGGTTTAGTTCATAAGAATATTATTATCTTCATTTGAATGATGGTATAAGAGCTTAATTACCTGCTATGGCTGGTGTTCTATATTAGTGACTATTTTTGTAGGAATTGAAAAGCGTCAAGACAGAAGAATCTTTTTCTAGCTGCAAAAGTT
>CM032446.1:16100129-16119025 GCA_019049505.1 Pachyrhynchus sulphureomaculatus
GTATGATAAGTAGCTATTGCAGAATGTTCCCGATATCTTTTGGGGAATACACTTAGGTCCTACAACTCGTAACTCGACGTTTTTAGGGGATGCCCACAGCTAATTCGCTTGTCTTTATAAACAAGAATTCAGATTTTATTGTTCCATTAATTTTCATTATTTAGAAGAGAAACTTTCTTCGAGTTACTAATAGCGTCTACTAGTAGTATCTACCAAAAATAATATTATAATACCAAATTAAAATTTCGTCAGACAAAGAACCGAGTACAAGCGCTAATGCAAAAAGAAAAAAATACCTACAATTTTATAGAAAAGAACGGGAAGAAGAATTTTCAGGCTGGTGCAAGAAAGTCGTAAAAGCGTAAACTATGCCTATTGTAAAAGTTGTATATATGCATGCATATGCATATTATTATTACATCAGGGAAAGACAATTCTTCACAAGCACACTCAGTATCGTCAAAGATTATAAAATCACAACCAAAGATAACATCGAAACTCAAAAAGCTGATACACAAGTTAAAAATGGTTCATTATTTTTTACTAAGTACCAGTACATTGTTATATTATTTTGTTTACTACCAGTGTATAGTAGATACGTATTTTTTAAATCCCTTTTATATTTTCAGGTGAAGTAAGATTAGCCCCGTTTGTTGCAGAACATAGTCTACCATTCACCATTATGGAACACCTACCGAAACTGATACAGTCCATTTATGAAGATCTGCGGCAAACTAAATTTTCATTTATTATTGACCAGTCCACTGATCTTAGCACAACTAAACACTTGTACTTAGTCATGTGATATTTGAAAGAGCATCACATCTGTGACTGTTTTTGAGCTCTTATTCCATTAAATGCTGCTAATGCAGCCTCCTTATTTGAACATATTGGAAACTTTTTTACAAGTGCCGATATTTCATATAAAAATAATCTAACACGTTTTGCATCTGATGGGGCAAACGTAATGATGGAGAGTAATAATTCTGTTGTAACATTGCTGCAAAACGAAATTCCCAATATTTTTATACTTAAGTGCACATGCCATTCGTTTCATCTTTACCCGTCATATGCTTGTACCAAACTGCCACACTTTCTAGAGGATCTTATAAGGGACATTTATAATTACTTTTCGTCTAATCCAAAAAGAGTAGCAGAGTTTAAAGACTTTCAAATTTTTTTGTGACTTGAAGGTGCATAAAATAATTCACCGATCTCAGATTCGCTGGATATCAGTACATGCAGCAGTAAAAAGAGTATTGGAACAATTTTCTGCTCTAAAACTATTTTTCACAGACCAACTATCTAATAATGATCGTCTTTTAGCTGCAGAAAATACATTACAGAAGCTTCAAGATCCCACTACATTGCCATTTTTGAAGTTTTTAGATTTTGTGTTACCATTATTTAAAAATTTAAAAAATAAATGCAGGCAGAACACCCGAAAATTAATATTTTATATGAAAAAAATAAGTCAAACATTAATTTGCTTTTTAAATAGAATATTTAACAAGTACTCCAATCGAAAATGTTGATTTTAAAAATCCTAGACATTTTATGAATATCGATGCCGTATACTATGGCGCTGCGGCGTCTAAAACACTACTTAGTAACTCAAATTTAAGCCCAGATCAAGTGAATTTGTTTAAACGCAGATCCCTAAATTTTTATATCGAAGCTGCAAGCAAATAACTGCGCGGTTTCCATTGAAAAATAATCCAATAAAAGGTTTAGACATAATTGAACCAACGAATGTTAAAAGTGGCAAAACTGCTTCGACAATTCCTGTTAGTAGACTCTTTCCCAATATTGTTCAGAACAATGATTTCCAACAAATTGTTACAGAGTGGCGTATTTTAAGAAATTGTGAACAAATCAAAACATTTCCTGATGACATAGAACTATTTTGGGATAATGTGAGTTTACTAAAGTATGGCGATGACATTCAAATGTTTCCTTTGTTGTCTACTTTCATCTTTACGTATGTTTAATTCTCATAATCACAGATTCATTTTTTTGTACTAAAATCTTAATTATAAAACAGACTCATCGATAATTATATAAATAATATAATGAATTATCAATTAGTCTTTTTTCTTAATTTAATAAAATAGGCTTTTAAAAATATCAATGTATTAACATCTTTGTCCGACAATCAGTTTCTGATTTTTGTAATAATACGTTTCGACAAGGAGGACACTCTCTCGTTTTCAACAGATATCGGTTTTATTGTGTTCAAAGCTTTATAAAGAAGTTCCAAACTTCTAGTACGTTTTTCGGTTGCTTCAAATAACTAGAACTCCTTTTTAGTGTTCCGTACGGAACACTTATAAGATCACTTCGGTGTCTGTGCGTCTGTCACACCCGATTTTCTCCGAAACTATTTGTCATAGAAAGTTGAAATTTGGCACTAATATAGGAATTGATGGCCTCATCGGAGCCATGTAATTTTGAAAGTTAAATTTTGACTTAAGGGGTAAGTTTTGGGGGGGTGAAATCGGAAGTGAAAAAAAAAATTTTTTACTAGGTAATCGAGTGTGGTGTCAAATGAAAGCTTGTGAAAACACGAGTAAAATATATATATATATATATATATAATATATATATATATATATATATATATATATATATATATATATATATATATAATGTAATACTTGCGTGCACTTTTCTTTGTATTATTTTAAAACCTTTACCTTTAATAATTTATCTGGTATATAAAAAAACAAAAATTTCAAGGTCATCAGATTTCAGTAAAGATTGGAAACAAATTTTGCTGAAAACTCATTTGGGGTGTATTTTGCTAAGTCACTGATCATTTTTATACCTCTGTAACAAAATTTTTTCTTTGAAAAGCAATCAACGTACGGAACACTATTGCGCAAGTTCAACTTGCACTTGACCGGTTATTTAATGTTGCTCTTGATTTTTTTGCATAAACTTCGGGTACCTTTTCTTTGATTTTTTGATTGCCTGTTCATTTGGCTTTGAAACGACTCATCGGGTTCGTTGTGTACTATAAAGCTACTGGTACTGGGTTTGGCGTCCACTATTTCCAAAGCTAACGTAGGGGTATGAGGGATATTTTCAAAGAGTCTGCAATAAAGATCTTCTGCAAAAACAATAAGTGCAGTTTTATTCACATTCGAAGAAAAAAAAAAACTCGTATTTTGGGACTGTGAGCTCTGGTGGCCAGTGTGTAAATATTTTAACAAACATATAACGTTGTGATCTTCTTTCTTGTATACGGGCTTTTCAGTGCCGTTGCCTATTTAATTTTTTTCAGTAAAACATCAATTATTGCTTCAGCTGTGAGTAACGAAGAGTTTTGTCCGCCTAAGGCTTCTACAACTATTTTGACTGGCAACAATGAAGTAACGATTGATTTCAAAAGAAGAAGATTGTCTTCATTCCATTTATCTAACACGTTTAAATCAATCAACGCTTTCTTTATGCAATTTTTGAGCTTTAGAAACCTTTCTGTCATTACAATGATCAAACTCCGCCTCGTTTTGATATTTAGTAATAAACCGAGTTCTTTCATACTGACTGACTGAGCTGACACAGTCACAAATGTCACTGATCTCATAAACAAATGTCACAAAATACCATTATGGCGGCGAGCGCATTTGTGGTTTACTCACTCAACTCAGTGAGTTACAGTACGTACGGGTATCAAGTAATTACTCGTTAAGCTCACGAGTGGTGCTCTCAGTAACAGAGAGCGGAAAGCGTGAGCTAATAAAGCGTATTAGGACCTTTTGTAAATAAAATTACTACAATAAGATTTCGACAAGCGTGTCTCGACCCAAAAGTCCGGGGACACAAGATCATTAAAATTTGGAAAAAGTCCCGGGACTTAGAAACACGAGACGTCCTGGGACCCAAACTCTATAACTGACATACTGTAGTAAGGGAGTTTTCACGTAAAAATTGACGGTGTGTCTTATAGAGAGCTGATATTCAGCTAGAGCGGATTGTATATATGTGATATGTCTCTCATATTCTTTAATTCAAGTAGAAATTAATTTTTAGTTTTTCCCACTTTTCGTAATCACGACACTGATCAATTTTGTGTTGAAAATTATGCGAATGATGAAATTTTTAAAATAATTTTGCTATTTTGTCTGCCGTAGGCACAGACATTTTTAAGTTTAGTTATTACCAGAGCTGGTATATGATGCTTTGTCTGTACCGTATTGGGTATTGTTTTTAAATACACAAATTATAGCAATATGTCATAGTTTTTCTTGGTTGTCCTGACAAAATAAGGGGTGATTCATTAATCTTCAGACTAATGAATCACAGCGTTTGGGTAAACACTGTACAATTAACAGATAACAATGTTGTTTACGCTGAAGGTATAACGGTACAGTCTGACCAATGGATCTTTAACAATCATGTGATCAACGCGACGTCAAGAATATTCATACGATTCAATCGGCTGTCAATTCAGTGTCTTCGGTCTGAGTTTTAAATGACAATTTCAAAAGTCAAAATAGAATTTTAAATTTTTCATCCGGTTTGGTAATTAACGAAAACTACGGATATATTAAATGTGTATGATGTGTAAAATACCTAGTTCTTACGTGTGAAGGAATTTTGCCTCTCTGCATCAATCCAACGTCTAATATCACCTATTTTTATTTTCAGGTTGCTATTAGATTATTTCGTGAGTACATTTACTCTATGAAAAGTTTACAATTGTTATCTGTTAGTTATTTGAAGTTTGTGTAATGTTTGTAATGAAATTACAATACACACTTAACACAGCTTTATCAAATTTACATATACTAGGTGTACAAGTATGAAATGAGGATTTTTTTCTAAAAAAAAACATGTTAAATTCGGAAGAATGATAAAAAGTGCTTTATTCGAAGTATGTTCCATCGCTTGTTATACATTTTTCCCCCATCTTTCCGACAATTTGTGAATACCACGACAGTAAAAATCTTCCCCTTTTGCTGCGAACCATTCATCGGACCATTTTTTCACATCTTCGTACGAACCAAAGCGCTGCTCAGCAAGTGCGTGACCCATCGATGCAAACAAGTGGTAATCGGAAGTCTGGTGAGTAAGCCGCATGGGGTAGAACTTCCCAGCTGAGTGCTTCCAACGTGTCGCGAACTGGTTTTGCAGGATGTGATGGAGCATTGTCATGAAGAAAAATGACTTTGTGTTGCCTCTTTCGGTATTCTGGCCTTTTTTCAAGCAGTGAACGGTTCAAATCGGTCAATAGTTGTTGGTAACGTTTAGTATTAACCGTTTCCTCAGGTTTTAACAGTTCATAATAGACCACGCCCGTTTCTGCCAAAGCGACTCGGTCTTACGGTCGATTCATCCCCTGTAACTATACGATGCAAAAACGACTTCTTTTTGTACCGAGCGAGCAAAATGTCACACGTGTTTTTGCGCTTTTTCCATTTACCTGTCGTTCGACTTATGTGGTACCCATCTACCGGTCTTCCGAATCTTTCCCATCTCTCGTAGCCGATAGGAAACAGCTTGTTGACTAACGTCCAATTGCTCGGCGAGTTGTTTTTGTATTTGCGAATTTTCTTCGTCCAACAATGCTTGCAATTCCACATCTTCGTATTTTTTTTGGCGGTTTTCCACGTTCCTGGTCTGCAACATCGAAGTCACAACGCCGAAACCATCGTTCACACGTATCTTGCGATGGAGCATGTTCACCATAAGCTTCTCGAAGTAATCGATATGATTTAACAGCAGTGTTCTTCAAATGAAAACAAAAAATTAATGCTGTCCACGAATTCTCTTTGTTCGGGATAAATTTCGACCTATTGAACACGACAAACAACACTACGCACACACTTTTCCAATTTATCACTCGTGCGCGTCTGACACTTGCTGATGACACAACAAAATGGCGCAGTGTCAAATCTTTATAGCACAAACTGCATTGGTGCACCATCTATTGTCTGAAATCCGCATTTTATACTTGTACGCCTGGTAAGGCATTATAAAAACTGTAAAAAGTTGCACCTCAATCCGTCAATGATCGATTATTTTTATTGCTTATAAACTTGGCGGTACTGGCTTGTTGTTCGCTGTCTTTCTTGCATATGTACAAATAACCGAGACAGATAATAGAGCGAATATCGCAAATAACTTCAGATGACAGAAGACCTACGTTTTTAAGTTTTTAAATATACTGAACATGTTGACAAGAAGAATAATATAGATGGATGTTTATACTATATTCACACATTACTGCATGCAAAGAATCACTGGTCGGACTTTACCTCTACTCTGATTTCAGAATCTGCGCATTTGATTGTTATGTCATACAAGTTGTATTTACGAGAGTGCGTTATACGATATAAGCAACTGCATTCGAAATATTTTTCCCGGTTTCACTTATAGACGCGTCTGAAATTAGTCTCAAGACTAATGAATCACCCTTTATACGAGGCTGGTTTGAAAAGTCCGTGCAAAAATAAAAACTACTTATGTGTTTGGGGTAAACCTTTTTTATTTTTCGACATAGTCTCCTTTTAGGCTTATACACTTCGTCCAACGATGCTCTAGTTTGTTGATCCCTTCCGAATAATAGGATTTGTCCAAGTCTGCAAAATATCCATTAGTGTCTGCAATCACCTCCTCGTTTGAATAAAATCTTTGTCCTGCCAGCCATTTCTTCAAATTGGGGAATAAATAGTAGTCCGAGGGAGCCAAGTCTGGAGAATAGGGGGGATGTGAAACGAGTTGGAATCCTATTTCCATTAATTTTGCGACCACAACTGCTGAGGTGTGTGCTGGTGCGTTGTCGTGGTGGAGAAGGACTTTCTTGTGGGCCAATCGCGGGCGTTTTTCTTGCAGCTCGGTTTTCAAACGGTCCAAAAACGATGAATAATATTCACCTGTAATAGTTTTACCCCTTTTCCAGATAGTCGATGAGATGCGAATCCCAAAAGACAGTTGCCATAAACCTTTCCGGCCGAAGGAACGGTCTTCGCCTTTTTTGGTGCAGATTCCCCCTTGGTAATCCATTGTTTAGATTGTTGTTTGGTCTCAGGAGTATAGTAATGTATCCATGTTTCATCCACAGTGACGAAACGACGCTTAAAGTCCTCCGGATTCTTCTGGAACACCTGCAAACCATCCTTGCAACACTTCACACGATTCCATTTTTGGTCAAGCGTGAGCAATCGCGGCATCCATCTTGCGGATAGCTTTCTCATGTCCAAATATTTATGCAAAATATTATGTACCCGTTCAGTCGAGATGCCCACAGCACTAGCAATCTCACACACCTTAACTCTTCTGTCATCCATCACCATATCATGGATTTGATCAATGATTTCTGGAGTCGTAACCTCCACAGGCCGTCCAGAACGTTCAGCGTCACTTGTGCCCATATGGCCAGTCCGAAATTTTGAAAACCACTTATAAACTGTTCTAATCGAAGGTGCAGAGTCACCATAATGTTTATCAAGCTTCTCTTTTAGTCTCCTGAGGCGTTTTGCCTTTCATAAAGTAATGTTTAATCACCACACGAAATTCTTTTTCGTCCATTTCTTTGAAAATCACTCGACTTCCTTGATTCACACGAATGCCAAACACAAAGAAATAGACCAATATGGCCGAAACTTGGTGTGCGTTCATTCAAGAGATGCTACTAACTAAACATGACCTCGATACGCGCCGGTGGTACCATCTCTCGGACTTTGCACGGACTTTTCAAACCAGCCTCGTATATTTATCGCTATGCTACAAATTGAAATCTAATGACTTTAATCCACGAAGTATAACATTTTAACGGAATCCTTTTATGTCAAAAAAAGGTTTTTTTCCTTGCGGTTCTATAACAAACAAAATCAACAAATACATTGTATTATTATAACAAAGGAATTTAAAACAATAGCAATATTAATTCCATAAAATGTGTTCTGTTCATGTTCAGCTTTATATTAAATTTATGTCGAGCGAAGTGGGAACAGGTGTTTTTGGCACTAAACCGGATGCTAATAAATTAAAAACTATAAAAAGTATGTAATATTAGTAATTTGCACACCTGACGTGAACGTTCATAAACCTTGTCCAAATTATATGTTAGCCCCAGTCCCCTCGAAGCTTCATAAAAACGAGAAAAGGTCACGTTTTTCAGACTATGAATAAGTAAATTTTAAAGATATTAAACGTAGCGCAGGGTACGAAATGAGCGACGAGAGCGATGCGTGCAACATGACCACGTGACCGATACAATTCGAGTGTTCTACCCAGGAACTTAAGGGGGTTTCCCGGTGTGAAGGCTTCAAAAAATCAATTTTTTTTCTTACATATTTCTAAAATAAAATATTTTGAGAGTAAACTGTAAAAATTTCAGATCGAAATTCTGAATATGTAAGTTATAGCATATACAAATAGAAGAGAGCGCGTCGTAGTAGCCTGCCATTCGACCCACGGCAGATGAAACGATCTGACCTGCTCTTTGTTCTTCCGGTACCCTTATACCTGCGCTTATTGTATATATACTATATTTTCATATTTGTCTACGGTAGAATGTATACCTGTATAAGTAAGAGAGACAAAGACAACAGAATTTTCGTAGTATAGCTAATTTTAAGAACAAAATCGGCAGTAAACGTTTGTAACTCGTCACGTTAACATCAGCTCAACATCTCTCGATCCTTTTCGATCCAACATGGATCGAAAAGGATCGAGAGAATTTAATAGACATGCGTCAAAAGGTGATAGAAAGAAAACTGTTACTGGAAATTGATATACTCAAGAAAATGACAATGAATGAATGAACTAAAGCAGAAAGGTTTGGATATATATTATGAAACGATTCACACTCATCTCAGGGCTAACCATTTGAAGTGGAGGAGTATAATCAACAAACCATTGTTGTTGAGCGAACAACGAGAAAGAAACGACTCACACAGGCAGAGGAAACCTAGCTCTAGACTGCAGCAGTGTAATTTTTTCTGACGATGCTTCATTTTGGGTTTATGTTATCATCTGACGAGCCTAGTCAATTTCCACTAATTCATTGGTTTAGCGCACCTCGAAACATCCTGTGAAGATCCATGTTTGGGGTGTCTTTTGGAAAAAGGGTTTAGGAGGACTCCTCATCTTTACTGACAATTTAAATGCTCCAGTTCATCATCTACACGGCGAGATTAACAGCGTACAGACTGAAATGTCAAGGCGAATGGAGGAATGGGGACCGGGACACTCAGGTCAGAAACTCCTCCATGAACGCCCATTCGTCTTAAAACAAGATGAAATCACGAAAACAAGACAAGTGCATAAGTCTTTTTGTACCCATATCCCTGAGAGGAAGGACATGCAAAAGCTCCTGACCAAGCCGAATACCGACATTTGGTATACTGACGGTTCGGGAGCCAATGACAGCTTTGGGGCGGGAATCTTTTGTCATAAATTAAACCACAGAGAAAGTATACCCATGGCAATATGGCTACGGTTTTTCAAGCTGAGGTGTTACAAATCTCGAAAGGGACTAATAATATGAAAATTTTAATCTGCTGCGACAGTAAAGCAGCTATATACAAGCACTTGCCAAATCCACCACGAACAGCTTGCTGGTCAGGAAATGTGTACAAGAACTAAACACATTAGGAGGCAACAACGAAATTACCCTAATGTGGGTACCAGACCACCAAGGTATATCTGGAAATAAAATAGTGGACGAACTCGCCAAAAGAGGCACCTTGGAGGATCCACCTGAATAGGTTGTAGAAGATCCATTCGTTTTTTTGGTCAAAAACCAAATCAGGAAATGGTTGGATAAAGAATACCAACTCTCTTGGACTACAGAAGCGGGGTGTCGTCAAGCCAAACTCCTTATGAAACAAACTATGACAGGCAGAACAAAGGAACGCTTGTCGATGTCAAAGCAAAAGTTACGTCTGAGTATAGGACTCCTTACGGGACATGTGGTACTACAGGCCCATCTATATAACTTCAAATTGTCTGAGCGGAAAACATGTCGGCTGCGCGAGGGAGAAAGCCAGGACAGTATACACATTCTGTGCGAATGTGCTGTACTAATGGTCAAGAGATATAGATACTGGGGTAAACTATTCTGTGAATTCAAAAATCTACAAGAGGTCAGGGTGAGTAGCCTATGTCTCTTGGCAGAAAATGCCGGACTAGGACTGCGATTCTGACTCGACTCACTGGGGAGTCACAGAAGAAACTTTTAGATCTAGGTGACACCAGGGACTCAAGGTACCAACCACTCATTTTACTACTACTACTACTACTATTACTACTACTACAAGAAAACCATTAGTACCGACTGTTCGTCGCAAATCTAATCGAGAACGTGGCATCACACATCACGCAGAAGCTTCGTAGTAAAAAGATGTACACAATGAGTACCTGTAACGGTAAATTTTGGCAATTTGGGAATCTTTGCCTCAAGAATATGCGGAAAATATCTCGTCGAAAGTAGGCCCCAAAGATGCTAGACAATCATCGACGCTGATAGGGGCTAAACGAACTAGTCAATCATTAGCATTTTAATGACGATCCTCTACTGTCGAATACTGTAAAAAATATATTAAATATATTTTGCGACACGTTCTTACTTGTCCGACTGTATGCAGGGTGGAACTCTGACGACCGCGCTGCCTGACGGCAATTGTTGCCAGTTTGGCTGGATAATCCTCTGTTTGTCCAATCACATTAGGGGTTTCACCTCGGAATGAGAGATAATAAGCTGTAAACTTGTATAAACCTTTATTTTGGCATTATAAAAGTTATCTCAAAAGTCTCATAAAATCTCGTGTTCGCGTCTTAAGATATTCAAGGTCAAAAGACACAAAAAACGGCTTTTTCGCAAATATCTCGCTTCCTATGGTTTCAATGATATTTGCATCTATTATGAAAATTGTAGAGTATAAAATTCTCTACAAATTCTGTTCTAAACATTTTTTTATACGCTTAACCGTTTTTGAGATAGAGCGCGCAGCGCTCAGCCGTACATAGCATAATGCAAGGTCAACCGTGAGTCCCGGTAAATAATACGTCGTATAAAGTTAATTAATCACTAAAAAATCCATAATTATGAATAATTTGCATATTTATTAATTAATACATTATATTTAATAAATATTTTTCATTTATCAAATATATTCGTTTAATAATAACACATGGGCTGAAAAGTCCCGCGCCTAACAAAGAAAACACGGTTTTTTTGGTTCAAAATTAGCTTTATTCATCAACGTAATCTCCATCAAGAGCAACGCAATCATTCTAGCGCCGCTCTAACAATGGCCAAACACTGCTCAGAATCATCAACACGTTTTTCTTGTTTTTGATAAACAGTGAGCAAACGCGGCACCCACTTTGAACAGAGCTTTCTCATAGTCAAATGCTCATGCAATATAAAGCCAACACGTTCTTTTGATATCTTTTACGATGTCAGCTAACTCACGCAACTTCACTTTTCGATCATTCAAAACGATTTTATGGATTTTTTTTGATGTTTTCTGGTGTTACCGCCTCATTTGGACGTCCACTGCGTTCTGCATCATCGGTGTCTCTACGACCACGTTTGAAGTCAGCAAACCAACGTTTTATTGTTGTTTCTGATGGAGCGGAGTCCCCATAACACTTTTCAAGCCATTGCTTCGCTTGAACGGTATTTTTTCCCATCAAGAAGCAGTGTAAAATTAAAACACGAAATTGTTTTTGATCCATTGTTTTGAAAATAACAAAAGTAGCGTCACTCTTAGCACAATAACTCACAAACTAATGAATAGAATATCATGAAATTTTAACAGCTGTCTTTTGAAGGTTAGTATTAACTGAAAAAAAGGTGACTGCAATAAAACTAGCGCCATCTATGTGTTAGGCCCGGGACTTTTCAGCCCATGTGTTACTTACCTACTTCGTGTAATTAAAAAATTGTTAAGTAGTATATCTTAATTATATTCTAATATCTCTAAATTAGATCTTAAGTAGAAAAGGAATAGAGTAAGTACATTTTAATTATATCTTTATTTATTAATTATGTATCATACATTTACTACAATTAAAGTTCAAATGTGGGCAGGATTTACGTAAACTTTAATAATTAAAAGGACACGAGTCTCAATTTTCTTCTTCTTCATCATCGTCTTCCGGTCGCTTCTCTTTTCATTTCATTTCTTTCAATGCTTGCAGTTTTTAAAGTTTGTAAGCTGCGCACTCCATTAACAGAATCACCTTCTGAAAGTGACTTATCACATATAAAACACAAATCAGCCATAACTCTTAAAATTGTACGTCCGTCGTTGCCAAGATACAATTTAAAACTAACGAATAAACTTGGTTAGTAGAAAGTGATCCCTTGAAAAAGAAATCCGTCTTAACTATACAATGGAACAACCTGTACCAACTGACTATAAATGGAAAAGGTCGTATTATAGTGGTCCGTATTCCCAGGTATAATCTTAATAGTAATATAAGTATTTAAGAGTTTACACATTTTAAAGAAAAAGTACTTCTTTTTCTACTTAAAATATAATTAAGATATATTAGAATACAATTAAAATATACTTAAAGTATTTCACTTAACAATTTTTTAATTACACGAAGTAGGTAAGTATTATTAAACGAATATATTTGATAAATGAAAAATATTATTAAATATAATGTATTAATTAATAAATAAAGCAAATTATTCATAATTATGAATTTTTTAGTGATTAATTAACTTTATACGATGTATTTACCAGGACTCACGATTGACCTTACATTATGCTATTGCAATGACTGAGCGCTGCGCGCTCTCCGCACTCTCAATCTCAAAAACGGTTAAGCGTATATAAAAAAATGTTTAGAACAGAATTTGTAGAGAATTTTATGCTCTACAATTTTCATGCAAATATCATTGAAACCATAGGAAGCGAGACATTTGCGAAAAACCGAGTTTTGTGACCTTTGACTCTGAATATCTTAAGACGCGGATATGAGATTTTATGAGACTTTTGAGACAACTTTTAGAATGCCAAAATAAAGGTTTATACAAGTTTACAGCTTGTTACCTCTCATTTCGAGGTTGACCCTCTTGTTTGGCTTAAGTGATTGGATAATGTCGATTTGTAGCTTTAAAAGCGCCCGACGGAGAGCGGTATACTCTTAAATTTTTGACTTTCACAAGCCCGAGATATAATTCATTCTATCTTACCGCGACATAAATATCATCTTGGCGAATGCCTAAATATAGAAGGTTTACAATACGCCACCCATAATTTAGACCTTAGCTATTTGCGTCATTTCGCGTAAAAACAAAAAAATGTTTTTTCCGTCTTATAAGAAAAAATCTAGTAAATATTAGGTCAAGAAAATACTTAACTCATCAGCCGCCTACACCCTACTGTTTAGATATAACAAAAAAAAAACCGAAGTAGAAAAAACAATAAGACAGTTAGTGGGTAGTCGGTTTGCCAACTTGGCACAATTTCAAGAAATTATCGGTTTTAACGTTGGGCTCGAGAGCCACTTTTTCCAACTATTAATTTGAAATGACGATGTTTTTGTGCGTGTCAAATCTAGTTAATAAATGAGTAGGTTTGGGACAAATAAACAAGTTATGTTTAAAATACTTATTGATGTACTTTATTCATTTAATAAATTCTACCATAAGAGCAAATATGACAATATCATAACTAAGGAAACCCAAATATGCAAGTGAAAAACTTTAAAATATGCGCATAAATATGCAAATAATCTTCTCAAAATATGCACATACATGTTGTTTGTTTGTTTGTTTCTGTTGGGCAGGGCGCATCGACAGCTAAGATCATTTAGAGCCCAATACATACATGTTGTAAATATGCAGTAAAATAAATCGAAATAGACTTGAAAAAATGTAAATTTATTGTTTCACATTACATGATACGAGTACTATAAAAATGTAGCAATAAAAAACCCATTTTAAATTTTCAACATACAGGGCGAATGAACTAAATCTAAATATAATAATTATACAAAGTAAAAAATAAAATAAAAATAATAATGTATTTTATTACTACTAATAATAATAATGTAGGTATATATTATAAAAATTTATATACGTAGTAAACAGCATAATAAAACATACATTTTAAATTTGATACATACAGGGCGATGCAACTAAGTAAGCGAAAATATGCAAATATTGCAAAAAGACAGGGTCGCCGTTAGTTATAAAAACAATAAACTACTAAATGTTTCTCAAAATTCTCCATTAAAAAGTTTTCTCTTCTATCGTTGTATAAAACTTTATAAATTGAGAATTCCTTTCCACATCGACTGATGTAATAGGGGCCGTTTTTCAAATTATTTAATAGTATAGGATCTAAATCAATGGAATCAGTAAAATCCTCCTTTTAAAACATTAGCTACTTGGGCTGACAAGTTGAAACCCACTATTTTATTTCCATAACATTCCGGAATTTTTGAAAAATTTTGCTCCAAATTTGAACCTGCGACATTTTCAAAAGCGACCTCACATTGTTTTATTAGTTGAACACTTCGGGTTAATGGCAAATTAGATTCCTCCATTTGAGTTATGGTTTTAGAAACAAAGCTATAATTTTTTTAAAGAAAGGAAAGTTGTTTCTTTTATCTCCTTGTTTTTGATAATCGTTTAAGTTCTGTGACGGATTGGGAAGATTCGTCTGATAATTCTGCAATTAGACCATCTAGTTGACAGAAGTTGTCGCAATAAAAAAATGTTGCTTTCAACCAAGTGCCCCATCTTGTAATAACAGGCTGAGGGGAAGAGGAGTGTTTGGTAGTTTTTCTTTGTAGAACTGAATCCTTAAAGGCGCTTTAAGGAAGATTTTCTTCATGTTAGAAATTAAGCTCTTCACAAGCGGAAAATGATTCCTAATTTCCTCAGCAACCCTATTTAAAGGATGGAGCGAGACGTGTTTACATGTATTAAGTTTGGATAAAAAAATTTCAAATTTTGCCCGGCCTATATCATGTACGGTGCTGCATCTGATAAAATAAGCAAAAAATTATCTCCCTGGAACAGGCGTAGGAAAAAAAAACTTCGAAAGTTCCTCCTGAACAAATCTGGCCACTCTCAATGCATTTGTTTTTTTCTAACTGTTTGGAAGCAATCAGATAAGATTTTGGCAAAATATCGTCGCTAAGAATTCCAATCAATAAATGCGCAATAGACCGTCCTCTTGAATCGGTGGCACAACCAAAAATGAAATCTAATAAATTAATAATACAAGGATGCTCTGATGGCTGTCTGGGGTTTACTGACTGGTTTTTACTGACCATAAAATAATAAAATTTATTTGGGGAAACCAACCGGCGCAGCGGCGGCGGCCTAAACATTGACCCTTAATCCGAAAAATGAATGAAAAACGCCTGCCAAAAGACCTACACTAGTATAAATTCCTTCAAATATGCACATATATGCTATTTTTAAATCATTTTATGCAAAATATTTAGAAAAATGCAGATAATATGCAAAATATGCAATATATATGCTTTGCATACTTGGGCTGTCCTTAATCATAACACCAATTACCTTTGACCCAGTCCCCCCCCCCAGGGGTTTTTGAGCTCTCATTAAATGTTAACATGGCTGCATTTTGGCAAACAGGTAGTTTTTGGACTTAGAATATGATTAAAAAAAGTGTGTTAAACTTTGATATACGTTAGGCCCCGCCATCCAAGAAAACGCCGCGCGATACATGACGCTAAGTCCAAGAAGACACCCCCCTCCCCACAAAATCCAAAATAAAATAAAAAAATTCGGTTTTTTCGGTAATATCTTGAAAAATAAATAACCGGTCAAGTGCAAGTTGAACTTGCGCAATTAGTGTTCCGTACGTTGATTGCTTTTAAAATAATAAATGTTGTAACGGAAGTATAAAATGATCAGGACTTCACAAAACACACCCCAAATGAGTTTTCAACAAAGTTTATTTTCAATCTTTACTGAAATTGATGACCTTAAAATTTCTGTTTTTTTTTTATATACCAGATAAATTATTACAGGTAATGCACTCGTGATAATTTTCGTTCAATCTACACCCGTGGAGAATATTCCAGAATTTTTTCAAAATTTTTTGATCAGTACTTTTCGAGATAAGTGCGGGTGGACAGCCATTTTTCGCGATTTTTTTAAAAATAATACAAAAAAAGTGCGCGCAAGTATTACATTATATATATATATATATAATATAATATATATATATATATATATATATATATAATATATATATATATATATATATATATATATATATACATACATATTTTACTCGTGTTTTCACCAGCTTTTCATTTGAACACCACACTCGATTACCTAGTAAAAAAATGTTTTTTCACTTCCGATTTCACCCCCCAAAACTAACCCCCCTTTAAGTCAAAATTTAACTTTCAAAACTAAAGGGTGTTTTTTTATAGAGGTATAGAACTTTGAAATGGAAATAAAACAAAGATGAATTTTTTTAAAACTGACATGAAATTTACTTTATTCGAAAAATAATCTTCTGGCATTATAATTTAAATATGACTTCTGGCATATGACCGCCTCGGCTGGCTCGGGACGTAGTCTAATCTGGAGGATCCAATTTCGATGACTTTTTCCAACATTTGTGGCCGTATATCGGCAATAACGCTGCGAATGTTGTCCTCCAAGTGGTCAATCGTTTCGGGCTTATCAGCGTAGACTAGCGATTTTCTGTGGGGATATGTGCCCCACAGAAAATAGTTTTCCTAGCGGCGTTAAATTGCACGATCTTGGAGGCCAATTCACGGGTCCGAAACGTGAAACTATGCGGTTACCAATGTTTCCTTCAATAAATCAATTGTGGCACGAGCTGTGTGACATGTTTGCGCCGTCTTGTTGAAACCACAGCTCCTGCACGTCATGGTTGTTCAATTGATGAACGAAAAAAGTCAGTAATCATGGCTCTATAGCGGGTCACCATTGACTGGTAACGTTCTGACCAGCATCGTTTTTTAAAGAAGTACGGACCAATGATTCCACCAGCCCATAAAGCACACCAAACAGTCAGTTTTTTCTGGATGTAATGGTGTCTCAACATACACTTGAGGATTATCATCACTCCAAATACGGCAGTTTTGTTTATTGACGTATCCATTCAAACAAAAGTGAGCTCCATCGCTAAACAAAATTCGCTTAATGAATAATCGGGATCAACGGCAATTTTGTTTTGGGCCCATTCAAAACCGAATCTACGCCTTGCTAGGTGATCGTGTGGCTTCAATTGTTGCACGAGTTGGATTTTGTAAGCACATAAACCAAGATCTTTCCGCAAAATCTTCCATAAAGTGGATGGACACATATCCAATTCCTGTGCACGATGGCGGATAGACTGATTCGGGTCTTCCTCTACGCTACGCTCTACAGCAGCAATGACTTCTTCTGTACGCACTGTACGACGTCTCTGTGGATGCGTATATCATTTAGAGTAAACGTGGTGCGAAAACGTTCCATAGTTAATCCAATTAATTGCTCTGATGGACGATTATGTTGACCGTAAAATGGACGTAGTGCGCGATACGTATTTCGAACAGAAACCATGATTTTCAAAATAAATTTGCACAATTTGGAAGCGTTGTTCAGGTGTCAGTCTATTTATGTTGAAATGCCAAACCAAACTAAACATAAATCACTTGACAGCTGACAAAATGGCCGCCAGTTAAAAAAGTGTTGCCAACTTAAAGTTTTTATACCTCTATAAAAAAACACCCTTTACATGGCCTCTGATGAGGCCATCAATTCCTATATTATTACCAAATTTTCAACTTTCTATGACAAATAGTTTCGGAGAAAATCGGGTGTGACAGACGGACAGACACCGAAGTGATCTTATAAGTGTTCCGTACGGAACACTAAAAAGATATCGAAAAACTAATAGCACCACGTGAAAGAGCGGAAAATTTTACAAAAATGGTATTATATAGATTTTTTTATTAAAAATTCGGATAGGTGATTCAAAAAGTGTAAGGCGCTAAACAAATTAATTTGAAAGTTCCCGCACACCGCTCGAAGGTTATTCGATATTACTTGTTTTCAGAGTATAAAAAAAAATTAAAAGACATCTTTTTGAAGAGAAGATTTTTCAGCTTTTCGATGATACTAATAGTTTTTATTTTTCTTGCTTTATAATTTGTAAAACTTAAAAACGAAATTTTTGTTTGCATGATTTTAACGAGCATACAGTAAATTACTACTATTTAATAAAATATAGTATTGAAAAAAAAATCCTTGTACATATATCATTATTATATCTTAAGTTTCAACAAAAAATAATTAAAAAATACCCACCATTGTGTGTATTATTTAAAATTGAATTTTAAAAAATATGACAATTTTGCCTGCTGCAGTGCGCCACCTGCAATGTTTAACGTTCAAAGCAGTACGAAATGGTCAAAAATGTCGGACAATTTTTTTTTCTAGTTACAGTTAAAAATATACTTGATATTATAAAATCATTAAAAACTTTAAAAAAAATTTTTCCTTTTTTGTAATTTTGCTCTTAAAAAAGTGTTCATGATAATCGTATTTTTTGCTTATTACCAGGTGTACAAGTATGAAATGCGAATTCTTTTTCTAAAAAAAACAAGTTAAATTCGAAAGAATGATAAAAAGTGCTTCATTAAAAGTATGCTCCATCGCTTGTTATACATTTTCCCTCTCTTTCGGGCAATTTGTGAATACCACGCCAGTAAAAATCTTCCCCTTTTGCTGCGAACCATTCATCGAGCCATTTTTTCAGATCTTCGTACGAACCAAAGCGCTGCTCAGTAAGTGCCCCATCGATGCAAAAAAGTGGTAATTGGAACGAGCCAACGTCTGGTGAGTAAGCCGCATGGGGTAGAACTTCCCAGCTGAGTGCTTCCAATGTGTCGCGAACGGGTTTTGCCGAATCTAATGG
>CM032446.1:16119125-16202442 GCA_019049505.1 Pachyrhynchus sulphureomaculatus
AAAATTTTTTCCTTCAAATGTAACCAGCATAATGCAACCAATGGATCAAGGCATCCTCGAAAACATTAAAAAAAATGATAGGCGTTTATATCTTGAACGTCTGTTAGAATACACAGAAAAGGAGGATATTATCAATGGGATGAGAAAGGTTACACTGAAAAATGTTATTTACTGGGTAAGTCAGGCTTGGGATTCTGTGCGTACTACCACTATTCAAAAATCTTGGTCAAAAGTTATTGATTTTGAGGGCTATAATGACAGTGAAGATGATACTCCATTAAATGAATTAGCTTTGAAATTGAGAAGCCATGGAGAAATGTCCTGTTCAAATTTTGACAGCGAGATAGAAGAAAAAAGTTTATTTGAATTAATGCAAAAATTAAAAGGTTGCGAAAATGTGACAAGAAAAGATGTTGTTTAATGGATTACAACATATGATTTAGAAGAAGAAACGAGTATTGAAGAAATAACGAATGCCTTTCAGAAATCCGAAAAAATCAGATGACGATGACGATGATGAAGCGACGGTGGATGAACAGTCTCCCACTAAGATCGCTCATCAAGAAGATTTTGCTTCTTTGGAAAAAGCTTTAAGGTATATCGAACAACAACCAGAAGCAACCCCAGCGGATTTGCTTCTTCTTACTAGATGGAGAAACATCGCAGCGAGAAAAAGAAGATGCAATATGAAACAGAAGCGCATAGATACCTATTTCACTGTTTTATAATGTATGTACCTATTTATATGTTAAAAACGTTAATACATCGGTATAAAGTGATGTTTATTTTTTGAATGAATAAAAAACAAATCCGGATTATTCGAGTTTTCAGTTATCCGAGGAGGGTGCCCCCCACGTTACCTCGGATAACCGGGGTTCTACTGTACTACTACTTTTTTAACAACTAGCACCCGAAAGTTCTCAGCAGTTCGTCCTTAATATTACATTAATTAAGGGAACATTACACTTTCTCGGGTCGGAAAAATCGACTTTTTAGAAAATATCCTACTGAAAATTTCAATTTCAATAATATTCTCTGAAAATATCATAGGAAAATTTCAAATTGTTTCAAAGTTACAGACGATTATATCTCCAAGTGTAAGGCAGGTCAAATCGATCACGCGGCGTGCCAACTTACCTTTCGGCCGTTTACAAAGGTTTTGCTCTACCTGCGTCGAACATCTGCTGCTACTTTTATGATTCTAAGAAAGATAAAAGCAGGTAAAAGGAGAGCTTACTATAATAGGTATATCTTTTCAGTTTGAGGCAAAAGTGATGCTCCGAAATATCGCTCGCAGAGCTAACATCAGTAAACGTCTCGGCTAATATTGTGCAAAATCTACAGCTTTATACAATGTGATATATCAAAATTATATCGATGAAGGAGATTCCAAAATCTATAAAGGTATTACAGATGCATAGGTCATGTGCAAAAACATATGGGTACGAGATTACGTAACTTAAAAAAAGTCAAAGGTGTTGGAGGGAAAGGGAAATTAACGGGAACACCCATCGATGACCTGAGTATTTATTTACTTACTTACTTAATCTTATGCCTTTCTACCCCTTGTTAGGAGTGTAAGGCCCGTAGAGTTGAGTTATTCTATATCTGTCTTTTCCATATTTCCTTCTATATCCTTCCATCCTGTTTAAATTGCCGATCGCCTCTTTTATTTCTTCTGTATTAGTTTCTTCTGTTTGTGTGAGTTCTGTATCTTGTTCCGGTATTATGCCTATGTTGATTTTTTGTATGCTTTTTCCTTCTAATTTTTTGCATCCATTTCCTTTCCTCTCTGTTTCAGTGATTTCTTCATAGTGCATTTGTTATTCTTCTGTCAGTTCATCCTCTTTTCCGTTTATACCCCTATTATTCCGTGTTCTGTTGGGAGACTTGGATTTGATCTTGTTTACACCCTGTGTAACACGTTTGGACGCGTTCCCGTTTATAAACTGTGTAAGGTGTCCTAGATCTCTCCTGATGTTGATTTTATTATTATTATTTCTTACAAAACGTTTTTCTTTCTCACATTTGGTCAATGTGGTTCCATGTTTGGCTGACGGGCCAAAACCAAGTCAGCACAAACGCTATTACCATTCCGTATTAAGGAATGACCTGACAATGTTACATGTTTTCAAAATCACTGACTTCTGAATGTTTCTGTGTATGTCCGTGTTGAGTCCCAATTGCACTAAATGTGGTGTGAATGTTATTGGTGTAAGGCCTGTGGCTGATATAATGAGGGGGACAATGATGACTTTTTCCTGTCTCCATAGCCTTTTTATTTCCGTTGCAAGGTCTGTGTATTTGGAAATTTTTTCTGTGTATTTCGCTTGGATGTTTGTGTCGTTGGGGACAGCTATGTCAATCAGATAGGTGACTTTTCCTTTTTTGCACTGAAAAGTAATATCGGGTCTATTGGCGGAGACTGTTTTATCTGTATGGATACCGATATCCCAGTAGAGCTTGTAATCTTCATTTTCAAGTATGGATGTTGGCGTGTATTTGTAGTAGGGATCTGTGTTTTCCATGAGTCTGTATGTTGTGGCTAGTGCTTGGTGAACCACTTTGGCAGCTGAATCATGCCTGGCTATGTACTCCGTTCCGGCCAATATTTTACATCCGCTCGTTATGTGTTCGATCGTTTCTTTCTGCTGGTGGCATTTCCTACATCTGTCCTCTGCAATAGTCGGGTCTTTGATGATATGCTTTTGGTAGTTTCTGGTTAATATGACTTTATCCTGGATGGCAAGTAAGAAGCCTTCAGTCTCAGGGAATAGCTGCCCATCCCGTAACCAGGTGTATGATTGTTTTTTATTTACGTGGTCTTGTTCTATGTGGTATCTGTGTTTTCCGTGGAGTGTTTTCTCTGACCACGTTTTCATCTTTTCCTGTTGTAATTGGGTGTGACTGTGTGTGTCTGCTGAGTGGTCTGCCCGGGCTAAGTCGAGAAGTGTGTAGTTTTTGTCTGCTTTCACTGTCGCTGTGTGGAGGCTGGTTTGCTTGCTGTGAAAGAATTTCCTAAGTGTTTGTATTTGTTTTGTGTGTAGTGATCTGATGTCTATAATTCCTCTTCCTCCTGCCTTCCTCTCGATGCTAAGTCTTTCTTTGCATGCGTTGGGGTGTAATTTCCTGTATTTGGTGAATTGAGATCGTATAAGGATGTGAATATTTTCTATGTCTGTTTGTGACCATTTGATGATACCAAATGAATATGTGAGTATAGGTATAGCGAACGTGTTGATGGCTTTAGTGAGATTCTTAGAGTTGAGTTTTGTTTGCAAAAGTTTCGTCAGTCTGTTTTTGAATTCGGTTCTGAGCTCTGTTTTGATGTGAGTGTGGTTGAGTTTGGTGCTTTGTTGGAAGCCTAGATATTTGTATGTTTCTTTATCGAACATGTTATCGAGCGTTTCATTGTTGATGGTTTCTGTCTCATGGTGGTGCTTATTATTATTATTACAAAAAGTTCTTCTTTCTCACATTGATCAATGTGGTTCCATGTTTGGCTGACGGGCCAAAACCAAGTCAGCACAAACGCTATTACCATTCCGTATTAAGGAATGACCTGACAATGTTACATGTTTTCAAAATCACTGACTTCTGAATGTTTCTGTGTATGTCTGTGTTGAGTCCCAATTGCACTAAATGTGGTGTGAATGTTATTGGTGTAAGGCCTGTGGCTGATATAATGAGGGGACAATGATGACTTTTTCCTGTCTCCATAGCCTTTTTATTTCCGTTGCAAGGTCTGTGTATTTGGAAATTTTTCCTGTGTATTTCGCTTGGATGTTTGTGTCATTGGGGACAGCTATGTCAATCAGATAGGTGACTTTTCCTTTTTGCACTGAAAAGTAATATCGGGTCTATTGGCGGAGACTGTTTTATCTGTATGGATACCGATATCCCAGTAGAGCTTGTAATCTTCATTTTCAAGTATGGATGTTGGCGTGTATTTGTAGTAGGGATCTGTGTTTTCTATGAGTCTGTATGTTGTGGCTAGTGCTTGGTGAACCACTTTGGCAGCTGAATCATGCCTGGCTGTGTACTCCGTTCCGGCCAATATTTTACATCCGCTCGTTATGTGTTCGATCGTTTCTTTCTGCTGGTGGCATTTCCTACATCTGTCCTCTGCAATAGTCGGGTCTTTGATGATATGCTTTTGGTAGTTTCTGGTTAATATGACTTTATCCTGGATGGCAAGTAAGAAGCCTTCAGTCTCAGGGAATAGCTGCCCATCCCGTAACCAGGTGTATGATTGTTTTTTATTTACGTGGTCTTGTTCTATGTGGTATCTGTGTTTTCCGTGGAGTGTTTTCTCTGACCACGTTTTTATCTTTTCCTGTTGTAATTGGGTGTGACTGTGTGTGTCTGCTGAGTGGTCTGCCCGGGCTAAGTCGAGAGGTGTGTAGTTTTTGTCTGCTTTCACTGTCGCTGTGTGGAAGCTGGTTTGCTTGCTGTGAAAGAATTTCCTAAGTGTTTGTATTTGTTTTGTGTGTAATGATCTGATGTCTATAATTCCTCTTCCTCCTGCCTTCCTCTCGATGGTAAGTCTTTCTTTGCATGCGTTGGGGTGTAATTTCCTGTATTTGGTGAATTGAGATCGTATAAGGATGTGAATATTTTCTATGTCTGTTTGTGACCATTTGATGTTACCAAATGAATATGTGAGTATAGGTATAGCGAACGTGTTGATGGCTTTAGTGAGATTCTTAGAGTTGAGTTTTGTTTGCAAAAGTTTCGTCAGTCTGTTTTTGAATTCGGTTCTGAGCTCTGTTTTGATGTGAGTGTGGTTGAGTTTGGTGCTTTGTTGGAAGCCTAGATATTTGTATGTTTCTTTATCAAACATGTTATCGAGCGTTTCATTGTTGATGGTTTCTGTCTCATGGTGGTGCTTCCATTGGCCTTTGTTGATGTGGAGCACTTTGCATTTACTTATACCAAATTCCATATTGACATCTAAGGTGAATATTTCTGTGATTTTGAGGAGTTCTTTCAGCTGTGTTTGTGTGGCAGCGTAGAGTTTTATGTCATCCATATATAGGAGGTGGTTTTTTTATGTTGATTCTCTTTTTGGTGTCTGATATTGAAGCCATGCTCTGTTCTGTTTAGTATATTTGAGAGTGGATTGAGACAGAGGCAAAACCATAGAGCACTGAGCGAGTCTCCCTGAAATATACCCCGTCTGATGTACAGCTCTTCTGTTTGGATCCGTTCGGTTTGTGTTTCTAGGCGTATTTTGGTTTTCCATGTTTTCATAATTTGCGCGAGAAACTGCCTGAGGTGTTGGTTGATTTTATAGATTTCTAGGGCCCTGATTAACCAGCTGTGGGGTATGGAGTCGAAGGCTTTTTTATAGTCTATGTAACCGATGTGAAGGTTTCTGTGTTCTTTTCTGGTTTTGTCCCATAATCACGCTATCTATAATCAGCTGCTCTTTGCATCCTCGACTATTTTTCCTGCATCCCTTCTGCTCTTCTGTGAGGATATTGTTGTCTGTTAGGTGTTGTTCTATTTTCTTCGATATTGTGGCTGTGATGATCTTGTATAGGGTTGGAAGACAGGTGATAGGTCGGTAGTTTGACGGGTTTGTTGTGTCTGAGCTTTTGGGTTTAACGTATGTTATTCCTTGTGTGAGGAAAGTGGGAAATGTGTGTGGTTGTAGAATGGCTTTGTTGATTTGGTGTGTGAGTGCTTCGTGTGTGGTGGTAAACTGTTTGTACCAGAAGTTTTGTATATTGTCTATTCCAGGACATTTCCAGTTGTGTGTGTGTTTGATAGTTTCTGTAATTTCTTGTGTATTAAATGTGGTATTTTCTTGTTCTGTCACATGTTTATGTTTGTCTTCTTCGGCTTTGATCCAGGGGGTGTTATTATTGTGTTGTTTGGGTTCTGACCAGATACTTTTCCAATAATCTGTGAGTTCTTGTTGGTTTGGTGGTTCAGTCACTGCTATCTGTTTGTTGTACATAGTTTTCCGGTAGAACTGTTTTTCGCTTCTTCGGAAGAGGTTGTTGGTGTCTTTTCTCTCATTTGATTCTTTGTATCTACGGAGTCTTGCGGCATATACAGATAGTTTTTGTTTCAGGGTATCGAGGATTTCTGGTAGTGTTCTGTTGGGAGACTTAGATTTGATCTTGTTTGCCCCCTGTGTGACACGTTTGGACGCGTTACCGCTTATAAACTGGGTAAGATGTCCTAGATCTCTCCTGATGTTGTTGATTTTGTTTTCTATTCTTATTTGCCATTTGAATTTTGGTTTTGTCCTGTTGGGGTTTCCTTGTCGTTGAGGGAGTTTTTGATTATTTTGTGTTAGAGTGGTGATTGCTGCTGCGTATATTATTGTGTGAATGTCTTCGATTGTGCTTGAGTCTGTTATATGCTGAGGTATTATGTGCTTGTTTAGTGTGTTGAGGATTGGTTGCGTGCTCTGTCTGAAGATTAAACGAGGGATGGGATTTCTTGTTGTGGGGTCGGTGCCTGACCATCGAGCTAGATGTGACTCCATTTTTGCTTTAAGTGTTTGTATGAGAGGTGATTCGGGGTGATGTTGTGTGGATGTCGTTGAGGGTGGCGAGTGATTCACGTTGTTGTCTGTGATATGGTGTTGCGCGGTACTCGCAATATTATTTTGCGTTATGCTCCTCCTGGGTGGTGGGTATTGTTGTGTTCGACTGGGTGGTTGTGTGTGTGAGGCTGGTTCGGAATCTGCTTTATTGTTTCTATCGTTTGGTTGGTCTGTGTTCAGTTCAACAGCCACTGTGTCCTTGATGGTTTGCAATTCGATAGGTGTGAGACGATTGTTCTTGGTAATAACTCTTTTTTGGTCTATTACTCTCTGTTCTGAAACAAGTAATTGCAGATGTGGATATTCGGTCAAGAAAAGTCTGTGCAGTTGCTGTCTGTAGCCCGATGTTATTGTTTCGAGTTTGGTGGCGGTGTAGTAACAGCGCATCACCGTCCTATTCATCTCATCCGTCCACTTTAACCGCTGTCTTGGTTTTCCAGCCTTGGTAGTTGCATGTTGTCCTTGCAAAACATACGGGCCCTGGCCTGGCTTTGGTGGTTGTGTTTGTCCCGTATCTACGTCGGTTGTGCTTGGGATTGATGTTGGTGGGTCCAAGCGGCGAGTGATTCTCTTCTCAGTGATTTCTTTGTCAGGTTTTGTGTTTTCATTACAGCAACGCATGGCGTGTTCGTTGATTCCTGTGGTGCAACTCATGCGCTGCTGTGATTTTCCCGCCTTGGTGGGTGTCGGCTTAGTCGCCGACACAACACTTTTGGCAGGTCCATTTTCGGTTGCCTGGTCTTCATCGTTTTGGTCGAGCTGCCATTTCCCGCGACGTCCTCGACCGTTACGTCGCTCGCCCGATGCTTCTTTTATTGGTCTGTTGTTCTCTGGAATGTTTTCAATGTTTTGTGGTGTCAGAAGCTCAAAGTGTCCCGACATTGGGTCGCCTGTTAGTAGAAGGTAAATGGTTTTGTTGTATTTTCCCGTGCTTATTATTGTTGGTCTGTCCGTAAAAGTTATTTTTGTATGTCTTGTTCTTCGTTGTTTTGAGAAGATATGAAAGTTGCTATTTTGTGTTTCCGAGAGGGCAAGTATCTCTAGGCTCGTTCCATAGGTGCCATTTTTCCGCATATAATTATAATAGTTATTGAAGTCTTTTATATTGTCGACTTCAATTAATGAAAATGTGTGAAGTTCCGACCAGTTTTGTTGTAAATATCTTAGAGCAACCTCTCGGAGTTTCTCATGATGGTTCTGGTGGCCATATAAGTGTAAGCTAACTGCACGGAAAAGGCAATTTCCATCACCTACAATGTCGGATCTGGTAAAACTATCGGGAGTAGTTTCGACTGAGGCGGTTGTTTGGTTCGTCTGTAGTTGTTGTTGTTGTGGTGTTGCTGTAGCTGTTTGTACGACAGGGGTCCGCCTCCGCAACACCCTTCCATTTTCATTATTATAATTATTATTATTTAACATAGTATTCCCACGAGTATCCTAGGAAAGAAAGGTCGACTGCGGCAGAGCCTGGATGCCACAGCAAGGCTACTTACTCCCGGAGGGCGCCCGGTATCCGGGGGGGGGAACCGTTCGCGACTCATAAACGCTGAGCCATTCATCTTCTCGGCACGGTAAACACCTTAAGATTGCGTTTTTATTACACATAATCTGGACAACACAAGACAGCACAACATGACTCAGGTACCTCGGGATCGTCAATGCCCGTACTAGGAGAATCCTGGGATTCCCCTAGCCCCTGAGGGCTTATTATTATTATTATTATTACAAAAAAGTTCTTCTTTCTCACATTTGGTCAATGTGGTTCCATGTTTGGCTGACGGGCCAAAACCAAGTCAGCACAAACGCTATTACCATTATGTATTAAGGAATGACCTGACAATGTTACATGTTTTCAAAATCACTGACTTCTGAATGTTTTTGTGTATGTTTGTGTTGAGTCCTAATTGTATTAAATGTGGTGTGAATGTTATTGGTGTAAGGCCTGTGGCTGATATAATGAGGGGGACAATGATGACTTTTTCTTGTTTCCATAGCCTTTTTATTTCCGTTGCAAGGTCTGTGTATTTGGAAATTTTCTCTGTGTATTTCGTTTGGATGTTTGTGTCGTTGGGGACAGCTATGTCAATTAGATAGGTGACTTTTCCTTTTTTGCACTGAAAAGTAATATCGGGTCTATTGGCGGAGACTGTTTTATCTGTATGGATACTGATGTCCCAGTAGAGCTTGTAATCTTCATTTTCAAGTATGGATGTTGGCGTGTATTTGTAGTAGGGATCTGTGTTTTCTATGAGTTTGTATGTTGTGGCTAGTGCTTGGTGAACTACTTTGGCAGCTGAATCATGCCTGGCTGTGTACTCTGTTCCGGCCAATATTCTACATCCGCTCGTTATGTGTTCGATCGTTTCTTTCTGCTGGTGGCATTTCCTACATCTGTCCTCTGCAATAGTCGGGTCATTGATGATATGCTTTTGGTAGTTTCTGGTTAATATGACTTTATCCTGGATGGCAAGTAAGAAGCCTTCTGTTTCAGGAAATAGCTGCCCATCCTGTAACCAGGTGTATGATTGTTTTTTATTTACGTGGTCTTGTTCTATGTGGTATCTGTGTTTTCCGTGGAGTGTTTTCTCTGACCACGTTTTCATCTTTTCCTGTTGTAATTGGGTGTGACTGTGTGTGTCTGCTGAGTGGTCTGCCCGGGATAAGTCGAGAGGTGTGTAGTTTTTGTCTGCTTTCACTGTCGCTGTGTGGAGGCTGGTTTGCTTGCTGTGAAAGAATTTCCTAAGTGCTTGTATTTGTTTTGTGTGTAATGATCTGATGTCTATAATTCCTCTTCCTCCTGCCTTCCTCTCGATGGTAAGTCTTTCTTTGCATGCGTTGGGGTGTAATTTCCTGTATTTGGTGAATTGAGATCGTATAAGGATGTGAATATTTTCTATGTCTGTTTGTGACCATTTGATGATACCAAATGAATATGTGAGTATAGGTATAGCGAACGTGTTGATGGCTTTAGTGAGATTCTTAGAGTTGAGTTTTGTTTGCAAAAGTTTCGTCAGTCTGTTTTTGAATTCGGTTCTGAGCTCTGTTTTGATGTGAGTGTGGTTGAGTTTGGTGCTTTGTTGGAAGCCTAGATATTTGTATGTTTCTTTATCGAACATGTTATCGAGCGTTTCATTGTTGATAGTTTCTGTCTCATGGTGGCACTTCCATTGGCCTTTGTTGATGTGGAGCACTTTGCATTTACTTATACCAAATTCCATATTGACATCTAAGGTGAATATTTCTGTGATTTTGAGGAGTTCTTTCAGCTGTGTTTGTGTGGCAGCGTAGAGTTTTATGTCGTCCATATATAGGAGGTGGTTTATTTTATGTTGATTCACTTTTTGGTGTCTGATATTGAAGCCATGCTCTGTTCTGTTTAGTATATTTGAGAGTGGATTGAGACAGAGGCAAAACCATAGAGCACTGAGCGAGTCTCCCTGAAATATACCCCGTCTGATGTACAGCTCTTCTGTTTGAATCCGTTCGGTTTGTGTTTCTAGGCGTATTTTGGTTTTCCATGTTTTCATAATTTGCGCGAGAAACTGCCTGAGGTGTTGGTTGATTTTATAGATTTCTAGGGCCCTGATTAACCAGCTGTGGGGTATGGAGTCGAAGGCTTTTTTATAGTCTATATAACCGATGTGAAGGTTTCTGTGTTCTTTTCTGGTTTGTCCCATAATCACGCTATCTATAATCAGCTGCTCTTTGCATCCTCGACTATTTTTCCTGCATCCCTTCTGCTCTTCTGTGAGGATATTGTTGTCTGTTAGGTGTTGTTCTATTTTCTTCGAAATTGTGGCTGTGATGATCTTGTATAGGGTTGGAAGACAGGTAATAGGTCGGTAGTTTGACGGGTTTGTGGTGTCTGAGCTTTTGGGTTTAACATATGTTATTCCTTGTGTGAGGAAAGTGGGAAATGTGTGTGGTTGTAGAATGGCTTTGTTGATTTGGTGTGTGAGTGCGTCGTGTGTGGTGGTAAACTGTTTGTACCAGAAGTTTTGTATATTGTCTATTCCAGGACATTTCCAGTTGTGTGTGTGTTTGATAGTTTCTGTAAGTTCTTGTGTATTAAATGTGGTATTTTCTTGTTCTGTCACATGTTTATGTTTGTCTTCTTCGGCTTTGATCCAGGGGGTGTTATTATTGTGTAGTTTGGGTTCTGACCAGATACTTTTCCAATAATCTGTGAGTTCTTGCTTATTATTATTATTATTATTATTATTATTATTATTATAACAAGGCGTTGAAGCCAAATGTACTTTGTCCTTGTATTTTTCGCCTTTTTCCCCGTTTTTTATATAACTGTTTTAATAAGAACTTGATAAAAAATGTTTCAAAAAAACATTTCTCGTCTTTTTCTTCCTTCCAATCAGCAAAATTCAGTTTTATTCTACAGAATAGGATTTTTCTTGCAAGAAGGAATTTGAATATTTCAAAAACGCGGGCATCCTACCAGCAATATGGCGACAGGCCATGTGATCATTATAAACTCGAGCTCGGCTGAGTCGGACGGTCACTACTGTGTCTTATGTTTATGTGATTCTCAAGTTACTATAAAGGTCAAGTTGAACTTGCACAATTAGTGTTCCGTACGTTGATTGCTTTTAGAATAAAAAATTTTGTTACGATGGTATAAAATGATCAATGACTTCACAAAACACACCCCAAATGAGTTTTCGACAACGTTTGTTTCCAATCTTTACTGAAAACTCATGACCTTAAAATTTTTGTTTTTTTTATATACCAGATAAATTATCGTGATAATTTTCGTTCAATCTACACCCCGTGGAGAATATTCCAGAATTTTTTCAAAATTTTTTGATCAACACTTTTCGAGATAAGGTAGGGGGACAGCAATTTTTCGCGATTTTTTAAAAATAATACAAAGAAAAGTGTGCGCAAGTATTACATTATATATACATTTTTTACTCGCGTTTTCACAAGCTTTCATTTGACACCACACTCGATGACCTAGTAAAAAAATTTTTTTTTCACTCCCTAAAACTAACCCCTTAAGTCAAAATTTAACTCTCAAAACTACACGGCTCTGATGAGGCCATCAATTCCTATATTATTGCCAACTTTCAATTTTCTATGCCAAATAGTTTCTGAGAAAATCGGGTGTGACAGACAGACACCGAAATCATCTTATAAGTGTTCCGTACGGAACACTAAAAACTGGACATTAATTCGTCATAATAAATTTATTTCTGGTCCAGATTCTTAAGAATAAAAAAATAATTAAGAAACATATTATTTTTATCTGCAAAAAAACATACACAATGAATATGACCACAATTAAAACTGTCCTGGTATTTACAGACATTACATCAGTAATTATATTAAAACAAATAACTAAAAACTCTTATAATTAGCAATTAGCTCTGAACTACATATGTAATAAAAATTTTCTGTATAGAATTTCCTACACAGCGAACGTGATAGTTTGGAAGTTTTCTCGTTAGATGGCGGCAACCAGATTGTTTCAGAAAAGCTATCTAATAAATTAGTCTGCCAAAGCCTAAAAAAAAATTAGATTGCTCTACCTGGCAGCTGTGAATGCCGCTCTTTGTTTTGGCTTATGTTATGTGATAAATTTATTTTTTCTTTTAATTTTTCACTGTGAATGTTTTAAAGTGATACACGTTTTATAATGTTTAGTCGGTCGTTGATGCAACGTTTAAAAATTGGAAAAGATCCCAAAAAGGATCTAAACCTCATATAACAAATAAAGCATCTTTTATTTGCAGTCTCAGTTCTCACTATTCTCTATCAGTTACGAGGGTTATTCGGAAAGTAAACTCTGTTTGCGAGTAGTTAGAGGATTAGTGGAGGGGCGCAGCCATCACTGAGCCGACAGGTGTAATCGTTTAGTAGGCATACAGCAGTGTTAGAGGGAACGTCGCATTGCTGTTTCTTCGAATGTTATAGCAGTTAAAACTGAGCGCTGTAAAAACAAAGTGAAGTGCGTGCTACTATAAGATTTCTAAAGTTTAAAAAAAAAATTGTCAGCAGCAGACATTCATCGTGAACTGCGTGTTGCATATGGTCAAATCGTTATGAGTGAAGGTGTATTCGTCAGTAGGTGCGTTTGTTTAAAAGTAAGAACAAACATTCACGATAAGGGAAGCGTTGCAGGCAATCTGTAGTCAGTGATGAACTCATTCAGAAAGTCCGTGAAAACCGGCTGTTCGCTACTTCTAAACTTTCTGGGCAATTTTCGCAAATTTCTTGAAGTATTCTGTACCAAGTTGTCAAAAAAAATTGGGCTACCGAAAGTTCCTTGCTCGGTGGGAACTAGGAGTTCTTTCCGAGAACCACAAAACACACTGAATGGATTCGGCCTTAGACTTTCTTCCACGTTATCATGCAGGAAGGGAAGAATTTCTAACCAAATTGTGACAGGGGATAAGACATGGATCTCACTCGTAAACGGTCAATGGTTTGAGGTTACACCTGCTTCCCGAACAAACCACAGTAAATATTATCAGCTAGAAAGGTTATGGCAACTGTTTTCTGCTTGTCGAGCTCATGGACCGTGGAACGACTATCAATTCCCGAGTATACTGTGAATCTTTAAAAGAACTACGAAGAGACATCCAGAATCAACGCCGTGGGCTGCTGACTTCAGGTGATGTGTTTTTGTACGACAATGCTCGCTCTCACACCGCTAGGCAGGCACAAGATTTGTTGCATCAATTCAAATGGAACATTTTTGGGCGCAGATTTGGCTAACAGCGATTTTCACCTGTTCATGCAGATGAAGGGATGGCGTGAGTCCAAGCGCTTTGATGAAGGTGAACAACTGTAAGATGTGACAGACACTGCGATCCCAAGAGGCAAAATTTTATCATTATTATACCTGGAGTTTCAATATATGAATAATTACAAATACCCACAATGCCTGCGTTATTTAAAAATTAAGTTTTAAAATATGAAAATTTGCCTGCTGTAGTTCGCCGCCAGCAATTTTACGTTCAAAGCTGTACGAAATGTTTAAATAAGTCGGACATTTTTTTTATGTATAGTTACAGTTAAAAGTATATTTGATATTAGAAAATCATTAAAAACTTAAAAAAAAAAAAACCTTTTTCTTTTTTTGTAATTTTGATCTTAAAAAAGTGTTCATAAAAACGTATTTTTTGCTTATTATTAATCATACAACTTAAACTTAAAGTAAAAAATATTTAGAGGTGGGAAATAAAAGATCAAAGTCTATGCTTGAAGTATAAAGTATTTATATTTCATTTAAACATCCAGATACAAAGAACAGTTATTGAAAATACAAAAATTCTAAATTACTTGAAGGAATTTTGTTAAAGGCGGAGAAAAAACGCGTGCGCAGCGCCACCAGCCCGATCTGTTATCTGTGCGACGCTCACGTAGCTTGTATACTGTATATCGTTAAATGAACTTTTAAATTAAAAATAATTAACTTTAAGTGGGGGTTGTTGTTTTGTATTTATACAATTATTATTAAATATATTCATTTTTTATATAAAAAAATATATTTTCATTTATTTTTTTATATACACCATTTGGATCACCCATTTTGAATTTTTTAAATCTGTCCTCAGATTCTTAATTAGCATCCCAAAACACCCCTTAGTAGGCACTTTAACAGGTTGACTGCCGACCAATCCGATCGGAGTGCGTCGGGTCTCTTCGCCAACGCCGTCTACTCCGATCGGAGTTCGACATGCGTTCTTACGAAACGTTTTAGTATTCCATCGGCGTTGTATATGAAACGTGTTTCTAGTGGTGGCGTTGCTTAAAAACGCAAGTTCTAACAGGTGCTTAAGTTGTTCCGCGGATTTGCTGTTGGTTTGGTTGTAATCTGCCGTACAATATGGACAATCAACCTGGGCCTTCTGGTATTAAAAAAAGACATTGTAGTGATGAAAAAAAGGTATATGATAAGAAAAAGAGGCTAACTGACACTGAATTATTGCAGCTATTGGAAGAAAGCGGAGGTAGTAGTGACGAACATTACGTACCAGACACAGACGATAGTGATGTAAATTCAAGGTCCGAGTCCGAAGAAGAGAATTTTATAGACGCTATTCGGCCACATCAAACACTTCCTAGCCTTGATGAGATAAAATGGAACGACAGAGGTGCGTTAAAACAAATTTTGTTCCAGAACACCCAGGAATTATTGGTGCAAATTCCAGGACAGGGTGCACCTATCGATTTTTTTTTTTTCGAAATGATCATTGATGATGATTTTTTACAAACTATTGTAGAACGAACGAACTCTTACGCAGTCGAGGTTTTGCTGCGCCCAGAAACAAGTACAAAATCACGTATTACTAATTTTAAAGATCTTACTCTTGACGAACTAAAAATTTTTTTTGGCCATGTTACTTCACACTGGCACAATATCCTTGAGCCGTCTTAACGATTATTGGAAAACTGATCCGCTATTTAATCTACCTGTTTATAGAAAATATATGTCAAGGAATAGATTTTTGCTTATCTTGAGGTGTTTTCATTTTACATCTCCAGAAATGGATCCGGCAGATCGGCTAGGAAAGATTAGATTTGTGGCAGATTTTTTTAACAACAAGATGGGAGAAATTTACTATCCTGGAAGAGAGTTGTCTTTGGATGAAGCTATGGTACTTTATCGGGGTCGTCTCCAGTTTAAACAGTATATCAAGAATAAGCGTCATAAGTATGGTATGAAGTTATACATGCTGACAGAGCCTAATGGACTTATTTTGAAATTTCGTGTCTACGAAGGTGCGACAGATGTTTATGGTGGAAGCGGACATACTGAAAAGATTGTTTTACATTTATTGGAGGAAAAATTGGGTGTGGGACATGCTGTTTATCTAGACAATTTTTACAATAGTGTTAATTTAGCTAGGAAATTACTTCAACAAAATACATACTGCACTGGTACGCTGAGAGCTGAGAGGAAAGATAATCCGAAAGAGGTAATGAGTGCAAACTTAAAACGTGGTGAGAATAAATCTATGTTTTGCAATGGAGTGCATGTCGGAAAATGGCGCGATAAACGCAATGTTCAATACATTTCAACAGAATTTGGAAGCGAAATGGGCATTTTTAAAAAACAAAAGAAATCAAGAATCTGAAAAACCTTCCGCAATCATTGGATATAATGCTTTTATGTCCGGTATAGATAGACAGGATCAAATGATGGCATATTATCCTTGCAGCCGTAAAACCATTCGGTGGTACAAAAAGTTATTCATGCATGTGCTGCAAATGAGCATGATAAACGCCTATTTTTTGTACAATAAATATTCGCGGTCTGACCAGTTACGATTATACGAGTATGACTTCCGATTGGATGTCATAAGAAATTTACTAGCCAGACGACCAATTACTAATTTGCCGCAAATTCCTCCAGGCCAAATAAATGTCCACAGCATTAGCCAAGTAGAAAAAATTGTTAGTGAAAAAAAAGGAACTAAAGAAACAAAACGGGTAAGCAGAAAGGAATGCAAAGAATGCAGGAAAAATAAAATAAGAAAGCAAACAGTGTATGAATGCCAAATGTGCCCTGGACAACCAGGTTTTTGCCTTAATTGCTTGGAGGATTACCATAAAAATGTACAAAAATGATTTAGAAATAAATGTTTTGAGTTCATGAGTTCGATTTATTATTTCTTTACTTATTTAATTGGACACTCCGATCGGAGTGTTCGGCATCTAGTAAAAATTTTCACTTGCAATGCCGATTACTCCGATCGGAGTGAAATTTTTTTTTTCTAATATTTTGAATGGCACATAAAAAAACACATCCAAGACTCATTTTAATTCATATTTACCACAATAAAATAAAAATATTTGGAAAAATATTACCGGCGTCAACCACAAACTCAAAAATATAGATCGGCAGTCAACCTGTTAAAAAGAAAATTGGAAACATAAACGAATTACATACTGGATCCGCCATTTTGAATTTTTCATCATCAACACCCCGAGAAACCCCTTAAGGAGCCAATTTCAAAATACAGAAACGTTAGTTTAATCATAAATGAGTATGATTCCCACTTCAACTGAAGAGATTAAACATTCATTTTATTTTAAATAATATGTTTAAATTACGGTAAAATTTAAAAAAATAATCTGTATATTATTTTTTTTTTCTAAAATTTCCCGTTCTTTCAGGTGGTGCTATTAGTTTTTTGACACCTTTTTTATTTTTCGAGATATTTGGGAAAAACTGAATTTTTTATTTTTTTTTCTCGATTTTGTAGGCTTAGGGTACACTTTAGAGCAGCTATCTTTTTTCTATTGTGTTCTGCGTCCAAAAAACTGTGCAACCGGTTAACATTTAATGGGAGCTTTTCGTCAAAATTTGACTCTGACGACTGGGCTATTTGTATTTATACTGAAACAGAGGTTACTTTCCGAATAGGCTTTGATTAATACGATATTATTAATATAATAAATAAATGCTCCTTAAAACTAAGTTAAAATAAGTTAATACCTGAATGTAATTCTAATTAACAACATACCAAAAGTACATGTTTTCTCGCAGAATGAGCCTATCTGGTAGTAAATAAAAATTATGTTTTCATCTAAGATGAAAATTCACTTAAATAATTAGGATGTGGCTTTCTCCTACACTAAAAAACAACATAAATGGCAATAGAACAAAAGAAGAAATATAGGGGGAGTGGTGTTATATCTATCTAGACAGCCACTCGGCTACATTTAATTAAAGTAACAAGGTTAACTATCCATTAGCACAGTGTTTCCCTTTTGCTCCTGTCTTCGTTAATGTCACTGCTACGAACAAAATATACTCAAATTTTTCCGATCTATTTGTAGGAAGCGGGAGAATAACCTGTTTCTGATATTATTTACGTCAAGAAAGTTAATAGAGGTGCCTTAACATTTATTAGCCGAAGTGACAAGTACATACAGTCCCTGGCCAAATTATTAGACGCACTGTATTTTTTTTAGTAATTTTATGTTTCTTAAGAGTTTTTATGCAATAATGGTATATTTAAACTACAATATTATTGATTTTTTATTTAAAAGAATTGTTGTAGACTACATATTTGTATTTATTTTTAACATATGGCAACACTGTGTTGACAAAGTGATACATGAACGTAAATAAGTACAAACCTGTATCAGTCGCGATCGGAATCGAGTCAGGTACGGACGTGTTTCTGTGGCTTTATGGACTGTGATTGTTTGTTTAACAGTTTTATACTACTCAGTTATTAGTTTATTTTGTATGCAGTGTTTTAAAAAAGTAATTGGACTATTTTCATTATGGGTAGAAAAGGCGATCTTTCACCACGTAAAAAAGCTGAAGTGAAGGCCCTTGTGATTGCGAAAACATTTACAAACCGATAAATATCACGAAGATTGGAGGTTTCTGAAGCTAGTGTACGACGCATAAAAAAGAAAATTGAGTCAGGGAAGGAATTAAGCCCGAAAAGAAAGAAAAGATGCGGTAGAAAACCAATTTTCACACCACGGTCAGAGAGATGTTTGAAGAAAATTTGTGTAGAAAACAGATTTGCTACCACAAAGGTAATACAATCACAACTCCAGGATGCTAGCGTAAATGCTTCTGAGCGCACTGTTCGAAGAAAATTGAAAGAATTAGATTTTAAGGCCTGTCGCCCCGCCAGGAAGCCCAAGTTAACAGCTGCAATGAAAGCAAAGCGCCTGAAGTGGGCCAAACAATGGCAAGACAAAGATGTGGACTTCTGGAGATCGGTAAGATACAGCAATTTAATCAATAATTGATACATTATTATCATTTTCAGTTAAATAAAGCAAATAAACATGGAAGTTTATATATTTTTCCTAAATTTGACAGGTCTGCTTCAGTGACGAAAGCACATTCGAAATTTTGCAGAATAAAGCTCAGTATGTGCGTCGTCGTCATGGAGAAAAGTTTCATCCTGATTGTGTCGTCCCGACGGTTAAACATCCCACCAAAGTGATGATTTGGTCAGTCATCAGCGGCAAGGGCACTGGACGTCTGTACGGCGTCAAAGGAATAATGAGGCAAGATCAGTACAAAGAAGTATTACAAAATCGGTTGATTCCGCAGCTCAAAGAATGGTTTCCAAATGGGGAACCATTCACTTTCATGCAAGATGGAGCTCCCTGCCACACTGCTCGGTCTGTTAAAGCTTTTTTGGCAGAAAAAAATATCCCTCTGTTGGATTGGCCCTGATATGAACCCCATTGAAAATGTGTGGGAGCTGATGAAAAGAGAAGTGGCTAAAGATGTGATTACCAACAAAACCCAGCTCCTAAAAAAGATTATTCATGTGTGGAATCATCATCCTCAAATGCACGAGACAGTACAATCTTGCATTGATAGCATGCCGCGCAGAATTAAAGCTTTGATAGCGGCTAAAGGTGGCTCAACTAAATATTGACTTTTACCAACATTAATTTCACTTTTCTTTAAAACTTAATAAACTTATGCTTTTCTAAATTAATGCTGTTTTATTTATGTCAAATAAATAGGTAATTGATTGGATAATATAAAAATAAAAAACAAACCAATTAAAAATAATAAAACGGTACAATATCACTCGGTAATTAATATTTTACATGAAATCTTGCAGTGCGTCTAATAATTTGGCCAGGGACTGTAAGTACACGATGTGTGTGTTACGCATTTTTTAATAATGGGTTGTCGAAAACATAACGGACCCTTTTAAGTCAAAATTGAAACTACATTTTTTCATATTTTAAATGAAGTTTTAATCGATGACTTCTTGCAATTTTTCTGGTAGAACCATTACCTCTGTAGAACTTCTGGGATTTCTGAGGGAAAAACTGACCCGAGCCTCTTTTAGAGTCAACTTTATACCATGAAGAAAGTTCTGTAGAGACAGGAATAAATGCTGGTCCGACGATCCAAAGTCAAAATTGTACTGGTGAAGCACTAAAGCTTTACAGCCTAGATCCCCTAAATATTTGTAGTTTGGCGTTGTCATGATAGAAGACGACACCTGTTTTGTTGATCAATTTCGACCGATTTGTCTTAATTATATGCTTATAATTTAACTGTTAATAGTAGAGAAGATCATAATCAATCTTTTAGTCAGGTTGGAAGACCTCATGATACACGATTCCTTTCCAATCTCACTAAAGACGCAATTTCACCTTCCTTAGCGTTAATTTTGGCTTTGCTACTGTTTCCGCAGCTTCACCACCTTTCAGCTACGATCTTTTTAGCATATGATCTACTTTTACGCTCCCGTAATTAGGTGAATTAAATTTTGTCTCGTTAAATCATGTGGCACCCAAATATCGAGCTTGTTTTTACTCAGGGTTTCGCAAATAGCCCAGTTGTCAGAGGCAAATTTTAACGAAAAACTCTTATTACATGTTAACATGCTGTATTTTGGCATACAGGTAGTTTTTCGGATGTAGAATACGATAAAAAGTTTTCTGCTCTAACGTGTACGCTAAGCCTACAAAATCGAAAATAAAATGAAAAATTCGATTTTTCACAAATATCTCGAAAAATAAAAAAGGTATTGAAAAATTAATAGCACCACGGAAAAAAACGGAAAATTTTATAAACAAAAATAGTACATAGAGTTTTTTAGTTTTGATGTAATTTAAAAAAATTATTTAAAATAAAATGGCTGGTTTGAGCCCTTCAGTTGTATGGGAATCATGCTTCCGAGCTCATTTATGATCAAATTAACGTTTGTGTATATACCACTAAATATTTTGAAATTGGCTATTAAGGGGTTTCTCAGGGTGCTGATAAGAATTCGATGACAGATTTGAAAAACTCACGATGGCTGATCCAATATGACGGCCAGAGAGTAAGTAATTCATTTAATTTCTTCGAGTAATTTAGAATTTCTGTGTTTTCAGTAACTGTTTTCTTTGTATCTGGATGTTTAAATGAAATATAAATACTTTATACTTAAAGCTTACATTTTATCTTTCATTTCCCACCTTTAAATATTTTTTTTATTTTAAGTTTAAGTTGTATGATTAATAATAAGCAAAAAATACGTCTAGAAGGTTTTTTTAAGTTTTTAATGATCTTCTAATCTCAAGTATACTTTTAGCTGTAACTAAAAAAAATTGCCCGACTTTTTTTAAACACTTCGAATTGCTTTAAATGTAAAATTGGCGGTGGTGCACTACAGAAGGCAAATTTTCATATTTTAAAACTCCATTTTTAAATGACACAGACTATGTGGGTATTTTTGATTATTCTCATATTTAAACTTAAGGTATAATAACGACATATGCACAAGGATTTTTTGTTGATAACACAGGGCAACAAAGAAATATTTTTGTTTTGGTGCCTGGGATTTTAGAGCTGATTTTAACTATATTTGGGACGCTAAATCTATACATGCAATCCGTTTTTCTCTATCAGCTCTACTTTTTTAGATACATCAACTTATCTACCAATGTGGTTTTTATTCAGTATATTCATTTATGAGAGTTCTAAAATTATTATATATTCATTAATGTAGGTACAATGGTTTTATTGTCAGTCTGTAATTGAGTAAATTCCAGGTAAATCTATAAAATAGTGGAACCATTGCCTATCAGGTACCTGAACTGACCCTTTTAATCACCTAACTCGGGTAAGTCTCGTCAGTTTGTGCGTTCTTACTAATGAGAGTAGATCGAATTCGGCGTGTTATTTTATGTTAAGAAAAGAGTGTTTTTGTGTTATTGAACAGAATTAAAATGAGTTCAGGTTCCAATTCAAGAAGAAGTTGTGTAAATCAACCTGATGTGTTTTGCTATATATGCGGAGAATACATGTTTCAACAAAACAGACAAACTATTACTGACTTTGTTAAAGCGAGCGTATCTTGGATACTTTGGAGTTAAGCTTGGTGATCAGGACAAAACGTGGGCCCCGCATCTCGTATGTAAAACTTGTACAGAGCATTTACGGCAGTGGACTACCGGGAAAAGAAAATGTCTAAAATTCGGCGTACCAATGGTTTGGAGAGAACCAAAAAACCACTTCAATGATTGTTATTTCTGTTTAGTAAATACTAATGGAATCAATCGAAATAACCGCAGTAAGTGGACTTACCCCAATTTAGACTCGGCAATACGCCCTATCCCGCACTCAGATGAAATACCGATTCCAACATTTCATCAGCTACCACATATCTCTGATGACGAATATTTTCCCTCTGATCGCTCTTCTGATGCTAATAAAAGTTCTAATGCTAATAAAACTAACAGTGACTATGAGGGGACGTCATCAGTTTCTCAACGCTTCAATCAAAATGAATTAAATGATCTCACCAGGGATCTCCATTTATCGAAAAAAGCTTCTGAAGTACTGGCTTCTAGGTTGAACGACAAAAATTTACTGGAACAAGGAACCAAAATTACCTTTTACCGTACAAGAGAAAAAGATCTGCTACCATTCTCTTCTCAAGAAGACAATCTTGTATTTTGTCACGAAATTAGGGGACTCATGAACGAAATGGGACTTTCTGAATATATTCCAGATGATTGGCGCCTATTTATTGACAGTTCAAAGCGAAGTTTAAAATGTGTCCTTCTACATAATGGGAATAAATATGGTTCAATACCACTAGCTCACTCAACGAAACTGAAAGAAGAATATAATACCATAGCTTTGGTCTTGCAGAAAATAAAGTATTACGAACATCAATGGATGATTTGTGTAGACTTAAAAATGGTAAACTTTCTTCTTGGGCAGCAAAGTGGTTACACGAAATATCCGTGTTTCTTGTGCCTCTGGGATAGTAGGGACAAAACACACCACTGGGTTAGAAAAGATTGGCCTCAGAGAGAAAACATGGACGTTGGGGAAAAGAATGTCATTAACGACGCTTTGGTTGAAAGAGAAAAAATCATACTTCCTCCGTTACATATAAAGTTGGGCGTAATGAAGCAATTTGTAAAGGCTCTTGATAAGAATGGGTCTTGTTTTGCATATATAGGGGTAAAAATGCATCAGTTGAGCACAGAAAAACTCAAAGCAGGGATATTTGACGGCCCACAAATAAGACAATTAATTAAGGATCCTGCCTTCATAAATTCAATGAATCAAGTTAAACGAGAAGCTTGGACATCATTTGTTGCAGTTGTAGAAAATTTTCTAGGCAAACATAAAGCTCAAAACTATGTTGAAATGGTTAACAAGATGCTTAATAGTTTCAAATCCTTAGGGTGCAATATGAGTATTAAAATACACTATTTACACAGCCACTTAGACCGTTTCCAGAAAATTTAGGAGACATGAGTGAGGAACAAGGTGAAAGATTTCACCAAGATATTAAAGTTATGGAGGACCGCTACCAAGGAAGATGGGACATGCACATGATGGCAGATTACTGCTGGAGTTTAAAAAGGGACTGTTTAAAAAAACATTCAAGAATGTCGCGGAAAAGAAGCTTTCCAAGTGTTGAGTGACTATTTCATTTCTTCAATGTTTTTTTTTGTTTGTAAGTACGACATAATATTGTGTTTTGTATAACTAAAATAAAAATTTCTTATCTACTTTTGTTTACTATACTTACGGATTTGAGTTACAATAATGTAACTTATATTTCTCTAAAAATTGTATATCTTAAAAATTTGAGCTCCTAGGTACAAATGAATACGTTATTTGAATTCAGAACATCAAATTGATATAGAATCAGCTCAAAAAAAACCTCGACACCAAAACAGCTGTTCCCCTGTGTAATTTATTGTATGCCCGTTAATATCATGCAAACAAAAATTTTGTTTTTAAGTTTGACAAATTAGAAAGCAACAAAAATAAAAACCATTAGTATCATCGGAAACCTGAAACTCTCCTCTTCAAAAATCTATTTTTTATTCTTTTACACTATGAAAACAAGTAATATCGATTAGGGGTGCGTATAGAGTTTCAAATTAACCTCTTCGCTGCGCTACATTTTTTCAATCACTTATCCGAATATTTAATAAATTCTCACACTAATAAAAAAACTTGGAAAAAAAATCGATTCGATATCCTTTCTATTTTTCGAGATATTACCGAAAACCAAATTTTTGATTTTATTTTAGATTTTGTGGGCTTAGCGTACATCAAACTTTTTTTTATCGTATTCTACGTTCAAAAAACTACTTGTGTGCCGAAATGCGGTCTGTTAACATTTAATGAGAGTTCAAAACCCCTAGCTATCGCATTAAGTTGTATATGTATATTAAAATTTCTGTACCTATGTCTATTTTGAATTTATATTGAAACGGAAGTTACTTTCCGAATAGGTCTGGAAAAATAAAAAATTATTAATGTAATAAATATGCTCCTTAAAACTAAGTTAAAATAAGTTAACAGCTGAATTTAATTCTAATTAATAACATACCAAAATTACATGTTTTTTCGTTGATCTGGTAGTTAATAATAATAATTTTTTCATAAAGATGAAAATACACTAATATTTAAATAATTACGATGTGGTTTTCTCCTAGACTAAAAAACAATATAAACTGGAACAGAACAAAAGAAAAAATATAGGGGGAGTGGTGTTATGTCTATCTAGACAGCCACTCGGCTACATTTAATTAACAAGGATTTCCATATCCATTAGCACAGTGTTTTCCTTTTGGTCCTGTTTTCGTTAGTGTCAGTGCTACGAAAATATACTCAAATTTTTCCAACCTGTTTGTAGGATACAGGAGAATAACTTGTTTTCTAATATTGTTTACGTCAAGAAAGTTAATATAGGTGTCTTAACATTTATCAGCCAAAGTGACAAGGACATAAATACACGATGTGTGCGTTACACTTTTTTTAATAATAGGTTGGCGAAAACATAACGGACCCTTTTAACTCAAAATTGAAACCACGTTTTTTCATATTTTAAATGAAGTTTTGATAGATAACTTCTTGCAATTTTTCTGGTAGAACCATTATCCTATCTCTGGAGAACTTCTGGGATTTCTGAGTGAAAAACTGAACCGAGCATCTTTTAAGGTCAACTTTCCACCATTAAGAGCGTTCTGTAGAAACCGGGATAAATGCTAGTCTGACGATCTACTCATCATACACACCTGTCCATATGTTTTTCTCGAAATTGCCATTTTCCTCTTCAATTTTGCTAGATCAGGACAAAACACTGAAGATGCGGTAATGAAAAGAAACTGAGATACCACCAGCTGTGTTCACGGTTGCAAATATTCAGTAAACACAGGGTGGTCCCCAATCTCGTCCCATCAAGTGCTGCTGATTAACTGGAGTATTCCTGGGAAAAAATAATCTAAACGCTAACAAACACTAAAAATGGAAAGGGTGAATTTAAGCGGACCATGGGAGACGAATAAAGCGACAAAGTTTATATGAGATATTTAATGTGATCTATCGCTCTAGCTTTGTCTACCGAATAGACTAGAGTGGCAATATTCAGAAAACATTGTTGTACCCGACCGTTGCTTTATTGGTTGTAAGTCGATCAAAAATAACACGTGATAAAACTTCCTTAAGTAAATTTTATAAAACTTATTAGCTTGGTATGGATATAATAATATCAATGTTCGCAATTGTTAATAATAATGCCTTTTATGTCTTTTATTAATTAACTAAGAATAATAATAATGTAATAAGGTCTTCTCTAGCTGACTGCCTATTATTTTATACATTTACTCTTTAAAATTTACCGTAGGAGTACTCTTAAGTTTAGCTAACAAATATTTACCTATCATCCTAATGATTACAGAGTTTGGCGACTTCTCGGCGCCATCGAGAAGTTTACAAAGAAAATATAATTAACTTCTCTATTGAAAATGAATGACAGTTTGGTGCAGTTTTTTGGCTGATAAGGTAATTTTATACAGGATATATTTAACGAAATCGATCTAAATTAATGCCACAACTTAAAATATCCCTTTCACATACTTGAAAAAGTCTTAATTATAGTCGGTCAAGTAAAAACGTGTCGCCTATAACTCGTCGGTAAAAGAAATTCCTTTTTTTAGGTTATTGTTGGCATCCCTGCAAACAGTGTTTTGTGTTTTTCATTTATGGTTAAATAGAACATTATCGAACATAAGTGCTGCATACGCTTCGCGCCTCGAGGCTGTGTTCCTATATAATCATCCAAAATATCCAAAAATGGCGCCTACAGCGCGTGTTAAGTATATGGGCAAATCGGGGGCTTTAGTTGACAAGTGAGTAAAACGATACTCTCAGTTAAAAAAATGTTGATGATCTACCAGAACGTGGTTCGAGAGGAATAGTGTCAGAGAATGACAAAAAAACCGGTCAAGTGCAAGTTGAACTTGCACAATTAGTGTTCCGTACGTTGATTGTTTTTAAAATAAAAATTTTTGTTAGGGTGGTATAAAGTGATCAGTGACTTCACAAAACACACCCCAAATGAATTTTCAACAAAGTTTGTTTCCCAATCTTTACTGAAAACTGGTGACCTTGAAAATTTTTGTTTTTTTTTTATTACACCAAATAAATTATTAAAGGTAATGCACTCGTGATAATTTTCGTGCAATCTATACCCCGTGGAGAATATTCCAGAATTTTTTTCAAAATTTTTTGATCAGTATTTTTCGAGATAAGGTAGGGACAGCGATTTTTTAAAAGTAATACGAAGAAAAGTGTGCGCAAGTATTACATTATATATATATATATATATATATATATATATATATATATATATATATATATATATATATATAATATATATTTTACTCGTGTTTTTCACAAGCTTTCATTTGACACCACACTCGATGACCTAGTAAAAAAAATTTTTTTTCACTTCCGATTTCACCCTCAAAACGAACCTCTTAAGTCAAAATTTATGTTACGGTGGTATAAAAATGATCAGTGACTTCACAAAACACACCCCAAATGAGTTTTCAACAAAGTTTGTGTCCAATCTTTACTGAAATCGGATGACCTTGAAATTTTTTGTTTTTTTTATATACCATATAAATTATAAAAGGTAATGCGCTCGTGATAATTTTCGTTCAATCTACACCCCGTGGAGAATATTCCAGAATTTTTTCGAAATTTTTTGATAAGTACTTTTCGAGATAAGCCCCGGGACAGCGATTTTTTGGGTTTCGCAAATTTTTAAAAATAATACAAAGAAAAGTGCGCGCAAGTATAATATTATATATATATTTTTTACTCGTGTTTTCACAAGCTTTCATTTGACACCACACTCGATGACCTAGTAAAAAAAATTTTTTTTCACTTCCGACTTCACCCCCCAAAACTAACCCCTTAAGTCAAAATTTAATTCTCAAAACTACATGGCTCTGATGAGGCCATCAATTCCTATATTATTACCAAATTTCACCTTTCTATGCCAAACAGTTTCCGAGAAAATCGGGTGTGACAGACAGACAGACAGACACCGAAGTGATCTTATAAGTGTTCCGTACGGAACACTAAAAAGGACTATTAATATTACTGGAGGCAAATGCCGTAAAACTTTCATGATTTTTGGAAATTTTTGGGTACAGCTTGGAAATCCATTTAACTACTTTGAAACAGTGCCAACATAATGTAAACGAGTTTTCTCAGCATAGTTTTGACCGCAATGTCAATTTTCTTCTATTTTAGTGCATTTTTTCATATTTTAACGCTTTCGGCTCACTATTTCTTAAATATCTCAGTTTCTGTTCGTTGTTTTGCGACAAAAAAAATCATTTTACTTATAATAAAAGTGCCTAAAAAACTGCGTAGATTGTATTAAAAAATACTAAGTACATAACCTAAAAAAAGTCTTTACTACGTCAAATTGAAAAATGGTTTTTTACGGGTAACTTCCTTTCAATTCGATATTACGGTTTCAAATTATACGAAAATATAGCTTTTATATTAGCAAAAAAGTGTGCCAAATTTTATTAAAAATATTAAGAGTATTGGTCAAAATTCGCATTTTACTCCAAAACTTATTATGGATTTTTTTTGTGGGCAAAAGGTCGTAGAAACCTTTTTTTTTAAATATGCGAAATTTTATGCTCTTCAAGATGGTTAGAACGAAAAATAGAAAATATACAAAATACTAGCTTATTTTTCAATTTTTTTTTTTCAAATTTATGTTGCGAATGCATTTATTCTTTCTTAAACCATTTCCCGGTTCCTTCAAAACTACATCATCAAACTTTTCCCACAGTCTCTTTTAAATATTTATAGAGTTATTATTTATTTTTTACATAAATCTTTTTTTTCTTCGTAAAGATGATCGTCTTGAAATTTCTTGGTGCATGTGCAATCATGAGGGACCAAACACTGTCTCCTCTCATGCTATAAAACGTATTTTTTCCATATATATATAATATATATATATATATATATATATATATATATATATATATATATATATATATATATATATATATAAATATATATATATATATATATATATATATATATATATATATAATATATATATATATATATATATATATATATATATATATATATATATATATATATATATTATATATATATATATAATATATATATATATATATATATATATATATATATATATATATATAAATATATTTATATATATATAAATATATTTATATATATATATAAAAAATATATTTATATATATATAAATATATTTATATATATATATATATATATATATATATATATATATATATATATATATATATATAAATATATAAATATATTTATATATATAAATATATATTTATATATATATATATATATATATATATATATATATATAAATTATTCTTAAGACCTAATAACAAAATTGTTGAAATTATGTAATAATGAAAAAAAATAAACTGGGACACTAGTAGCAAAATTAATGGTGTAACTGGGACACTAGTAGCGTGTGTTGCCTCCTCTACTTCAGATGACAGCGGTTATGCGCCTAGGTATGCTTCTAATTAAATTTTGGATAAAATCTTGAAGAATTTGCTCCCATTCTGTGATAACTGCATTTTCAAGTTCCCTCAGGTTTCTAGGTGCAGGTATATGACGTTTCACATTTTTCTTAAGGTGGTCCCATACATGTTCTATCGGATTCAGAACCGGCTTTTTGGTGGCCATTGCATAATCGGTATATCAACTTGATTAAGATAATCGAGTACCTCCTAGCCATGTGAGGTCGAACGTTGTCTTGCAATAAACAGGAAATTGGGCCCCACAAAATGACCGAAAGGCATCACATGTTCTATTACAATTTTCTCAAGATAGTAGTCAGCATTCATGGATCTCGTACAGACAGGAACTAACTCTGTGCGAGCATCAAAGCAGATGCCACCCCAGAACATAACAGAGCCACAGCCGAATGGAATCCTTGTTTTAGACTAACCATAGTTTCATCTGTGAAGAAAACTTGTTTCCAATCATCCACAGACCAGTTTTCGTGATTTCGAGCAAAACGTAACCTGGCAACTCTGTTCTCTCTAGTAAGCAAGGGCGCAGTGGCTGGTCTCCTACTGTTTAATCCAGCTTCATTTAACCGTCTTCTAACTGTTTTAGAAGAAATTGTGACATTACTTTTAAAGAAAATCTATCGCATTATTACAGAAAATTGTTTATCTTCTAAAAAAATCCTTTAAAACTGTAAATCTAAACGAACTGTTTTGATTTATGTCATGAACAACGAAACAAAATATGCATAGCCTACGATTCAAATACTCGATAAACTTTAAAACTGACATAAGAAAAAGATAAATTAATTTTCAGATTGTTGCGTTAATTTTGTCCAGGAGTTTATATATATATATATATATATATATATATATATATATATATATATATATATATATATATATATATATAATAGGTGTTTCAGTTAATAATGTCGATTTTGCTAAAAGACGACGTTACTAATACACTTGTTGGTATAGACTAGTGACATCTATGACATTTTAGAAGGTAAACATACGCCATTAAAAGCCAGTTCGTGATTAATTGTCATTGTGCGAAAAACATAGTTCTTCACAGCTTTAAATATGTCGTGTTTCATACAAGACACTGGATACAAAAACATTGGCCTGCGATAGATGCTTTGGTCGTTGGTGAAAGAAATGTGATAAATGAGCCCTTGGTTTCGCGAAAAAAAAAATCATTCTTCCACCTTGCACATAAAATTAGGGCTAACGAAGCAGTATTCAAAGCTCTGGACAAAAATGGTCAATGTTTCCATGTTATTTCTCAAAAATTTCCTGGATTAAGTACTAAAAAAGTAAAAGCAGGCATTTTTGATGGGCCCCAAATACGTCGATTGATTAAAGACTCCACTAATTTTAAGACATCTATGACTGAAGTTGAACGACTTGCGTGAAAATCTTTTGTAGCGGTTATACAAAATTTCCTCGGAAATTACAAGGCTGAAAACTATGAACAGTTAGTTGATGAAATGCTTCATAACTTTAAAAATTTAGGCAGTCATATGAACATAAAAATACAGTACCTTATTAATCATATAGATCATTTTTAACATAACCTAGGAGATTTGAGCGAAGGACAAGGGGAACGTTTCCACCAAGATATAAAAACAATGGAGAACAGGTATCAAGGCAGATGGGACATTCATATGACGGCATACTATTGCTAGGGACTTATGCGAGATTGTCCAAGACAATTTCACTTTAAAAAATCACTTAAAAAAAAATTTCTTCATGTAGAATGTTAAAATAAAGCCATATTTTTGTAAAAAGGCATTTTTTTCTATCTCATTAACTAGAACTGATACAAAAAAAAACAGTAACATTTTTGTCATCACCTTATCAGACATTCTTAAAATTAGGTCTAAAATCCTAGGCACCAAAATGCGTGTAGGCCAGTGATATCAACCCACGAGCCTGGTCAATTTCCACTAAGCGATTGGTTTAGCGCACCGTGACACATCCTATGAAGACCCATGTTTAGGGACGCCTTTAGGAAAAAGGTTTATCTTTACCCACAATTTGAATGCTGAAACAAGAAGGCATTAGTACCGACTACCAAATTGTGGCTTGTCGATAAAAATAAGGTAAATAAGAGTAAAACGTGTAGTCAGTGGAAAGGGAAATCCGGTATCGTCTCACTAGATTGGCTATGCCGAACGCGAGGTCAGACATCAAGCAGAAGCTTCGTAGTAAAACGTGAAGCAGCTGTCACGGCAAATTTGGAAATCGTGGCCCCGAGAAGACGCGGAAAATCTCGTCAAAAATATACCCCGAAGATGCCAGGCGATCATCGACGTTGATGGAGTCTGAACGAACTATTGAGTCAGTAGAATTTTCATGGCAATCCTTTACTGTCGAAGGACGTAAAAAACTTTTAAAATACATTTTTCATGCACGACACGTTTTTAGTTGACCAACTGTATATTGCATTTGAAATATGCTGGTTCTATTAATAAGGCTATCAATTAAAATGCCTAGATCAAAGTATTTCAAAACGGTTGATATTGTAAAATCACGTAGAAAACTTATATCATTTTATATCTACGTAGTAAAAAATAATTTACATGAATACAATTTTAAAGAATGTATGTTACACGCACGCACAAATATTATAAATATTACATTAACAGCATAACAAATACTCCTAATAAGATTACCATATATTCAGAATGAGCATGTATAAAAACTATATCAAGGACACCATAAACACCTTAAAATCAAAATAATCATAGAGTACACATTTGAAGAAACGTAACATAATACATTTTTACAATTCAATTGCTTAGAATGTCAGGTGGTTATATTTATGGTGACATGATTTCTTATCTATTACTTAAAAAAAAGACTCATATTCCCCCAATATAGAAACGTGGATATCGACATCGCCGGTAAGCTGGGCGGAAAAATTCTGACAAAAATTATTTTAGAATAATAAGTTAATATTAAACAAGTAACTTACAAATTTTAATTTACGGTTGTATAGTATAAATAAATGTTAGTTAAGGCAGCAGAGAATTACTATAAAATACTGTTCTTGGACGTGATCTCTCAATAACCAAGCTGCACGTACAATATACGGGGGATACCGGGCAGTAAATGAGCCTAACATATAGAAAAATGCATGGAAAAAAGAGCTTTATTTTTAATCTTCCTATAGCTTTAATTTAATTTTTCCATTCCTTCAAAAAAGTAATCTGATGCCTTATTTAAAATGCCCCTGCACGCTTGGCATTACCTATTCTTGATATCACGTTTCTTTCCAAATTCCCAAAGAGATAATTATCATTGGGTGCTAGGTCAGGACGGTAGGGTGGATGATTAATTTCTTCAAATTCAGCTTTGCGAATAACACGTTTTGCAACTGGGCTGTGTGTATGGAGGCGTTGTCGCGAATAAGCAAAATACTGCTGGAAACTTTTCCAAGCCGACCGTGCCAATTAATTCCCTTTGTGGCTCAGAAAATGGTGGCCATCACTTTTGCTGCCAGTAGGTACAGAGTTGCTATGCGCTGCACTGATTCCTTTTGTGATACGGGATCCTACTGGTAAATTAAAATTCCATCAGAGGTTATAATATTATTGTTAATTTGTTTTCGGATTCCGTGTAAAGCAACAAACTCACGACAACATTTTACATGGTGATTGCGTTCAAGGGAGTGTCAGCATTCCTGGTATCCACCGTGCTCTCACTTTACTCAAATGATTATGTAAACCTTCGTCAATATGTTCCTTACTAATCTTTACTTCATTTTTTGTCTCCTTATATTACATGGGGGGAAAAGTCCTGAGATTTTTGAAGAAAAAAAAAACAATGCTTTTGCCGAAAGTCGAACTTTCCTCCACTTATTACAGTAATCTCTCAACATTTGGATACCTTTCATATTAGTACGATTTGTCGAGCTCTCTCCCAGTTTCCCATTCGACTTGTTTATTTCTAAAATAAGTGAAAACGGACGAAGTCCATATCTCAGCCGTTTACCCACCATTCTCTTATTAGTCAAATCCATCCTGAGATGAGTTTCGCTGTATCACGGCTCGTCAGTTAGGCTAGGATTGACAAACAAGAGAACAGAACTTATTGATACTTATCCCAGAAATTACGGAACACGATGGCAGGATACAACGAATTGTATTAAGTACTCATACCCTATTACTCTATTGACTGCAGCAGCTTTCTAGCCAGTGGTCTCGAATGTCAAACTGCGAAATCGGTAGAGTTGCCCACTAATATCGGTATATTTGTACCAAAAATCGGTATATGAAAAAAAAAAATATTCAATCAAAATTTGTTTATTTTAAATTTCTTTACCTTTGTAAAATAATAGGAACTTACAGAATATACTAAGTATACAATTAAAACTAATAACAATAATTTTTTTTTTACAATATTTTATATATGAGTGAATAAAAACACCAGTGAATACTAGTAAAACAAAATGAAAACGAAATAACAAAAAGATAACAGACTAAGTCATTTGTAATTTGTTTATTGCCAAAGATATCTAACATCAAATAGGTATATAAACCTAAATTTAATTAATTTTTTACGATTTTTAGCATCATACCAATATTCTTTAGGCATAGCCGCAGTCATCTTTGAACTAATTTCGAAGTCATAACAATTACCGTCATTAAATAGTCGTCTTGTATGTAATAGACCAGTGATTGACTCAGTAGATAGCTTATTTCGCTGTTTTGTTTTCATAAGATGAGAGATGCGAGAATATGCGCTCAACATTAGCGGATGAATGGGGCAGTGATAAAATAGTAAAGATGAAAGTAGACAACAACGAAAACATTTGAGTGTCATCACCATACTTTAGTGAACTGACATTATCCCAAGATAGTTCTATGTCATTAGAAAATGTTTTGATATGTTCACAATTTCTTAAAATACGCCACTCTGTATCAATTTGTTGGAAATCATTGTTTAATATTGGGAAAGAGTCTACTAACAGGAATTATTTCTACGACTTACTTGCAGCCAGCCTGAAAATTCTTCTTCCCATTTTTGTACTCACGCTTGCACTCGACTTCGATGACATTTTGACTTGGTATTATAACAATATTTTTGGTAGATACTACTAGTAGACGCTATTAGTAACTCGGAGAAAGTTTTCCTTCTAAATAATGAAAATTAATAAAACAATAAAATTCGTTTATATAGACAAGCGAATTAGATCGGGGGATCCCCTAAAAACGTCGAGTTACGAGTTGTAGGACACAAGGGTATTCCCCAAAAGATATCGGGAACATTCTGCAATAACTATTTACCATACAATCGAGGGATTAGCCGTAAAAACATAAACGAAAAGGGTTGCCAACTTGAAAATGTAAAATCGATAAAAAAAATCGGGAGAATTTCCTTGTATTCTCAGAAATCGTGGAAAAATCGTTAAATTTCGGTATTTCGGTAATACAGACCCCATATCGATAAAAATACCGAAAAATCGGTAAGTTCGAGACTACTGTTTCTAGCTGACAGTCTAGTGGGTAAATTGTGGAGATATGGACTTCGTCCGTTTTCAGTTATTTTACATTTATACGCCTGAGGAGGATCCCTCGAAAAGCGCTACCTGCTTTTAAGCGTTGACTGTGCCAACCACTCTATCGGCTAGAAAGCTGTTATTCATTTGAGCCAAACCCCTTTTTAGGTCACCTTTTCAAATTTGGAAAGAGGTAATAATCGCCGGGGGCCAGATCTGGTGAATACAGCAGATGCGGAAGCAATTCATAGCTCAACTGATCCAATTTCACCATCGATTTTATGAACTTGTGACCTGGTACATTATTTTGGTGAAACAACACTTTTTCTTCACTAAATGCGGCCTTTTTTTCTTCATTTCACCACTCAAACGTTCCAAAAACCAGCGTAGTAGTCTCCGGTGATTATTCGTCCCTTCTCAAGATAGATAGGTCAGTATTATTCTATGCCCATTCCGAAAAATACTTGCCAAAACCTTTTCAGCTGATATCTGTGTTTTTGGACGCTTCGGTCGGCTTTCATGCAGTTCTAGCCACTCTGCCGACTGCCTGTTGGACTCATTGGCATATAGTGGTGAATTGATGACAATAGCGTCATGAAAATTTTACACGAATCTTCTGAGAGTTTACATCTCTTCGAATGTCTCGGGACTTTGCACCCCATGTAGTATGAATTCTACGATCCTGAGTCACTAACTGCTCTATGTGAAATATTTTCTTTCATAACTACTGGCTGATATAGACCAGGAAGGTTATTATCTTCAGTTTACTCTCCTCCTCATTGGAATATACGGATGCATGATTTAACAGTAGCGTACGACGGTATAGACCCCTCATAAGTAACCTCTAAATGTTCTTGAATTTCTTTAGAACCTTTTTCCTTTACTAGAAGGTATTTTAGTACTAAATATTTCGATTTTCGAAAATTTTTGTTTTTACGAGACATTCCGTTGCTTTACGAAAAAATACTTCTAAACTATACATATACTATGTTTCAGAGTCATGTGTCCAGCATTCGGTGGCTTGGCAGAAAAAGTGGCTTAGCCTAGGCTCACTTTCCATCAGGCATCCCTTATATGTATGTAAAAACATATAACATACAAGGTTTTATAATTTCAACGTATTTTTTATTTTTAACATTTTTACTCGGCTACCCTATATAACACAGAATCTTACAATTACGTACAGACCATTATTTACAGTATGAAATATTAAAATAAATAATACTTACAATCTGCTCGAAGGTTCCAACGATGCCTCGTCCCCCTCAATCCTGTAAACCTTTCCTGACATTACATATTCAAAACTGTCAGCTCTAGAACCTTCTGTATCTAGACCTTGCGGGTTCCAATCTCCACTGTCGGGGTAACCGTCTTCACGAAGGGTGGTTGCGAGTACTAGACGGAACTTGTCACCTGAAACAGAACAAGCTAATAAAATACTCGTATATATAGACGCCAAGCCAAATACTTTGACAACCTGGTCAAATATTGTCAAAATTTACGGTTCGGCGCACACGCTGTTCTTGTTTAAGTTCTGCTCTTAGAGGAAGATGCCAATTAGATCAGTGCGTTCACCAGTTAATCTTATAGAATGCCCATAATAGTGTCTACCCCATATAAGTGTTATAAAACAACCTTTGGAATGGTCCAAACTAGCGTCCCACAAATACTTTTTCTATTAGTCATTAACTAGGGCGTTTTTGAAAGAACCATAACTAATAAAACCTAGAAAACGGCGTTTGACGTCAAAATCAATCAAGTAACGACTATTCTTGATAATATGGTGAAGTAACTTCTCTTCACGTTGTATGTACAAATTGTGGCGTCATTTACACCATAGACTAAGGAAAAATGTTATAAAACTATGTAACTCAATGTAAATTTTAGACAATCAAAATAAACATGTGTTTGCTATGCCAGGGTTTGCAGAATTTTTCTGTAGACTTTGACTATACGTAGTTTACAGATATGTATTTATAATATGTAATATAGCGTGTAGGGCTTGGATTCTTATTATATTATCAAAGTTTTCTATATGTTTTTTTTTTCTTTTTCTTTTATTTTTTTTTTTTTTTGGTACTGTATTTTCTTTTGTTTCTTTTTTACATTGGATTAGGCTTAAATAAAGACTGAAATGGTTGAGTGTAAGAGTAGCCTATGGCTAAACTCCGCCATTTCTTCTTCTTTTGCGGTAATTGTAATTGTGTGTACATTTGGAAATTGTGTATTATATATGTTTTCCTTTTTTTGTATTACCTTTGTTTTGGTTTTGTGGATACCGAATTAACGACGATATTTATTTATTTTTTATTTATAAAAGTCCCTTACTTTCTATCTTAACGAATTTAACCAGTTTTGCCCTCTCCAGTTTACCAGGTGTACAAGTATGAAATACGGATTTCAGACAACAGATGGTGCACCAATGTAGTTTATGCTATAAAGATTTGACACTGCGCCATTTTGTTGTGTGCGCACGAGTAATAAATTGGAAAAGTGTGTGCATAGTGTTGTGTTGTTATGTTCAATATGTCGAAATTTATACCGAACAAAGAGCATTCGCGAACACCATTAATTTTTTATTTACATTTGAAGAAAACTGCTGTTGAATCATACTGATTACTTCGAGAAGCTTATGGTGAACATGCTCCATCGCAAGATACGTGTAAACGATGGTTTCGGCATTTCAAAAGTGGTGACTTCAATGTTGCAGACAAGGAACGTGGAAAACCGCCAAAAAAATACGAAGATGTGGAATTGCAAGCATTGTTGGATGAAGATGATTCGCAAACACAAAAACAACTCGCCGAGCAATTAAGCGTTAGTCAACAAGCTGTTTCCAATCGGCTACGAGAGATGGGAAAGATTCAGAAGACCGGTAGATGGGTACCACATGAGTTGAACGACAGGCAAATGGACAAGCGCAAAAACACGTATGACATTTTGCTCGCTCGGTACAAAAGGAAGTCGTTTTTGCATCATATAGTTACAGGGGATGTTAGATTAGATTTGTTTAGAGGCGCATCAACTGCTAGGGTTATTTTGCTTACAGGGGATGAAAAGTGGATTTATTTTGAGAATTCCAAGCGCAAAAAATCATGGGTAGACCCAGGCGTACCATCCACATCGACCGCAGAAAGACGATGCTCTGTGTTTGGTGAGACCAAAGGGGCGTGGTCTATTATGAGCTGTTAAAACATGGGGAAACGGTTAATTCTAAACGTTACCAACAAACAAATGACCGATTTGAACCGTTCGCTGCTTGAAAAAAGGCCAGAATACCGAAAGAGGCAACACAGAGTCATTTTTCTTCATGACAATGCTCCATCACACGTGGCAAAACCAGTTCGCGACACGTTGGAAGCACTCAGCTGGGGAGTTCTACCCTATGCGGCTTACTTACCATACTTGGCTCCTTCCGATTACCACTTGTTCGCATCGATGGGTCAGGCACTTGCTGAGCAGCGCTTTGGTTCGTAAGAAGATGTGAAAAAATGACTCCCTGAATGGTTCGCAACAAAAGGGAAAGATTTTTACTGGCGTGGTATTCACAAATTGCCCGAAAGATGGGAAAAATGTATAACAAGCGATGAAGCATACTTTGAATAAAGCATTTTTTATCATTCTTCCGAATTTAACATGTTTTTTTAGAAAAAGAATCCGCATTTCATACTTGTACACCTGGTAAATATAAACCGCCCAAATGCAAGTGGGACTTGCGCAATTAGAGTTCCGTACCGTGATTGTTTTTAAAATATTTTTCTCCGATCTTTGTTTTTTTACACCAGACAAATTATTAAAGGTAACGCACGCGTGATATTTTTTATTCAACCTTATTCAATTCAACCTTATGGAGAATATTCCAAAATTTTTTCGAAATTTTTTGATTAATATTCTTAGAGGTGAGGGGGACAGTGATTTTTGGTATTTTTTCAAAATAACATAAAGAAAAGTAAGCACGAATATTACACCATATGTATTTTTGAACTCGTGTTTTCACAAGCTTTCATTTGACACCCCACCCATTGACTTTGAAAAAAAATTCACTTCCGATTTCACCACTGAAAACTAACCCCTTAAGTCGAAATTTGGCTACACGGCCATTGGTCCATCACTTCCTATATTTATGACAAATTTCAACTTCTTATGTCGATTAATTTCGGAGAAAATCGGCTGTGGCAGACAGACAGACAGACACCGAAGTGATTCCACACACTAACAAAGATGTGAAGTTATAAAAACAAAGCATATTTGAAATTTGGTGCTTCAAAAACAGTTTCTTGCCAAATAACACACTATCAGGAGTTTAAATTTTTTACATACATTAAAAATCACTAGATTTTTAAGTATTAACTACATTACAACACAGTCGTTTAACTATAATACAAAACGATCCGGTATAGTTTTTAGATGTTTTTGCGATTCGTGAACGCAAACTGATTTACATTTCCCAGTAGAGTGCACAGCACTGCTCAATATCCTAAACGTTGTCAGTCACTTACTGCACGCATTTTTTTTCTGGATGTATTGGTGAACGCAATTTTGATTAAGAGAAGTACGCAGAAACATACAAAATAAAGATGTTGTTCAAAGTTTAATCTTTACATAATATTTAAATAACAAATTTTGCAAGAAAAAAATATTTTGTCTGGCACGACCGTTTTATTTAACAACAGCCCTTGTTATTTTTTGGCTTAAAAACCTAGTTGCCTAAGGAAAACATTTTTAATCAAAAACTATGTACCAGGAAAAAAAAAAAGATGGCGCTTCCGCAACACTGTTCAAAGAGGCGCCCAAAAAGAGCCGGTAAATGGAATCTTTACCAATTTTTAAAAATGTCTTAATTAAGAAATAACCGATCAAGTGCAAGTTGAACTTGCATAATTAGTATTCCGTACGTTGATTGTTTTGAAATAAAAATTTTTATTACGGAAGTATAAAATGATCAGTGACGTCACAACCATCCCAAATGAGTTTTCAACAAAGTTTTTTTCCGATCTTTAGTGAAAACTGATGACCTTGAAATTTTTGTTTTTTTTCATATACCAGATAAATTATTAAAGTAAATGCGCTCGTGATAATTTTCGTTCAATCTGTAGAAAATATTCCAGAAATTTTTCAAAATTTTTTGATCAGTACTTTTCGAGATAAGGGGGAGGGACAGCGACTTTTCGCACTTTTTTAAAAAATAATGCAAAGAGAATTGTGCGCAGGCATTACATTATATCTGTTTTTTGAACTCGTCTTTTTACAAGCTTTCATTTGACACCCTACTCGATGACCAGGTAATTTTTTTCACTTCCGATTTTACCCCCCAAAACTAACCCCTTAATTCAAAATTTAACTTTCAAAACTACACGGTTCTAATGAGGCCGTCAATTCCTATATGAGTGCCAAATTTCAACTTTCTACGTCAAATAGTTTCGGAGACAATTAGGTGTGACAGACGGACACACAGACACCGAAGTAATCTTATAAGTGTTCCGTACGGAACACTAAATAAAGTAGGGCATGTTTTTTTACTTGACCAAAGAAATCACTCATTTTAACGATTTTTATAACACTCTGTATATAAATATTAGTTGAAACTTCATTAGATTAAACTTTCAATAAATTTAAATTCTGGAAGTACGTCAACACTAATACGTTTGACCGATTTTTTAGTAGTAGATCCAGTCAACCAATATTCACGACAGGTTAGATCCGGAGGCTTGGAAGTTATTATTGGTAACGTGGTGAGAATAGGGCGTGGGCGAATTGATTTTGTCATTTTTAATAAACTAGCAGGGCCCGTGGCTCCGCTCGCGTGGACTTGATTCACTACTATCGTCACTGCTTATTCCTTATGTTACCCAACGTAATAAAATATCTCCCATTATTTCTCCTTATCTCCCAATATTTCTCCTTATTTCCCATTATCTTTACATAATTTCCATTATCTAGGTTTATCTCTGCTCATCTCCCATTATTTCTCCTTATCTCCCATTATTTCTCCTTATCTCCCATTATCTCACCATAACTCCCATTATCTAGTCTTATCTCTGCTTATCTCCCATTATCTCACCTTATCTCCCATTATCGAGGCCTATCTCGACTTATCTCCCATTATTTTTCATTATTTCCCATTATCTCACCTTATCTAGGCTTATATCGAATTATATAGAACATATGTATAAATTTATAAAAACACGTAAATCGGATAAGTGGTTCTTGAGTGATAAGCGCACTAACGGACAGACAGATAGACAGAGAGACGTTGCATTTTATATATATTATATTCTTTGCTACATGATATTGTTCCATATTTAATGCTTTAGGGAGTGTATTGCAAGAGAACGCGCTAGCGGCAAACTTTTCTCCGACTTAATTCACTATTATCGTCACTGCTTATTCCTTATGTCACCTAATAAAATATATCCTATAACCTGGCCAGAGAACATACGTATGGTTAAAAAAAAAGCACGTAAATCGGATAAGTAGTTCTCCAGTGATAAGCACACTAACGGACGGGCAGACAGACAGACAGACGGACAGAGAGACATTGCATTTTATATATATTATAGATATTCTCTGCTACATAATATTGTTCCATATTTAATGGTTTGGACTGTGTCTTGCAAGAGAACGCGCTAGCGGCAAACTTTGTCCGACTTCATTTACTATTATTGTCACTGCTCATTCCTTATGCTACCTATCATAATAAAATATAGCCTATAACCTGGCCGGAGAACATATGTATGTTTAAAAAAAAAAGTACGTAAATCCGATAAGTGGTTCTCCAGTGATAAGCGCACTAACGGACAGACAGACAGACAGAATACGTTACATTTTATATTTATTATAGATGTAATAAAATATATACCTATAACCTGGTCAGAGAACATATGTATGAATTTAAAAAATCACGTAAATCGGATAAGTGGTTCTCGAGGGATAAGCGCATTAACGGACAGACAGACAGACAGACAAACATTGCATTTTATATATATTATAGATATAGATTATTATTATTATATAACCTGGCCAAAGAATATATGCATGAATTTAAAAAAAGACAAGTAAATCGGATAAGTGGTTCCCGCGTGATAGACGCACTAATGGACAGACAGACAGAGAGACATTGCATTTTATATATATTATAGATTATACATTACAGATATTCTTTGCTAAATAATATTGTTCCATATTTAATGGTTTAGGCTGTGTATTGCAAAGGCACGCGCTAGTGGCAAACTTATTTCCGACATTACTCACTATTTTACGTCACTGCTCATTCCTTATGCTACCTATCGTAATAAAACATAGCCTATAACCTGGCCAGAGAACATATGTATGTTTAAAAAAAAAAAAAGTACGTAAATCGGATAAGTGGTTTTTCAGTGATAGGCGCATTAACGGACGGACAGACAGACAGACAGAGAGACGTTGCATTTTATATATATTATAGAAGTGATCATGTTTTATTTACACTAACAAGGAGGTGCCGCAATTAAATTAAGCAAGCAGAGTAACTCCAAGCAGGCCAAAATAAATACCATATATCATCTGTCGCTCGTATGACCTTTGCTGATCTTTTATAGGTTAGACAGCTATGGGATCGGAATAGCTAGATGGACAGGTTTTTTCCTTTATTACTCCTGTCTTGAGTATTTTAAAAACAACAAATCTATTAAAAAAAATCTATTCATCCTTCAGCTGCACCTAAAATTTTTCTAGTTTAATTTATTCCAAACAAGGCAATCTATAACTAATAATTTTATTACAGGAAACGCCGCAATAAAAAAAACTAGTTCTTATAGAAGATTATTCTAAAAAGAACCACAAAAAAGATTGTTTTTTTTTGTTATTGTATAACCATGTATGTACATTAGCACCATATACAAGGTGTAAACTACACTTAAATTTGCAAATCAAAACTCAAACGTTTCTTTGAAGGTTATAAATGTAAAAAAAAATTAAAACAAGGTTTTTTTTTTAATTTTAAAAGATGTCTCTGAATGCCACTAATATGTGGCGTATCCAAAAAGTTACGGGCTAATACTATATAGCAAGAACGCAACACAATATCGAGTTCAGCGGTAGGTAGCGGTAGATGCACTCCTAACAACGCTGCATGACAAGTTTGAACTTGCTACCTCGTTCAATATGTTCCGTATGCACGTATATGCAATGGCAACTCTCAATTTTTGCAATGCATACGAAAAAAGGGCAGCGTGCGTGTGCATGTAAAATTTTGTTTTAAACCCGGGAAAATTGACTAAAGTGTATAAAATGCTTCAGAAAACACTTGAGGACAAAGCCCTAAACCGTACGCAAATTTTGGAGTGATTTTCACGGTTTAAATTTGGCCGAACTTCGATGGAAGACGACAAGAGTTCCAGGCGACCGTCGACTGAAACCACGCCTAAAATTATCGCCAAAGTTGAAGAAATTCCTCCTGAAGACCATCGTCAGATAATTCTAAGCATCTCTGACGACCTTGCTATTACTTAGAAAACGGCCAAAGTATTTAATCGAAAAGAGTTTCCTCCTGCATCACGATAATATACTGGTCCACACTTCGTTCTGTACGCAACAGTTTTTGACGAAGAATCCCATGACTGTCACTCCCCACCCTCCATATTTGCCTGATTTGGCAACTTATCACGTCGGGCAGTTCCTCCTCATGAAAATTAAGTTAAAGATCCGCCGCTAGATGAGGAGGAAGCGAATCGCACGAGGCGCTAGAGACAGTGCCAGCATCGGTCTTTCAAAAAATGTTGGACCAGTGGAAAAAACGTTGGATCGGTGTATTTGGGTGCTGAGGAACTACTTTGAAGGAGACGGGAGTCACGAAGCCTAAAAATAACTTCTTCAGATTTTATAACGTTAGTCCGAGAAATTTTAGATCGCACGACGTATATATTTGTTAATTTTAAATCGACTGTAAACGCTAAAACTGAATATAAAAAAACTTTACCTGCTGTGTAACTTCCTGTAAGATCGAATTATTTGCTGTTAATAATTAATAAAAAAAATATGTTTTTTTTATATACGTACGCTGCCGCGCTGTTTTAAAAAACACAGCTGGTGGTAAGTTTATTCTCTTTATGTTATAATTAGTTTTTAATACTTTTGCAGTAGCACTGATTCTTATTGCTAGTCTAGGGTTAATTTCTGTAATACCGGTCGCTGAGGTCATTGTCGTATAGTAAAAAGTAAAAAATAGCTGCGTCATTTGATGTCAAAACGCTTTCCAGCTAGGATTTTTTTCAGATTTTGGAAACAGATAATAGTTAAAGGGAGCCAAATCTGGTCAATACGCTGGATGTTTATGTTATTCATACTTTAATTGTCAAACTTTGCCATCGCCAAAAAAAAATTACTCTTTTCTTCTTTAAAGCAGGTTTTTTTCACGAATTTTGGCATCCAACTGATCCAAAAAGTTACAATAATATTCAGAGTTAATTGTTTTACCTTTCTGAAGACAGTCAGTCTATTAACAAGACACCTTCGTAAGCCCAAATAGACAAGGCGAAATCGGCGCCATCGTTGGAAAAAATTTTCTAATTGAATTTTTTTTTCATAACCTTCTCCAGGAGATGCCCCTGAAAGAGGATCAACATGTTGCCGGGCGGTAACCTGGTCCGAATTTGTTTAAACAAATTTTTTTTAAACAAAGTCCAAAAATTGAAATTTTCGCCCCGGTAAATTGGACCATTTTGAACAAAAAATGTCTCTTGTGAATTTTCTCTAAAATGCGCCGTTTTCGAGATATCGGCGATTTTAGGTGCGAGAAAACGCGAAAATGGCCACTTTCACCTCCCAATATCGGGGTCAAAAATTAAAATTTTCAATGTTGCCAAGTGTCCAAATTAAAGTTTGAGATCTCCTCTACAAATTACCGTAGGAAATATTGCAATATCTTCATTTTTAAATATTGTTTTTTTAACAGTTAACAAATTGCGTTCGAGCGCCGCGGCTGCATCGAAACTGTATACATAGATATATACGCAACGCCCGTACGTAGGCGCACGGAACTGTATACGCACTGCGATGCTCTATAAAGCTTTGTTTCTTGATTTCTTATTAAAATTAATATATTTGAAAAGTATGTAAAAAATATTATTTATTAAAGAGTAATTGTTATATCAAATTTAATTATTATAACAAATGAATATAAATAAAAATTCAATATTCGATTAGGATGGTAGAAGAATTAAAACAATTTTATGAAATATAACTTATATATATTTAATAGAATTTTCGCAAATATTTAAATTACACCCACACATGAGTATACAACTTACGTTGTTGCTTAGACTTTGTCCATTTTAAGACGAGCTGTTGCCATTAGCTTTTCCGCTGCATTATAATCAGAAAGTATATAAGTTGTACTGTCTTTATTTTTATAAATTTTTTCACAGATCATGCACTCTGCTTTTGACACACTTTTCGATCGCAATGTTGGTTTTTCTTTCTCTTCGGGTTCAATTGATAATAACTGTTTTTCATTATTAACAGCTTCATTATTTTCTGCTTCCAGTTTTTTGAGAGCATTTTCCCGACGTACAATTTTTTCTTTACTTACATAGGAAGCATAACACTTTCTGTGCCAAGAAAAAAGTTTGTTCACTGCTACTTGGATTATATAAATCGTTAAATTTTGTACTTATGTCATCTTTCCGACGATTAGCTGCTTGTTGAATTTTTTGAAATGATTCAAAATTTGGTTGTTGTACAACATCATCACACTTACCACAGAAAATGCACTTATGATCACATTTAATTCGTTTAATAGAAAAAGACATAATTACACATGTACATACTTGTAAGGGCGGAAAAGAAATGAATAAAACTATTAAAGTGTCCGACTCTTATTTAAGCAATAGCATGTTTGAACTTTTGCATGATACTTCACGTTACAGCGAGTTGCAGCGCGTATACAGTTCCGCGCGCCTACGTACGGGCGTTGCGTATATATCTATGTATACAGTTTTCGATGCGGCCGCGGGCGCTCGAACGCAATTTGTTAACTGTTAAAAAACAATGTTTAAAAATAAAGATATTGCAATATTTCCTACGGTAATTTGTAGAAGAGATCTCAAACTTTAATTTGGACACTTGGCAACATTGAAAATTTTAATTTTTGACCCCAATATTGGGAGGTGAAAGTGGCCATTTTCGCGTTTTCTCGCACCTAAAATCGCCGATATCTCGAAAACGGCGCATTTTAGAGAAAATTCACAAGAGACATTTTTTGTTCAAAATGGTCCAATTTACCTAAAAAACTTGTTCCGGGGCGAAAATTTCAATTTTTGGACTTTGTTTAAAAAAAATTTGTTTAAACAAATTCGGACTAGGTTACCGCCCGGCAACATGTTGATCCTCTTTCAGGGGCATCTCCTGGAGAAGGTTATGAAAAAAAATTCAATTAGAAAATTTTTTCCAACGATGGCGCCGATTTCGCCTTGCCTAAAAAACCTTCCCTGCTGATGAAACCGTCTTTGGTGCACTTCCACCGACTTCAATCCATTGTTTCGATTGGTTATAGTGGTGGATCCAAGTTTCATCCACAGTTATGAAACGACGCTTGAAATCCATTTTATTTTGCTTAAAACGATCCAAACAGGCTTGAGAAATAGGCATTCGAATGCGTTTTTGGCCAATTGACAACAAATGCGGTACACAACTTGCACAAGAGCTTTTTCACGTACTTTCACTCGCCGATCATCTAACACCATATCATGCCCTTGTTGAATTATTTCTGATGTTGTAGCAGTTTTTGAGGGACTTTCGCGTGGATCATCTTGGGGCTTGTACGACAAGATTTAAAAAGAGCAGCCCATTTTGTCACAGTGAAAAGTGAAGGTGATGCATCCTTATATACTTCTAACAATTTCGGATGAATTTTTGTCGGTGTTAAACCGACCGTGACTTTGTGTTGCCTCTTTCGGTCTTCTGGCCTATTTTCAAGCAGCAAACGGTTCAAATCGGTCAATTGTTGTTGGTAACGTTTAGTATTAACCGTTTCCCCCAGGTTTTAACAGCTCATAATAGACCACGACCCTCCAGTCCCACCAAACACAGAGCATCGTCTTTCTGCCAAAGAGATTCGATCTTGTGGTCGATGTGGATGATGCGCCTGGGTCTACCCATGATTTTTTGCGCTTGAGATTCTCAAAATAAATCCACTTTTCATCCCCTGTAACTATACGATGCAAAAACGACTTCCTTTTGTACCGAGCGAGCAAAATGTCACACATGCTTTTGCGCTTTCCCATTTGCCTGTCGTTCAATTCATGTGGTACCCATCTATCGGCTTCTGAATCTTTCCCATCTCTCGTAACCGATTGGAAACAGTTTTTTGACTAACGTCCAATTGCTCGGCGAGTTGCTTTTGTGTTTGCGAATCATCTTCGTCCAACAATGCTTGCAATTCCACATCTTTGTTATTTTTTTGGCGGTTTTCCACGTTCCTTGTCTGCAACATCGAAGTCACCACTTTTGAAACGCCGAATCCATCGTTCACACGTATCTTGTGATGGAGCACGTTCACCATAAGCTTTTCGAAGTAATCGGTATGATTCAACAGCAGTTTTCTTCAAATGAAAACAAAAAATTAAAGCTGTCCGCGAATGCTCTTTGTTAGGTATAAATTTCGACATATTAAACACAACAACACAACACTATACACACACTTTTCCCATTTATCACTCGTGCGCTTCTGACACTGGTTGATGACACAACAAAATGGCGCAGTGTCTAATCTTTATAGCACAAACTGTATTGGTGCACCATCTGTTGTCTGAAATCCGCATTTCATACTTGTACACCTGGTAATCCCTTTTATAACGTTTTCCGCCTTTGGTTCCTAATCGCCAGTCATCTTCTGAGAGATTCCTTGCAGACACTGCCCTTGTTATTCCTTGCAGCCACGTTATGGGTGGTCGTCCTCTTTTCCTCCTTTCTGTAGGGATCCACTCCCGAATCTTTTTGATAGTCTTTCCCTTGGCATTCGTTTTTACATTTCCATACCAAGCTAGTTGTTGTTTTGCGATATCGTTAATTATTGCGCGTTATACCTTCATTAAATTCCTTGCGTCCTCATTTCTAACATGCTCGAGTCTAGATTTACCTGCAGATCTTCTCCAAAAATCCATTTCCACTGCAAGTAGGCTGTCTTTTCACAGTTTCCAACGCCATCTATGTGTCAGGCCGAGAACTTTTTAGATAGCCTAAGTACGTACTTAATAATCATATTAGAAACGGCAATTGTAAAAAAACTTGCGGCCAGAATTCGCCACGAAAGATAACTGGTTAAAGTTTTAGAATTATGCCTACAAAACTGTCTCATCGTGATGCAAATGACGATCGAAATTAGGCAGCGGAATCCACGGCCTATATTCTTCTTAAAAAATGTCAATTGCTCTCCCAAGAAATTAATAAAAAGATGTCATTGTCTATAACCCAGAACGAACGAATTCATGAGAAATTACACGCTCTGTATATGAAATATTACCATAATAGAAGTAATAAATTAGTAGTTTGTTGTTGCGCAAAAACAAATATGTATGTAAGTGTATCGTTATGCCGTGACGACGTCACTGGGTGATTATTTATAAATCAAGTTCAAGGTCGCCGCTTGCATGTATACTAATAATGTTGCTTGCCATTTTCATTTTTAGCGTTGTCGGCAGGTTTGAAAATCTCCATTCGTATAGAAACAATAACTCGTTTAAATTTTACGATTATATTATATACTGAATCACCAGGGGCGGATTTAACAAGAAAGCATTTCGTATTTGTCAAACGTACCCCTCTGATCACAGGCAGGTGGGAACTTCTCTCACCAAAAGGCTCTGAAGGTCTTGTTAGACCTTACCGGGCGCCTCATAATGCAAATTTCTAAATTCATGTAACAATTTTTCCCAGAGACTTGCACGTAGTTCAATCATTTTACACATTTCTAGTCAGTACATCGAACAGTGAAAGATGTATGAGATTCTTGAGAAAAATTAAATAACATCGTCTGTCCGGAAAGTAATGTCACCAAGTCGATTAAAAAAAATTTATTGACCAGATCGGTATAATACATTAAGATTCTTCAAAATAGTCTCCTCCAGCGCGATTTCGAAGCTGGGAAGGCATCCTGGAAAGCCTGTTCAAGAATTACTTTTCAAGCCGTTGTACAAGCTGCTTTCACGTCGTCAATTGTTCTGAAATGATATTCTTTCAGGGGGGATTTCAAGCGGGAAAACAAAAAGAAGTCTGGGGGAGCCACGTCGGGACTGTAGGTTGGCGGGGGCAGCGGTACCACGTAGCTGGTCACGACGATGGCGGTGTGGGATGGCGCGTTGTCATGGTGAAGTTTCCAATTGCTGCTGATGTCTGGTCTGACGCGCCGGATCCTTGTTCTCAGTTTCTTGAGCACTTCCACGTAAAATTTAGAGTTGATGGTTGTCCTGGGAGGAACAAACTTCCCCTGATGTCAAAAAATACAATGAGCATAGTCTTGACCTTTGATTAGTTCATTCGAGCTTTCTTGGGGCGAGGGGATGCCTTGTGCCATTTGTAGGCTTGCCTTTGTGATAAACACTCATCCCCGAAGGCCGGCTGAACCATTGGAAAAGTTTCCACTGCGGACTTGCCGAGGTTCACACAGAACTTTATCGCGTATCTTCGTTCTAGTGAGCGGTGCATCGCGACTTGTACAAGAGACGAAACAGAGGTTCACGAAATCGCCCGTCCTTACCTTACGAGAGCTCGGAGTAGCTGACTTCCCCCACCACCGATCACCGGCGGGTAGAGAACGCTGCGATGTACGTACTTTACAATAAAATCAGTGTCATTACTTTCCGGACAGACCGTGTATGTCGGGGAGCTATGGATGATTTTGGTTTTCTTTTCATAGAACGAGGTGTTGCGAATCAGACTGATTAAGTGCTTTTCTGAGCAGAAGAAGAGAAGAGGACTCAAAATGACAAAAAAAAAACGGCAAAAATGTAACAAATTAACCAAACGTATTTGAATTATTTTTTCTTATTATTTTACTTTACATATAAAGACAATATTTTAAGAAACTTTGCAGTTTAGTACTCCATGGGGTGAAAAGTACCAAGACTTTTGAAGAAAAAAACAATATTTTCCTGTGCTGAATGATGTCCCTTAAGAGCGATAGACCCTTTCCAGCGAACTTCCAATATCTAACCATCTATTTTATGAAGTTGTGAGCTGATGCATAAGCTTGGTGAAAAAACACTTGTTCTTCGCTATATTCGGCCTTTTTCTCTTCATTTCACCATTCACACGGTCCAATAAACAAACGTTAATAGTCCCCAGTGCCCTTCTCAAGGTAGTGGATCAGTATTATTCCATGCAGATCCCAAAAAATATCCCAAAACCTTTTCAGCTGATGTTTGTGTTTTTGGACGCTTCGGTCGGCTTTCATGCGGTCCAACCATTCTGTGGACTGCCTGTGGATCCTTAATTCGTCCATTGTTACGAATCAACGCAAAAACTCCTTTGGATTACGCCCAAATAGCGCCAAACAGCGTTATGAATCTTCGACACGTTGCTGTTTCGAATCAGTCGTGAAAGTGCGCGGCACCCATCGGGCGCGTTCTGTTGACATCTTCAAGATGTCACCTATCTCCCCCACTTTCACTTTGCAGTCATTCAAAACAATATGGTGGATTCATTTGTGTTTTTAGTGTTCCGTACGGAACACTTATAAGATCACTTCGGTGTCTGTCTGTCTGTCACACCCGATTTTCTCCGAAACTATTTGACATAGAAAGGTGAAATTTGGTAATAATATAGGAATTGATGGCCTCATCAGAGCCATGTAGTTTTGAGAATTAAATTTTAACTTAAGGGGTTAGTTTTGGGGGGTGAAGTCGGAAGTGAAAAAAAATTTTTTTTACTAGATCATCGAGTGTGGTGTCAAATGAAAGCGTGTGAAAACACGAGTAAAAAATGTATATATTATATTATACTTGCGCGCACTTTTCTTTGTATTATTTTTAAAAATTCGCGAAAAATCGCTGTCCCGGGCCTTATCTCGAAAAGTACTTATCAAAAAATTTCGAAAAAATTCTGGAATATTTTCCACAGGGTGTAAATTGAACGAAAATTATCACGAGTGCATTACCTTTAATAATTTATATGGTACATAAAAAAAAACAAAAATTTCAAGGTCATCAGATTTCAGTAAAGATTGGAAACAAACTTTGTTGAAAACTCATTTGGGGTGTGTTTTGTGAAGTCACTGATCATTTTATACCACCGTAACATAAATTTTGACTTAAGGGGTTCATTGTGAGGGGTGAAATCGGAAGTGAAAAAAATTTTTTTTACTAGGTCATCGAGTGTGGTGTTAAATGAAAGCTTGTGAAAACACGAGTAAAATATATATATATATATATATATATATATATATATATATATATATATATATATACATATATATATATATATATATATATATATATATACATATATATATATAATATATATATATATATATATATATATATATATATATATATATACATATATATATATATATATATATATATATATATATATATATATATATATATATATATATATATATATATATATATATATATATATATATATATATATATATATATATATATATATATATATATATATATATATAATGTAATACTTGCGCACACTTTTCTTCGTATTACTTTTAAAAAATCGCTGTTCCCTACCTTATCTCGAAAAGTACTGATCAAAAAATTTTGAAAAAATGCTGGAATATTCTCCACGGGGTATAGATTGAACGAAAATTATCACGAGTGCATTACCTTTAATAATTTATTTGGTATATAAAAAAAAAACAAAATTTCAAAGTCACCAGTTTTTAGTAAAGATTGGAAACAAACTTTGTTGAAAACTCATTTGGGGTGTGTTTTGTGAAGTCACTGATCATTTTATACCACCCTAACAAAAATTTTTATTTTAAAAACAATCAACGTACGGAACACTAATTGTGCAAGTTCAACTTGCACTTGACCGTTTTTTTGGAGTGACTACCTCATTCAGACATCCGGAACGTGGTGCTTGTACGACCTCATTTAAGTTCACTAAACTATCGACATTCGAGGAAGCAAATATGCCATAATACTTCCAAGTCATTCTTGAGTTCTGGCTCCTCAAAAAGCAATGTTTAGTCAACACATGAAATTCTTTTTCGTCACTCAAACAACTCGCAAACTAATACAACACGATATAAAAATTGTACGTGAATCTTCTGAGAGTTGACACTAACTGAAAATTATATGGTTTTTTTGTCTGTGTTGTCATCTCTCGCAAAGTCTCGGGATTTTTCACCCCACGTTTTGGGCTAGTGAGTTTGTGCGACAATTCATTGTTTACTGGAGTCGTCGCCCCAAAGAGGCAGCTACAAAATCTTACGCGATCTAATCGATCTGGTTTTTAAATTATGACCATAATTATCGCTTTATTAATATTTGTGATGACTGATTTATTTATCACTGACCTTTTAGTGAACTTTACAGAGACTTTGTAACATTAGGCAAAATGTAGAGTTTATAATGCTTTTTATCGAATCTATTTTTGTGAATTTCATTTATGTGTTGTGTTTGATTTGTTTGATGGAAAATAAATTCGAATTTTTTCTTTAAAAATAAGGTTAATAAATAATCATAACCGAGTGTTTTTAAATTGATAAGTTACTGCTACCTAGAAATACCTGCCAGTATACAAAAAGGATCTTTATTACCAAATATATAGTGTTCGCTCAGTGTTCCTCTCAGACCAACTTAACTCTTTAAATTAATAGAATATGGCATATTTACAGACGAGCGTGACAAAATACATCAGAATGGTCAACGTTAATAATAATTTTTTAAATCATTATTTATAACTTTGTTGGCCTGGTTTATTGACCCTAGAGACATTGTCTAAATACCGTTAGGTACACAAAAAAATATCCTGTTTACGGAGTAAAACTTTTCTTTTATTATTTATAACCTTTTTATTTTTGTCAATCTGTTTCAGCCGTATATTCTTTAAACTGTTAGAGCAGGGGTGCTCAAACTTGAACTGCTGGCGATCTACCTCAATATTGTTAGACTACGATCGATCGACTCTGAGAGGCTGCAAGTAAGTGTGATGCAGGATTGTCGTCTGGGTAGGGTGTATCGTGGCATAGACATTAGTTTTCCGCACAATATGCATTTTTTTAGTCAAGGTAACTGTAGGTCTGCTCTAAAATGTCAATGAAAAAACTCATAATTATTCAAAATTGCGAGTTTATTGGTTCTTACAAAACAAACGAGTTCTAGTGTCTAAACTTAACTAAAGAGTGACTTTGGATGTTGAAGCGTGGCACTGCATGTTCTCAGCATACTTTTCATAAGATGGTACGTAATTACTGAGTGATAATCGCAAGCATGATGACATATGTTCGTCAGTTAGTCGATTGCGATATTTTGACTTAATTATCTTCATTTCAGAAAATGCAGACTCGCACAAGTAAGTTGACCCAAACATTGCCGTCAGTTGAAGGGCGATTTGCCTCTCATTTTCAACAGAACATGAGTCCATCTTAAACTGACTTGCTATTTCAGTAGCTAATTCCGCAATGTTTTTACACGAAAAAGGATAACTCATAAATGATGCGATATTTGTCAATTTACTGAAATCATAAAAACGTATTTCGAATTGGCCCAAAATATTTGATAATTCTGCCTCATAAATATCATAATTCAACTGAGGAATCCTTGTTTTCAAAGACGGAAAATTTTTCAGATCCTTTCTTTTCAGTTGATCTATCATAAGTTGCAATTTACTTTTGAATGCGTTTATTGCGCTAATCATCTCAATAATAGTTGTTCCTTTACCTTGAAGCTCCAAATTAATGGTGTTTAAATGCATTGTGATGATGTCTGTCAAAAATGCCAAATCAGTCAGCCATTTTCCGTTTTTCAGTATTTGAGTGTCATCACCTCTTTCGTCCAGAAAAGCTGTTATTTCGGGCAATAATTCTTAAAACCTTTCTAGGAATTTTCCGCGACTCAACCACCTGACGTCCGTCTGAAGAACTAAATCAGTGTGTTCAGCTGACTCACTATCTTCCAACTGCAATTTAAAGAGCCGTCGTTGCAAGCTACGTGCACGGATAGAATTCACAATTTTTATTGCAATGCCCATAATCTCCTCCATGTTTAGAACTTTTGAACACAAAACTTGATGTATGTATAATGCAACGGAAGGAGAAAAATGAAGGGAAATCATCATTAGCTCGACACAATGCCACAAAACAGTTTTCGTTTCCAGTCATTGCTGGTGCTCCATCGGTTGTAATGCACACTAGTTTATATATTGGTAGCTTGTAGTTTGTTACAAAATTGAAGAAAACGTCATATATATCTTCGCCACGGGCCTTTCCTTTCAGAGGAATCATTGTCAAAAACTCTTCCTTAGCCGACATGTCACTGAATACCATTCGAATAAAAATACACAGCTGGGCAGTGTCTGTCATATCGGTGGATTCGTCGAACTGTAAAGAAAAGTATGTACATTCCATGATATCATGTTTTAGTTTATCTGCCATGTCCTGACTCATGACTTGAAGTCATGAGTCAGGACATGGCAGATAAACAAGCCTTGTGACAGTCGGACGAGATAACTGAAGTTCTCTAATAGCAGACATAATCTCTGTTTTATTTTTAAAATCTCCAAATAGAGTCTCACCTGCTTCAATAAATGCTTCCTTCAAAACCAATCCATCATCAAATGGTTTCTTGTGTTTCGCCAATATATGAGATATTTTAAATGACGCGATCGTTGCAGCTTTTGATTGTTTGGCTGGTCTTGTCAACATGGTTTGTTTTTTTTTTTCAAACAAGTTATCAAATCACGTACTTTTCGTTTTCTTAATTCACTGTGTGACGGAAAATCCTTTTCATAGTTTTTATGAACCGTTTTATGATGCCCACGCTTAGGTATTGCAACTGACGCACGGCAAATGAGACAAATGCACTTATCCTTTGCCATACAAAAGAAAAATTCTTCCTCCCAATCGTTATTAAAATGATAAGTTTTACTTTTCATCGCCGCACTCATTTTGGACTATTTATTAATAAACTTTGTATCGATGTATCGCCTTCAAGTTACAGCTCAGACTGACTCCTATTTCTGCAGGCGCAACATTTATATCGGCGCGAACGAAGTCTCAAATGTTCCCGTCAAACACGCCGCCCGAAGTTTCTAGAAAAATCGGCGGGAATCAAAAACGCGGCTTTTCTTTGACAAGTACCGCCAGTTCCTTTGATAATGCCGCCTTTTGCCGCTAGCAGGGGGTTATTACGATAAAAGAAAGTGATGAGGGGGTTATTCTGGCCTAATTGTGGATCGAATAAATTTTAGTAGTTTATTCATTACATTTTGTTTTAGTTACCTAAAACAAAATCTGTGAATAGTTCTATATCGAAATTTTTTTCTCGAGATCGACTCAAAAAGCACTTGCGATCGACTTGTTGATCGCGATCGACCGTTTGAGCACCCCTGTGTTAGAGCATAAAATACAGTTTTCACGAACAGGTGTTTTATGATATATCACAACACCAAGTCATGCTCTCAAATTCACGGGAAAGAGGTAATTGCTAATTTTCCGACAAATCGCTATTTCACGAATCAGTAAAAACCTAGGAGTATAAATAACTGGGGCACACAATTGCATTAGGCAAAGAGAACCAAACAGTTGAAATCGACAGACGAAGGAGACTCGCCTGGGGTGCATTTGGTAGACTCGGAGACACACATAAAAATATACCAATGAGTATACGGTCAGAAATCTTCGATCAATGTGTTCTGCCGATTTTGACATATGGGGCTCAGACATTGACTCTAACGAAAAAATCTATGCACAAGCTTAGAGTTACACAAAGAGCAATGGAGAGGCAGATGCTGGGAATATCTGTGAGGGACCGAAAGAGAAATGATTGGATCTGACGGGTGACAAAATGCAGAGATGTAGCAGAGGCCGTGGCGGAACTGAAATGGAATTACGCGGAACATATAGCTCGTGATCAAGAGAGAAGATGGCCACACACTATTTTAAAATGGAGGCCATATCTCGGAAGAAGATCCAGGGGACGACCACTCACCCGATGGACAGACGATATCAAGAGGTCAGCGGGATTAATGTGGTATAGAATTGCCCAATGCCTAGAGAGATGGCGATCAATGAGGGAACCCTATGTTCAGGAATGGACTTAGGAAGGTTTATGAGATGAGAGAGAGAGAGAGAGAGAGATCTCATCCAATGCCCGCAACCTTCTATATATCATCCCCCTATCTTGTTTTGGGACATCCTACGCTCCTTTTCTGTTCTCGTGGTCTTCATTCTAATGTTCGCTTGGTCCATCGATCATCGATGATAGTTATTTATAATCCTAGGTTTTTACTGATATGTGAGATAGCGATTTGTCGGAAAATTAGTAGTTGCCTCTCTCCCGTGAATTTGAGAACATGACTTCGTATTGTGATATAAAACACCTGTTCGTGAAAATTGTAATTTATGCTCTAACAGTTTAAAGAATATGCGGTTGAAACAGACTGACAAAAAAATGTTATAATATATATATATATATATATATATATATATATATATATATATATATATATACGAGGCTGGTTTGAAAAGTCCGTGCAAAAATAAAAACTACTTATGTGTTTGGGGTAAACCTTTTTTATTTTTCGACATAGTCTCCTTTTAGGCTTATACACTTCGTCCAACGATGTTCTAGTTTGTTGATCCCTTCCGAATAATAGGATTTGTCCAAGTCTGCAAAATATCCATTAGTGTCTGCAATCACCTCCTCGTTTGAATAAAATCTTTGTCCCGCCAGCCATTTCTTCAAATTGGGGAGCAAATAGTAGTCCGAGGGAGCCAAGTCTGGAGAATAGGGGGGATGTGAAACGAGTTGGAATCCTATTTCCATTAATTTTGCGACCACAACTGCTGAGGTGTGTGCTGGTGCGTTGTCGTGATGGAAAAGGACTTTCTTGTGGGCCAATCGCGGGCGTTTTTCTTGCAGCTCGGTTTTCAAACGGTCCAATAACGATGAATAATATTCACCTGTAATAGTTTTACCCTTTTCCAGATAGTCGATGAGGTTTATCCCTTGCGAATCCCAAAAGACACTCGTCATAACCTTTCCGGCCGAAAGAACGGTCTTCGCCTTTTTTGGTGCAGATTCCCCCGAAACGACGCTTAAAGTCCTCCGGATTCTTCTGGAACAGCTGCAAACCATCCTTGCAACACTTCACACGATTCCGTTTTTGGTCAAGCGTGAGCAATCGCGGCACCCATCTTGCGGATAGCTTTCTCATGTCCAAATGTTTATGCAAAATATTATGTACCCGTTCAGTCGAGATGCCCACAGCACTAGCAATCTCACGCACCTTAACTCTTCTGTCATCCATCACCATATCATGGATTTGAACAATGATTTCTGGAGTCGTAACCTCCACAGGCCGTCCAGAACGTTCAGCGTCACTTGGGCCCATATGGCCAGTCCGAAAATTTTGAAACCACTTATAAACTGTTCGAATCGAATGATAATGTTTATCAAGCTTCTCTTTAGTCTCCTGAGGCGTTTTGCCTATCATAAAGTAATGTTTGTTCTTGAAAATCACTCGAATTCCTTGATTCACACGAATGCTAAACACAAATAAATAGACCAATATGGCTGAAACTTGGTGTGCGTTCATTCAAGAGATGCTACTAACTAAACATGACCTCGATACGCGCCGGTGGTGCCATCTCTCGGACTTTGCACGGACTTAATCAAACCAGCCTCATATATATATATATATATATATATATATATATATATATATATATATATATATATATATATATATATACACACAAAATAGAGGGGAGATATGGTGACGCAAAGATAATAAAATCTTTTAGGTAGCAATTGTCATTGACAGAACTACCGCAATCTTATCAGTTGTGGTTTCATTTTATATTCATTCTTAAATACACCAGAAAACTCGTTTATGCGATCACATTTCACTATATCAATTATCTCGTGACAAGTGAGTCAGGATAAAAATGCAGGGTTGTCAGTTTCCTGAATTTTCCACTAATTTAAGCGTAATAAGTAGTATAATTGTTTAAGAATGTAAAAAACTATAAATAAGATAATATATCGTGGCTTTTCGGGCGAAGATTATCAGTCAATTTTTCTCTTGCAATAGATCTATGGGAGCTCAAAAATAATCCGACACACCCGGGAGTACCGTCTATTAATCATTCAACTGGGATATGGCTAGTTTTATTACATTTCGGAATGAGTCAGCTAGCCTAAGTTAAGAGACAATCGTAACACAACCAAAATAGCCGGAAATATTTAAGAAGTAAGTATCAAAATACATTAGTGACCAATATATCTTAGCGCCATCTGATGTGAACCGTCAAAACCTTTAAATCCAAAACCGAATGCTACGGTCGGGAAAATAAGACTGGTACTGCTGTCGCCAAAAGGCAAACTTTTTTTTCATTTTTACCGTTGCCGCTAAATATTTATTAGCGTTTTAGTATTTTATTTTCAGCAGTACAAGTATTTTTCCTGATCGTCGGTTCTGCTCTAGGAAGTTCTGGAAATCCACAGCAGATGGTGCTAAGGCTTACTGGCTACTAATGTTTTGGATATTGGCTTCCTAAGTCTTTAATGTGATTTATTGTAAAACAACTGAAAATAGGCAAAGCTCATATTTCAGCAGTCTACCTCACTGTTCTCTTATTCCATCCATCCCGAGACGCGTTTCGCCGTATCACGGCTCATCAGCTGGGCTAGAATCGACAAACAAGAGAACAGAATTTCTAGTACTTATTCTGATACTTGCGAAACACAGAGTGGTTGGCACAGCGGCTTGTGGCTGCCGTGTCAGCCTCCGATTGAGTACTAGGTATGCGTATTTGGCACAATTCGTTGTATCTTACCATTCATAATTTTTATAAATGATCTTTACCTATTACTGGAGTCTCCAAATCAGCATATTGTAAAGTATGCAGATGATACAAATTTAATTATTAGCTGTAAGACATAACCAAAGCAAAAGAATTTTTTGATAGGGTGACTGATTGGTTTTGCACAAATAAATTTCCTTTTGTTTAAAACAACAGTCAAATATTGCTGTGCCAGGAGGTGATTTTGATAATGAAAAATTTGAACTAACCCAACATGCTAAATTTTTGGGAATTTACATAAATGAGCATTTGGACTGGTCATATCAAATAACCCAATTATGTAAGAAATTAAACTCAGTGTGTTATGGTATAAGGCAAGTGCTCAAACTTGAACTGCTGAATATTGTTAGACTACGATCGATCGACTTTGAGAGGCTGCAAGTAAGTGTAATGCAGGATTGTCGTCTAGATAGGGTGTATCGTGGCATAGATATTAGTTTTCCGCACAATATGCATTTTTTTAGTCAAGGTAAGTGTAGGTCTGCTCTAAAATGACAATGAAAAAACTCATAATTATTCAAAATTGCGAGTTTATTTGTTTTTACAAAACAAACGAGTTCTAGTGTCTAAACTTAATTAAAGAGTGACTTTGGATGTTGAAGCGTGGCACTGCATGTCCTCAGCATACTTTTTATAAGATGGTACATAGATTACCGAGTGCTAATCGCAAGCATGATGACATATATTCGTCAGTTAGTCGATTGCGATATTTTGACTTAATTATCTTCATTTCAGAAAATGCAGACTCGCACAAGTAAGTTGACCCAAACATTGCCGTCAGTTGAAGGGCGATTTGCCTTAGATTCGGATATTTATCTTCAGATATAAAACACCAGAATTTTGTATCAAATGCTGTGGCTTTGAGATGTATATCTGATATAATCTGCACTAACTCATTTTCAACAAAACATGAGTCCATGTTAAACTGACTTGCTATTTCAGTAGCTAATTCCTCAATGTTTTTACACGAAAAAGGACAACTCATAAATGATGCGATATTTACCAATTTACTGAAATCATAAAAACGTATTTCGAATTGGCCCAAAATATTTGATAATTCTGCCTCATAAATATCATAATTCAACTGGGGAATCCTTGCTTTCAAAGACGGAAAATTTTTCAGATTCTATCTGTTCAGTTGATCTATCATAAATTGCAATTTACTTTTGAATGCGTTTATTGCGCTAATCATCTCAATAATAGTTTTTCCTTTACCTTGAAGCTCCAAATTAATGGTGTTTAAATGCATTGTGATGTCTGTCAAAAATGCCAAATCAGTCATTTTCCGTTTTTCAGCATCTGAGTGTCATCACTTCTTTCGTCCAGAAAAGCTGTTATTTCGGGCAATAATTCTTGAAACCTTTCTAGGAATTTTCCGCGACTCAACCACCTGACGTCCGTGTGAAGAACTAAGTCAGTGTGTTCAGCTGACTCACTATCTTCCAACTGCAATTTAAAGAGCCGTCGTTGCAAGCTACGTGCACGGATAGAATTCACAATTTTTATTGCAATGCCCATAATCTCTTCCATGTTTAGAACTTTTGAACACAAAACTTGTTGATGTATAATGCAATGGAAGGAGAAAAATGAAGCGAAATCATCATTAGCTCAACACAATGCCACAAAACCGTTTTTGTTTCCAGTCATTGCTGGTGCTTCATCGGTTGTAATGCACACTAGTTTATATATTGGTAGCTTGTAGTTTGTTACAAAATTGAAGAAAACGTCATATATATCTTCGCCACGGTCCTTCCTTTCAAAGGAATGATTGTTAAAAACTCTTCCTTAGCCGACATGTCATTGAATACCATTCGAATAAAAATACACAGCTGGGCAGTATCTGTCATATCGGTGGATTCGTCGAACTGTAAAGAAAAGTATGTATATTCCATGATATCATGTTTTAGTTTATCTGTCATGTCCTGACTCATGACTTCAACACGCCTTGTGACAGTCGGACGAGATAACTGAAGTTCTCTAATAGCAGACATAATCTCTGTTTTATTTTTTAAAATCTCCAAATAAAATCACACCCGCTTCAATAAATGCTTCTTTCACAACCAATCCATCATCAAATGGTTTCGTGTGTTTTCGCCAATATATGAGATATTTTAAATGACGCGATCGTTGCAGCTTTTGATTGTTTTGCTGGTCTTGTGAACATGGTTTGTTCTTTTTTCAAACAAGTTATCAAATCACGTACTTTTCGTTTTCTTAATTCACTCTGTGACGGAAAACCCTTTTCATAGTTTTTATGAACCGTCTTATGATGCCTCTCTAAGTTCCCACGCTTAGGTATTGCAACTGACGCACGGCAAATGAGACAAATGCACTTATCCTTTACCATACGAAAGAAAAATTCTTCCTCCCAATCGTTATTAAAATGATAAGTTTTACTTTTCTTCGCCGCACTCATTTTGGACTATTTATTAATAAACTTTGTATCACCTTCAAGTTACAACTCAGACTGACTCCTATTCCTGCAGGCGCAACATTTATATCGGCGCGAAGTCTCGAATGTTCCCGTCAAACACGCCGCCCGAAGTTTCTAGAAAAATCGGCGGGAATCAAAAACGCGGCTTTTCTTTGACAAGTACCCCGCGTTCCGTTGATAAAGCCGCCTTTTGCCGCTAGCAGGGGGGTTATTACGATAAAATAAAGTGATGAGGGATTATTCTGGCCTAATTGTGGATCGAATAAATTTTAGTAGTTTATTCATTACATTTTGTTTTAGTTACCTTAAACAACATCTGTGAATAGTTCTATATCGGAATTTTTTCTCGAGATCGACTCAAAAAGCACTCGCGATCGACTTGTCGATCGCGATCAACCATTTGAGCACCCCTGGTATAAGGGTTTTAAGTAAATATTTGAACGAAACTTCTCTCAGAATACTATATTATGCCAATTTTGAATCGGTTTTTAAGTATGGTATTATATTTTGGGGAAGGGATAGCATGGTAGAAAAAATTATTCAAAAACGAATTTTGAGAATCGTAAAAAAATGTATTATCGACAAAGCTGTAGATCGGTATTTAAAGATATGGGCATGATGGCCATGTATGCGATATATATTTACGAAAACTTAATGTTTTTCTTTCAAAATAAAAATCTATTTGAATTTAAATCAGAACATGGCTATAGGACTAGAACAATGGATTTTAAATATTTAGGGCATAGACTTACAATTACTGAAAAATCGCCCCTTTATATGTGTGTAAATTTATGGAATGCCCTACCAAACCAAATTCAAAATATTAACCCTATCAAAAGATTCAAAGCAGAGATTAAGAATTTATTAATAACCGCAGAACCATATAGGCTTAGGGATTTTTGTCCGGATTTGTAATTATTTGTTATATTTTCTTTATTTTGACGTAATTTCGTTTCATATACCATGTACATTGATTTGAAATATAGCATTTATTTATTTATTTATTTATTTATTAATGTTATTTTGGTTACGTTGCGTTTGTACCTATGCTAGCTAGTAGCTAGGTGGAAACAAGGCATGGTCTAATGAAGTGAATAATAGACGGCACGTCCTAGTTGTTCTTATTCTCGGACTTTCGTATTTTGAATGAAAGAGCAGAATTTACAGTCAGTCTTCGCCTGATAAGTCATTAATATTGCCAGTTTCTTCTAGACCTGAAAAAACTGAACAATTCCTACAATTATTAAAATAAGATGGTCAAAACACCAAATATGCCAGAATTTACATTTTGCTTGGTATGTAAGCTGTATCAGAGAAAAATGAGTTGTACATTCCTACGCCTATTTTTGAATCTAAACATGGCAACGTTATCATCAATTGTCAGTTGAGAAAGAGTGTCACTAGTACGAAAAACGGATTTTTCAAGTATCTGTTAAAAATTAAAATAGTATTCGCAAACTCATTTTTCTCTAATTGACAGTTAAAGTGTAGAAAATAAAACTTCTGAATGGTTTTTCTAGATCTAGAATCTTAAGTCGAGTGTACATATAGTATGAAAAATAGTGCTTCATTTAAAATAAACAGACAAATATATATATATATATATATATATATATATATATATATATATATATATATATATATATATATATATATATATAACAAAATAAAGTGAGAGTGCGTTAAATCTTTTTTGATACTTGAAGCTCTTTTTGGTGCTTAAAAGCCTATCAAGTACTGGCAAGTACTCTGAGCTTGGTCTTTCCAAAATCTTTAAGCACTCTTTTGTATAACCAAGATTTTTTGTAGCTCTTTGACCCATGCAAAAAGGGCCTGGACTGAGATTTTGTAAAATTTAAGGAAGCCACCCTCGAAAATAAGGATTTTCGGTCTTTATTACCTTTGTTAAATGTCATAAGTTTGTCATTGTCTTAAAAGAGATAGGGAAAGGAATGTCCACAAGTATTTTTACATAAACGTATTCCAGGTGTTTTTCGAAAACACTTCGGATAATTGCTTGGAATTTGGAGTAGCAAACCCATTTGCTGTCTTTGGGATCACTTCGGCGTCAGTCTGTCTGTCACATCTGATTTTCTCTGAAAGCAGTTAACATATAAAGTTGAAATTTAGCACAAATATAGAAATTGATGGCCCAATCAGAGTCGTGTAGTTTTGAAAGTTAAATTTTTACTTAAGGGGTTAGTTTTGGGAGGTGAAATCGGAAATGAAAAAATAAATTTTTTACCAGATGATCAAGTAGGTTATCAAATGAACGCTTGTGAAAAGATGAGTTCAAAAATATATATGATATAATACTTGCGCACACTTTTCTTGGTATTATTTTTAAGAAAATGGCCAAAAATCGATGTCCTCCGACCCGAAAAGTACTGACCAAAAAATTTTGAAAAAATTCTGGAATAGGCTTCATAAAGTGTAGAATGAGCGAAAATTATCACAAGTGGAGTACGTTTGATATTTTTTCTGGTATAAAAAAAACTATATTACTTGACCATACAGTGGAGGTTTTTTAATATACTTTTCAGTAAATTACTGCTACTGCGTCGCTGTATCGAGACAAAATAATTTTATTTTATTCATTTATAACACAAATATTTACACTACCGTCAGAAACTATTTGCCCTCCTAGAAATTTCAATGTAACTGCCAAAATTTAATGCCTAATTAAACCCTTTGTCCATCATAAAATTGTTTAGATAAGCCTTTTTGGTGAAATCACAAATTAAAAATCAATTAGAACAAATATCCAAGTTTTGCATGATAATCGTTTTGAGGCGATTTCTGAGAATTCCAGTTGAAGTAAGAACTCATTTTAAGTTTCTAGGGATTATGAAAATTCCTAGTGACATTTTATGATAAAAACTATGCTATAAATACCATTGCACTTTTGGAAATTAACCATTCCCAAACAGTACTTTGTCACTGATACATGCTCAATTGTTTTGTGAAAATGCTAAAAACGAAAAAAGTTTCCGTTGAAAATCGGGCTCTGATAATTACGAGACATCAAATGCTCAGTCGAGTCGACAAACTGCGAGTAATCTGCGGATGCCAAGGAGAACGGTGGAACACATTGTAAAAAAATTTTCTGCGGGATATGGAATTCACAACTAAAAACGACTCCCGCTGAAGACAAAGCTATAACAATGTCCAGCAGACGTAATCGCCGCCTAACCGCATCATAAATCACGGCTCAAGTAAACCTGGAGCGGCCCATCCCCCATCAGCGTGACAACCGTGAAGAACAGGTTAGCAGAAGGTGGACTACACGGGAGAGTTACAGTGGGGAAACCACTTCTTAGGCAAGTGAATAAAGTAAATGATTAAAAATTGGCCCAAGAACATGAAAATTGGACATCAGAACAATAGAATTCCGTCCTTTGGAGCGACAAATTTAAATTCGAAATTTTCGGTTCAAATCGACGAGTTTACGTGCGACGGTTAGCTGGAGAGAGGATGTTGGAAGCCTACAGTAAAACATGGTGGAGGCTCAGTAATGGTTTGGGGGTTGTTTTGGCAACGGTAAAGTTGGAAAAATCTTTAGGATAGAAGGAATCATGCAAAAAGAACAGTATCAAGAAATTTTGCTAACGCAAATGCTTCCTTCTAGAAGAGATATTTTTCAGGGGAAATTTATTTTTCAGCATGACAACGACCCTAAACATTCTGCTAAACAAATTAGAGAACTTTTGGACCAATGGAAATCCGATGACGTCCTGGAGGTAATGACTTCCAGGACGTCATCGGAACTCCACAATCACCCGACTTGAGCCCCATCGAATTGCTGTGGGACCATTTGGACAGGTGTGTTCGAAAACTCAATCCAACATCAAAAAATCACTTGTGAGAACTTTTACAAGCAGAATGGGTTAAAATAACCAAAGAAACTCTGAAGAAACTACTGGACAGAATGCCGACACTCTGTAAAACCGTAATTAAAAACAAAAAAGGTCACATATATGAGAAAAATCCTGGAAAATCATGAATATTTTTCTGATTTTCTAGACTGCAAATAATGTGAAAATAAATAATAATTCATTAAATTTTAAAAAATATATATATTATCTGGGTTTTTGTTGTCTTGGGACTGAAATAACTAGATGGGCAAATACTTTCTGACGGTAGTGTAGGTAGTAAATATTTGTTTTAAACTTTTACCACTAGATTCTAGAATCTATGTTAGATTGATTTATTGGCTGTTAGATAGCTAGGATGGTATAACTATTATACATTATTAACTAAGAAAAAAAGTGAAAATACATGTAAGGGACCTAATTAACTTCGCCTAGGCAAGGATTTTATTTTATTTTAAAAAGTAATCACCGTACGGAACACTAATTACGCAAGTCCGACTTTCGTTTGGTCGGTTTTTTGTTTTTAACTTGTTCCTTCTCTTATACAAAATTATTGTATGACGACCAATATGAATTACTCCTAACATCGGCAACATCGGACATAACAGCAGCTGCTGCTGACGTCTGCCAGCCGCCCGAAAAGGAAAACTATTGTTACGGCCATCATCAAGGGCACGGTTATCTGAAGAAAACGTACAAGGTCAACGGAGACGATTCAAGGTCACGGCTTAAAAGGCGTCGTTGTTGGTTAAGGACGCGTTATGCGTGCATCAGATGCAGGTTTTTGCCACTTTAGAATGTATTATTAATGAAACGCTCGTGCTGTATCGTACATATTTATGTATGAATTAGTATGCGTCATCGTTTTTCTTAACTAAAAACAACAAGGGTTAACATTAATGAAATAAAGATGTTTATTTATTACACATACACATCATTAAATCATTTTGCTAGAAATTTTAAGAAAAAAAAAATTTTGTTCAGTTCCTCTATGTACATCAGAAGGATGCTAAATTAGTGTTTCATATTCGAGCCTTGATCTAACAAGGCACAAACATAGGATCTTTAGAGCAGAAATGTTACGTTGGAATCTTTGGTACGACACTACGCAACAGCCTATTCTTTTCTATTTTTACTAAAGCCTAGTACGACTCAATTGGGTAAAATTCTGGTGCGTTTAGTCGATAAACATTTTTAGAGCCGTAGGGGATATTATGGTTTTCTAACGACTCTATTGTAATTTGTGCATTATGTGCCGTTAAAAAATTCTCATTTTTCTTGTCGTTTGGACCTATTGGTCTTCTCCTTTGTGGTTTTGGTTAGTTTTTTGGTTAATTTTTTTAAAGCTTCCAGCGGTATGTTCTACAGTCCAGCTATTAGATATTATTTCTTTAATAATAAGAGAAGACCATTTTGGATGGGATCTACAGCGGAAAGGCATCTCGTGTATTCACGTTTTAACGTCATATTTCTCACTGAATACACTCAATCATCGCACACGTGTTTTAACTTGCAATATATGCGTCTGATAATTTTAATTTTGCAATGAATCGTCTATTTTACTCATAAATTCACGTGTTAAAAAACAGTGCAAAACTTCACGACGCTGTTTATCTATATTATCTATATTAATATAATAAAGAAGTAAGTTGTTTGTTTATTCGAGGTAATTTCTGAAACTACCGATCCAATCTAAAAAATCTTTTACTGGTATGTAGCCTGGACTTTTACGGTGAACATAGGCTATATTTTATGAGGCTGTGACAAACTAGCACAAATTACATGTATTACTATGATCCCAACGGATCTGCCGATTCCTTTCAAGCGGCTGCAGTTTTCGGTGACATATCGTATGCTCTCACAATAAACTAGTTAAACGGACAAACTTTTAAACTTGTGAGAAACGAAATTCTCATCGCCAATTATATGTCGGGTTATCAAGAGTCGGAACTCCAGAAAACCAATATATTTTGCTACCAGAAAATAATAAAACATCAAACATAGTATACAGAGAAACTCTAACTAATTAACGTAGGAACCTAAATTAAAAAAAAAACCTTGGAAAAAAACACACTTCCACGCGCACGAAGTTTGCTAATATATATATATATATATATATATATATATATATATATATATATATATATATATATATATATATATATATATATATATAAGTTGGATTGAATTCTTTCTTGAACCTTGGAATATTGAATATATATTTTTTCAATTTCTTGGGCTTTATGGTTCTTTTGTTTTAAGGATAGAGAAATTACATCATGTTCTAGTTAGAATTTATTGAAAACGTTTCGCCCGATTTCAGGCTTCTTCAGTTCATCTAAAAATTGAAATTTTCTGTTTTGGATATTCAATAGGACACACAAATTTTTTAAATTATGAATATATAAACTTATAATACAATGTAGAAGGTAAAAATAATAATAATATATATATATATATATATATATATATATATATATATATATATATATATACCAGGTGTACACGTACGAAATGCGGATTTTTTTTTTTAAAATATGTTAAATTCGGAAGAATGATAAAAAGTGCTTTATTCAAAATATGCTCCATCGCTTATTATACATTTTTCCCATCTTTCGGGCAATTTGTGAATACCACGCCAGTAAAAATATTTTCCTTTGCTGCGAATCATTCATTGAGCCATTTTTTTTCGCATCTTCGTACGAACCAAAGCGCTGCTTAGCAAGCTCGTGACCCATCGATGTAAACAAGTGGTAATCGGAAGGAGCCAAGTCTGGTGAGTAAGCCGCATGGGGTAGAACTTCCCAGCTGAGTGCTTCCAACGTGTTGCGAACTGATTTTGCCGTATATGATGGAGCATAGTCATAAAGAAAAATGACTTTGTGTTGCCTCTTTCGGTATTCTGGCCTTTTTTCAAGCAGCGAACGGTTCAAATCGGTCAATTGTTGTTGGTAACGTTTAGTATTAACCGTTTCCCCAGGTTTTTACAGCTCATAATAGACCACGCCCCTCTGGTCCCACCAAACACAGAGCATCGTCTTTCTGCCAAAGTGATTCGGTCTTGCGGTCGATGAGGATGGTGCGCCTGGGTCTACCCATGATTTTTAGCGCTTAGGATTCTCAAAATAAATCCACTTTTCATCCCCTATAACGATACGATGCAAAAACGACTTCCTTTTGTACCGAGCGAGCAAAATGTCACACGTGTTTTTGCGCTTTTCCATTTGCCTGTCGTTCAACTCATGTGGAACCCATCTACCGGTCTTCTGAATCTTTCCTATTTCCCGTAGCCGATTGGAAACAGCTTGTTGACTAACGCCCAATTGCTCGGCGAGTTGTTTTTGTGTTTGCGAATCATCTTCGTCCAACAATGCTTGCAATTTCACATCTTCGTATTTTTTTGGCGGTTTTCCACGTTCCTTGTCTGCAACATCAGAGTCACCACTTTTGAAACGCCGAAAACCATCGTTCACACGTATCTTGCGATGGAGCATGTTCACCATAAGCTTCTCGAAGTAATCGGTATGATTCAACAGCAGTTTTCTTCAAATGAAAACAAAAAATTAATGCTGTCCGCGAATGCTCTTTGTTCGGTATAAATTTCGACATATTGAACACAACACTATGCACACACTTTTCCAATTTATCACTTGTGCACGTCTGACACTTGTTGATGATACAACAAAATGGCGCAGTGTCAAATCTTTATAGCACAAACTGCATTGGTGCACCATCTGTTGCCTGAAATCCGCATTTCATACTTGTACACCTGGTACATAGCATGTTAATATACGTGAATACAAATTTGTACCGTAAGGAAAATCTCGAAAATATTGAAAGTATTGAAATTTATCACCATATCACCAGAAGGGTCGCAGTGGAGGGTTACAAAACTTCCTCATCTTAAATCTAAACTAACCTAACTTTAAATCTATATAATACTAAATTAACAGTTTACAAACGTTTTTTCATCATTATTAAATGGAAATCCTTAATTCAACATTAAAATTCAAATAAAATTTAAAATTATAAAAACACTGAATTATGGGGAAATAATATAATTTTACTGAAAAATATTGTGGCATGTTAAGTAGTTTAGCCCAGTTGTTAGGGGTTTTGAGCTCTCATTAAATGTTAACATGCTGCATTTTGGCACACAGGTAGTTTTTTGGATGTAGAATACGATAAAAAAAAGTTTGCTAAAGTTTTATGTACGCTAGGCCCACAAAATCCATAATAAAATCAAAAATTCGATTTTTCGGTAATATCTGGATTTTTTCCGTTTTTTTTTTTTATTAGCGTGAGAATTTACCAGGTGGACAAGTATGAAATGCGGATTTTTTTTCTAAAAAAACATATTAAATTCGGAAGAATCATAAAAAGTGCTTTATTCAAATTTATCGTTTGTTATACATTTTTCCCATCTTTCGGGCAATTTGTGAATACCACGTCAGTAAAAATCTTTCCCTTTTGCTGCGAACCATTCATCGAGCCATTTTTTCACATCTTCGTACGAACCAAAGCGCTCCTCAGCAAGTGCGTGACCCATCGATGCAAACAAGTGGTAATCGGAAGGAGTCAAGTCTGGTGAGTAAGCCGCATGGGGTAGAACTTCCAGCTGAGTGCTTCCAACGTGTCGCGAACTGGTTTTGCCGTATGTGATAGAGCATTGTCATGAAGAAAAATGTCTTTGTGCTGCCTCTTTCGGTATTCTGGCCTTTTTTCAAGCAACGAACGGTTCAAATCGGTCAATTGTTGTTGGTAACGTTTGGTATGAACCGTTTCCCCAGGTTTTAACAGCTCATAATAGCCCACGCCCCTCTGGTCCCACCAAACACAGAGCATCGTCTTTCTGCCAAAGCGATTCGGTGTTGCGGTCGATGTGGATGGTGCGCCTGGGTCTAACCATGATTTTTTGCGCTTGGGATTCTCAAAATAAATCCTCTTTTTATCCCCTGTAACTAACGACTTCCTTTTGTACCGAGCGAGCAAAATGTCGCACGTGTTTTTGCGCTTTTCCATTTGCCTGTCGTTCAACTCCTGTGGTACCCATCCACCGGTCTTCTGAATCTTTCCTATCTCTCGTAGCCGATTGAAAACAGCTTGTTGACTAACGCCCAATTGCTCGGCGAGTTGTTTTTGTGTTTGCGAATCATCTTCGTCCAACAATGCTTGCAATTCCACATCTTCGTATTTTTTTGGCGGTTTTCCACGTTCCTTGTCTGCAACATCGAGGTCACCGTCACCACTTTTGAAACGCCGAAACCATCGTTCACACGTATCTTGCGATGGACCATGTTCACCATAAGCTTCTCGAAGTAATCGGTATGATTCAATAGCAGTTTTCTTCAAATGAAAACAAAAAATTAATGCTGTCCGCGAATGCTCTTTGTTCGGTATAAATTTCGACATATTGAACACAACAACACAACACTATGCACACACTTTTCCAATTTATCACTCGTGCGCGTCTGACACTTGTTGATGACACAACAACATGGCGCAGTGTCAAATCTTTATAGCACAAACTGCATTGGTGCACCATCTGTTGTCTGAAATCCGCATTTCATACTTGTACACCTGGTATTAAAAATTCGGATAGATAATTCAAAAAGTGTAGCCGCCAAGGTTAATTTGCAAGTCTACGCACATCGCTCGAAGGTTAATCAATCTTACTTGTTTTCAGACTGTAAAAAAAAAATTAAAAGAGAGCTTTCTGAAGAGGAAACTTTCAGCTTTTCGATGATACTAATCGTTTTTATTTTTGTTGCTTTATAATTTGTAAAACTAAAAACGAAACTTTTGTTTGCATGAATTTAATGGGCATACAGTGAATTATATCCCATCAAAAACATAAAATGTAAAAAAATGCCAAGTCTCGCAAGGCAGTCCTTCCACCGCAAAAAGTTGTGAGATCTCATGTAAAACCAAGTCAGTTATTTTATTTAGCATCTATGGAAGCACCTATTCAACAACTTTGTCATAAATTGTTATCTATTTAGTTACCTACCAACATTTATAGTGACTGTATCAATATTAGACATCTTTATTTCTGTAATAAATATAATGACTTGGCAATCGCACGGCAATTTAATGACATAAGAATAATCTTATATTATTAAATATAATATACTAGCCGGACCCGCGGCTCCGTTCGCGTGAACTTGATTCACCACTATCGTCACTGCTTATTCCTTATGTTACCCAACGTAATAAAATATCTCCCATTATTTCCCCTTATTTCTCAATATTTGTCCTTACCTCCCATTATCTCTACATAATTTCCATTATCTAGGCTTATCTCTGCTCATCTCCGATTATTTCTCCTTATCTCCCATTATCTCACCTTATCTCCCATTATCTAGGCTTAACTCGGCTTATCTCTCAATATTTCTCCTTATCTCCCATTATTTCTCCTTATCTCCCATAATCTCACCATAACTCCCATTATCTAGACTTATCTCTGCTTACCTCCCATTATTTCTCCTTATCTCCCATTATTTATACTTATCTCCCATTATCTCACCTTATCTCGACTTATCTCCCATTATTTCTCCTTATTTCCCATTTTCTCACCTTATCTCCCATTATCTAGGCTTATATCGAATTATATAGAACATACGTATAAATTTATAAAAACACGTAAATCGGATAAGTGGTTCTCAAGTGATAAGCGCACTAACGGACAGACAGATAGACAGAGAGATGTTGCATTTTATATATATTCTAGATAGAAGATTATAGATAACCTGGCCAGAGAACAAATGTATGAATTAAAAAAAAAAACACGTAAATCGGATAAGGGGTTCTCGAGTGATAAGCGCACTAACGGACAGACACACAGACAGAGAGACATTGCATTTTATATATATTATATTCTTTGCTACATGATATTGTACCATATTTAATGCTTTAGGCAGTGTATTGCAAGAGAACGCGCTAGCGGCAAACTTTTCTTTGACTTGATTCACTATTATCGTCACTGCTTATTCCTGATGTCACCTAACGTAATAAAATATATCCTATAACCTGGCCAGAGAACATATGTATGTTTAACAAAAAAGCACATAAATCGGATAAGTAGTTCTCCAGTGATAAGCGCACTAACGGACAGACAGACAGACAGACAGAGAAACGTTGCATTTTATATATATTATAGATATTCTTTGCTACATGATATTGTTCCATATTTAATGGTTTAGCATGTTTAAAAAAAAAGCACGTAAATCGGATCAGTGGTTCTCCAGTGATAAGCGCACATACGGACAAACAGACAGAGATACGTTGCATTTTATATATATTATAGATGTAATAAAATATATATCTATAACCTGGTCAAAGAACATATGTATGAATTTAAAAAATCACGTAAATCGGATAAGTGGATCTCGAGGAATAAGCGCACTAACGGACAGAGAGACAGACAGAGAGACGTTGCATTTTATATATATTATAGATATAGATTATTATTATTATTATATAACCTAGTAAAAGAATATATGTATGTATTTAAAAAAAAAGACACATAAATCGGATAAGTGGTTTTCGCGTGATAAACGCCCTAATGGACAGACAGAGAGACATTGCATTTTATATATATTATAGGTATTCTCTGCTACATAATATTGTTCCATATTTAATGGTTTAGGCTGTGTATTGCAAGGGGACGCGCGCTAGCGGCAAACTTTTTTCCGACTTCATTCACTATTTTACGTCACTACTTATTCCTTATGCTACCTATCGTAATAAAATATAGCCTATAACCTGGTCAGAGAACATATGTATGTTTAAAAAAAAAAAAAGTACGTAAATCGGATAACTGGTTCTCCAGTGATAAGCGCACTAACGGACAGACAGACAGAGAGACGTTGCATTTTATATATATTATAGATTAATTAATAAATAATACAAACTATTCATAATCATGGTTTTTTTTAGTGACTAATTAACTTTATACGACGTATTAGTTACCGGGACTCACGGTTGACCTTGCATTATGTTATGTATGGCTGAGCGCTGCGCGCTCTGCGCGCTCTATTTCAAAAACGGTTAAGCGTATAAAAAAAATGTTTAGAACAAAATTTGTAGAGAATTTTATGCTCTACAATTTTCATAATAGATGCAAATATCACTGAAATCATAGGAAGCGAGATATTTGCGTGACCTTTGACCTTGAATATCTTAAGACGCGGACACGAGATTTTATGAGACTTTTGAGACAACTTTTAGAATGCCAAAATAAAGGTTTATACAAGTTTACAGCTTATTATCTCTCATTCCGAGGTTGACCCTCTTTTTTGGCTTAAGTGACTGTACAATTTAGAAAACGGGACTGAAATTTCGGGATGTTTCACTTTTTCCTTCCTTTATAGGCTAAGCACTAACTAAATTCAAAATTTGAAGTTTCTGTGTCTGCTAGAAGTACCTTAGAATTTTGATGATCGGTGAGTGTGTCAGTGACAAAATTAAAGAACTTCGACTGGCGTAGCTAGTATAGTATGTCCTCTTGGTCACTGAAAATTCGGGCTTCTAGCATTGTCCACAACGAAGTTACAGGGGGGGGTCGAAAGTGCCGTGAGCGGCTTCGAGAAAAGGATGGTACGGCTGTGCTTTCTGCTCGACTTGGCGAAATATTTAATAAAATATACTATTGAAAAAAAATCCTTGTGCATCATACCTTAAGTTTCAATATAAGAGTAATTAAAAATACCACACTGTGTGTTATTTAAAAATTGAGTTTTAAAACATGAAAATTTGCCTGCTGTAGCGCACCGCCGGCAGTTTTACGTTCAAAGTAGTACGAAATGGTCAAAAATATGGGACGATTTTTTTTTAGTTACAGTAAACCAGAACAAAAATCTTTTAATAGCCAATTTTAAAATATTTAACGGTATACAGAAACGTTAATTTAATCATAAATGAATTTGGAAATATGATTCTCACTACAACTGAAGAGGTTAAACCAGGTATTTTATTTAATTTTTTTTTAGTTACAGTAAAACTAAGAAAAAAATCTATATACTATTTTTTTGCAAAATTTCCCGTTCTTTCACGTGGTACTATTAATTTTTCGTTACCTTTTTTATTTTTCGAGATATTTGCGAAAAACCGAATTTTTCATTTTATTTTCGATTTTGTAAACTTAACGTACACTTTAGAGCAGGGGTGCTCAAACTTGAACTGCTGGCGATCTACCTCAATATTGTTAGACTACGATCGATCGACTCTGAGAGGCTGCAAGTAAGTGTGATGCAGGATTGTCGTCTAGGTAGGGTGTATCGTGGCATAGATATTAGTTTTCCGCACAGTATACATTTTTTTAGTCAAGGTAAGTGTAGGTCTGCTCTAAAATGTCAATGAAAAAACTCATAATTATTCAAAATTGCGAGTTTATTGGTTCTTACAAAACAAACGAGTTCTAGTGTCTAAACTTAACTAAAGAGTGACTTTGGATGTTGAAGCGTGGCGCTGCATGTCCTCCGCATACTTTTCATAAGATGGTACGTAATTACCGAGTGCTAATCGCAAGCATGATGACATATGTTCGTCAGTTAGTCGATTGCGATATTTTGACTTAATTATCTTCATTTCAGAAAATACAGACTCGCACAAGTAAGTTGACCCAAACATTGCCGTCAGTTGAAGGGCGATTTGCCTTAAATTCGGATATTTATCTTCAGATATAAAACACCAGAATTTTGTATCAGATGTTGTGGCTTTGAGATGTATATCTGATATAATCTGCACTAACTCATTTTCAACAGAACATGAGTCCATGTTAAACTGACTCGCTATTTCAGTAGCTAATTCCTCAATGTTTTTACACGAAAAAGGATAACTCATAAATCATGCGATATTTGCCAATTTACTGAAATCATAAAAACGTATTTCGAATTGGCCCGAAATATTTGATAATTCTACCTCATAAATATCATAATTTAACTGAGGAATCCTTGCTTTCAAAGACGGAAAATTTTTCAGATCCTTTCTTTTCAGTTGATCTATCATAAGTTGCAATTTACTTTTGAATGCGTTTATTGCGCTAATCATCTCAATAATAGTTTTTCCCTTACCTTGAAGCTCCAAATTAATGGTGTTTAAATGCATTGTGATGTCTGTCAAAAATGCCAAATCAGTCAGCCATTTTCCGTTTTTCAGCATCTGAGTGTCATCACCTCTTTCGTCCAGAAAAGCTGTTATTACGGGCAATAATTCTTGAAACCTTTCTAGGAATTTTCCGCGACTCAACCACCTGACGTCCGCGTGAAGAACTAAATCAGTGTGTTTAGCTGACTCACTATCTTCCAACTGCAATTTAAAGAGCCGTCGTTGCAAGCTACGTGCACGGATAGAATTCACAATTTTTATTGCAATGCCCATAATCTCCTCCATGTTTAGAACTTTTGAACACAAAACTTGTTGATGTATAATGCAATGGAAGGAGAAAAATGAAGGGAAATCATCATTAGCTCGACACAATGCCACAAAACCGTTTTTGTTTCCAGTCATTGCTCGTGCTCCATCGGTTGTAATGCACACTAGTTTATATATTGGTAGCTTGTAGTTTGTTACAAAATTGAAGAAAACGTCATATACATCTTCGCCACGGGTCTTTCCTTTCAGAGGAATCATTGTCAAAAACTCTTCCTTAGCCGACATGTCATTGAATACCATTCGAATAAAAATACACAGCTGAGCAGTGTCTGTCATATCGGTGGATTCGTCGAACTGTAAAGAAAAGTATGTACATTCCATGATATCATGTTTTAGTTTATCTGCCATGTCCTGACTCATGACTTCAACACGCCTTGTGACAGTCGGACGAGATAACTGAAGTTCTCTAATAGCAGACATAATCTCTGTTTTATTTTTAAAATCTCCAAATAAAGTCACACCCGCTTTAATAAATGCTTCCTTCACAACCAATCCATCATCAAATGGTTTCTTGTGTTTCGCCAATATATGAGATATTTTAAATGACGCGATCGTTGCAGCTTTTGATTGTTTGGCTGGTCTTGTGAACATGGTTTGTTCTTTTTTCAAACAAGTTATCAAATCACGTACTTTTCGTTTTCTTAATTCACTCTGTGACGGAAAATCCTTTTCATAGTTTTTATGAGCCGTTTTATGATGCCTCTCTAAGTTCCCACGTTTAGGTATTGCAATTGACGCACGGCAAATGAGACAAATGCACTTATCCTTTACCATACAAAAGAAAAATTCTTCCTCCCAATCGTTATTAAAATGATAAGTTTTACTTTTCTTCGCCGCACTCATTTTGGACTATTTATTAATAAACTTTGTATCGATGTATCGCCTTCAAGTTACAACTCAGACTGACTCCTATTCCTGCAGGCGCAACATTTATATCGGCGCGAACGAAGTCTCGAATGTTCCCGTCAAACACGCCGCCCGAAGTTTCTAGAAAAATCGGCAGGAATCAAAAACGCGGCTTTCTTTGACAAGTACCGCGCGTTCCTTTGATAAAGCCGCCTTTTGCCGCTAGCAGGGGGTTATTACGATAAAAGAAAGTGATGAGGGGGTTATTCTGGCCTAATTGTGGATCAAATAAATTTTTTTGATTTAAAATTTGATTTAAAACAAAATCTGTGAATAGTTCTATATCGGAATTTTTTTCTCGAGATCGACTCAAAAAGCACTCGCGATCGACCGTTTGAGCACCCCTGCTTTAGAGCAATAAACTTTTTTATTATATGCTACGTCCAAAAAACTACCTGATGTCAAAATGCAGCCTGTTAATATTTAATGAGAGTTTTTCGTCAAAATTTGCCTCTGACGACTGGGCTAGTTCAGAAATCCAGGACCCAAATTTTCTCGCACATTCATTACGAATTTACTTTTTTTAATGTGAAAAACGCAACATATTTCGATTGATATATTAAAACTGGTGTATTTCTGTAACAAAGTCAATTGAAGAAAAATGTGGATAAATAGCGCTCCGCGATAATTACAAGTAAAAATAACTTTTCAAGAATTTCAGACTTTTAACACAAAAACATCGCCACCCCTGTCGGCCTGACGGCGAATTGAAAATTACTTATAGCCTGTCCCAAAATATAAGATCTCGATTTTTGCCGTTTTAAGTACGCAATATAAAAATTCTGACCTTTTGTTTATAATAGGTTGCAGAGATGGACTTAAGAATTTTATTCATTAATGCAAATAATTATAAGTGTTTTTGGAGATGTTTATTTATTGATGCATGTAAAAACAAATGGATAAGAAGTACAAGTATACAGTTTGAATGAATGGGGTTTACAAGAGGGGACATATTCTATAAATAAAAATATATTTTAACTTAAGCCTAATTCGGTTTCACTATCACTGTCATCAGCTGAGGTAATTATCAGTGGTTTTATATTATTTACATAAATATATGAATCTTCAACTTTAACAACGTGCTGAATGGAATTCTTCACTGACACGCTTAAAGTAGGAGAAACATTTTTGTGCCCTTATTTTTGATTTAACTTGATGCCAAATATGTTCAAAACATATTTCTTTTTCAATTTATAGTCTTTCAAAACTTCCAAAAGATCACTTTTTTTATAACTAGTCAAAATTAATGTAATTTTCTAACATATACTCCTGCATTTCCGATTTGGTGTTGGCTGCATTAGGAACCTTATTTAGTAGGCGACTATGGTAACTTGCATTGTCCATAACTATACCACTTTGTCCGGGAACATTTGGCAAAAGGGAATTTTGAAACCAGTTTTCAAAAAGTTCTGCAGTCGTGTCTTCATGATAGTCCAAACTAGAATCTTTTATGATTTTTGCAGATAATAATAGACAATTTGAAACCCAGCCCTTTTCAGATCCAGTATGCAAAATGATTATTCGTTTACCTTTATTTGAAGGTGAGTTAGTCTGACATTTTGTACTGCTGTCAACCCATCCTTTTTGCACAGTGTCATGGGTATCGAACAATGTTTCGTCAAAGTAAATTATTGGCCAATTCTCCGATCGATACTTTTTAATTTTTTGTAAATAAGTATGTCGCAAGTTTCGTAATCTTTGTGACTCCATCATTACTTGCCTTTTGTTGATTTTTTCGAACGTGAATCCCATCCTTAAGAGAATTCTGTAAAGGGTTGATCGGCCACAATGTATATTGGTCCCGTCCTGCACCAATCTTAATTTTATTTTGTCTAGTGTCGGCACCATCTGCTCTTCATACATAGAATATATTTTTCTCTTGGCGTCTTTTTCACAATCGTCTATATGATGCATTTGAAAATCTTTCCGTTTTTTCCTGTTCCTGAGTGATCGTTTTCCTACAAATACTCTTAATCGTAGAAATTGGGGTTTTTGTTAGTTCACTGGTTTCTTGCAAAGCACTTTGTTTATTCAAATTTCTTTTTAGCAAACTGTTGTAAACATTTTTCACTATTTGTTTAGCGTCAAGTGATAAATGTTTTCTCTTGCGATAGCCACTATTGCCATTTTTCCACGGACGCCACATAATTAAAATAGAACCGTTACGTTGTAAGTTGTAAGTAAAACTAAAAATAAAAAAAAGTTTCTTTCGGGGGACCTGTGGTCATTAGGCCTATATTATCAAATACCTAAAGAGCTCTAAACCGAGTTGCCAGGTAGTAAATATATAAGTAAAAATAGATCCAGTATAATTGCAGGCGCAAGTGAGGGTGGTATACAAAGCAGGTAAAATAAAAATACGTTTATCGTAATACCTGGCAACTATGCACAAAACCGTAATAGGGTCATTTATTGCCCCATTTAAAAAGCAAAAAGGCAGGATCTTATATCTTGGGATTTACTTTACCGATACCTATTTTACTATGACAATCAGTTCAGTACTTTATTATTTTCATGCATCAAAATAAGAAATAAACAATTGATTTCTTCCGAACGATTACAATTTTCGTACTAAAAAATGCTTTACACACATCAGATAGAGGTTAAAATTAGATACAACGTACACAGCATTAAAATCTCACTGTTTTGTTAAATTAAATAACCTGTAACAAAAATTAACTGCTATTAATCTTCAGCAAATTCAGTGAGACACTTAGGATACTTCTTGCGTTACGAGTTTGCAATATTTCACGACCAAACTTTTATTTTTGCCGCACGTTTCAATACGTAAATGAAAGGTTTGTCTTTCACATTTCACCGACCGCGACCCGACGGTTGTATCATCTCTATTCAACTCGCTTTAAATATAATAAAAAGTAAGTAGTCTTTCAATTACACATTCATGCAGAATTTTATTTTTGCGCAATAAATATGTAAATTACGCATCACGAATCGAATTTAATTAAAACCGCACAACTGATTTTACGGATTAACAAAATTAACAGCTCGGCAGTAAAAGGATCATTTAATAAGATAAAATAAAGTGTTATAATTATCAATGGAATGATTTAAATGATTGATATTCTTGACGTAAAATGCAATATAACTCTTCAAAAAAAAATCGGCCAAGTGGAGGTCGGGCTTGCGCAATTAGTGTCCCGTACGGTGTTTTGTTACGGAGGTATAAAAAGAAAAGTGACTTCACAAAACACAACCCAAATGGGTTTTCAAAAATCAGTATTTAGGATTCGGGCACGAACTTATTTGTCATGAGTTGATTGATTGGCCGTTACTTTGTGACAGTACATTTTAACAATAAAACTACTGAATTACTTTGTTAACTGTCACTAAATATACTTGCAAAGATTTTTCAATTGCGTTATCGCGATTTCGTAGTACAACTACATTGTCAAATGCTTTACTAAGATTAAAACAGATTTTTGGAATTTTTATGTTTATATGATGAACAGATGTGGGTCTATTATATGTTAAAACAGTTGGAATAGAACAGAATTTGCTACGTCTAATTGACTATTCAGTAAATTTATATTATGGTCCTTTGAATGTCTGTAAATTTCTATGGATTCTAAAAAATTGAGTTTTGACCCTTTAGGTGCCATATGGAGTATTTGTAAACAATTGATATTGGGAAAAGTACGGCCTGTTTTTAAGAAATGTTTAGCAAAGCGTGATTTTTTTCATTTTTTGCCCTATAAGAGGCATTGTGTTCTGCGAATCTTGTTTTGAAATTCCGTCCCGTTTGGCCTACGTAACAGCTATTGCACTCTTGACAATTAAGTTTATAAGCTCCTGATTTATTGTTTTTATTAGTTTTATCTTTGGCATTGAAAAATATATTGGATAATTTTAGAGCGGGTTTTAAAGCTATTCTTGTTTTTTCGGTCGTAAAAACTTGGGATATTTTATCCGAGATGGGACCAAAATATGTCAAAGGTATGAATATTTTCTTTTCTCGGTATCCTTTCACGGGGGAGATTAAGCTGAAAGTGATTTGTTTTCGTTTACGGCTTATTAAGCTATTAATTATTTTAGGTTGGAAGCCGTTATTGAGTGCTATATTTTTGATTGTGTCCAGTTCTTTTGTAAATTATTTTTACTATGAGAGATATTGAAGGCTCTATGGATCATAGATCTATATGCTGCCAGTTTTATGGGAGTTAGGGTGTATTGAGTGAGCGGGCATGGTGACATCTGAAAAGGTTGGTTTGCGGAAGATATCGAATTCTAGTCTATTTCCTTTCTTCAAAATTGTAACATCTAAGAAATTTATTTTATTATCTGTTTCCTTTTCCAGTGTGAATTTTATGTCGGAGTGTAAACTATTTAGGTGATTTAAAGTGGAATATAGTTCAATATCATTTCCAAGGAAACATACTAAGATGTCGTCCAAATATCTAAATCAAAAGAGCTGACTCAATACACCCTAACTCCCATTAACTGGCAGCCTATAGATCTATGATCCATAGAGCCTTCAATATCCCTCTTAGTAAAAATAATTTTAAAAAAGAACTGGACACAATCAAAAATATAGCACTCAATAACAGCTTCCAACCTAAAATAATTAATACCTTAATAAGCAGTAAACGAAAACAAATCACTTTCAGCTTAATCTACCCCGTAAAAGAATATCGAGAAAAGAAAACATTCATACCTCTGACATATTTTGGTCCCATCTCGGATCAAAGTTCTTACGACCGAAAAAACACGAATAGCTTTAAAACCCGCTCAAAAATTATCCAATATATTTTTTTCAGTGCCAAAGATATAACTAATAAATACAATAAATCAGGAAGGAGTTTATAAACTTAATTGTCAGGAGTGTAATAGCTGTTACGTAGGCCAAACGGGACGGAATTTCAAAACAAGATTCGCACAACACAATACCTCTTATAGGCTAAAAATGAAAAATCACACTTTGCTAAACATTTCTTAGAAACAGGCCATACTTTTTCCAATATCAATTGTTTACAAATACTCCGTATGGCACCTAAAGGGTCAAAACTCAATTTCTTAGAATCCATCGAAATTTACGGACATTCAAAGGACCATAATATAAATTTACTGAATAGTCAATTAGACGTAGCCAATTCTGTTCTATTCCAACTGTTTTAACATATAATAGACCCACATCTGTTCATCATATAGACATAAAAATACCAAAAATCTGTTTTAGTCTTAGTTAAGCGTTTGACAATGTAGTTGTACTATGAAATCGCGATAACGCAATTGAAAAATCTTTACAAATATATTTAGTGACAGTTAACAAAGTAATTAAGTAGTTTTATTGTTACTTTTCATGGCTGAAAAAACTTTCTACGACGTGAATTAGTGGAGGCAAATATAAAATTTTCAAGATTTTTGAAAATTTTTGGGTACACCTTGGAAATCGCTTTAACTACTTTAAAACAATGCCATAATAATGGGAATGAGTTTTCTCAGCCTAATTTTGATCGCAAAAGAGCCACTTTTCTTCAATTTTAGTGCATTTTTTCACACTTTAACGCTTTCGGCTCACTATTTCTTAAATATCTCAGTTTCTGTTCGTTGTTATGCCACAAAAAGAAATTCATTTTACTCGTCATAAAATTGACTAAAAACAGTGTAGATGTCATTAAAAAATATTAAGTACATAACCTAAAAAAAATCTTCACTGCGGCAAATTGAAAAATGGTTTTTTACGGGTAACTTCGGTTCAATTCGATATTACCCCTTCAAATTATAGGAAAATATAGTTTTCATAATAACAAAAAGTGTACCAAATTTTATTAAAAAATATTAAGAGGATTGGTCAAAATTCGCATTTTAATCCAAATCTTATTATGATTTTTGTGGCAAAAGTCGTAGGAAGCTTTTTAGTGTTCCGTGCGGAACACTTATAAGATCACTTCGGTGTCTGTCCGTCTGTCTATCTGTCTCTCACACCTGATTTTCTCCGAAACTATTTGACGTAGAAAGTTGAAATTTGGCACTAATATAGGAATTGATAGCCTCATCAGAGCCGTGTAGTTTTGAAAATTAAATTCTGAATTAAGGGTGGTTTTGGAGGGTGGGGGAGGGTGAAATCATAAGCGAAAAAAAAATTTTTTACCAGATCATAGAGTGAGGTGTCAAATGAAAGCTTGTAAAAACACGAGTTTCAAAAATATATATAATGTTATACTTGCGCACACTTTTCTTTGTATTATTTTTAAAATTTCGCGAAAAATCGCTGTCCCCCCTTATCTCGAAAAGTACAGATCAAAAAATTTTGAAAAAATTCTGGAGTATTCTTCACACACTAACGAAATTATCACGAGTACATTACCTGTAATAATTTATCTGGTATTTAAAAAAAAAAATTCGAGGTCATCAGTTTCTAGTAAAGATCGGAAAAAATACCTTGTTGAAAACTTATTTGGGGTGTATTTTATGAAGTAATTGATCATTTTATACCTCCATAACAAAAATTTTTGGCTTTTTCATCCATCGTATTCACCAGGTCTAGCCCTCAGCGATTATGACTTCTTTCTAAATTTAAAGCGGTGGCTCCAGGGAAAGAGATTTGGCTCAAAAGAAGAAGTCAAATGGGAAACTGAGGCTTATTTTAGAGAGCTAGACAACTCGTATTATATGAAATCCAAAAACGTTGAAAGATCGCTGGAATAGGTTTATCGCTATTGAAGGAAACTATGTTGAAGAATAAAATCGATTTTTGGCAAAAACATTGTTTTTTTCTTCAAAAGCCGGGGGACTTTTCACTCACTGGCAAAGACGTCTGTGTGTGTAGCTATCATTGGTTCTCTCGGACCGGTCAGGCAGAGGAGTTTGGTGGATGATCACTAACCGAATGGACGTGAGGTGTGATCATCATTATCTGACCATACCGCGAGGCAGTCCGTATTGGTCGGAGACACAGGCACTGGCGCGTCGGATTTTTCTTTTTCTTTTAGATAATAATAATAACTTAGCGTCAACAAAATATCAAAAAATACCGAAAACCAATTGACAAAATTAACTTAATTAGATTGAAATCAAATTTACCACCGTATATGTAACATAGCTTTTAAGCGAAGCGAGTGCGGTTAAAGATAGAAGCAAGAAGAGAGCAGATTGGTAACGCCATGCAGTATATAATGCATTCGTTTCTATAATATATATAAAATGAAACGTCTGTCTGTCTGTCTGTCCGTTAGTGTGCTTATCACTGGAGAACCTCTTATCCGATTTATGTACTTTTTTTTTTTAAAACACAAACATGTTCTCTGGCCAGGTTATAGGATATTTTATTGCGATAGGTAGCATACAGAATGAGCAGTGACGATAATAGTGAATGAACTCGGAAAAAAGTTTGCCGCTAGTGCGTTCCCTTACAATACATAGCCTAAACCATTAAATATGGAACAATATTATGTAGCAAAGAATATCTATAATCTATAATATATATAAAATGCAATGTCTCTCTGTCTGTCCATTAGTGCGTTTGTCACGCGAGAACCACTTATCCGATTTACGTGCCTTTTTTTAAATTCATACATATATTCTTTGGCCCGGTTATATAATAATAATAATAATCTATATCGGATTTAGGTGCTTTTTTTTTTAAACATACATATGTTCTCTGGCCAGGTTATAGGCTATATTTTATTACGTTAGGTAACATGAGGAATAAGCAGTGACGATAATAGTGAATCAAATCGGAAAAAAGTTTGCCGCTAGCGCGTTCTCTTGCAATACA
>CM032446.1:16202542-16342542 GCA_019049505.1 Pachyrhynchus sulphureomaculatus
ATATATATATAATATATATATATATAAATATATATTATAAAAAAATGCAACTCTGTCTGTTTGTCCGTTTGTGCGCTTATCTCTGGAGAACCACTTATCCGATTTACGTGCTTTTTTTAAAACATACATATGTTCTCTGACCAGGTTATAGGATGTATTTTTTGCGTAGGTAACATAAAGAATAAGCAGTGACGATAATAATGAATCAAGTCGGAAAAAAGGTTACCTTAGCGCGTTCTCTTGCAATACACTGCGTAAACCATTAAATATAGAACAATATCATGTTGCAAAGAATATAATATATATAAAATGCAACGTCTCTCTGTCTGTCCGTTAGTGCGCTTATCACTTGAGAACCTCTTATCCGATTTACGTGTTTTTATAAATTTATACATATGTTCTATATAATTCGATATAAGCCTAGATAATAGGAGATAAGGTAAGATAATGGGAGATAAGCAGAGATAAGTCTAGATAATAGGAGTTATGGTGAGATAATGGAAGATAAGGAGATGTATGTATGTATGTATGTTTGAATGTAGCGCATCGATAGCAAAGATCATTTAGCGCCAGTTCGTGTGAAATTATATTTTAGAGTAAAGATCTGTTTCTTTTAAAAATTCTATTAGGCTTTTATGCTATTTATGTTTGGAGCCACTATTTGATGTAAAGGTTTTAATAATTATGTTTAGATCTTTGGGGAAGGTGATCATGGAAAAGGATGTGTTTTATTGTGAGGGTTGTATGGCAGTGGTGACATATTGGGGGAGGTTCTCCCTTTAATATATATGAATGAGTTAGGTGTGTGTGTCCAATAGAAATTCTTCTCCATATAACATTCTCCCTTCTTGTTAAATTTGGTAGATGAAATGGTGGATATACTGCGGACTTAGATTCCCAGAGCTTGTTATCATCTTGCAAGTCCCAAGAAAGTTGAAACATATTTCTGAAGGTATCATTGAAAAAATTTGTCAGTCTGATGGTGATAAGATAGTGTTTATGGGTATTCCAGAATGAATTGCCAATTTGGCGTTAGTGTCCGCTAAATCGTTTCCCTTTATGTTAATGACTGGGTATCCACAGTAAAACTAAGTTAATCTTCGGATGTAACTTATGTGTATAAGATTCATTATATCTAACACTAGTGGGATCGATGTTTTCGATGAATTTATGGATTTTAGAGAACTAAGGGAATCAGTTATGATAAGAATCTTCCTATTTTTTTCTCTTAACGCTAATCTGATAGCTTCCCTTATAGCAAGTAGTTCAGATGTATAAATGGTAGAGATAATCTTAAGTTTAAATTTATGAATAGTATTCGGTGCGATTACTGCGGCACCCACTCCCAGGTCTGATTTTGATCCATCCGTGTAATAGTGTATATAGTTTTGGTATTTATCATGTATAAGTTGTAAAAACGATGATTTTATTTGAGAAGAGGGAGCTAAGGAGAAATAATGGATGATAAAGGAGAAATAATGGGGAGGAATGAACAGAGAGCTAAGCCTAGAATAATGGAAATTAAATAGAGATATTGGGAGACAAGGAAAATAGAAAAATAATGGAGCATAAGGGGAATAATGGCAGATATTTTTTATTACGTTAGGTAACAATAAGAAATAAGCAGTGACGATAGTAGTGAATCAAGTCACATCGCGAGGTCGCGAGCCTGCGGGCAATGGCTAGTCGTGCAATAAAGGAAAAAAGTAAATGATTATTTTTATACTTAATATAATAAGTTCGTTCTGCGAAGTCCGAGGCTAGTGTGCGAGAAGAGAAACGATTGTCTATGTTCTACTAACGGCGACACTACTTCTCTCTTCAATCCTAGCCCCTTATCAGGAGTATTAACGTATATATGTTTACACCTGACATCTGACAGAAGTGAAATGTTTGCTGTTCAATCTAAATCATTTAAAAATTTCTCTTAAACTAGGACTCATAAAATTGACTGCGAAATAGAGACTTGAAGCAAGAGTCGGGCAAGCTCAAGCCGGTCAATCTAAAGGAACGATAATGAATACCTGTCTTAATATCAGGCATCCACCATAAATCGGTTTTAAATTGCTACTATAATCATAACACAGCTGGTTTGAACAATTTAATTTTAAAACTGGTAGAAATTTCTAGAAACGTATTAAAGAACATAAAAGGTGTTACCTTAAAGATTAATTCGAATTAAGCTTCACATATTTTAAATGAAAATTTTATTGATATATAGAATTTTGATGAGAATTTTGAAATTTTACAAGTAGAAAATAAATCTCATAAACTAAATCTTTTAGAAACAATGGAAATTAACAAACATTAAAAAACAGACAATTTACTAATGAACAAATTGATCTAAACAATTAAAATAATCCATTTAGGCATAATGGTCTTGTGAGTATAACGTAATGCTTAAGATACGAGGGCTGTTTGAAAACTTCTCGGCCTGGCACATAGATGGCGTGAGAAACTGTGAAAACTATAATTTTACTGAAAAGTTCCCTCGTTTATATAAACACATGTAAAATTTTATTTCGATCTGTCAATTCATTTGAAAGTAGCAGCTGTTTAATATTGACGTGTCGCTGATTTTTTAAAAATTGAATATCGCGCAGTGATTAAATTCTGTGTTTTAGACGGTTTAACACCAACAAAAATTCATACGAAATTGTTAAACGTGTATAAGGATGCATCACCTTCACTTTCCACTGTAAAAAATGAGCTGTTCTTTTTAAATCTGGTCGTATAAGAAGCCTCGAAGATAATCCACATGAAGGTCGTTTAAAAACTGTTACAATACCACAAATCATTCAACAAGTCCATGACATGATGTTAGATGATCGACGAGTAAAAGTGCGTGAAATAGCTAAGGCCATAAGCATCGCAAAAGAACGAATTGGAAATATTTTGCATGAAGAATTAAATATGAAAAAGCTTTGTGTAAGATGGGTGCCGCATTTGTTGACAACTGACCAAAAACACTTTCGAATGCGTATTTCTCAAGCGTGTTTGGATCGTTTTAAGCAAAACAAAATCGATTTCAAGCGTCGTTTCATAACTATTGATGAAATTTGGATCCACCACTATACATCAGAGCGAAAAGAACAGTCGAAACAATGGAATGAAGCCGGTGGAAGTGCACCAAAGAAGGCAAAGACGCTTCCACCAACAGAGAAGGTTATGGCAACAGTTTTTTGGGATAACAAAGGTGTTTTGTTAATCGATTATCTTCAGAAAGGTAAAACAATTAACTCTGATTATTTCTGTCACCTTTTGAATCAGTTGGATGCAAAAATTCGTCAGAAAAGACCTGCTTTAAAGAAGCAAAAAGTATCATCTTTAGTGTTCCTTACGGAACACTTATAAGATCACTTCGGTGTCTGTCTGTCTGTCTGTCACACCCGATTTTCTCCGAAACATAGAAAAAGTTGAAATTCGGTAATAATATAGGAATATATGGCCTCATCAGAGCCATGTAGTTTTGAAAGTTAAATTTTGACTTAAGGGGTTAGTTTTGGGGGGTGTGAAGCGGGGTGAAATCGGAATATGAAAAAAAAATTTTTTTTACTAGGTCATCGAGTGTGGTGTCGAATGAAAGGTTGTGAAAACACGAGTAAAAATATATTATATAATGTAATACCTGCGCGCACTTTTCTTTGTATTACTTTTAAAAATCGCGATAAATCGCTGTCCACCCGCCTTATCTCGAAAAGTACTTATCAAAAAATTTCAACTTCATCAATTTTCAGTAAAGATTGGTAACAAACTTTGTTGAAAATTCATTTAGGGTGTTTTTGTGAAGTCACTGATCATTTTATACCACCGTAACAAATTTTTTTATTTTAAAAACAGTCAACGTACAGAACACTAATTGCGCAAGTTCAACTTGCACTTGACCGGTTTTTTATCAAGACAATGCACGTGTTCACACAAGTCTTTTGACAATGGCAAAACTCAACGAATTAAAGTACGAATTGCTTGAACACCCAGCATATTCACCAGATTTGGCTCCCTCTGACTATTACCTGTCACCCAACCTGGAAAAAATTCCTGGGAAAGCGTTTTACATCAAATGACGAAGCTACTGCAGCCGTGGATGGATATTTTGCGAACCTTTCGGAATCACACTTTAATGATGGTATTGAATTATTGGAAAAACGTTGGAATAAATGTATTGAAGTTTCAGGAGATTATATTGAAAAATATTTTACGTAAAAAAAAATTTCTTCCATTGCTTGGCCGAGAACTTTTCAGACAGCCCTCGTATATATAACGTGTTCATACATTTGATTTGTTAGTTACCGATTATCTGACGAGGTTACTGTGTACCGAAAAAACTGACATAAGATACAAAATATAGTATAAATTTAGAACCTACATAAGCGTTTATTTCAGTTTTTATCAATGTTTAAAACATCTTAATTCAAACGTTTCATATTAAACACATACGATCAATAGGAACTATTGAAATAACATTGCGCCCAGTTGTAGCAGAAATAAAGGAACAGTGTTGCTCTAAATGCCTGCCGGCGACTTATTTGTTTAGGAGAGAACCTAAATGCGAGGCTGACGATTTCATTTGAATGAAAACAGACACAAAATGAAATTAGGTATTTCATGGATCGGTGTTTTCCAGGCAGGCTATATTACAGAAATAATTAGGTCACAATGTTTCGACGTCAGTTTAGCTCAATATATATACGGGGGTAATATAAACCGGAACTCTTACCTCAACTCTCGTGAGGTAATCCCGATCGCGTCGCTCTCCTATTATTAGTTGAGTAGGGATGTGGGAGAGACCACTCTTTTTTTCTTTCTTTATTTTTTTCTTTTTGATCAATTACACTGGTCAACAAGATTTTTTTCACAAGAAAACTGAATAGAAACTGACATAAACGCCTGGACAACATTAACGCAACAACCTGAAAATTAATTTATCTCAGTTTTAAAGTTTATCGAGTATTTGAATAGTAGACTATTTTGTTTCGTTGTTCATGACAGAAATCAAAACAATTCGTTTAGATTTACAGTTTTAAAGAATTTTTTAGAAGATAAACAATTTTCTGTAATAATGCGACAGATTTTCTTGAAAAGTAAGCTTATAAATTGTTTCCTTTTTCAAAGTAATACGTTTTTGTGGTAGACTGTTTTATTTTTGACCCCGAAGGAATTAGAAAAATGAATCGAACAAGCAATTTAACTGAACACGAAGTAGTGCGAGCTTCAGTTTTATTGGAAGAGGGATATTGTCAGAGTTATGTTGCCAATTTGTTAGGCAAACATCGTTCCACAATAAGTCGTTATGGTAAGACGCTTGAATGAAGTAGGAACTTATTCTAGAAGGCTAGGGCAAAGGCGAAAACGATACACTAGCGACCTAGATGAACGTTTTATAAGACAATATGCTTTAAGAAACAGGATTGTCACTAGTTCTATAATAAGAAACGAACTCGAAGCTGTTCGCAAATATCACAATTTCTTCTAAAACAGTTAGAAGACGGTTAAATGAAGCTGGATTAAACAGTAGGAGACCAGCCACTGCGCCTTTGCTTACTAGAGAGAACAGAGTTGCCAGGTTACTTTTTGCTCGAAATCACGAAAACTGGTCTGTGGATGATTGGAAAACTAGGGTTAGTCTAAAACATCCAGATGGTCTCGTGAGCGAGTATGGCGAAGACAGGAGAGAGGTTTTGCTCCTTGCAATATCTCTGCAAGGATTCCATTCGGCGGGTGGCTCTGTTATGTTCTGGGGTGGCATCTGCTTTGATGCTCGCACGAAGTTAGTTCCTGTCCGTACGAGATCCACGAATGCTGACTACTATCTTGAGAATATTGTAATAGAACATGTGATGCCTTTCGGTCATTTGTGGGGCCCAATTTCCTGTTTATGCAAGACAACGCTCGACCTCACGTGGCTAGGGGAGGTACTCGATTATCTCAATCAAGTTGATATACCGATTATGCAATGGCCACCATAAAGCCCGGATCTGAATCCGATAGAACATGTATGGGATCACGTTAAGAAAAATGTGAAACGTCATATACCTGCACCTAGAAACCTGAGGGAACTTGAAAATGCAGTTATCACAGAATGGGAGCAAATTCCTCAAGATTTTATCCAAAATTTAATTAGAAGCATGCCTAGGCGCATAAACGCTGTCATCCGAAGTAGAGGAGGCAAAAACACACGCTACTAGTGTCCCAGTTACACCATTAATTTTGCTACTAGTGTCCCAGTTTATTTTTTTCATTATTACATAATTTCAACGACTTTGTTATTAGGTCTTAAGAATAATTTTAATTCGAATCTTATAGAGAAATTTGGTAGCTAATTCACTTTTAAAGTATCCGAATAACTTTTAGTGTAACCAATGTTCATAAAAAATTATTAAAATTAATTCATTATAGAGATTTGTATGATTTAACATATTGTTGCGTTAATTTTGTCCAGGAGTGTATGTTATCTGATTTCTTCTATCAGGCATAGTTTTCTTGTGACAGTCATTTTTTATGTAATATACTTCTCTATATTAGGATTTCATTATTATAATTTCTTGTAAATATAGAAGTGGGAATTTGTATTCAGAATAATTTGGCACCAGGCAGACTTAGTCATGTTGAAACATGTTTTAAACTCTATCCAGGCTTAATGATGTTCAAATACAAGCAGAGGGCCAGTATTGTAACTTTAGTGAGTCTGGTAACACGGGGACCTACTTATTTTTTGTGCTGTTTATTGTTTTTATTTGTAAACGTTTTTATAAACGTTTCAAAATGCCAAGAAATTATGTAAATCATCCAAAGAATATCTGCTACGTGTGTGGTGAACTGACCTTCAAGTCTCGGAGGCGAAATTTTACACCGCTCGTGAAAAAATGTTCTGAGCTTTATTTGGGATGTAAAACTGGTGATTTTGATAAAGACTGGGCCCCAAATTTATGCTGTGTATCATATGTTACGCTTCTCACTGGTTGGAAAAATGGTACTCATCATATGCCGTTTTCAGTCCCTATGATTTGGAGGAAATAGAAGGACCATTTAAGTGATTGCTATTTCTGCTTAACTAACATTAAAGGAATTACGTCCAAAACAAAATATACAATTAAGTACCCCAATTTGGCATCTGCAATCAGACTTGTGCCACATAGTGAAGAGTATCCTGCACTAAAGTTTTCAGATTTCATGACCTTAAGTGATAACTCCGACTCCGACCCAGTTCATACTGAAGACGGAAAAAGCGAGAGAAGTGCCCCTACATTTAAAGCAAGTAGTTCATCAGAATCTCACTTTTTATCTCAAGAAGATCTTAATGATCTTACACGGGTTTTTAAATTTATCTAAACAGTCAGCTGAGCTTTTAAGTTCCAGGTTCAAAGGTTGGAACTCCAAAAAGATACAAGGATATGCTTTTATCGTAGACGCCACAGTGATTTGAGTGACTACTTCTCTAAAGAAGGTCATGTAGTTTTTTGTAATGATATTTGTGCAGTAATGGAGGCTCTTGGACATCAACACCAGCCAGATCAGTGGCGATTGTTCATAGACTCGTCTAAAGTCAGTTTGAAGGCTGTACTACTTCATCATGGGAATGAATTACCATCAACACCTGTCGCGCATGCCAGTGATATGAAGAAGACATGAAAATATGAAATTGCTGTTAGAAAAAATTCAGAATACTAAATATAAACTGGAATATCTGTGATGATTTGAAGGTTATAGCTTTATTGTTAGGTTTGCAACTTGGATACACAAAATTCTGCTATTCCTTGTGTGAAGCGATAAGGAGTCTCACTACATAAGGAAACAATGGCCTAAACGTGAATCTCTTATTTATTCTGGGCATAAAAATGTATCAAATATCCCATTAGTGAATCCCGAAAAGGTGTATTTATCTCCTCTGCACATAAAACTGGGGCTTATAAAAAATTTTGTAAAAAAATGGATAAAGCACAGTAAACACACTATACAGTAGCGAAACTCAAGGATAATCGCATAAGAAAATCAGGTTCGTCTTCAGAAGGTCACGTGGCAATCCGCCATGTTAAAAGTGGACCAGCGCGAGATTTGAAATACAAATAAAGTTGTGCAAAGTTTTATCATTCAAAATCATAGATATAGAAATGTTTGAAAATTTTTGATTTGTTTTTTAATACAGCATGAGTAATATAAAAGTTAATGCAGTATGAGTAATATAAAAAAAAAAACACAAAAAGAATGGAGTACTTTGTTAGAAAAGGAATGAATACAGGTGAAAAACTTGATAGGAAGGTTATTTGATGGAATTCTTCATATTCAACTTCAGTTTTTAATAACCTTATCTAAAAATTCAAAAGTCTATCAAAGTTAAACGTCACTGTTTGAGGTTAAAGTTTTATTTACATCATTTCTCAAGTAAATTTGTGATTAAAGATGTTTTTTAAGGGCTAAATTAATTTAATTTTAATTGTCATTACTAAGATGTCAACATCTTCTAAAATAAAAGCATTTTTTTTAAGCAGTGTTGTGTTGTTTGGTGTGATAGATCTCTCGTTAATTAAAAAACACTGTATCTACTTTTTTGGTACTTATTTTTTCTTAAACTACAAAACTATATTGTGTAACTTCGAGAAAGGTTAATATAATATTGTTAATGAATTATGAACGTATATGTATAGACCTCTATTTTCTATGTGAATGATTCTTAGAGGTGTTATACCTTTTTGTGTTCTGTTATCTGTATTGCTTTTTGATAATGTAATTAATGCTTGCTTTTTATTTACAATGAATTAATATTTAGATAAAAGAGTCAATACAGTAATTTCCTAATTATACTTACATACAATACTTAGTTATGACCAAGCTGACTTGTCAATTACAACTATATTGGGAATGTGGAATCTTTGACACAATGACACTACTCAGTATATATCACCACTACACCAAACACTTTATTTTTGCACTCGACGCGCGTTTCGCTAACCATATTAGCTTCATTAGGAGAAATGATTGACTCATATATACTGAGTATTTTCAATTACAGTTTAAAAGGAAAATAACTATATTTAATTTATAGTATAGGTATACAACAATAGAAATAAGTTCTTTATAGGAGGAATATTAATAACAGGTAAAACTAAATCTTCAAAATTTTAATAGTAACCATAATTACCATCAAAATGGGCTTCGATTAGGTGTACTGTCCATTTAACGAACTTATTTTCAGAATATTTTTTACCCTCTGGCACACATCGTCTGACAAAATCATATTACAAAAATTTCTTTGGAATCACATGAAAATTTTTCTTATTTTAATAGCATATTTGATTCAATAATCCATTTATATCAGTTATTTCAATAATCCCATTCCCCAGTGGTTTTGTGATCTCAACACGACACTTAATATTTAAACTTTCAAACCCAGCTTATAAGAAAATAAAATATACTGTCTAAAATTTGAAAATAATAAATATGTTGTTATAGGTTCTGTATTCCTTACAATATATTCACAGAAACTTTTGAAAGATTGGCATGAAAAAAGGAGCAATGTAATTTATAGAGAAAAAAAAAAAAGTCACTTTCAGAGTATTAACTGTACTTGCAATTAAACAGTGTTAAATTTATCAGGTTTATTATTAGAAAAGATGTGTCAAACAATTAATTCAGATGAAGTTATTGAAAACTAGAAGCCTCTTGAGAATATACCTTTTAAAAAAAAATAATATGTTTTATTTATAATTTATCAAATATAAATACTCGTAGTTTTAAATAACTGAATACTAGTTTACACAAAATAAATCTTTCTAAAAAACCAGAATTTGGAGGATTATTTATTAATCATAAAAAAATTACACAGGCACACAAAAAAAGTTTTTTCACTACCGAACAGATCACTATACCTATATGTATTTTTGGGCGCTGAAACCGAATCTGAGGTCAGAATTGAGCAATCACGTCAGGATTTTTAAATAACCAGCCGAACTAAGTTTAGAAATAAATTTCAAGCTTTATTGACCAAATCACTCTACCAATACGAACATTTTATTAAATCAATCAAGGTTCCCTGGAAGGCCGTCTCTTGAGCAAATATGCCTAAATAAAATGTACATTAGTAATGATAATATTGTTTCATGCATATGTATTTTTTCAAAAATGCATTTAAGATAATGAAAAGTTGTCTTGTGAAAGCAAGCAATAGAGATTTATTAAAATAATCAACAACTCTAACAACTTTAATCGCATACCATGATTTCTATAAAATCATTGTTTTTCAACTAAAAGCAGAGGAACTGCAAAAAAAAATCATTAATGCAGCAACTTAAACTTTGACGGCTATTGATGATTACATGTGATGTAAAATAAAGCATAATTAAATTTAGTTATGATTTAGAATAATAGTCTTATCGGGTTTGCGGTCTGTGACAATTAACACTCGATTGCTGTTAAGCTCTCTATATTTCGTTGTGCTTCGCAGCTTCATCGGGGGAGGCTGTGTTTTTGGAAAAAAATAAAAAAACAGTGTGTCAGGGATTTTTTTGTGGATGGATGGTTATTTTAAGGCTTACAAAACTGGGAGATGGTCGCAACATTTATGGAGGCAAAGGAACATCGACTGCATTAGGCACCTAACATGGGCGGACACAGGAAAGTACTTGTTTATAGTGACAAATAACTGTTTATAGGTAGTAGTTGTTTGCAGAAATGCAAAAATAACGTCCGTGGTAGTACTACCGCGTTGTCCTAAAATGTATATTTCGGCACTTGGACAACGTTGACGGGTATTAGGACATTCTCGCCGATATCCTTGGGATATGGAAAAGGGTAAAAATCCCTACTGAAGCGGGGAGGTGAGCGATAAAGCGCCCTGATTGAGTTAGAAATTTCTTATTTGCAAATTTTAGAGCATGAAAAAGTGTGACTGGAGCAAATAATTTGCGAAAATAATTATATGGAATATTGCAATTCTCAACAGCACAACAATAATCTCCTTTCCCCATGATTATATACATTGTTTCTCAACCTTTTCGATTCTCTTCACTTACAAACGTTTTTAATTCTCTTTTTCTACAAACTCTCTTTTCCGTCTGTCTTTATATTCATATAAACTGCAGTCACATCAAGAAACGATGGACAATACATTTCCAAAGACACATTCCGAGATCGGATGTAAACACTGAGCGGCCATTTTGAAAAACGACCCGTCGACGCACGCGCTGTCAAAATCTCGTCACCAAATTGGAGCTCAGTTTCGCTACTGCAGTATGTTTACTGTGGATAAAGGTTCTGCTGCATTTAGGTACTTGAAATCTAAATTTCCTAAAGTAAGTGAGGCAAAATTGAAGGAAGGAATTTTTATAGGGCCCGAAATAAGATCTTTAATATCGGATAATGAACATTTTGAGGAACTGTTACATCCACCGGAAAAAGCAGCGTGGAAATCATTCAAAAATGTTTGTTGTGGATTTCTTGGCAATAATAAACTATAGTGAAATGGTGAGTGATCTTCTGACTTCATACAAAAAAATGGGCTGCAACATGTCCTTAAAAATTCAGTTGGACTCCCACCTAGACTTCTTCCTTGAAAATCTTAGGGCTGTCTCTGATGAGCATGGTGAGCGTTTTCATTAGCAGATTTCTACAATGGAAAGAAGTACCAAGGCAAATAGAGTCCCAGTATGCTAGCCGACTACTGCTGGACCATGAAAAGAGACATCCCGAAGGCAAAATATGACCGAAAATCATCATATAAAACTGTTTAGGTTAGACAAAATTAGCCGTGTAATTATTATTCAGTGTTTTGTAAGTACTAATTATTTTAAAACTTTAAACACGTGCCACAAAAAAACCCTGCCTGATGGATCAAATCTGAGAACATATTTAAACTCAGCATGCGAAAGATAAATATATTCCGTGAATTCAGCCCTTGTGAAAGAAAAAAGAAAATTTTGTAGACCAGTGTTATTGGTGAAACAATACTTTTTCTTTACTAAAAGCGGCCTTTTTTGATTTCACCACTAAAACTACGTAATAGTCTCCCATGATTGTTCATCCCTTTCTCTTCCCTTCTCAAGATAGTCGATCAGTATTACTTCAAGCATATTCCAAAAAATACTTATCACAACCATTCTATCTGATGACGCTTCGGCTGGCTTTCATGCGGTTTCAGCCGCCCTTTAGACTGCCTGTTGGACTCAGACGTGTAGTGGCGGATCCATGTTTAATCCATTGTTACGAATCGACGTAAAATCTTCTGTGGATTACGCCGACCCAGTGTCAAGCAGCGTTCTAAATATTAGACAAATTGCTGTTTTTAATCAGAGACTGCCCGGCATCCATCGGGTACATAGCTTTTCATATACAATTCATATACAAATATGCCTCACGCATGCTTTTGATATTTTCACAATGTCCGTTATCTCTGCTCTTTCTCTTGGCGGTCATTCAGAACAACATGGTAGCTTCTTTGTGTTTTTTGGAGTGACTGCCTTATTTGCATGTCCGGAACGTGGTGCATCATTGATGCTTCTACGACCATATTTAAGTCCAGTTAGCCATCGAGCCATTCTTGGGTTCAGGCTGTATTTTTTTTCCGTCAAAAACAATTTTTAATCAACACACGAAATTCTTTTTGTTCCATTATTTTGCCAAAATTAAAATTCGAAAACAAATAGACAAAATCTCATGAAAATTTTACAGGAATCTTCTGAGTATTGACAATAACTGAAAATCATATCATTTTTTTGTTTGTACTGCCATTTCTCGGAAAGTCTCGGGACGGGAAGTAACATTTTTTTAAAGTAGTTTGGCAGAATTCTCAAACTGTAAACAACAAACTTGAATTTTTCAACTCATTTCCTGTTATTTCCAAAAATCAAAAATGTTGTGGCAAAGGTCTATAACTCCTGTCCTAAGGGACATAAAAAGCTCCAGTTTGGAATTTGGCAATTGTAAGATTCTCTGTATTAGGCTAAATTTTAAGGTCATAAGGACTCATTTCAGAATTGAGGCAGTAGTTGGTTAATAGTGTGTTATGACTCCTGAACTACATATGCTGTCAAAATAGAAACTGAAGTTTTGTTCTAGAAATAGTACTATTACCACCATCTAGACGTAACTGGCGAACTACATACGTTGTTTACTACACTATCGATAGTAAGTAGTATCATTTAAATCGGTTGGTATTCTGTTTGAAGTTATTAAACCAAGTCTATGTTCAGTACACAAGTTTACTAACGGTTTTCTAGATTAAAGGACGGACGGATGTCAATTGAAGGTCGTCCGCGAATATCGATTACAGATGAGAAGTGCGTAAAATTTTTGGACCAAGCTCCGAATGTGACCTGCGGAATGTTAGCACAGCAGTTTATTAGGTATTTTGGAATAGTTTTAGAGCAGATTTTTACGACTTCGCACGAAATATCGCTTGAAAACCAATTGGGCGCTGTTGCACGACATTGCGCTCTCGCACAAAACCGCCATAATAAGTCAATTTGAGGTTTGACAAGGCATTTTAATCCTTAAAAATTCACCTAATTCACCTGACATGGCTTCCTGTCATTATTTCCTGTGTCTAAAATTAAAAAATCCCGATGAAATGGGCTGGTTATTCTGTGTCATTGAAATATTAGTTGTTAATTTTTCTTACAGTAATAGTTCTGTTTTTTTTTTTCGACAACTCATATATATATACATATATATATATATATATATATATATATATATATATATATATATATATATATATATATATGAGGTGTGTTAAAAAAGACCGAGCTTTTTAAATAGCGCGTATACGGAGCCTATTTCGCGCCTCTGGTGGAAGATTTAGACTAGTCGCTCCGAAATGAATATTAGTTGTGCTACATCCTGTAAAATAAGACGTACACAGGCTGTCTGACGGATACGCGACAAAGTGACAGTGTGTGTGCAAAATATTGCTGCAAACTTGCCAAAAAATGTCACAGAGATATTTCAGTTGCTTATCCAAGCATGTACAGAGGACTGTACGAGCCGAACCCAGTACTGTGAGTGGTTTAAAAGTTTTATGAGTAAATCAAACATCAAAGTTTAGACTGTGTCTTCTGCAGAAAGGTATTACGTAACTTCTTCAGCCGAAGACGTTTAAGATGTAATCAAGAATACCAGAAGTGGATGACATGTACCAATCGACCCAGAACCTCGTTTGTATAATTACTGATATTAATATTATATTATATTTTATATATATATATATATATATATATATATATATATATATATATATATATATATATATATATATATTATTTATTATTTAATTGTATTTTTACGGTAGGAAAGGCGCTGTACATTATGAATTTATGCCACGTGGTCTGACCTAAACAAACAGTATTACCAACAAGTTTTAGAGGATGAATTTAAGGAATGCTGTGCGCAGGAAGAGGGATGAATTATGAAAAAAATGACACTTGGATATTTGCATTACGATAACCCATGGGCTCACGTGTCAGTCTTCACCCGCAATTATCTACGGAATTTTTTCTTTTTTCCAAACTTACAAGGACGTCGATTTCAAATCACTGAGGAGTTCGTGAAAATGCATGCTAAGGAAGCATTGAAACAATGGTTAACCCATTGAGAACGGTGTTTCGCCTGCAGAGGGGATTACTTTGAATACAAAATTTAGTAAAAAGTCTTTACAGGAAAAGTTCAGTCTCTTTTTGAGCATACTTCGCATATACTATATACACCAAATCTTATATTTAGTTGACAAGTTCCTATATGCTATTCCCAAAAATTCAAAGCCTATCAAAAACCGCAATTGTCAGTATTTTAGCCATGCGGAAGAGCTTTTGGCAAAATTTTTTTTTGGTGCATCGAGAGGTTCGAAACACTACAAATTGTCCGTACAAAATAGGACTATAAAAGACAAGCGAACTACGTGACGACGAAAAAACTTACCTTATTTGTTTTTTAAGATCCTTAAAATCAAAAAATAAGCTCCACGTATATCACAAATTCAAATCAATTAAACAAAAATACACTTTGACACCAAACCACGATCATCCGGTAAATATTATTATCAGTATAATGTATTATTATTGTACAACAAACCGAACTCCCACATGCATACGTGCAAACTGTATGGGCTGATATTCCTCCCATTTCATAAGGGTGGTAAGCCGCCCTCTCAGCTGAGCGGCGTCGACCGGGTCCGAACGCTAGCGATAATCGAAGCTAGGACGCCGGCGCCCTTCTGGGGGCGTCCCCGACCTACGGCAAAACAGTGCCGCATGCCAACGTGAAAATTATGGAGAGTCATGATGGAGAATCATGGAAAGGTCAAGGGGAAGTTGGCGTACACTGCAAATAATGTTTTGCAACATTATAGAAAAAAACATTGGCTACCTTCGGAGCTTAATCGTAAAAAGTAATACGACTTAAATGATTTTGTTTCTATTCCGAAAGTATAGTATTAATTTTAACTATATTAGAATAAAAAAAATGTACTGACTGCTAATCTTAATATTTCTTAAAGTAACTAGGTTATTTTATATATTTTATTGTTTTCATTTGAAAAATCTCTCTCAATCCTTTCACCCCAATAGAAGTAAGGCTAATACTATGCGGTTGCTGCTTTGACAGTCATTCTACAGGCATCTCGATCCTGCGCAACCTGACTTGACTCGTGCAGACCCATAACAAGAAGAGATCTTACTTCGTCGAACCATCTTGTTGGAGACAGTCCCCTCGATCTTCTACCTTCCCCGTTACTACAAGCTTTTCCATGGCATCCATTTTCCTCATAATGTGACCAAATTATTTCAGGTACTATCTATTAATTCTATTTGAAAGTCGCTCATTTATACTAAGCTCTTCAAGAATAGACACATTAGTACTGTTCGATATATGATACTCTGAGGATTCTTCGTTATGTCCACATCTCAAACGCATCGTTTCGTCTTTTGTCAGATTATTAATGGTCCATGTTTCCGATGCGTAAGTTGCTATGGGGAATATAAGACTGGACAGCAATCTTAACTTCGTATTTTTTTTATGACAGCTGGATCTTTCCAGAACTTAGTAAGTTTGATCATCGAGTTTCTAGCCATAGCCAAATGCTGAATTGAATTGAAAAATACATGTGTTTAAAAAATTTAAATACAAATTATCTGCAATAAATCCTTATTGATTACCTGCGTTACCCGATGTACGAGGGTAAATCAAATATAAACCGGAATTCCTCTCTCAACTGTCGTGATGTAAACCGATCGCCCTCTCATTATTAGTGATGAGTAGGGATATCAGGAGTAGAAAATACCATCGATCAACGCTCTCAATCGATTTTCTCGTCAGTAGTGCCATGTCAAAGCACGAGGTACCAGTGTCAATTGAGTAAATCATTATTATCAAGTTTTTAACGCTAGAAAACGTAAAACTTTTGAAATTTTGCAAATATTGACGAAACAGTTCGGTAAAAAGATGCTTTCGAAAACCCTGACTGCTATAAGAAATTTTCCTATGGCCGGAAAATCTGAGTTATTCGATTCGAACATTTGATTTTCTCCATGCGTGACGTACCATTAACGCTGCCTACTACTGCCAACTCCTCGATCAAGTTAGACTCCAAAGGCGATACATGCCCATTCGGAATGTGGAACAACAACGCTCGGCCTCACACAGCTGAGTCGACAAAAATTGGAACAAATCTACTGGAAACTCTTGGAATATTCGCCCTACAGCCCGGATTTGTAGCCTTGCGACTTTTAGTTGTTTGGTCCTTTGAAAGAAGCGTTGGGAGGCAAGCATTTCGAACATGACGACGGCGTAGAATCGTTCATGCGCATTTGGCTCATGACGCCACTTACTTCATTTTAAAATGACGGTATAAAAAAACCTCATTTTCGGTGGGAAAAAGAGACTATGTAGAAAAATAATGTTTTTTGATTTTTTCATTACTGTAAAAATAAATTCCGGTTTATATTTGATTTACCCTCGTAATTACCATAACATCTTATGGGCGTTTTTGAGCATTTTATTTTTGTACATTTTCGACTGCACACGTGTTTTATTTATTATTATATTTCACAATCCGAGGGGTTTTCAACGGTCCGAGGCATTTTAAACACGCACAAATAAACGTACATTCGGATGAGTGTTTCCGTAATATCGCTTGTAGCTAGTCAATCGCTATAGGCGTTTTGTAACGCTGCAGCGACCATATATCAAGAATGCGTCTCGTATTCTAGTACAGTGAAGTCTGCTTATAACGAACCCGTTTATAGCGAATTTCCGGTTAAAACGAGCTATTTTATAATGCACGAAAAAACTTTCATTGCAAATATTTATCGGTTATAACGAACCCGGTTATAACGAACTTTCGGATAAAGCGAACTAAATTTGGATGTTTTGTGTCGTTTATAACGAATTTGCCACTCCCTGTGCTCGATGTCGCGCAACTTGATCTAGGGAATTTACCGAAACTCGCTGGGAACCCCTATTCTACTTGTTTCCGCCGCGTCGATAGTTCGAGCAGTATTATTTTCAATTTACTTGTTGTGTTATGCGGTTCTAATACATATTTGATCGAAGTAGCAAAGTGAATGTTTAAGTTTTTATTTTAAAATGAGTACACAAAAACGTAAAGGGTTTACTTTAAAAGACAAACACGATATTATAAGGAAAATAGAAAATGGAGTTAAACAAAGTGATGTTTGCAAACAGTTGAATTTAACTAAATTTACGGTTTCTACCATATGGAAGAAGAGGCAAGAAATCTTATCAATCTATGATAAAAGAAACTTTAGTTGTTAAAAAGTACGAAAATCTACATATGACCAAGTCGATAAAGGACTCCTTAAATGGTTTAGTCAAAAAGGAAAATAGAGAATACCGAGTTTAACTGTTCTAAAACTTGGATTGAACGATTTAAAAAGCGACATAAGATTAGTGGGGGTAAGACAGTAAGAGAAACTGCAGGAATGGATATGACTGTTGTTGATCAGTGATTGGCCAATGTACGGCCAGAAATTCGAGAAAATTATGAATATGTAGACATTTTTAATGCAGATGAAACGGGTTTGTTTTACAAGATAACGCCTGATAAAACATTAAAATTTATCGGAGAGAATTGTGCTGGTGGAAAATTATCAAAAGTAAGGATTACTGTGTTGGTAACTGCAAATATGTCTGGAACAGAGAAAAGAAAATTGTTGGTGATAGGAAAGTCCGCCAATCCCAGGTGTTTTGAAAACAAACATTTACCAGTAAAGTCCAAATCAAACAGTAAAGCCTGGATGACATCAGAAATTTTTAAAAACGAACTGATCGAATGGGACAAAGAATTAAAATTCACAAACAGAAAAAATATTACTTTTGATTGACAACTGTCCAGCGCACCCTGAAGTTGATCTACAGCAAATAAAATTTGTTTTTATGCCTCCAAAGACAAGTGCAAAGCTCCAGCCTATGGATCAAGGTGTGATACATTCTTTAAAATGTCATTATAGAAGGATTTTACTTATGAAAATGTTAGAGACGATCGATACAGGTTACATTTTTTCTGTAACTCTCTTGGACGCTCTAAACTTTATCCATATGGCTTGGCAAAGAGTCAGTAGAGAAACCATTGCAAACTGTTTTAAGCATGGCGGATTTTTAAGGAAGGAATATAGATATGACTCAGATGTTGAGCTACCGTTGAGTCAGTGGATTGAAAAACATCGAGAAGATCCTACTGATCTCTACCTACTAGAATTTGTTGACGATGCTGACATACAACATGGAAATCGACATTAAAAAGATGTTTAATCACTTTAATTTTGAAGAATATGTATGTGCTGATAATGAATTAATGACGAGGAAAACATTAACTGATGATCAAATTGTGACATCAATGACTTCTGGCAAGATTTTAAGCGATAATGACGACGAAGACGAGCTTGGAGAAGGAGATAATATTTATGTTCCATTCATTTCAGAAATGACGAAGAAAATGACATACTCGCAATTTTTGGAATCTCGTGAAGTTCCTGAACATATATGGAGTAGTTTTTGTGACCTCGACAATTATATAAACACCATTTCTTTTTCAAGTAAAATTGTACAAACGAAAACTACGTATTTTAATGTTTTAGTTTATACTCGTATAAGTACCAACATACATAATAACTTTAGTGTGACTTGTTTTATTTTCCTTTGAATGCTTTCTTTTAATTTAATGATTATTATTATTCATTTTTCTAAACATTAGCGCCTAATCTAAATAAAAGTGTAGTGAAAAATGATATTAGATTTGTTTACTGTTTGCAACGAACTTCGGATACAGCGAACCATTTTAGTGATTTTTTGGAGTTCGCTATAAACGGACTTCACTGTATTAAAACCTCAAAACAGATTTTTTGTTGCTTATATAGTAGAGTGTAAAAAAATTCCCAAAAAGAGATTATTTTTCCTGCCTGTTAGGTAGATATAACGGAGGATTAAAAATCGTTATCCATGTACCAGGTGTACAAGTATGAAATGCGGATTTCAGACAACAGATGGTGCACCAATGCACTTTATGCTATAAAGATTTGACACTGCGCCATTTTGTTGTGTCATCAACAATATCTCGAAATTTATACCGAACAAAGAGCATTCGCGGACAGCATTAATTTTTTATTTTCATTTGAAGAAAACTGCTATTGAATCATACTGGTTACTTCGAGAAGCTTATGGTGAACATGCTCCATCGCGAGATACGTGTGAACGCTGATTTCGGCGTTTCAAAAGTGGTGACTTCGATGTTGCAGACAAGGAACGTGGAAAACCGCCAAAAAATACGAATATGTGGAATTGCAAGCATTGTTGGACGAAGATGATTCGCAAACACAAAAACAACTAGTCGAGCAATTGGACGTTAGTCAACAAGCTACGAGAGATGGGAAAGATTCAGAAGACCGGTAGATGGGTACCACATGAGTTGAACGACAGGCAAATGGAAAAGCGCAAAAACACGTGTGACATTTTACTCGCTCGGTACAAAAGGAAGTCGGTTTTTGCATCGTATAGTTACAGGGGATGAATAGTGGATTTATTTTGAGAATCCAAAGCGCAAAAAATCATGGGTAGACCCGGGCGCACCATCCACATCGACCGCAAGACCGAATCGCTTTGGCAGAGAGACGATGCTCTGTGTTTGGTGGGACCAGAGGGGCGTGGTCTATTATGACCTGTTAAAACTTGGGGAAACGGTTAATACTAAACGTTACCAACAACACGACACGTTGGAAGCACCATCATATACGGCAAAACGAGTTCCCGACACGTTGAAAGCACTCAGCTGGGAAGTTCTACCCCATGCGGCTTACTCACCAGACTTGGCTCCTTCCGATTACTACTTGTTTGCATCGATGGGTCACGCACTTGCTGAGCAGCGCTTTGATTCGTACGAAGATGTGAAAAAAATGGCTCGATGAATGGTTCGCAGCAAAAGGGGAAGATTTTTACTGGCGTGATATTCACAAATTGCCCGAAAGATGGGGAGAATGTATAACAAGCGATGGAGCATACTTTGAATAAAGCACTTTTTATCATTCTTCCGAATTTAACATGTTTTTTTAGAAAAAAAAATGCGCATTATTACACCTGGTAAGTCGTCTTCCATATAAACTTAGTTAGCGCGAGAATAATGGGAACTGGTAAAATTGAAGTAAACGCTGATTTATTTGCCTTAAAGCAAAACAAAGTTTTAAATAAAATTACACACTTAATTTATTATAAATTTAAAATAATAATCGTAATCGAAAAATCTAGAGCAGACGTACTAACATGACCTAACACAATCGTTGCATGTTGCAGTGAAAACCGTGAAAAACCATGAAAAAAACGTTTAGAGGTCAAGGGGATATCCAATAAATTAACTTAAAGGTTGAATTGGAACAAAGCTAAAATGAACAAACTTTATCGTTTGTTCATTTTAGCTTTTTAGTGTCTGTCTGTCACACCTGATTTTCTCCGAAACTGTTTGACAAAGAAAGTTAAAATTGATGGTCCAATCAGAGCCGCGCAATTTTGAAAATTAAATTTTGACTTCAGGAGTTGATTTCATGGGGTTAAATCGGAAGTGAAAAAAAGATTACCAGATTATCGAGTGAAAACATCATGGAAGTTTGTGAAAACATCAGGAAAGCTTGTGTGAGCATCATGAAAGGTTGTGAAACACGAGTCTCTCAGTGTAGGTTGACTGGAAATTATCACGAGTGCATTACGTTTGATAATACAAGTCTGCAAAAAAAAAATTGAGAGCTGTTTTGGTTTTTGCGTAATTCTTATGTTTTTGGGTGTACTGAATCCGAAAATGACTTTCATTTTGTCATAGAACGTCACATTTTCTGACAATGTAGGTATCTATGTTAAACAAGTTATCATCTTAAAGTAAAAGATAAAAGACTAAAAAAATTTTTTTTAAATTTATAATTGCGTAACAAAACTTTATTTTTTTAACTAAAATACATTCATTAGTAAGCACTAAACACATTTCTTTTTCCCAGTGAGACTCCTTTTGGTACATTTTCGCTTGTAGGAAGCATCTGGAAGGTCTCTCTGAAGCGTCTAACAGTAGTCTCCCATCATTGAGACGCTCCATCTTCCCTGGTATCTTTTTTCCATCTCCTTAATATCTTGGTGAAATTGTTCGCCTTGCTCTTCACTCAGATCTCCTAAATTTTCTGGAAAGTGGTCGAGGTGGGAATGAAGAAAATGTACTTTTAAACTCATTAGGCAACCTAAATCTTGAAATGCTTTTAACATTCTTTTGACGATTTGTTTGTAGTTAGGGTCTTTGTTATTGTCTAAAAATTTCTCTATGACCTCTTTAAAGGCAATCCACCCTTCTCTTTGAGGATCCGTCATGGTTGTGATGAATTGTGGATCAGCCATAAGCCGTCTAATATCTGGTCCAACGAAAACACCTTCCTTTGCCTCCGAGAGGCCTGGAAACTTTGATATTAAGTATTTGAAGCAATTTCCATCTTTTGGAAGTAACTTTACAAATTGCTTCATCGATCCCAGCTTTATGTGAAGCGGTGGTAGAAGAACTTTATGAGGAGGCACCAAAGTTTCATGCAGGACGTTCTTTTCGTCAACTTTAAGCTCCCTCGGAGGCCAACATTTTTTGGTCCAGTGATTTGCTTGATCTCTACTATCCCATAGACACAAAAAGCAAGGGAATTTGGTAAACCCAGATTGTTGTCCGAGCAACATGCCCAAGATTTTTAAATCACCGCACACTTGCCAACCGTGGTCTTTATATTTTAATTTGCACAGAACCAATTCCAAGTTCTTGTAGGTTTCCTTGAGGTGTACGGAATGACCGACAGGAATGGAAGCATAGAAACCGCCATTGTGAAGCAGAACTGCTTTAAGGCTTCTTTTGAAGAATCTATGAAAATACGCCACTGTGCTGGGTCGTATGAGATCTTAAATGTATCCATCAAACCTTCAATATTGGTACAATAAACCAACTCGTCCTCTTGGGCAAAGTAGGAAGTGAACTGCTTCTCACGATATCTAAACCAGTAGGAAGACACTCCCGGCAAAAGTAAGTTCCTGCTTTTGAGCCTTGATCCAAGCAACTCAGCAGCGTTTTGGGAAGATTCAAGTCTCTTACCAAATCATTTAGCTCGCCCTGGGAAAACAATTTCGGACTGCTGTCATCTTCAAATTGAAAACTTGACTTGTCATCGGGTTCAGGTACAGCACCATCTTCGTCAGAACTTGGAATCCCTTCCAAGGTAGCAGGGGCCTTGGGCACTGGTATTTCGGTCCCATGAGGGATGAGCTGATTGCAGATTGGGGTATGAAATGGACTGCTTCCATTTTGAATTATACCCTTTCACATTACACGAACAAAAGTAACAATCATCACCATGGTTCTTTTGCTCGCGCCATACCATAGGAATCGCATATCGGAAAGCTTTTTTCTTGACCTTAAACCAATTTCGAAGGTCTTCAACACATCGTTTGCAGACTTTATGACGTGCCCAAACTTTTTCCTGATCTCCAAGTTTTAAGCCAAAATACGTGAAGTATACTTTTTTTACAAAGTCCGTAATATTAAGTTGTTGCTTTAATACCATATATTCGCCACAAATATAACAGAAACTGTCAGACGAATTCACACACTTCCGCACAGATGACATTGCACTATATTGAACCAAGATCTATAAAACAATGACGAGTTAACACGTAATTGTACCGCGCCACTTTCTACATTATCGGAGCGCGCACGTTCTGGTTACAACGTTTATGTTTGTTAATTTAGCTCACACAGGGCGTTCTTTATTTAGAAAGTAATGATAGTTATGGCCACACAGGCACGAAAAAGTATGAAAAGCGGTGAATACCAAAAATTGGATGTTTCTTTATTTTTATAGTTTACACAGAATCGGGAACGTGGAATACCAATTTCAGGAACAATTTTAAAACATAAGGCGGTGAGTTTAAGAGAGTTGCCGATACTGAAGCGCCTGTAAATTTTTCTGCAAGTAATGGATGGCTAGACAGGTGGAAAAAAAGACATAGTGTACGTCAACTGAAAGTTTGTGGAGAAAGATTGTCCGCTGATGTATCTGCTGCAAAAAAATTTGCAGAGAATTTTGAGCAGTTTATGAAAGAACATGGTTTACAACCAGACCAAATCTATAATTGTGATGAAACAGGCTTGAACTACAAAATGTTGCCGTCAAATACCTTAGCTTCAAAAACGGAAGCTGGAGCACCTGGTTACAAAACGTTGCAAAGAACATATTACTGTTCTTGTATGCAGTAATGGTTCTGGAAGACCCAAACTCCCATTATTACGTATTGGTAAGGCAGCAAGAATATTCGTTGAAATGCTTTTCCTATTTTGTATAAAAATCAAAATAATGCCTTGATAAACGCGACTTTATTTAAAGACTGATTTTTTGGAGATTTTGTTCCCAAAGTGGAACTTTTTTTAAAGGAACATGGATATCCTAGAAAATGTATTCTGTTACTAGATAACGCCCCCACTCACCAAGTGCGGAGCAAGTTGAAAGTGGGGAAATAAAAGCAATGTTTTTGCCTCCTGCTGTAACTTCTCTCATTCAGCCTATGGATCAGGGTGTACTGGAAAATTTAAAACGCAATTACAGGCGTTTGTTATTGGAGCATATTTTAGAAGAAGTAAATGAAGGTGGCAATCTTGCTGATTGTCTAAAAAAGATAAATTTGAAAAAATGTTATATATTGGATAGCTCAGCCTGGAATCAAGTAAAGAGTAGTACTCTGGAAAAATCTTGGTCAAAATTGATTCCACAAGAGGAGAGACATTACTCAGAGGCAGAAACAGAAGATAATGAAAGTTTACATCAAATTATTACAAGAATATCAGGATGTGAAAGTGTTACGGAAACCGATGTTTGTGAATGGTTAAACAATGACAGTGTGGAAGAATTAATTAAAAGTGTATGCAAAAATGCTAATAAAATAGACAGTGATGACGATGATGATAACGAAGTAGAAGCCACTGACAATATTCCAGTAAAAATATCACATACAGAAGGACTAGAGGCCTAGAAAAAGCGTTAACTTATGTAGAACAACAAGAAAATGCAACCGCCGCGAACGTTTTGCTTATCAAACGTTGGAGAGACATTGCAGCCAAAAATAAAACTAACGCAAAACGAGTGCAGTTAAAAAATACCTCATTTTTAAGCCATTAAAGTTAAGAATGAAACCGTTTTATTTTCGATTTTCCGTACATATACGAGGCATGTTTTTTAAGTAAGTACCGTTTTGCGATTCCGCCGCCGCAGCGATACGGTCGGCGTTCCGCGCATGCGCGCTGGTAACCTACATCTCATGTCTACGCACTGACGCCATTACAGTCTGATTCTTCATTGTATAACGTTGTTTACTGAGTGTTTAAGATGCCTCCGACAATCGTGAGTCCCGCCGATTGTGAAGTACGGGCTGTTATACGATTTCTTAGTGCTAAAGGCGTAAAACTGATCGATATTCATCGTGAGATCTGTGAAGTTTACGGACAAAACATTATGAGTGATGGAATGGTAAGGAAATGGGTGAGAGCATTTAAAGATGGCCGCACAAATGTGCATGATGAAGAACGGAGTGGGCGTCCTTCGGTCGTTAATGAAGATTTGGTGCAGAAAGTGGACGGAAAGGTGAGAGAAAACAGACGCTTTACAATTTCATCATTGTGCGACTGCTTTCCTCAATATTCTCGTAGTGTTTTGTATCGCATTGTGACCGAGAACTTGAATTACCGGAAATTGTGTTCACGTTGGGTTCCAAAAATGTTGACGGATTTGCACAAAACCCAACGTTTAGGCAGTGCATTGACTTTCCTTGAGCGGTACCACAATGAAGGTGGACATTTTTTAGACCAAATTGTTACTGGTGACGAAACATGGGTGGCCTACGTCACACCAGAATCGAAACAACAATCCATGGAATGGCGACATTCATCATCACCCAAAAAAGTGAAGTTTAAGCAAACAATTTCTGCCCGCAAAATCATGTGCACAGTTTTTTTGGGACAGAAAAGGAGTATTGCTAGTGGAGTTTCTGCCTCGTAATGAGACAATCAATGCAGCGTCTTATTGTGAGACATTGAACAATCTGCGTCGTGCAATCCAGAACAAAAGACGTGGCAAGTTGAGTAAGGGTAACGTTTTGCTGCATGACAATGCCCGTCCACATGTGGCTAATCGGACCAAAGATCTCATCAAATCTTTTAAATGGGAAAACTCTAGATCATCCTCCATACAGCCCTGATCTGGCGCCCAGCGACTACCATTTGTTCCTGCACTTGAAGAAGCACCTGGGTGGTCAGCGTCTTCAAGACGATAACGAAGTCAAAACATTTGTGATACAGTGGTTAACAAGTCAGGCGGCAGAATTTTATGAGGAGGGTATTCAAAAACTGGTGCCACGTTATGACAAGTGCCTCAATATTCACGGAAATTATGTAGAAAAGTAGATTAAGGTACAGGCTTTCATGTAAAAATAAAATTATAGCGATATCTTTGCACGTCTTTTTTTAATTCCAAAACGGTACTTACTTAAAAAACATGCCTCGTACATAAAATAAGTAAACTAATTCTTCTATTCTTTGTTTTAATAAATACCTATGTACGTAACAGCATATCGTATAAATGCTTTTAAGTCAATCTGCAATGTTGTATTCATTCTAAACTTCTATTTTATAAAAAAAATTCGAATTAACCGAAATTTCGATTATCTGAAATCACTTTGGTCCATATTATTTCGGATAATCGAGACTCTACTGTATTTAAATGTGAAGACTTGTTCCTGATTTCGAGGGTTCTGGTGGTAGATTTTTCTTTGTTGTTACCATCCACTTGGATTTTCTTATGTTCACAGTTAATCTAAATCTTTCGCTGGCTGTTCGACTCGATTAATCAGGTGCTGGAGAACTTTGATATTATTTGCTAATAGAACAATATCATCAGCATACCGTATATTGTTCAGAGTACTCCCATTAACTATTATTCCTTCAATCGATTCACAGATGGTCTCATTAAACACAGCATCAGAATAAAGATTGAATTGATTGATATGCCTATTTGTCTCTTTATCATCGTTATTATAGGCACTGCCCGTACGAACGATAAATTACCCGCCACAATTACCGTTTTCTGTCTGTCTAATAAACAATTCGTAACGGTTCGATGGTGAATTTAATAAAAATACATGCTACGCCAATATCTTCTCCGATTCCAACGTTTTCCCAGACAGGTTAATTAACTATTACAAAATAGGCATTCGTGGTCGTTAATTAGTTCGGTTGCTGGCAAAAGAAGTTCATCTCAGGTCAACCTGTCGTTAACACATCGACAAAAATATCGAAATAATTACGGGTAATATTGATCGAAAATTGAGACAATGTTTTGATTACGTTTATTTTTATTCTGTTAATTTTCCTAAAGGAAGAAAAATATGCAAGGTGGAAATGTAAATGTTGCCAGATTAATGCAGTGAAAAATCATTTTCACTAGTAATTGAAATTTTCTTGTTACAGTACTGTTTCCTTTAAAATATTTCACCTCGTGTAATTAGCAAGCATTACCATCACAACATAATTAACAGTGCTAACAAGAAGAGTGAGATTCGCCAAGAACAAGATACGCAACAACGTTACTAATCGCATTATTTGTTAGTGGATTACCTCTTATTGACCTGTCGGTGATTAATATGCCATTATTAAGTAGGGTTAGATAATACTGATTCGAACTAAGATACTAATGGAAGTAAGGTATTGGGAACCGTAATGAAGGATAAAACGTTTTGTGGTGGTCTTCGAATATATCTTAAATGCAACAATGATAAGGAGTTTTTAATCCGTATTATAATATCTTCCGCTTGAAGTAGTGTTAACTCGAACTTGCTAAAACCTACAACGCTACATTCTTTAATAAATTTAGTGATTTATCCGATATACTATAAAGCAGGGGTGCTCAAACTTGAACTGCTGGCGATCTACCTCAATATTGTTAGACTACGATCGATCGACTCTGAGAGGCTGCAAGTAAGTGTGATGCAGGATTGTCGTCTAGGTAGGGTGTATCGTGGCATAGATATTAGTTTTCCGCACACTATGCATTTTTTTAGTCAAGGCAAGTGTAGGTCTGCTCTAAAATGTCAATGAAAAAACTCATAATTATTCAAAATTGCGAGTTTATTGGTTCTTACAAAACAAACGAGTTCTAGTGTCTAAACTTAACTAAAGAGTGACTTTGGATGTTGAAGCGTGGCACTGCATGTCCTCGGCATACTTTTCATAAGATGGTACGTAATTACCGAGAGCTAATCGCAAGCATGATGACATATGTTCGTCAGTTAGTCGATTGCGATATTTTGACTTAATTATTTTCATTTCAGAAAATGCAGACTCGCACAAGTAAGTTGACCCAAACATTGCCGTCAGTTGAAGGGCGATTTGCCTTAGATTCGGATATTTATCTTCAGATATAACACCAAAATTTTTCAGTAGCTATTCCTCAATGTTTTTACACGAAAAAGGATAACTCATAAATGATGCGATATTTGCCAATTTACTGAAATCATAAAAACGTATTTTGAATTGGCCCAAAATATTTGATAATTCTGCCTCATAAATATCATAATTCAACTGAGGAATCCTTGCTTTCAAAGACGGAAAATTTTTCAGATCCTTTCTTTTCAGTTGATCTATCATAAGTTGCAATTTACTTTTGAATGCGTTTATTGCGCTAATCATCTCAATAATAGTTTTTCCTTTTCCTTGAAGCTCCAAATTAATGGTGTTTAAATGCATTGTGATGTCTGTCAAAAATGCCAAATCAGTCAGCCATTTTCCGTTTTTCAGCATCTGAGTGTCATCACCTCTTTCGTCCAGAAAAGCTGTTATTTCGGGCAATAATTCTTGAAACCTTTCTAGGAATTTTCCGCGACTCAACCACCTGACGTCCGTGTGAAGAACTAAATCAGTGTGTTCAGTTGACTCACTATCTTCCAACTGCAATTTAAAGAGCCGTCATTGCAAGCTACGTGCACGGATAGAATTCACAATTTTTATTGCAATGCCCATAATCTCCTCCATGTTTAGAACTTTTGAACACAAAACTTGTGATGTATAAAATGCAATGGAAGGAGAAAAATGAAAAGAAATCATCATTAGCTCGACACAATGCCACAAAACCGTTTTCGTTTCCAGTCATTGCTGGTGCTCCATCGGTTGTAATGCACACTAGTTTATATATTGGTAGCTTATAGTTTGTTACAAAATTGAAGAAAACGTCATATATATTTTCGCCACGGGTCTTTCCTTTCAGAGGAATCATTGTCAAAAACTCTTCCTTAGCCGACATGTCATTGAATACCATTCGAATAAAAATACACAGCTGGGCAGTGTCTGTCATATCGGTGGATTCGTCGAACTGTAAACAAAAGTATGTACATTCCATGATATCATGTTTTAGTTTATCTGCCATGTCCTGACTCCTGACTTCAACACGCCTTGTGACAGTCGGACGAGATAACTGAAGTTCTCTAATAGCAGACATAATCTCTGTTTTATTTTTAAAATCTCCAAATAAAGTCTCACCCGCTTCAATAAATGCTTCCTTCACAACCAATCCATCATCAAATGGTTTCTTGTGTTTCGCCAATATATGAGATATTTTAAATGACGCGATCGTTGCAGCTTTTGATTGTTTGGCTGGTCTTGTGAACATGGTTTGTTCTTTTTTCAAACAAATTATCAAATCACGTACTTTTCGTTTTCTTAATTCACTCTGTGACGGAAAATCCTTTTCATAGTTTTTATGAACCGTTTTATGATGCCTCTCTAAGTTCCCACGCTTAGGTATTGCAACTGACGCACGGCAAATGAGAGGAATGCACTTATCCTTTACCATACAAAAGAAAAATTCTTCCTCCCAATCGTTATTAAAATGATAAGTTTTACTTTTCTTCGCCGCACTCATTTTGGACTATTTATTAATAAACTTTGTATCGATGTATCGCCTTCAAGTTACAACTCAGACTGACTCCTATTCCTGCAGGCGCAATATTTATATCGGAGCGAACGAAATCTCGAATGTTCCCGTCAAACACGCCGATAAAGCCGCCTTTTGCCGCTAGCAGGGGGTTATTACGATAAAAGAAAGTGATGAGGGGGTTATTCTGGCCTAATTGTGGATCGAATAAATTCTGAGTAGTTTATTCATTACATTTTGTTTTAGTTACCTAAAACAAAATCTGTAAATAGTTCTATATCGGAATTTTTTTCTCGAGATCGACTCAAAAAGCATTCGCGATAGACCGTTTGAGCACCCCTGCTATAAAGGATTTGCAAACGTTAGGTTCTGTCATTGTGTTATTTATTACTTCTGTATCAAATGAATTGTAAAAAAAAACCGATGAGGTGCAAGTTGAACTTGCGCAATTAGTGTTCCGTACGTTGATTGCTTCTGAATTAAAAATTTTTGTTACGGAGGTATAAAATGATTAGCGACTTCACAAAACACATCCCAAATGAGTTTTCAACAAAGTTTGTTTCCGATCTTTACTGAAAACTGATGATCTTGAAATTTTTGTTTTTTTATATAACAGATAAATTATTAAAGGTAATGCACCCGTGATAATTGTCGTTCAATCTACATCGCGTAGAGAATATTCCAGAACTTTTTCAAAATTTTGGATCAGTACTTTTAGAGATAGATAGAGGAGAGCGATTTTTCGCGATTTTTTAAAAATAATACAAAGAAAAGTGTGCGCATGTAAGACATCAAATATATTTTTGAACTCGTGGTTTTACAAGCTTTCATTTGACACCCCACTCGATGACCTAGTAAAAAAATTTTTTTTTCACTTCCGATTTCACCCCCCAAAACTAACCTCTTAAGTCAAAATTTAACTTTCAAAACTACACGGCTCTAATGAGGCCATCAATTTTAATGTTAGTACCAAATTTCAACTCTCTACGTCAAATAGTTTCGGAGAAAATCGGGTTCGACAGACAGACGGACAAACACACAGAAACTAAAAAACACACGTAAATCGAATAAGTAGTTCCCGAGTCATAAGCGCACTAACGAACAGACAGACATACAGACAGAAAGACGTTACGTTTTATATATATTACATAGATTTATTATTACAAAAAAGTTCTTTCTCACATTTATTTAATTCATGTTTGGCTGACGAGCCCAAGCCAAGTCAGCACAAACACTATTACGTTTGTGTATTGAGGAATGACCTGACAATGTTACATGTTTTTAGAATCACTAACTTTTGAATGTTTCTGTGTATGTTTGTGTTGAGTCCTAATTGTACTAGGTGTGGTGTGAATGTTATTGGTGTAAGGCCTGTGGCTGATATAAAAAGGGGGACTTTTTCTTGTTTCCATAGCCTTTTTATTTCCGTTGCAAGGTCTGTGTATTTGGAGATTTTTTCTGTGTATTTCGTTTGGATGTTTGTGTCGCTGGGGACAGCTATGTCAATTAGATAGGTGACCTTTCCTTTTTTGCACTGGAAAGTAATATGGGGTCTATTGGCGGAGACTGTTTTATCTTTATGGATACTGATATCTCAGTAGAGCTTGTAATCTTTATTTTCAACTATGGATGTTGGTGTGTATTTGTAGTAGGGATCTGTGTTTTCTATGAGTTTGTATGTTGTGGCTAGGGCTTGGTGAACCACTTTTGCAGCTGAGTCATGTCTAGCTGTGTATTCCGTTCCGGCTAATATTTTACATCCGCTTGTTATGTGTTCGAGCGTTTCTTTCTGCTGGTGGCATTTCCTGCATCTGTCTTCTGTAATAGTTGGGTTTTTGATGATATACTTTTGGTAGATTCTGGTTAATACGACTTTATCCTGGATGGCAAGTAAGAAGCCTTCTGTTTCAGGAAAAAGCTGCCCATCCCGTAACCAGGTGTATGATAGTTTTTTAGTTACGTAGTCTTGTTCTATGTGGTATCTGTGTTTTCCGTGGAGTGCTTTTTCGGACCGTTTTCATCTTTTCCTGTTGTAATTGGGTGTGACTGTATGTATCTGCTGGGTGGTCTGCCCGGGATAAGTCGAGAGGTGTGTAGTTTTTGTCTGCTTTCACTGTTGCTGTGTGGAGGCTGGCTTGCTTGCTGTTAAAGAATTTCCTAAGTGCTTGTATTTGTTCTGTGTGTAGTAATCTGATGTATATGATTCCTCTTCTTCCTGCCTTCCTCTCGATGGTATGTCTTTCTTTGCATGCGTCGGGGTGTAATTTTCTGTATTTGGTGAATTGAAAACGTATAAGGATGTGAATGTTTTCTATGTCTCTGTGTGACCATTTGATGATACCAAATAAATATGTAAGTATAGGTACAGAGAACGTGTTGATGGCTTTAGTAAAATTCTTGGAGTTGACTTTGTTATTAAATTCGGTTCTGAGCTTTGTTTTGATGTGAGTGTGGTTGAGTTTGGTGCTTTGTTGGAAGCCTAGATATTTGTATATTTCTTTGTCGAGCATGTTATCGAGTGTTTCGTTGTTGATGGTCTCTGTCTCATGGTGGTCTTTCCATTGGCCTTTATTGATGTGGAGCACTTTACATTTACTTATACCAAATTCCATATTGATAATTAAGGTGTATGTTTCTGTGATTTTGAAGAGTTCTTTCAGCTGTGTTTTTGTGGCAGCGTAGAGTTTTATGTCATCCATATATAGAAGGTGGTTTATTTTATGTTGGTTCACTATTTGGTGTCTGATGTTGAAGCCATGGTCTGTTCTGTTTACTGTATTTGAGAGTATATTGAGACAGAGGCAAAACTATAGAGCGCTGAGCGAGTATCCCTGAAATATACCTCGTCTGATGTACAACTCTTCTGTTTGGATGCGTTCGGTTTGTGTTTTTAGATGGATTTTGGTTTTCCATGTTTTCATAATTTGTGCGAGAAATGGCCTGAGGTTTTGGTTGATTTTGTAGATTTCTAGGGCTCTGATTAACCAGCTGTGGGATATGGAGTCGAAGGCTTTTTTATAGTCTATGTAACAGATGTGAAGGTTTCTGTATTCTTTTCTAGTTTGTCCCATGATCACACTATCTATGATTAGCTGCTCTTTACGTCTTCGGCTATTTTTCCTGCACCCCTTCTGCTCTTCTATGAAAATATTAGGTTTGTTCTATTTTCTTGGAAATTGTGGCTGTGATCATCTTGTATAGGGTTGGAAGACAGGTGATAGGTCGGTAGTTTGACGGGTTTGTGGTGTCTGAGCTTTTAGGTTTGACGTGTGTTATTCCTTGTGTAAGGAAAATGGGGAATGTGTGTGGTTGTAGAATGGCTTTGTTGATTTGGTGTGTGAGTGCTTCGTGTGGTGGTAAACTGTTTGTACCAGAAGTTTTGTATACTGTCTATTCCAGGGCATTTCCAGTTGTGTGTGTGTTTGATTGTTTCTGTAATTTCTTGTGTAGTTAATGTGGAATTTTCTTGTTCTATCACATGTTTATGTTTGTCTTCTTCAGCTTTGATACAGGGGGTGTTATTATTATTATAATTATATAACCTGGCCAGAGAACATATGTATGAATTAAAAAAAAAAAACAAGTAAATCGGATAAGTGGTTCTCGAGTGACAAGCGCACTAACGGGCAGACAAACAGACAGAGCGACATTGCATTTTATATATATTATATTCTGCTACTGGTATTGTTCCATATTTAATGGTTAAGGCAGCGTATTGAAAGAGAACGCGCTAGCGGCCTACTTTTTTCCAACTTTATTCACTATTATCGTCACTGCTTATTCCTTATGTTACCTAACGTAATAAAATATACCTTATAACCAGGCTATAGAACATATGTATGTTTAAAAAAAAAGCACGTAAATTGGATAAGTGGTTCTCGAGTGATAAGCGCACTAACGGACAGACAGACAGAGAGAAGCTGCATTTTATATATATTATAATTTGTCGAGCTCTTTAAAAAAGCATCGGTTGCCCATTCGATTTTTTCATTCAAGCCACATCTCCTTTCCTCCTCCCATACAAGACGGAAGCTGACTATCAATTCTGATATTGTCACCATATTGCCAATGAAACATTCTGATTGATCTTAGGTCACGGCTGCCTAGTACCACGTCTTACAATATATGCGTGTATGATGTATTCTATCAAAGGCCTTTGTGTAGTCCAAAACGTAAATGTTATCTATCGCTCTTTTCATTTGTACGCTCGAGGTTGGGGGGTATGTTTTTATGAACAATACTATATGGGGTGAAAAGTCCCGAGACTTTCCGAGAGATGACAGCACAAACAAAGAACCCATATAATTTTCAGTTAGTGTCAAGATTCGTGTAAAATTTTCATGACATTTCGTCTATTGGTTTGCGAGTTACAGCTGTTTGAGTGACGTTACTTTTAATTTTTGCAAAACTGCTGAGGCTTTGAAAATTGCAAAAATTATTTCGGTATATAAAAAGGATAAAAAAGAGTGTATTGAAAATTACCGGCCTATCGCGCTGCTCTCTATATTATCAAAAATTGTGAAAAGAGTAATGGTTAATAAAATATTGACATTTGTAATAAAGTACGGCATCTTGCATCGGGCACAAAATGGATTTCTCAAGGGCAAATCCACAATATCGGAATCTACGAATTTATTAATAAAGTTTCCACAAATCTAGATCTGAAAATGAAAACATTAGGCCTATTTATGGACTTAAATAAGGCGTTTGACCTTGTAAATCACGATCTTCAGCTGGATAAGTTGAATGCGATGGATTAAGCGGAAAAATTAATGAACTACTTATGAGTTCCTTAAGGGGTTATATACAGTCAGGAGGGCTAAAAAAAGGGATTTTTCAAGAATTTTTCCTGAGAAAACTTTTAAATTTATTAATATAACAAATTTTACACATATTCTGGTAACTTTTAGCTGTATTTCAACATTTTTTAATTGTAAAAATAATAATTTTGAAGGCTGCTATAGCTGATCTCCAGGAGCTCCTCTCAAAAAAGGCGTCTTGCGGTGACCACGATATCTCTGGACTGGATCATCCAAAATGAAAGAACCAAACGGATTTCGTTAAAGTAATGTATAATCTAGTTATTAATCGAAAGAATAAGCAAAATAAGTTTTTTTGCGAAAATAGCGTCTTCTCAAGAAAAAAAAAAGATTTTTGGCCAAAATTTTGGGCTTAAATTGTTTATAAAAAAAATATATATATTTATCGGTGAGCCAAAACCTTCGATTAATTACTAAAAATATACTTAAGAAGCTTGTGTTAAAATTTGACAGTGATCGGTTCAGCAGTTTCCAAGAAATCTTGGTCACCGACTATAAAAAACATGGTTTTGACAAAATGCGTTTAAAGTTTGAAAAGCACTTTACATAAAGTAAAAAATATTTTTTTTCATCTTACATCGAGTCGTCTATTCCAGGTTATATATATATATATATATATATATATATATATATATATATATATATATATATATATATATTATAGAAGGGACATTTACAATAGGCAGGTAAATTAAGGAAGGAGCGAATCAAGGTCGTCGGTCAGTTCCGGGTCTCCAATCAGACGATCAGCTCTTCTCTGAATAGAATCTAATAAATGCAGTGTATGTTTGGGAGCGGAGTTCCCACCATGTTGGTCGAACCTGAGCCTTGTAAAGAATTAACAGTTGTTGTGGAGTGTAAAGCTTTCTGGTTCGAAATAATATTCCCAACTTTTGAGAAGCTCTCCTTGCTATGCCTGCAACATGTTCATGCCAGGACATATTTGCTCCCAAATTAACGCCCAACAAATTGAGTGACGAGGTTAGAGGGATGGAGTGCCCCGACATAATTATGTCGGGTTCAGCAACGTTAACTTTTTTAGAAAAAACTGTCCCCTGGGTTTTTGTAGCGTTAAATTCCACTTGGTTACTGTCACCCCAAGATAGAATTTCTTTCAGGTCTTTGTTAAGTTGAATGACTTCCTGCTGTCTGCGGATATTCGTCTGAGTAGCCGATGTCCGAGCGTTCAAAGTGAATGAAGAGATAAGTGTACTGTCATCTGCAAAGCTGTAGATTGGATTCTCGGTCTTTTCCAGCAGATCATTAATGTAAATGAGAAAGATAGTATGAGACAGTATGGAGCCTTGGGGTACACCGGCGTTGATAGTGAAGGTGTTAGAAAGAAATCCGTCGACTGCCACTCGTAAAGAACGCTCTTTGAGGAAACATGAAAGCCACAAACAGAACCTTTCAGACATACCATAAGAACGTAGCTTAGCTAACAGCCCATCGTGCCAAACACGGTCGAATGCCTTGGATATGTCAAGAGCAATCGCTCGAGATTCTCCAAAGTGTTCAATTGCGTTGTTCCAGACATGTGTTACATAAGTCAGAAGATCTCCTGTTGATCTATTTTTACGAAAGCCATATTGGTGATCGCTAATAATGTTGAATCCTTCAAGATATTTTAGAAGATGCTGATTGATAGCCTTTTCCATGACTTTCGATATTATTAAAAGCAGTGCAATTGGTCGGTAGTTATTTGGCAAGGTCTACTTCCCTTTTTTAGGTATCGGCTGAACTGTAGCACATTTCCAGCAGGAAGGAACTATTCCCTTTCTGCAGGATAGGTTGAAAAGTCTACAGAAAACTGGTGTTAGTTCCCTCGCACAGTTTTTAAGAACTATGGCAGGTATTCCGTCAGGGCCAGAAGCCTTTTTGGTGTCTAGCATCATCAATATACGCTTTATGATACGCTGTCTGAAGTCCTGGATTAATAAAGTTTATTTATTTATTTAGTGGTCGGTACCTATATCAAACTTGTTGAGTACTGATACATCTGTGCAGTATTTTCTTCGGTGTATGATCATATAATCGATCTCGTTTCTTGTTTTACCAACCGAACTTTTCGACGTCCACAGTCTTTGGGGTTTTTTGTCGAAAAAAAGAATTCGTGCAGAAGAGTTGTTCGCCCTGTATATACTCCAGAAGGAAATTATCTTAAAGAATAAAATCAATTTTTAGCAAAAACATTGTGTATTCTTCAAAAGTCTCGAGACTTATCACCGCATGTAGTTTGTGTTAACCTATCAATAAAATCAATGTTACAATATAAATATTTGCATTTTGTTATAGTAATACAATAAAATTAAATAAAAATCCCGGATAAAACTGTAAAAGTGTTCGTAAAGAACTATTAAATAGTTGGCAAATTTGAGTTTACATCCTAAAATAAATGTTATTAGTTATTACCCGTGCATGCATGTTTATTTTTAACGTTAAAAACATTAAACACAAACCGTTAAAAAACGTCAGTACATCAGCTGATAACTATAACTGCTGACGTCAAACCATAATTAGGTAAGTGTATCAAAAAAAAGTAATTTACACGTAATTATTGTGATTTTTATTTCCCTTATTGTATCATTTCAATCCTTTCAAGGGAATTTTTCCTGCTTTTTGGTTGAAATGAGGAAAACATTTTAAGTACAACTACTTATAGTTAAATACATAAGAAATAAAACAGATGGGTAATTTTTTTAGTACTTCTAATTGTTTTGGGGTTTCAAATGATGCAGAATCCATATATAAAGTCACTTTTTTTAAATTTAGTAATAAAGAAAAATCTCATATCCCATATTTTCTCGCTGTCACTGTATATATATATATATATATATATATATATATATATATATATATATATATATATATATATATATATATATATATATATATACAGTCCCTGGCCAAATTATTAGACGCACTGTATTTTTTTTTAGTAATTTTATGTTTCTTAAGAGTTTTTATGCAATAATGGTATATTTAAACTACAATATTATTGATTTTTATTTAAAAGAATTGTTGTAGACTACATATTTGTATTTATTTTTAACATATGGCAACACTGTGTTGACAAAGTGATACATGAACGTAAACAAGTACAAATCTGTATCAGTCGCGATCGGAATCGAGTCAGGTACGGACGTGTTTCTGTGGCTTTATGGACTGTGATTGTTTGTTTAACAGTTTTATACTACTCAGTTATTAGTTTATTTTGTATGCAGTGTTTTAAAAAAGTAATTGGACTATTTTCATTATGGGTAGAAAAGGCGATCTTTCACCGCGTAAAAAAGCTGAAGTGAAGGCCCTTGTGATTGCGAAAACATTTACAAACCGAGAAATATCACGAAGATTGGAGGTTTCTGAAGCTAGTGTACGACGCATAAAAAAGAAAATTGAGTCAGGGAAGGAATTAAGCCCGAAAAGAAAGAAAAGATGCGGTAGAAAACCAATTTTCACTCCACGGTCAGAGAGATGTTTGAAGAAAATTTGTGTAGAAAACAGATTTGCTACCACAAAGGTAATAAAATCACAACTCCAGGATGCTAGCGTAAATGCTTCTGAGCGGACTGTTCGAAGAAAATTGAAAAAGAATTAGATTTTAAGGCCTGTCGCCCCGTCAGGAAGCCCAAGTTAACAGCTGCAATGAAAGCAAAGCGCCTGAAGTTGGCCAAACAATGGCCAGACAAAGATGTGGACTTCTGGAGATCGGTAAGATACAGCAATTTAATCAATAATTGATACATTATTATCATTTTCAGTTAAATAAAGCAAATAAACATGGAAGTTTATATATTTTTCCTATTTTTGACAGGTCTGCTTCAGTGACGAAAGCACATTCGAAATTTTGCAGAATAAAGCTCAGTATGTGCGTCGTCGTCATGGAGAAAAGTTTCATCCTGATTGTGTCCTCCCGACGGTTAAACATCCCACCAAAGTGATGATTTGGTCAGTCATCAGAGGCAAGGGCACTGGACGTCTGTACGTCGTCAAAGGAATAATGGGGCAAGATCAGTACAAAGAAGTATTACAAAATCGGTTGATTCCACAGCTCAGAGAATGGTTTCCAAATGGGGAACCATTCACTTTTATGCAAGATGGAGCTCCCTGCCACACTGCTCGGTCTGTTAAAGCTTTTTTTGGCAGAAAAAAATATCCCTCTGTTGGATTGGCCGGGTATGAACCCCATTGAAAATGTGTGGGAGCTGATGAAAGGAGAAGTGGCTAAAGATGTGATTACCAACAAAACCCAGCTCCTAAAAAAGATTATTCATGTGTGGAATCATCATCCTCAAATGCAGGAGACAGTACAATCTTGCATTGATAGCATGCCGCGCAGAATTAAAGCTTTGATAGCGGCTAAAGGTGGCTCAACTAAATATTGACTTTTACTAACATTAATTTCACTTTTCTTTAAAACTTAATAAACTTATGCTTTTCTAAATTAATGCTGTTTTATTTATGTCAAATAAATAGGTAATTGATTGGATAATATAAAAATAAAAAACAAATCAATTTAAAATAATAAAACGGTACAATATCACTCGGTAATTAATATTTTACATGAAATCTTGCAGTACGTCTAATAATTTGGCCATGGACTGTATGTATATATATATATATATATATATATATATATATATATATATATATATATATATATATATATATATATATATATACATAGCTAAATCTACTGTTTGTGTAATTAAAAAAAATGAAGCGAATATTCTAAGCGTAACAACAAAATGCGTTGGTATTATTAAAAGAAAAACGTTAAAGTCGGGAAAAAGCCCTAGGACGGAGAAAAAATTGTATGAATGGTTTTGTAAACAAGTGACTAGTGAACTTATAAAACTTAAAGCAAAATCCTTAAATTTAATTCTAAAAGAAACACCAACATTTTCTGCAAGCGATGGTTGGTTGCAAATTTTTAACGCAGATTTAGCATTAGATTTTTGAAGATATCTGGTGAAAAATTATCTACAAACCCTGAGCTAGTAGAACCATTTAAACAAGATCTTTGTTCAGTCATATGTAAACTGAATTTAACAAATGATCAAATTTATAACGCAGATGAAACTGGCTTGTTTTGAAGACTGCTGCCTGAGAAAACATTGGTAATGAATGATGAAAAAACCGCTCCAGGAAGGAAAGCTGAAAAAGCACGACTTACTTTTCTCGCTTACTCAAAGGCATCTGGAGAACATAAAATTAGACCTCTCATATTAGGCAAAGCAAAAAACCCTAGGTGCTTCAAGAACTTTACTTTCCCTCTGGGTTACGATTATTCAAAAAATGATTGGATGACTATGGACATTTTTAAGAATTGGCTTTGTTCCTCCGGTAAGTCAACCAATATGCAATATGAACATGTTCGAATTAACAAATTCGCGTATATACATTTTCAGGTGAAAACATTCTTAAAACAAAAAGGTTCATCCGAAACTGCCATTCTGTTATTGGATAATGCCCCAAACCATCCGCCTGCAAAAGATTTACAAACCGATGATGGAAAAATCTTTGTTATTTACATGCAACCAAATGTAACACCCTTGATTCAGCCAATGGATCAAAATGTTCTTCGACTCACAAAACTTTACTACGGCTCAAGCTTGTTGTCATCAATTTTATCTTCAGAATCTGAAGATCTCTCAAAACTTTTAAAGCGTTTAATAATAAAGGATGCTGTAATAAACCTATCATTAGCATGGAATAACCTTGAGGTTAACACGATAAAAAAATGTTGGAAAAATATTTTGGATTTCACTGAAAAGAGTAATGATGACTCTGATCCGGAAGAAAACATTCCACTCAGCATTTTGAAGGAAAAAACAAAAATAAAATGGAGGAATCGCTCAAAGAAGTTCAGAATTTGTTGACAGAAGAAAACAGCAAAGTAATTTTGTTAATTCTGCGTATATAAATAAAATATAAATAAAAAAAAATATTTTTCAGGTTGAATATTCAAGAGAGGATATTGTGAAGTGGAATGAAGATGATTTAGATGAGCAAAATGATGAAGACGACGATAATTTAATCAATGACGACTCTGACTATGAAAATGAAAATAATGAAAAGTTGGAAATTAATTCATAGGAAGCTTTGGACGCATTTAATAAGGCAATTATTTAGAGTGCCGATGATTTATTGGTATTGCGAAAATGCACTAATAAGGCTTTGCAGAAAAGTTCGGCTGCCAAAAAAATTCAAAAACAAGTCACACAATATTTCCCTAAAATGTAACTGTTTTTTAAATAAACATATCTATTTGATTATATGAAAAATTTGATTTTATGAAAATCCCTTATTGGTTCACATAATCGAGCATCTACTATATATATATATATATATATATATATATATATATATATATATATATATATATACATATATACATATATACATATATATATATATATACATATATACATATATACATATATATATATATATATATATATATATATATATATATATATATATATATATATATATATGTATATATATATATATATATACATGTATATATATATATATATATATATATATATATATATATATATATATATACATATATATATATATACATATATATATATATATATATATATATATACATATATATATATATATATATATATATATATATATATATATATATATATATATATATATATACATATATATATATATATATATATATATATATATATTATATATATATATATATATATATATATATATATGAGGCTGGTTTGAAAAGTCCGTGCAAAGTCCGAGAGATGGCACCACCGGCGCGTATCGAGGTCATGTTTAGTTAGTAGCATCTCTTGAATGAACGCACACCAAGTTTCAGCCATATTGGTCTATTTCTTTGTGTTTGGCATTCGTGTGAATCAAGGAAGTCGAGTGATTTTCAAGAAATGGACGAAAAAGAATTTCGTGTGGTGATTAAACATTATTTTATGAAAGGCAAAACGCCTCAGGAGACTAAAGAGAAGCTTGATAAACATTATGGTGACTCTGCACCTTCGATTAGAACAGTTTATAAGTGGTTTCAAAATTTTCGGACTGGCCATAGGGGCACAAGTGACGCTGAACGTTCTGGACGGCCTGTGGAGGTTACGACTCCAGAAATCATTGATCAAATCCATGATATGGTGATGGATGACAGAAGAGTTAAGGTGGGCATCTCGACTGAACGGGTACATAATATTTTGCATAAACATTTCGACATGAGAAAGCTATCCGCAAGATGGATGCCGCGATTGCTCACGCTTGACCAAAAACGGAATCGTGTGAAGTGTTGCAAGGATGGTTTGCAGCTGTTCCAGAAGAATCCGGAGGACTTTAAGCGTCGTTTCGTCACTGTGGATGAAACATGGATACATTACTATACTCCTGAGACCAAACAACAATCTAAACAATGGGTACCAAGGGGGAATCTGCACCAAAAAAGGCGAAGACCGTTCCTTCGGCCGGAAAGGTTATGGCGACTGTCTTTTGGGATTCGCAAGGGATAATCCTCATCGACTATCTGGAAAAGGGTAAAACAATTACAGGTGAATATTATTCATCGTTATTGGACCGTTTGAAAACCGAGCTGCAAGAAAAAACGCCCGCGATTGGAACACGAGAAAGTCCTTTTCCATCACGACAACGCACCAGCACACACCGCAGCAGTTGTGGTCGCAAAATTAATGGAAATAGGATTCCAACTCGTTTCGCATCCCCCTTATTCTCCAGACTTGGCTCCCTCGGACTACTATTTGTTCCCCAATTTGAAGAAATGGCTGGCGGGACAAAGATTTTATTCAAACGAGGAGGTGATTGCAGACACTAATGGATATTTTGCAGACTTGGACAAATCCTATTATTCGAAAGGGATCAACAAACTAGAACATCGTTGGACGAAGTGTATAAGCCTAAAAGGAGAATATGTCGAAAAATAAAAAAGGTTTACCCCAAACACATAAGTAGTTTTTATTTTTGCACGGACTTTTCAAACCAGCCTCGTATATATCTATATAAATATACAAATCTTTTTTCATAGCAGGTACCAATACGGAAATAAACGGATGAGGCGATAAGAATTCAGATAAAAAAACTGTTTGTACTACTAACATAGATGAATCGACCGGGTCAGAAAACGATAAACCGTTAAAGCGGGAAAATACATGATGAATCTAAAAGCGATCACCTGAGCTACGAAGTTATGGCTGAAAATTGATTTATAACACCTAGGCTGACACAATCACTCCAACGCTTTTCTAACATTTCTATACCGTTCTTGTAGAAGGATTTGTCTTTGCCTTTGCCTCAGTTTCGGTAATAACTTCTTCATTGAAGCCAACTCTTTCCCGTGAGTATTTTTTTGAGGTTTGCGAGTAGATAATACTCGCTAGGGGCCAAATTTGGAGAGTACGGTGGATGAGTAAGCAATTCTAACTTCAATTCATGTAATTTTGCCATCGTAACCATTGACTTGGGACAAGGTGCATTGTCTTGATGAAAGAGCACTTTTTTCTTGTTCGTTTGGGGCCGTTTCTTTGTGATTTCTGCATCAAACGTACCGATAACGTTATATAATATTCGCTATTGATGGTTTTTCCCAAAATACAGAGACCAAACCTTCTCAATCGAAAAAAAAAAAATTCAAGGTCATCAGTTTTCCGTGAAGATCTTAAAAAAAAAACTTTGTTGAAAACTCATTTGGGATGTATTTTTGAAGTCACTGATCATTTTATATTTCCGTAACAAAAATTTTTATTTTAAAAAGCAATTAACGTACGGCACACTAATTGTGCAAGTTCAACTTGCACTTGACCAGTTATTTTTTGTTACTAGGATTAAAATTGGATGTATTCGGTTGGGCGATAAAATTACTTAAAATACAAAAAAAAAAATTAAAAACTCGATAATTATTTTTAAGATAGCACTGACAATTATGTCAGAAACTAAAACTGTTATTTATTATTATCAAACAGTAATATAAACAAAACAGTATCGCTAATGCATTCGAAATTGCAATGGTAATACAGCGATAATTATAGTCAATTCACTCCTCCCATTAATACGATACTTCTACCCAATTGGTTTAGCAGTCGTTCTCAGAACCACCGCAAACGATAAGCGATGTTCTAAGTAATTGTCGTCTATTTAAATATTTAAACATGTTTAATGTATACAAGGCATGAATTATTTATATTGTCAATTGAAGATACGGGGTATAACATAGAACGGAGGTTTTCACGGTCCCTGTTAGATAAGAAATCATTGTTCTTGGGATTAGGCAGAGAACACTGAGTCAGCTGGAAAAAACAACAGCTGACTGGTGTTTATTGACTCGTAACCCAGTCTAAAAATCCAACTTTGGTTGATGTCTCGCAAATCTTTTAAATTAGAGCAGAGCAGCATTTGAAATTACACAGTCAAGATACAGTAATATTATGATTTTATCCTCTCTGGGGTATCACCAGGAATATTGTCGTCAGGTTTGGGCCTCGGAAAACTTGTACTCTTTTGTTTATAAACAATTTAAGTTTTCAAAACCCGTTTTTTGAGCTTAAAATGTGAATAACTCCGGTTATATAAGTCGGATCAAAACAAAAAATATCAAACTCTTCGTAATGAAATTTCCAAAAAATTCTTGTTGATTTTAAATCGCTTAAGTGCGTACATCTATAATAATATATATAAAATGCAACGTCTCTCTGTCTGTCTGTCTGTCTGTCCGTTAGTGCGCTTATCACTGGAGAACCACTTATCCGATTTACGTACTTTTTTTTTTAAAAACATACTTATGTTCTCTGGCCGGGTTATAGGCTATATTTTATTACGATAGGTAGCATAAGGAATGAGCAGTGACGTAAAATAGTGAGTGAAGTCGGAAAAAAAAAAAAAAAAGTTTGCCGCTAGCGCGTTCCTTTGCAATACACAGCCTAAACCATTAATTATGGAACAATATTATGTAGCAGAGAATATCTATAATCTATAATCTACAATATACATAAAATGCAATGTCTCTCTGTCTGTCTGTCTGTCCATTAGTGCGTTTATCATGAGAGAACCACTTATCCGATTTACGTGTCTTTTTTTAAATTCATATATATATTCTTTGGCCAGATTATATAATAATAATAATCTATACGTATAATATATATAAAATGCAACGTTTCTCTGTCTATCTGTCTGTCCGTTAGTGCGCTTATCCGTCGAGAACCACTTATCCGATTTACTTGATTTTTTAAATTCATACATATGTTCTCTGACCAGTTTATACGAGGCTGGTTTGAAAAGTCCGTGCAAAAATAAAAACTACTTATGTGTTTGGGGTAAACCTTTTTTATTTTTCGACATAGTCTCCTTTTAGGCTTATACACTTCGTCCAACGATGTTCTAGTTTGTTGATCCCTTCCGAATAATAGGATTTGTCCAAGTCTGCAAAATATCCATTAGTGTCTGCAATCACCTCTTCGTTTGAATAAAATCTTTGTCCCGCCAGCCATTTCTTCAAATTGGGGAACAAATAGTAGTCCGAGGGAGCCAAGTCTGGAGAATAGGGGGGATGTGAAACGAGTTGGAATCCTATTTCCATTAATTTTGCGACCCCAACTGCTGAGGTGTGTGCTGGTGCGTTGTCGTGATGGAAAAGGACTTTCTTGTGGGTCAATCGCGGGGGCATTTTTCTTGCAGCTCGGTTTTCAAACGGTCCAATAATGATGAATAATATTCACCTGTAATAGTTTTACCCTTTTCCAGATAGTCGATGAGGATTATCCCTTGCGAATCCCAAAAGACAGTCGCCATAACCTTTCCGGCCGAAGGAACGGCCTTCGCCTTTTTTGGTGCAGATGCCCCCTTGGTAACCCATTGTTTAGATTGTTGTTTGGTCTCAGGAGTATAGTAATGTATCCATGTTTCATCCACAGTGACGAAAGGACGCTTAAAGTCCTCCGGATTCTTCTGGAACAGCTGCAAACCATCCTTGCAACACTTCACACGATTCCGTTTTTGGTCAAGCGTGAGCAATCGCGGCACCCATCTTGCGGATAGCTTTCTCATGTCCAAATGTTTATGCAAAATATTATGTACCCGTTGAGTCGAGATGCCCACAGCACTAGCAATCTCACGCACCTTAACTCTTCTGTCATCCATCACCATATCATGGATTTGATCAATGATTTCTGGAGTCGTAACCTCCACAGGCCGTCCAGAACGTTCAGCGTCACTTGTGCCCATATGGCCAGTCCGAAAATTTTGAAACCACTTATAAAACTATTCTAATCGAAGGTGCAGAGTCACCATAATGTTTATTAAGCTTCTCTTTAGTCTCCTGAGGCGTTTTGCCTTTCATAAAGTAATGTTTAATCACCACACGAAATTCTTTTTCGTCCATTTCTTGAAAATCACTCGACTTCCTTGATTCACACGAATGCCAAACACAAAGAAATAGACCAATATGGCTGAAACTTGGTGTGCGTTCATTCAAGAGATGCTACTAACTAAACATGACGTCGATACGCGCCGGTGGTGCCATCTCTCGGACTTTGCACGGACTTTTCAAACCAGCCTCATAGATATACATTTTATTACATCTACGATATATATAAAATGCAACGTATCTCTGTCTGCCTGTCTGTCCGTTAGTGCGCTTATCACTGGAGAACCACTCATCCGATTTTCGTACTTTTTTTTTAAACATACATATGTTCTCCGGCTAGGTTATAGGCTATATTTTATTACGATAGGTAGCATAAGGAATGAGCAGTGACGATAATAGTGAATGAAGTCGGAAAAAAGTTCGCCACTACCGCGTTCTCTTGCAATATACAAACTAAACCATTAAATATGGAACAATATTATGTAGCAGAGAATATCTATAATATATATAAAAATGCAATGTCTCTCTGTCTGTCTGTCTATCCATTAGTGCGTTTATAATGCGAGAACCACTTATCCGATTTACGTGTCTCTTTTTAAATTCATACATATATTCTTTGGTCAGGTTATATAATAATAATAATAATCTATATCTATAATATATATAAAATGCAACGTCTCTCCGTCTGTCTGTCTGTTCGACCGTTAGTGCGCTTATGACTGGAGAACCACTTATTCGATTTACGTGCTTTTTTTTTAAACATACATATGTTCTCTGGTCAGGTTATAGACTATATTTTATTACGTTAGGTATCATGAGGAATAAGCAGTGACGATAATAGTGAATCAAATCGGAAAAAAGTTTGCCGCAGGCGCGTTCTCTTGCAATACACCTAAACCACTAAATATGGAACAATATCATGTAGCAAAGGATATCTATAATATATATAAAAATGCAACGTCTCTCTGTCTGTTTGTCCGTTTGTGTGCTTATCACTGGAGAACCACTTATCCGATTTACGTTCTTTTTTTTAAACATACGTATGTTCTCTGGCCAGGTTATAGGATATATTTTATTACGTTAAGTGACATAAGGAATAAGCAGTGACGATAATAGTGAATCAAGTCGGAGAAAAGTTTGCCGCTAACGCGTTCTCTTGCAATACACTGCCTAAAGCATTAAATATGGAACAATATCATGTAGCGAAGAATATAATATATATAAAATGCAACGTCTCTCTGTCTGTCTGTCTGTTAGTGCGCTTATCACTCGAGAACCACTTATTCGATTTACGTGTTTTTATAAATTTATACCTATGTTCTATATAATTCGATATAAGCCTAGATAATGGGAGATAAGGTGAGATAATGGGCGATAAGGAGAAATAATAGGAGATAAGTCGAGATAAGCCTCGATAATGGGAGATAAGGTGAGTTATGGGAGATAAGTATAAATAATGGGAGATAAAGAGAAATAATGGGAGATAAGCAGAGATAAGTCTAAATAATGGAAGTTATGGTGAGATAATGGGAGATAATGAGAAATGATGGGAGATAAGGAGAAATATTGCGATATAAGTCGAGATAAGCCTAGATAATGGGAAATAAGATGAGATAATGGGAGATAAGGAGAAATATTGGGAGATAAAGGGAAATAATGGGAGATATTTTATTACGTTGGGTAACATAAGGAATAAGCATTGACGACAGTAGTGACTCAAGTCCACGTGAGCCGAGCCGCGGGCCCGGCTAGTAAACTACAAAATTGAAAAAACAGACAAAAACTGTTTTTTTTTTTTCATTTTATCATACAGGTCGATTAAATCAACCGATCGGCTTGAGACTTTCAGAAAATATGCCTTTTGTTGTAGTAAAAATACTCTGAAATTTTGGTACAAAAATATTGAACACAGTGAGCACAATTGAATTTGTTATTTAAAAAATCTGACTTGCCCGCCATTTGATCCAAAATGGATATCTTTCTTTTCAAAATGTAGGACTCGACGCCAGTCGTTATTTTGAAATGAAAATTTTTTATCACATCTGGTAGAGAATCGCAAGACCTTCATTAAAAAAAAATCTTGTTCGTTAACAATTTTTTTTCAAAATGTCCGAAAAAACGCATTTGTTGTTATTCGATTAATAAACAAATGTAAAAAAATGTTAAAATAACTCCAAAAAATTTTTTTTAATGACATTGGAAAACTGGCGTCGAGATCTAATTTATGAAAAAGAAAGATCCATTTTGGATCAAATGGCATAAAATGGCGGGCAATTCAAATTTTAAATAACAAATTTAATTATGGCCACTGTATTCAATAATTTTGTACGAAAATTTAAGGGTATTTTTGCTATAATAAAAGGCATATTTTATTTTGAAAATAAAGGCGTCAGAATTTTTCATCCATTAGTGGAGTTTACTAAGTTGGAAGAGGAAGAAGGCATACAGTACGAAACTGGGAGACTAGCCCTAAGTTCACTTTTTATCTACCCGAAATTTTAAACGCCTTTTTCTCGAAACTATGTTTTCAGACTGCAATATTAATCAGTCAATTTTTAACATTTCTTAACTTTTTTTTTAAATCTTAATAATTACTTTTTCTACAAAATGTCGAGAGATTTTTTAAATTTTTCTAATAGACAATTTTTTAAAGATAATTAAACATACATTTTTTGGTCGAAAACTGCATACTCAAGTTTGAAACTCCGTACATTTTTTATTTTTGGAAAAAAAACCTTTGGCAATTTTTAATTACTATATTATTCTACAGGATTAACTTTTATTTTTGCAGATTGGATGATTTCTTGTGAAGTTATCCTGCAGACAAGGAGGCGCCAAAGTTTTCATCAGTGGTAACCTGATAAGAAAACATATTTAAAAAATATTTTTTTCTTATAATTTGAAGTATAGTAAAAATATGTAATCGCCATTCTTTCGTGCTATTCACTTAATGAACTTTAAAATATGTTTTTTAAATATGCATACTTTTTGCAGCGCCCAGGTGTTTGTAACCGCTTAATGATTATATTTTTTTTATATACCAGATAAATTATCAAACATCATACACTCGTGATAATTTTCGCTCAACCTACACTTTATGGAGACTATTCTAGAATTTTTTCAAAATGATTTGATCCGTTCTTTTCGACACAGGGTGGGTGGACAGGGCTTTCTGGCCATTTTTTTAAAAATAGCATAAAACAAAAGTATTACAACATATATATTTTTGAACTCGTGTTTTTACAAGTTTACATTTGATACCACACTCGATGACCTGGTAAAAAATTTTTTTTTCACTGCCGATTTCACTCCCCAAAACTAACGCCTTAAGTCAATAATTAATTTCCAAAACTACACAGCTCTGACTGAACCATCAGTTCCTATATTTGTACCAAATTTCATTTTTCTATGTCGGAGAAAATCGTGACAGACAGACAGACACCGAAGTGATCACATACAGTCCCTGGCCAAATTATTAGACGCACTGCAAGATTTCATGTAAAATATTAATTACCGAGTGATATTGTACCGTTTTATTATTTTAAATTGATTTGTTTTTTATTTTTATATTATCCAATCAATTACCTATTTATTTGACATAAATAAAACAGCATTAATTTAGAAAAGCATAAGTTTATTAAGTTTTAAAGAAAAGTGAAATTAATGTTAGTAAAAGTCAATATTTAGTTGAGCCACCTTTAGCCGCTATCAAAGCTTTAATTCTGCGCGGCATGCTATCAATGCAAGATTGTACTGTCTCCTGCATTTGAGGATGATGATTCCGCACATGAATAATCTTTTCTAGGAGCTGGGTTTTGTTGGTAATCACATCTTTAGCCACTTCTCTTTTCATCAGCTCCCACACATTTTCAATGGGGTTCATATCAGGGCCAATCCAACAGAGGGATATTTTTTTCTGCCAAAAAAAGCTTTCACAGACCGAGCAGTGTGGCAGGGAGCTCCATCTTGCATGAAAGTGAATGGTTCCCCATTTGGAAACCATTCTCTGAGCTGCGGAATCAACCGATTTTGTAATAATTCTTTGTACTGATCTTGCCTCATTATTCCTTTGACGACGTACAGACGTCCAGTGCCCTTGCCGCTGATGACTGACTAAATCATCACTTTGGTGAGATGTTTAACCGTCGGGACGACACAATCAGGATGAAACTTTTCTCCATGACGACGACGCACATACTGAGCTTTATTCTGCAAAATTTCGAATGTGCTTTCGTCACTGAAGCAGACCTGTCAAAAATAGGAAAAATATATAAACTTCCATGTTTATTTGCTTTATTTAACTGAAAATGATAATAATGTATCAATTATTGATTAAATTGCTGTATCTTACCGATCTCCAGAAGTCCACATATTTGTCTTGCCATTGTTTGGCCCACTTCAGGCGCTTTGCTTTCATTGCAGCTGTTAACTTGGGCTTCCTGGCGGGGCGACAGGCCTTAAAATCTAATTCTTTCAATTTTCTTCGAACAGTGCGCTCAGAAGCATTTACGCTAGCATCCTGGAGTTGTGATTTTATTACCTTTGTGGTAGCAAATCTGTTTTTTTACACAAATTTTCTTCAAACATCTCTCTGACCGTGGAGTGAAAATTGGTTTTCTACCGCATCTTTTCTTTCTTTTCGGGCTTAATTCCTTCCCTGACTCAATTTTCTTTTTTATGCGTCGTACACTAGCTTCAGAAACCTCCAATCTTCGTGATATTTCTCGGTTTGTAAACGTTTTCGCAATCACAAGGGCCTTCACTTCAGCTTTTTTACGTGGTGAAAGATCGCCTTTTCTATCCATAATGAAAATAGTCCAATTACTTTTTTAAAACACTGCATACAAAATAAACTAATAACTGAGTAGTATAAAACTGTTAAACAAACAATCACAGTCCATAAAGCCACAGAAACACGTCCGTACCTGACTCGATTCCGATCGCGACTGATACAGGTTTGTACTTGTTTACGTTCATGTATCACTTTGTCAACACAGTGTTGCCATATGTTAAAAATAAATACAAATATGTAGTCTACAACAATTCTTTTAAATAAAAATCAATAATATTGTAGTTTAAATATACCATTATTGCATAAAAACTCTTAAGAAACATAAAATTACTAAAAAAAATACAGTGCGTCTAATAATTTGGCCAGGGACTGTAAGTGTTTCATACAGATTATTAAAAATCTACTAATAAATTAATAAAAAAAAAAACATAAAATATAATACAATAAATAATATCTATGCAAAAATAGAGGAAGAATAATTTTTTTCTACCTTGCTGAGGTAAAAAACCTTTAAAAATAATCAAAATCCTAAAATAAAGAATAGTAAGTCAAATTTTTTGTTATAAGATTCTCCAAATTAATAGAAAAGAACAATAATAGTTTTTCATGCCTTAAATTTTCATTATTTTTTGTTTATAACCTCTTAATTATTGAAGTAACAATAAAAAGTTATTAAGAAAAGTAGTAGATTTTTATATAATCTACAAAAAAGTTTTTGACAAAATTTTTCTGACTTCCAGTTACCGAGATATATGGAAAAAAACATTTACATCCCTATTTTCAATATGGTGGCCAAATGGGTGCACCCCCGAGCCCGAAGACTCGAATTTAACCTACCCCCTACCCAAAATGCACGGTTGCCCTTTTTGTTAACGATCAATTCATTGGACTAGTGTAGCAGTACAGTAGGCATAGACATGCAGCGCCATCTATTGGTTGTTCCCGAAGCCACTGAATTTACTGTTTTGATTCAGTAGTCGTTTGCCTGTCGGTGAATGCAGTCAATAATGTACGCGAAAATCGTTGCGTCCGCCAGTTGAGAAGTGCGTGATGTAATTCGATTTTTGTGTGCAAAAGGATCATCAGCCGGTCAAATTTATCGGCAGTGGTGCCTAGTTTATGGACCTAGAGTAATGAGTAAAGGAAAGGTTAGACAATGGTACTGAGACTTCAAAAATGGCCGCACAAATGTGCATGATGAAGAGGGGAGTGGCAGGCCCAGTATTCAGACCGATGCACAGTGTGTCAACTAGTACAAGTTAGCTGGACAAAATTATTTTTTCACTTATTTCAATTGTTTATGTATATTCTAGGCATATTAAGTTATTTTAAGAAAAAATTCATCGCGTTGGTTTTTTTTATGGGCGTGGCTAATTTTTTCCCCTAAATTAGTCAGCTACGCAGACATATTTAACGATAACTCGGGAACAACTTGTCAGATTTTTATAAATAAAACATTAAAAAATGCGTAACAAAATTTTATTAAAGTTGATTGAATATTATTTTATTCTATCTTTTATCGTTTTGGAGTTATTTAGAAATTAATGGAGAGAAAAAAAATTTTTTCGTGTGAAATTCATTATTTTTTTCGGTAAAAAAGCGCAATAACAAAAGAAAAACAAAATATTATTTTTGTTTTTGTTTATGTTTTATGTTTATGTTTTATTTAATAAGGCTTGCAAATTTATTTCAGCACGACTTTCTGTTATAGCAATATGCTCCTCTGCAGGGTAACAGGCCTGTTTGGACTTTTTTAAACTAAAATGACGGAAACACATTATGCCCAGCCTTCATGGACCACTTCCTAGTTTGTTTGTAAGAATGCGTTGTTGACTTAGAATCTATATAGTAAGCTAAGGCTTCGTCACTACTTAATTGCCTAGGATTAACGGAACTGGTATTTTTAGACTTAATAATATTATCTGGGCTCTCACTAATGTCTCTAATCACATTGGCAATTTTCCTTTGCCCTGCTGAACGCACAGCAATTTCGGCAGCAGTCACCAATTCACTGACACTTCGGGATTCTACGAGATCCACGACGCGACGTTTCTTCGTCTTAAACGACGATTCCTCGAAATCTTTGCGAGGTCTTCCTGCAGGAGTCACATTCTCACTTGATGTTGAAGGTTGTGGCGCAAAAGAACTCGCAGTAAACTGTATGTCTGCTTCATCCAACCAATTCTTATTTTTAATTAAAAAACGCTCCTTCGACTTTCCTGAAGCCAACCATTTGGCACCAAACTTATTAGACAAGTTGGATATCTTCAACTTTATTTCTTTTTGGCTGCTTTCAGTAATGTCACCAAAGTGAAATTTTGAAGAAAGAAAGTCATATACACGCGAGTTTTTTTCATTCTTCGTATGTTTCAACCACTCCTCAAAAAAGGCTACCCTTGAAATAGAGTAAACGTGTTCTGGAAAAAAAGAAAAAAAAAAACATGTTGTACTGAAGTGTGCTAAACAATATGTGTATTTTTACGAAGAATAAAGTTATTTCTGTGTAATATCTGAAAACTAGCCCGGATAGAGGTGAATGTCTGTATATTCTGAACTTTCAAAGTTTTTTTTTAAAAAAAAAAACACGCTAAAATATATAGGCTATTTTAAAAAAATACTAATAATTCAAATTAATAGATTCTGATTAAAAAAATACATTAAAAAATAGTACTTACCCTCAGTATTAATATTCATCACAAAAACTTTCACAATATTACAATATGTCACTATAAGATGTGCACGAAAGTGTCGCTAAATTGCAACTGATTGATTGAAAGAGCTGCATTAAACTCATTACCTGACTTCTGACGCTTATGACTCGCCATTTGCAAATTTGATAAACAACCTTTTCTCGGAATTCGGGGTTTAGTGGTTTTGTTTACGTTTTGCAAATAAGATTTCCTGGAAATCGTAACATGAATTTTGTCCACCTAGCATGTTCTACGCGACACACTGTGCGATGGAATCGTTGAACAAGTGGACCAAAAACTGCGATCTAATCCACGATTGCACTTGAAACCGTGGTTTGGCGGACAACGGTTTAAACACGACGAGGAACTCAAGACCGCCGTTGTTAACTGGTTCAATTCCCAGGCGGAAAACTTCTATGCAGAGGGATTAGAGAAGTTGGTGCAGCGTTACGAAAAATGCTTAGAAGTGGACGAGGACTATGTGGAAAAATTAAGTAGGTTTGTAGGAAACTAAAACCGTCAATAAAAACTTTTTCTAACGAATACATATTTTTTTATGACAAAACCGACCTTACTTTTCGAATATGCCTCGTATAAGCCCAGTGCTATTCGAATTTTTTTTTTATGGGTCTAGCACACGTGCTACAGGGAAGCCCCTAAAGCGCTACAGGAGCGACACGTGTGTAAAGAAAGCGATTCACGTTGTTCTTGAATCGCTGCAAATTGTACTCGGTGGGAAACACAGTCCTGGGCAAATTATTCCAAAGGGATGATGTTCTCCATATAAAAGACTGCTTGAAAAGCGTCGTACGAGGAGTAACAAGCTGAACCTCATACGGATGTGAAGTATTAGCGCGACGTGTACTCCTAACATGCACCGCTCTGGGAGGAATTAAGCGGGCCACATCCTTCGAACAATTTCCATGAAAATACTTTTAGAATAGGCTCAAGTCGCCAACCGTTCTTCGATGTTCCAGCGAATCAAGGCCGCCGGTCAGTTCCGGGTCTCCAATGAGACGAACAGCTCTTCTCTGAATAGAATCCAACAAATGCAGTGTATGTTTAGGAGCGGAGCTCCAAACATGGGAGCAGTATTCCATAGTTGGTCGAATTTGAGCTTTGTAAAGAATTAACAGTAGAATAGGTGGATAGACTATTATTAAAACATTCTAATTTTTTTTTATATACCAGATAAATTATGAAATAATATTCATTCAATCTACACCTTATGGAGAATGTTCCAGAATTTTTTAGAAACTTTTTTTAGTACTCTTAGAGATAGGGTGGCAGAACAGCGATTTTTGACATTTTTTTTTTAAAATAATACAAGGAAAAGTTTGCGCGAGTATAGCCTCGTAAATATTTTTGAACTTGTGTTTTTATAAGCTTTCATTTGAAACTGATTCGATGACCTTGAATTTTTTTCACTTCCGATTTCACCCCCCAAAACTAACCCCTTAAGTCAAAATTTAACTTTCAAAATTACACGGCTCTAATAATGTCATCAATTCCTATATTAGTACCCAATTTCTATGTCAAATAGTTTTGAAGAAAATCATATATGACAGACAGACAGACAGACGGATAGACAGATACCGAAGGGATCTTATAAGCGTACCGTACGGAACACTAAAAAGATATCGAAATAATAATAGCGGGTCAAACAGATTAATTTGAAAGTCTACGCGCACCGCGCGAAAGTTAATGGATATTACTTGTTTTCAGAGTGTAAAAAGAAAATTAAAAGATAACTTTTTGAAGAGGAGACTTTCACCATTCCGATGATACTAATAGTCCTATATTTGTGACAACAACAAACTTTCTATATCAAATAGTTTCGGAGAAAATCAGGTGACAGAGAGACGGACGGACACCGAAATGAACCCATAATTATAATTTTACTTTTAGGGTATTTTCTTAGTACCTTGTATTCATACGTAGAAAAAAAAACAGGCTTCGTTAATAAAGACGACTGTTATCCTTAATAACGAAATTCTTACCTTGTTCTAAAACTCGGTAAGCTTCAAATGGGTTCCAATTATTGTCATCTTTTCAATTACAGAATTCATTGTAGTAAATAGAGGAACAATTCCATCAGTTTATGACTGCGCATGCTTCAAATACCGATAACAACATAGCTTTTATATTTAAGTCCTTCGCTTTAATTTTGCGCATGCTTAAAATAAAGGTAACGACGAAGGCGTGTCAAAATAAACGCTGCAACGTCTCTCTATTGTTATGTGTCATCTGAGTCAATTCGCCAATGACTAAAATCGGGACAATTAAAGTAACCAATTGAAAATCCCCCACGACCCTTTCCAACACCAAAGCGAGCGCCGTAATAACCATATCAGGGTGAGTACATTATGTAAAGGGGACAATTTAATTCGCTTTACTAACGCTTTTGTATAAAAAGATGATTTTAATTCCTTCCTTCTTTTTTTCGAAGTGCGAGATTCGATACGGACGTAGGCCTGTGGATAGTGTCGTTTTTTATAAGTGTGATACAGACAAAGAGGACCTACAGTTTAATGCCGGTTCCGAACGGCTTTTCGATGGGTGAAATTTGTCTAAAATTGTTATCAGCTGGAAACCACCACAAAACTATTATTAGTGTTCTGTACGGAACACTTATAAGATCACTTCGGTGTCTGTCACACCCGATTTTCTCCGAAACTATTTGTCATAGAAAGTTGAAATTTGGTAGTAATATAGGAATTGATGGCCTCATCAGAGCCATGTAGTTTTGAAAGTTAAATTTTGACTTAAGGGGTTAGTTTTGGGGGGTGAAATCGGAAGTGAAAAAAAAATTTTTTTACTAGGTAATCGAGTGTGGTGTCAAATGAAAGCTTGTGAAAACATGAGTAAAAAATATATATATAATGTAATACTAGCGCGCACTTTTCTTTGTATTATTTTAAAAAAAACGCGAAAAATCGCTGTCCACCCGCCTTATCTCGGAAAGTACTTATCAAAAAATTTTGAAAAAGTTCTGGAATATTCTCCACGGGGTGTAGATTGAACGAAAATTATTACGAATGCATTACCTGTAATAATTTATCTGGTATATAAAAAAACAGAAATTTCAAGGTCATCAATTTTCAGTAAAGTTTGGAAATAAACTTTGTTAAAACTTATTTGGGGTGTGTTTTGTGAAGTCACTGATCATTTTATATCACCGTAACATAAATTTTGACATAAGGGATTCGTTTTGAGGGGTGAAATCGGAAGTGAAAAAAAAATTTTTTTACTAGGTCATCGAGGGTTGTGTCAAATGAAAGCTTGTGAAAACACGAGTAAAAAATATATATATAATGTAATACTTGCGCACACTTTTCTTCGTATTACTTTTAAAAAATCGCTGTCCCCTACCTTATCTCGAAAAGTACTGATCAAAAAATTTTGAAAAAATCCTGGAATATTCTCCACGAGGTATAGATTGAACGAAAATTATCACTACCTTTAATAATTTATCTGGTATATAAAAAACAAAAATTTCAAGGTCACCAGTTTTCAGTAAAGATTGGAAACAAACTTTGTTGAAAACTCATTTGGGGTGTGTTTTGTGAAGTCACTGATCATTTTATACCACCCTAACAAGATTTTTTATTTTAAAAACAATCAACGTACGGAACACTAATTGTGCAAGTTCAACTTGCACTTGACCGATTTTTTTTTTTAAGATTTATATTGTTTAAATTCTACTGTAAACAATCACACATCATTAAAGCAACATTAAAAAAATTAACGGCTTGAAAAGCTGATATTAATTCTTGTTTTAACTACATGGCGCACGCAATAATTTAATAGTTGATGACCCTAAGAAACACGCGAATCTTTCTAGACAATCTTTGTTTAACACACTGTGGGAGTTTGTTCTTGAATTTTTGTTATTAACATGTTTAAAATGTAAGTTCCAAATTTTAAGAACTAAAAATATTTGAAAGCATCGACAATACTGCCAATGACGCGTGGGACGGGTGCGTTTTACGATCCGGATCGTTAGCTTTTGTAATAACAATTGGCGAATTGTTATTATACATTAATTGCGCAAGTCCGACTTGCTCCTAGCCGGTTTTTAGTATGAGGTATAAAAATTTATTCGCGGGGCCTATTCAAATCGGAATTTTTTTCCGCTGTATAGTCATTTTAAAGCACCCTCTTATAAAGGGTGATTCATTTAGAGGTACTTTTTGTGATGGGGATTTAATTGCAGATTGCGCATGCGTCGTGTCAACTGAAGTGGCATTCCTGTTCAGTAGTGTTTGACAATTCATAATGGAAAGACTTAGCCCGGCACAGCGTCTACAAATTGTTCAACTTTATTACGAAAATGGGCGTTCTACGAGGAATGTGTATCGGGCCCTTAGAGCAACTTATGGTCCACATAATCGGCCTACCGAACGCACAATTCGCTCTACCATCAATAAGTTTGAGACCCAATTTTCATTATTGGATAATGCTCGACCGAATAGACCACATCCAGCACGTAGTGAAGAAAATATAGGGGCGGTAGCGGAGAGTGTACGCGAAGACCGTGAAGTGTCGATTCGTCGCCGTTCTCAACAGCTTGGCCTGTCATATTCAACAACTTGGCGTATTTTACGTAAGGATCTTTCTTTAAAAGCATACAAAATTCAACTAGTGCAACAACTGAAGCCGACCGACCTTCCGAATCGTTTCCGTTTTAGTCGTTGGGCTCTTGACAAGCTTGCAGAAGATCCACTGTTTTCGAGAAAAATTTTGGGCACCGATGAGGCCCATTTTTGGCTTAATGGGTTCGTGAATAAACAAAATGCCCGTATTTGGGGTGATGAACAACCTGAAGAGGTTCAAGAGCTGCCATTAAATCCAGAAAAAAAAACTGTTTGGTGTGGTTTATGGGCCGGTGAAATAATTGGTCCATATTTCTTCAAAACAGAGGCCGGCCGGAATGTTACTGTGAATGGTGACCGTTATCGCGCCATGATAACAGACTATTTGATGCCAGAAATTGAAGCCCGTGGTCTCGACGAAATTTGGTTCCAACAAGATGGCGCCACTTGCCATACAGCCCGTGAAACCATGGCTTTACTGCGAGAGCAATTCGGCGAACAGATCATTTCACGCTTTGGACCAGTGAATTGGCCGGCTAGATCATGTGACATCACACCTCTTGACTTTTTCCTTTGGGGCTATGTAAAGTCCAAAGTCTACATGGATAAGCCAGCTACAATTGAGGCATTGGAGGCCAATATTACTCGAGTCATTGGCCAAATACCACTCGAAATACTCACACGCGTCATTGAAAATTGGAACTTCAGAATGGACGTTGTTAACCGTAGTCGCGGACAACATTTGAAAGAAATTATCTTTAAGAAATAATTGTAAAGAATGGTTCTTTTATATGATAATAAAGATTATAAAATAAAATTGTTTTTATTCATTTTTTTTTATTTAAAAAACAGTACCTCTAAATGAATCACCCTTTAGCTTTAAAAATAACCGGTCAAGTGGAAGTTGAACTTGCGCAACTAGTCTTCCGTACGTTGATTGCTTTTAAAATAAAAATTTTTATTACAGAGGTACAAAATGATCAGTGAATTTACAAAACACACCCCAAATGAGTTTTCGACAAAGTTTTTTTTTCCGATCTTTACTGAAAACTGATGATTTGAATTTTTTTTATATACACCAGATAAATTATTAAAGGTATTGCACTCGTGATAAGTTTCATTTGATCTACATCCTGTGGAGAATTTTCCAGTTTTTTTTTTGAAAATTTTTTTGATCATTACTTTTCGAGGTAAAGGGGGACAGCGATTTTTAGCGATTTTTTAAAAATAATACAAAGAAAAGTATAATATATATTTTTTTGAACTCGTGTTTTTACAAGTTTTCATTTGACACGCCACTCGATGACACAGTAATTTTTTTTTTCATTTCTGAACTGGCAAAAAAAATTTTTCACTTCCGATTTCACCCCCCAAAACTAATTACTTAAGTTAAAATTTAACTTTCAAAACTACACGGCTCTGATGAGGCCATCAGATCCTATATTAGTACCAGACAGACAGACAGACAGACGAACGGATAGACGGACTCCGAAGGGATCTTATAAGTGTTCCGTACGGAACACTAAAAATAAGTATAATACTTGGACATACTCGTAAGTTAAAAATGAGTTCCAGACACGATCGTTCGAAAAGCAATATTTGAGGCAATGTCCTTTTTCTTGCATTCCAACTAAAAAAATGCAGTTGAGGAGAAAGAAACGGTTGGCTCGGCTTTGGAACAAAATGCTGTATCGCACAGCACAAGTAAAAGGTGGTTTCAGTAGTTTAGAAAAGACACAAGATTAGAAGTTGAGCCAAATCAAATCTGAGACGAGAAACCTTACCAAACTCAACTAGACGTCCTTGGAAACCAACTGAGACTTGGTTATGGAAGTTCCCTCTTATGTAGCGTATTTTCCAGACCACTTTCTTCTTCTAATCTCTACAACACCAACCGACTAACTCAGCTCAAATCAGTTAAACAAAAATGTGTTGAAAGCGAAGAAGATTCCTTTGAAGGCTGAAATTGTATTAGTTTTTTTAAATCTCAAAATTGGTCTTGAAAGGACGGAAATTAACGTGTACATCTTCAACTAATCAAATTGTTCCCAGTAACATATTCCCCTATAAACGTATTCATTTTCTATGTAACACGTAGGCTGGAAAGTTTCTGGTCTGACATCTATATATCGCCCTTTTCAAAAAATCCACATGATTTTTAGGAAATACCAACCTTCAAACCGTTCAAATACCGCTCAAGCAAAGCAGTGGCTTGGTAAGTGTTACGGGAACTCTGCCCCTGGAAAATCATTCATCATTTACTGGTATGCTGAATTTAAACGCGGTCGTACAGAGACAAATGATGCTGAATGCTCTGGACGCCCAAATGAGGTGATTACACCGGAAAATATATAAAAAATCCACAAAATTATTTTGGATGACCGTAAACTGATTTTGAGCGCTGTTTAGATCTGTTTTTAAGAGCAAAGAAAGGATTTTTTCATGCGATATGTGCCAATGGATGAAACATGGATTCACCACTACACACCGGAGTCAAATCAGCAGTCAGCTGAGTGGACAGCAGCCGATGAAAGCCGCCTGAAGCGCCCAAAAGCTGGGAAGGTTTTGGCCTTTGTATTTTGGGATGCGCATGGAATAATTTTCATCGACTATGCTGAGAAGGGAGAAACCATCAATCATATTATATAAAGTTATTGGTGCGTTTGCAGGCAGAAATCGCAAAGGAACGGTCCCAAATGAACAAGAAAAATGTGCTCTATCTTCAAGACAATGTACCGTGTCACAAGTCAATGGTTACGATGGTAAAAGTACCTGAACTGAAGCTCGAACTGCTTCCTCATCCATCGTATTTTCCAGATTTGGCCCCCAGCGACTATTATCTATTCGTAGACCTCAAAAAAAATGCTCGCGGGAAAGAGATTCGGCTCCAATGAAGAAGTTATTGCCGAAACTGAGGCCTATTTTGAAGGCAAAGCCAAATCCTTCTACAAGAAAGATACAGAGATGTTAGAAAAGCGTTGGACTGATTGTATCGCTCTTGACGGAGACTATACTGATGAATAAAGTCGAATTTTGCAAAAAAAAAATGTGTAAAACAACTGAAAATAGGCAAAGCCCATATTTCAGCCGTCTACCTACTGTTCTCTTATTTGTCCATCCTTCCCGAGACCCGTTTCGTCGTATCACGGCTCATCACTCGGGCTAGGATCGATAAACAAGAGAACAGCGCTTTATTCTGGTACTTACGGAACACAACAGTAAGATACAACAAAATGTACCAAATACGCATACCTAGTACTCACTCGGAGGCTGACATAGCAGCCACAATAAACCACATAAGATCTGAGGTTAATCCCTTGCAAATCTCGCTGTCTGCCTTTAGTGTTGGCTGTGCCAACCATTTTGTCGGCTTGTGGCTGCTGTGTCAGCCTCCGATTGAGTACTAGGTATGTGTATTTGGTACAATTCGTTGTATTTTACTGGTGTTTTAAGTAGCTACGTCTTTTTTTTTTAATAAATGTCAAAATTGATCTATAATGGTCCTTTTACACGGTTATATCAGTCCTCAGTTCAGTTTCAGTTGAACTGTCCGTTTTTCTTATGTGTAAAAAGGAAAAACTGAACACAGAACTGAAACGGAGACTCACACCTGACGGTATGGGGTTCTTTTCTTCCACCGTTTCTTCAACGCCACAGCTAAGGCTACTGCAGTGAGACAGGCTTCATACATGAGCTATTTTATACATGTACACTTTGGGACCGTATGACAACACATGTTTGAACCCGCAACACACATAACACTTTGAAAGTGTAACTCGGACTGAGAACCGAGCGGACGGTGTAAAAACAAACCTCCTTCCGAACTGAAATGAAACGAAAACCGAAACTGAGACGGAACTGAGAACTGATATGACCGTGTAAAAGGACCATAAAGGACGAAAAATTAACGTGTGCATCTTTAATTGACCAAATTGCTCCCAATAACATATTCACACATAAACGTATTCATTTTCTATGTAAATTAACATATGGCACACCATTCAACATGAAAAGTACAAATGTATATTTAATTTTTACATTACCGACACTGCGGTAAATTCTATTTTAGCAAATACAAACAATGACGGCACTGTCTGTCTCTCGGTAACGTACAGTTTATAAAATGAAAAAAAAAAGTTCCAATGAATGCAAAATGTGTATCAGTATGCATAAAAAATTGTTTATTATGTTAATACGTCACATTGGCAACTTTCCACTATAAATATAATGCTCGATTTTCTTTGTTAAAATAGAGGCAGCTTTATTGATTGTTGTTGCTATGTAAGCACAATGCTTCGCACAAATTCCGAAATACAAATATCAATTTTTCGGGTTCCCGATTATCTATCGGCGATTTTGGAGACGTGAGTGGAATAACAGGGGCTGAATAGCAAAAATAGGTGTTCTTACGCAACAGTTGCAATCATAAACATTTTAAGTGAACAAGTTGATACAGTCGGTCAAGTAAAAACATTTTGGCATACAGGAAGTTTTTTGGACGTACAATACGATAAAAAAAAAAGTTAAGCCTACAAAATCGACAATAAAATGAAAAATTAGGTTTTTCGCAAATATCTGCTTCCGACATCGAGTATCCTACCAATCAGTGACAGAGAGGCGCCTAAACCGCCCAAGATTCGGCACTACAAATCTGCTAAATGGGAAGATCTCATGGAATATTTTCGAACTTTCCCTTGGTTAGACGTTTGTTTTTCGATCTGACGACCCATCTGTCTGCGCCAGGGAGGTTTCCGATGTTATTTTGGCTGGTATGGAAGGAAATTTTACAGCATTTGCCTCCGCTATAACATATATTATTAAGAAAATTGCAACTTGCACAAGCAAGATTGTACAAAATCATTTGTACAAGCCAGATGCTATTCAAATAGGGCGATAGGTTATTATTAACATATTTCAATTTTTTTTTTATATGCCAGATAAATCATCAAATCGTGATAATTATCACTCAATCTACACTTTATCGAAAAAATGCCCTTCCAACGGCAAGCCTTGGTTTGACCGAAAATGCAAAGAAGTTGTTGCTTCTAAACACCTTGCCTAACGACCAAGGCGTAAAAATCCTAACACCATAAATCGTAACACCTTTGTTCGTGCCCGAGACAGATGCAAAGGAATTATCGACCAAACCACAGAATCAAAGAATTAGAAGCAAATATCTCGCTTGTCCCAATGATTCCAGGTCCTTTTGGTCAGTCGCTAAGACAGTTAGTCAAAATTTCACCAAATCCACCATACCACCACTCACTCACACGGCCAGATAATTCTATTGCAACGACACCTGTTGAAAAAGCGAACTTGTTGGCTGAACTCTTTGCTTCACATTCTACTGTCGATTTCCAAGGAAAAACACCATCCCATAGTGCAGTCAAGGATATCCGATATTGTCTTCAGACAGCGTTATCATTAAAAGTATTTTAATGAAGCTAGACACCAAAAAAGCCTCTGGCGCTGACGGAATACCTACCAAGGTTCTCAAAAACTGTGCGAGGAAACTAACACCAGTTTTCTGTAGACTTTTCAACCTATCCTACAGAAAGGGAATATTTCCTTCCTGCTGGAAATGTGCCACAGTTCAGCCGATACCTAAAAAACATAAGAAGACCTTGCCAAATAACTACCGACCAGTCGCACTGCTTTCAATAATATCGAAAGTCATAGAATCAATCAGCATCTTCTAAAATATCTTGGAGGATTCAACATTATTAGCGATCACCAATATGGCTTTCGTAAACATAGATCAACAGGAGATCTTCTGACTTATGTAACACATGTTTGGAACAACGCAATTGAACACTTTGGAGAATCTCGAGCGATTGCTCTTGACATATCCAAAGCATTCGACCGTGTTTGGCACGATGGACTGTTGGTTAAGCTACGCTTTTATGGTATGTCTAAAAAGTTCTGTTTGTGGCTTTCATGTTTCCTCAGAGAGCGTTCTTTATGAGTGGCAGTCGACGGATTTCTTTCTAACATCTTCACTATCAACGCCGGTGTGCTCCAAGGCTCCATACTATCTCCTACTCTCTTTCTCATTTACATTAACAATCTGCTGGAAAAAATCGGAAACCCAATCTACAGCTTTGCAGATGACAGTACGCTTATCTCTTCATTCACTTTGAACGCTCGGACATCGACTACTCAGACGAATATCCGTAGACAGCGGGAAGTCGTTCAACTTAACAAAGACCTGGAAGAAATTCTATCTTAGGATGACAGTAACGGTGAAATTTAACGTTACAAAAACCCAGAAGACAGTTTTTTCTAAAAAAGTAAACGTACATATTTTAAAACTCAATTTTTAAATAACACAGACAATGTGGGTATTTTTAATTATTCTTATATTTGAAACTTAAGGTATAAATATTGATATATTCACAAGGATTTTTTTTTTCAATACTATATTTTATTCAAAATTTGTAATTTACTGTATGCCGGTTAAAATCATTCAAACAAAAATTTCGTTTTAAGTTTTACAAATTATAAAGCAACAAAAATAAAAACAATTTGTATCATCGGAAAGGTGACAGTCCCCTCTTCAAAAAATTCTCTTTTTACACTCTAAAAACAAGTAATATCGATTAACCTTAGAGCGGTGCGCGTAGACTTTCAAATTAATCTGTTTGGCCCGCTATTATTATTTCGATATCTTTTTAGTGTTCCGTACGGTACACCTATAAGATCATTTCGGTGTCTGTCCGTCCGTCCGTCCGTCTGTCTGTCATACCCGATTTTCTCCGAAACTATTTGACATAGAAAGTTGAAATTTGGTACTAATATAGGAATTGTATATTAGGTCCAGAACCGTGTAATTTTGAAAGTTAAATTTTGACTTAAGGGGTTAGTTTTGAGGGTGAAACCAGGAAGTGAAACCAGGTTATCGAGTGGGGTGTCAAATGAAAGCTTGTAAAAATACGAGTTCAAAAATATATATAATGTAATACTTGCGCACACTTTTTTCTATGTATTATTTTTAACAAATCGCGAAAAATCGCCGACAAGTACTGATCAAAAAATTTTGAAAAAATTCTAGAATATTTTCCACGGGGTGTAGATTGAACGAAAATCATCCCGAGTGCATTACCTTTAATAATATATCTGGTATATATAAAAAAAAAAACAAAAATTTCAAGGGAAAAAACTTTGTAGAAAACATTTGGGGTGTATTTTGCAGCATTTATTCATTTATTTTATACCTCTGTAACAGAAATTTTTATTTTAAAAGCAATCAACGAACGAAACACTAATTGCTCAAGTTCAACTTGCACTTGACCGGTTATTTATTTTTCGACATATTACCAAAAAACGAATGTTTGATTTTATGTTGGATTTTGTGGGCTTAGCGTACATTAAACTTTAGCAAACTTTTTTTATCGTATTCTACGTCCAAAAAACTACCTGTGTGTCAAAATGTAGCCTGTTAACATTTAATGAGAGCTCAAAACCCCTAGCAACTGAGCTAAGTAAAGGATTGACATTAAAATGCTAATCATTTAGTAGTTCATCCAGTCTTGATCAGCGTCGATGATCGCCTGGCATCTACGGGGCACACTTTCGACGAGATTTTCCGCGGAGTCTTGGGGCAAAGATTTCTAGATTGCTCCAATTTGCCATGACAGTTGCTAGGGGAAATTGACCAGGCTCGTGAGGTGATAACATAACCCCAAAATGAAGCTTCATCGGAAAATTACATTGCTCCAGTTTCGATCTATGTTTTCCTCTGTCCACGCGAGTAGTTTTTCTCTAATTGAGGATTTACGGGAAAGTATGTTAATAACCATTTTTTCATGCTTGTCCGACCATTTTCCTCCCGAATCGCATTCTGATAGATCATCAACTTTTTTAACTGAGAGTATTGTTTCACCCACTTGCTAACGAATGCCCTCGACTTACCCATATACCTAGCAGCCACTGTAGGCGTCATTTTCGGACCTTTTGGATGATTACATAGGAACATAGCCTCGAAGCGAGGACCGTATGTAGCACTTATGTTCGATAATGTACTATTTAACCACAAATAAGGTTAGAAATGAACTCTTTTCATAAAGCTTGTTGCATTGTTGCAACAACAACCTCAAAAAAAAAGGAATTTCTTTTACCGACTACAGTTATAGGCGACACGTTCTTACTTGATTAGTTTTGATGGTTAAAAATCAAATGGGATTATTATAAAAAGGAATTATTATCAAATAGATTTTCTCAAGCTACTGTAATGAAACAATCTGGTCCGAGTTTGTATCTTTTAGCTCGTACTTTTCATATCAAGATTTCCTTAACTAAAGCGTGACGAGGAATTTTTGTTTTCATTGAGGGTATCAAGGTATTGTAACATTCATTTTTTCCTAGATTTTAAGAGCATGAAATGTTACTGATTTTTGGCTTTATAATGTACTTCTTTTCATTTTTGTATCGAGCAGTGTATTTAGCAGAAATTTCTAGCCGCTCGTGGTACAGTGTGCAGTGCGGGTTTCCGACCAAAAATTCATGGTACGTCGCGATAGGTCAGATATTTGTTTCCCGGAAGCCGGCCATTTTAGAGACGTAGTTCTCACGGATTATTTAAGGGTCCGGAGAACGCAGATCGAGGCTTTTTTCCATCGAGCCGCAGACCAGGCTTTTTCCCATCAAGCCGCTGCCGAGGCTTTTTCCCATGAAGCCGCCGCCGAAGTTATTTCCAACATGTAGTGGCAGAAGGCTGTTCTGCAATCAGTAGCCGTAGTTGGCTTTTTCTCTGATCAAGCCGCAGCCAGGCTTTGTCCATCCAGCCGCAGTGAAGGCTTTTTCAATTTTATCGAGAACCAAGTCGAGTACGAGTTTAAATCATTAAGCCGTAGTGGGCTTCGTTTTTTTAACATGAAGTAGCCGTTGTAGGCTCTTCTAGTCATGAAGCAGTACCGATAAACTAGTGATGGAATGTGTGAAAGCGGTTTTAAGTGTTCAATTTAAGGCCTAGAAGCCCGTAGGAAAACCGTAAGTCACTAAAATATATATCAGTAGACCTATTTCCCGCATATAAGTGATTTAGCATCGAATTGAACTGATAAATCGTGAAGTGAACGTCACGCACTTTCAATATCGGGTGTAGCAAAATTTTAAAAGTAAAAAATGTCTGATTTCAGAACTCTATTTAGTAATAACTACCTTTTAGGCTAAAGTTTTTGTGATTACTAAACTGCAAGAGTTAGAACTTTTAATTTAAATCATTAATAAATTTTCTTTTTGTTGATTAAAGCTAGTGTCTTACTTTTCAGGATAAAAAGGTTGTACCAGAAAAATTCTTTTTATTAACAACTGCATAACACTTCAGTATTTTTTCATTTTTTTTAGCTGAAAGTAGATCCCTTCTATTTTAAAATGAATGGTGCCCAAAAATTTAGTACAACCGAAATTTTTTTTAACAACGATAGAAACTAATTCCAAAAAGACGTACAACAATTATCTCTTACCCATATAACTCTACCAAGAAAAACTGAGCTAGTGTATGTTTAATTTCTTTAGTTCCTTCAAAATCAGTATTCACTCAATCCATTCTCAGAAATTAAAAAGGGGCCGCAAGAAGTGCGCCCCGAAGCACGGCGAGTTGTTGCTACAGTATAATGAAGAGTTTTTATGTATGTACTTAAAAATATTTCACGTAGAAAGCCGAAATAATCTCATTTATCTTAATGTATCTGACAATATACACATATTTAGACGCTGTTTGTTGCCCAGCTTATTTAAAATTAACATAAGTGAAACCTTAAAAAGAGGGAAAAGAGCTTGTAGTGGAATGAAAATACAGCTGAATGATGAAACAACACCCTATACTGTTCACTTTGCAAACAACCAAGTAGTGACTGCTTAAGATAAAGAGGATCTAGGATTTTTGACAAGGAAGCTGTTGAGAGACTATAAAAACTGGAGATTAACAATAGACTACAGAAAAACTAATTGTACGCGTATAGAAAGAGAACTGGGAAGCCTTACTTTGAGCGAAGGTCCAGTGATTAAAGCCTGTAATGAATATTTATCTGGGACCACCCATTATTCTTCACATAGTATACCCACTTTTTAGAGAGCTGGCGGATTGTCTTTCTGAAAAAATATAGTGGCCTTGAGTTAGTAAATTCGATTATTCTTTTCTCATGCCCTTTAGTGAAGTGAAGTGGGAATCAGCAACATGATGTTGTAGCGACTGAAGTAAATACTAACAGCCGGAGAATTAGCCGCATAAAAAAGAACTTTCCATCCCAAAAAAAATCTTACATCGTTTTTAACAAGTATAGCTTGGCGTTGTCTAAAACGTTTACAATCGGACAGATCAAAATAAAAACACTTCGAAATGCTGGGTACCAAATTTTGCTTATTTTGTGCATCACGACATTTTTTCATCAAGGACCATAACATAAACTGTTATGCTTCAAGCCATTCTGATCAAAAGTCTCCATGGACACAACGTCCAAAAATGGATAGATAAGGAATTATCGAGCGTAGAACTACTTTCCAACAGCGTTTATTTTTGGCCAACTGTTGTCCCTTTTCTGGAGTTCAGACTCCAGAAATGGCCAAAATGGTCAATATTCGAGAGCGGGAGCGAAATGGGTCAAAATAATTATTATATTCATAATTAGCAATCCAAAAAACATAAAATCCCGTTGGAATTTTTCGTAAAAACATGTTCTAGCCAAAATAAGTCCTTAAAAAACGCAAAAACAGTATTTTCTCAGCGACTTTTTTACTAATTCCATGCTCGATAATTTTTAATCTGTCCATTTTTGGACTTTGTGTCCATGGAGACTTTTAAATCAGAATGTCTTGAAGCACAACATACTATATTTTCAGCCGATTCGACCGGGATGCAATTTTCATAAGATTAGTGCAGGATTCTTTAAATAAATCATTTGGGTGTATTTGAAATGCAGTGACTTGAAAACTGCTTGTTTGAAGTTATGTGCCCAGTTTATTTAAAATTAAGAAAAGTGGAACCTTAGAGAGAGGAAAAAGAGCTTGTAGTGGAATGAAAATACAGCTGAACGATGAAACCACGCCCTATACGGTTCACGTTGCAAACGACCAAGTAGTGATTGCTCAAGATAAAGAGGATCTAGAATTTATAACAAGAAAGCTGTTGGGGAACTATGAAAACTGGAGATTAATAATAAACTACAGAAAATCTAATTGTACGCCTATAGGAAGAGAATTGGGAAGCCTTACTTTGAGCGAAGGTCCAGTGATTAAAGCCTGTAATGAATATTTATCTGGGACCACCCATTATTTTTCACATAGTATACCCACTTTTTAGAGAGCTGGCGGATTTTCTTTCTGAAAAAATATAGTGGCCTTGAGTTAGTAAATTCGATTATTCTTTTCTCATGCCCTTTAGTGAAGTGAAGTGGGAATCAGCAACATGATGTTGTAGCGACTGAAGTAAATACTAACAGCCGGAGAATTAGCCGCATAAAAAAGAACTTTCCATCCTAAAAAAAAATCTTACGTCGTTTTTAACAAGTATGGCTTGGTGTTGTCTAAAACGTTTACAATCGGACAGATCAAAATAAAAACACTTCGAAATGCTGGGTACCAAATTTTGCTTATTTTGTGCATCACGACATTTTTTCATCAAGGACCATAACATAAACTGTTATGCTTCAAGCCATTCTGATCAAAAGTCTCCATGGACACAACGTAAAAAAATGGATAGATTAGGAATTGTCGAGCGTAGAATTAGTAAAAAAAATCGCTGAGAAAATGTTATTTTTGCGTTTTTAATAATTTTCCGAAAAATCCCAACGAGATTATTTGTTTTTGGGTTGCTTATTAATAATGTAATAATTATTTTAACTTAGTTCGCTCCTACTTTCGAATATTGATCATTTTGGCCATTTCTGGAGTCTTATTTTTTTGATTTAATTCATCTAGAATATATTTTTGGGAAAAATTTCAACGGATTTTTATGTTTTTGAGTTAATAATTACGAATATAATAATTATTTTGTTCCAATTTGATCCTACTTTCCAACAGCGTTTATTTTTGCCATCTTTTATCCCTTTTCTGGAGTTCTGACTCCAGAAATGGCCAAAATGGTCAATATTCGAGAGCAGGAGCAAAATGGGTCAAAATAATTATTATATTCATAATTAGCAACCCAAAACCCTAGTATCACGTTACAGGATTCCCTATTCCACTGGCTACATGTTTTACTTTACAGTCAAATTGTAGATAAAGATGAAGAATCTCCCAAAACCTTTTTCCGGAAGACATCCCTAAACATGGATCTTCACAAGGTATTTCATGGTGCGCTGAACCAATCGGTTAGCGGAAATTTACCAAGCTCATGGGGTGATAACATAACCCCAAAATGAAGCTTCATCGGAAAAAATTACATTGCTCCAGTCTGGATCTATGTTTTTCTCTGACCACGCGAGTAGTTTCTCTCGTGTTTTTCGCTCAGCAATGGTTTCTTGACTCTACTATGCCACTTCAAATTGTTAGCCTGTAGATGAGTGCGAATCGTTTCATACGAGATATCCAAAGCTTTCTGCTTTAGTTTTTGCGCCCCTTGCTGCAAAGTTGATTGAGAATTTTGGGAAAACATGTTAACAATCATTTTTTTCATGCTTGTCCAACATTTTTCCTCCCGAAACACGTTCTAGTAGATCATCAACATTTTTAACTGAGAATATCATTTCACCCACTTGCTAACGAATGCCCTCGATTTGTTCATATTCTTAGCAGCCGCGGCGTCATTTTCGGACCTTCTGGATGATTACATAGGAACACAGCCTCAAAGCGAGGAGCGTATGCAGCACTCATGTTCGATAATGTACTATTTAACCACAAATAAGATTAGAAATGAACTCTTTCCATAAAGCATTATTTGCAAGAGGTCAAAAATCAAATCGGGTTATTATAAAAAGGAATTATTATCAACTAGATTTTCTCACTTTACTGTAATTAGACAATATGGTCCGAGTTTGTATCTTTTAGCTCGTATTTTTAATATCAAGATTTCCTTAACTAAAGCGTGACGAGGAATTTTTGCTCTCATTGAGGGTATAAAGGTATAATGGAGAGTTTTATGTATGTACTTAAAAATATTTCACGTAGAAAGCCGAAATAATCTTATTCATCTTAATGCATATGACAATATACACATTTTTAGACGCATTCTCCGTAACAAAAGGCAAAGTTGCTGTTTGTTGCCCAGCTTATTTAAAATTAACGTAAGTGAAACCTTAGAGAGAGAGAAAAGAGCTTATAGTGGAACGAAAATACAGCTGAACGATGAAATAACACCCTATACTGTTTACTTTGAAAACGACCAAGTAGTGATTGCTCAAGATAAAGAGGATCTAGAATTTATAACAAGGAAGCTGTTAAGAAACTATGAAAACTGGAGATTAACAACAGTGTTGGGAAGTCAAACTTTGAGCGAAGGTCGAGTGATTAAAGCCTGTAATGAATATTTATCTGGGATCACCCATTCTTCTTCACATAGTGTGCCCACTTTTTAGACTGCTGCCGGATTCTCTTTCTGATGTCCTGATTCTTTTTTGATGTCCTTCAGTGAAGTAAAGTGGGAATCAGCAACATGATGTTGTAGCGACTGAAGTAAATAGAAATAGCAAAGAAAAGGCGTCGTCTTTAACAGGTATGGCTTGGCGTTGTCCAAAATGTTCACAATCGGACAGATCAAAGTAAAAAACTACAAAATGCTGGGTACCAAATTTTGCATATTTTGTGCATCACGACAGTTTTTCATCAAGAATCATAGCATAGTATGTTATGCTTCAAGCCATTCGGATCATAAGTATCCATGGACACAAAGTCCAAAAATGGATAGATTAAGAATTATCGAGCGTAGAATTAGAAAAAAAAAACCGCTGAGAAAAGGTTACTTTTGCGTTTTTTAAGAACTTATTTTGACTAAAATATGATTTTACGAAAAATTTTAACGAGATTATATGTTTTTTGGGTTGCTTATTAAAAATATAATTATTTTGACTCATTTCGCTCCTACTTTCGAATATTGGTCATTTTGGCCATTCCTGGAGTCTTTTTAAGATTTAATTCATCTAGAATATAATTTTGCGAAAAATTCTAACGAAATTTTATGTTTTGGAGTTAATCATTACGAATATAATAATTATTTTGAACCAATTTGATCCTACTTTCCAACAGAGTTTATTTTTGGCCATCTTTTATTCCTTTTCTGGAGTCCAGGACTCCAGAAATGGCCAACATGGACAATATTCGAGAGCAGGAGCTCAAAATAATTATTATATTCATAATTAGCAACCCAAAAAACATATAATCCCGTTAGAATTTCTCGTAAAAACATGTTCTAGCCAAAATAAGTCCTTAAAAAACGCAGAAACAGCATTTTCTCAGCGACTTTTTTACTAATTCCATGCTCGATAATTTTTAATCTGTCCATTTTTGGACTTTGTGTCCATGGAGACTTTTAAATCAGAATATCTTGAAGCACAACATACTATATTTTCAGCCGATTCGACCGGGATGCAATTTTCATAAGATTAGTGCAGGATTCTTTAAATAAATCATTTGGGTGTATGTGAAATGCAGTGACTTGAAAACTGCTTGTTTGAAGTTATGTGCCCAGTTTATTTAAAATTAAGAAAAGTGGAACCTTAGAGAGAGGAAAAAGAGCTTGTAGTGGAATGAAAATACAGCTGAACGATGAAACAACGCCATATACGGTTCACCTTGCAAACGACCAAGTAGTGATTGCTCAAGATAAAGAGGATCTAGAATTTATGACAAGAAAGCTGTTGGGGAACTATGAAAACTGGAGATTAATAATAAACTACACAAAATCTAATTGTACGCCTATAGGAAGAGAATTGGGAAGCCTTACTTTGAGCAAAGGTCCAGTGATTAAAGCCTGTAATGAATAATTATTTGGAGATGGCTGAACAAAAAAAAGAAGTAGATCAACTAACCAAGGAAAAAGTCGTTATTCGAGAAGTCATTTGCGTCCTCTGAACAAAAAACACATCAAGAAGCATTACATTTATAATGTGATGCATAGATGCATTGTACTCTAAGACTGCGAAGCGGAACTAACCACAAGCACAGTACAGGAACTGTTAGCTCTGGAAAGACATTACTAGCAAAGATCAACTGGAATATACAGAATGGATAGAGTTACAAACGAAAGAATAAGAAAAATCATAAATATTAGAAGAACAATATTAAACAAAAACGTTTGCTCTCGTATGGGCACCTAGAAAGAACGACACTAGACACAGACTAGTCCTAAAATGAACGCCCGTTGAGAAATAAAAAAAAGGAAGGCAGAAAACAACTTGGATCGGGGGCATCCAAAGTGTCATGCCGGAAAGGAGTGACCGCAAAATTAACCCATTTTTGCAACCCCCATAACTTTGAGACAAAAAAAAAAGCTAACTTAACGTAAAAGGTCTTGAATTAAAGCTAATTAAAAATCTAGAAAGACATATTTCTCCATTTTGTTTATTTAGGGGTAATTATCTCCTACTTTTAGAGTTAAAAGGGGGTCGGAATTAATACAGGATCCTGCCATACTCACAAACATGACTTCCAAGACTAGGAAAAATACAAAGAGGAAATCAAAATTCTGAGAATATAGCGGTGGACTTATAAGTCTCTCAAACGTATCGCTAAGCGATAACCACCCCCTAAAAGGGGGTTAAAATTCATGTTGGTGCTATTTTAATCTAAAAAATAACTTTTAATTTTGGAGAAAAATATTATTTATTTTCACACTTTTAATTTTTAACCCCTAAAATTGGGGGTAGTTACCCCTAAATAAAAAATTGAAAAATAAGTCCTAGATTTTTAATTAGCTTTAGTTTAAGACCTTTTACGTCAAGTTTGCTTTTTTTTTGTCTCCAAGTTATGAAGGTTGCAAAAACGGGCTAAAATTCATACTTTTTTGAAGATACTCTTTAAGACCGGGAAATTGGAATGTTAGAAGATTGAGAACCGGAAGGTGTAGAACCCTTTAAAACACCCAGCTAATAATGATAATGAAAACATACGCAAACGTTTGAACAAGAAACCAAAAAATGATTTTTTCATTGTGAACAGCAAGTTTTTTAAAACAACTAGAAATTTTAGAGAGCATAGTATAAACTTACCCAGCTTCCCACTTAACGCAAGATACCTTCAGGTGTAAAAAAACACACTTATTGATCCATTTTCACATCTTAATTGTCTTCTTACATTAAAATTGGAATTTCTTTTACTTTTTTTCCGAGCACAACACGGATTTTTGGAGATTCTCGTTTTTTTTTTGCACAATATTCTCCATATGGAAATTATCGCGAACAGTCAGTCCGTTGAAAAAAATTGCGTTTCGTACGGATGTCCGTAATTTTTCCAAACCCGGCATTTCTCGTGTGTTTACGTCGTAAAAATCCGGCAGTTTTAGCTGGCCCAATGTTGCCAGATGGATTTTTAAGATTTACTAAAACAGGGCGATTCGTATAAAAATTTTGTAGCAATTAGAAAATTTAGCGACCAATGAGGGCGCTGATTAATGTAAACAAACATGGAGGAAAGCGAGTAAAATTGTTCATAAGGTATGGTCAAATCATGATAAGATAATAACGTTTCTGTTGTACTATTGTAAAAAAGATATTTGAGGGTTTTTATTTATATTCTGCTATCGGAATAAGCCTTAAAACTGAAAAAGAAACAACAATTACTGCTGTACTGTTAATTTGTATCTTCTTCTTCCTCTCAAACTCCCTCTCCTATCGAAGGATGGAAATCATCATTGCTATTCTAACCAAGCAAACCAGGTTTTTCAATCATGAAATCCTACATTGGCCAACACACTTCGTTTCCCCTTTATCTTTCCCTGCATTATCACTCGTAGCAGAGCATATTTAGATTTTCTCATTACGTGGCCGAAGTACTCAAATTTTCGCCTTTTTCTAAGGTTGACTATCTCGTATTCTTTGTTCATCTTTGCAAGGACTTCATGGGTCGTCATTTTATCGGCCCAAGGTAAGCGTCACATTCTGCAGTAACACCACATCTCAAAAGCCTGCAGTTTATCCCAACTGGTTCTTGTTTAATGTCCAACCCTACCCTCCATACAACAACACAAGGAAAATGTAACATCGAAGTATTCGCAACCTAACCCCAATGTTAACATCCCGACACAAACGATGTTCTAACGATTTCTATTCTAGTTCATATTTCCAAAATTTGATCTCCCGTTTGTCCATCCAGACTCCAAGGCAATTTTATAAATTAGTGGCAATTTTTGAATGAATTTCTTCGAGTTTTGTATTTGGTTATGTCTTTATGCAAGCGGGGGTTTCTCACCTCCAAGATTTCAATTCTTGTCATCGGGATCGCAACTGTATTCGAATACGAGCAACGCTAAAAAGTGACGTCGACAACAAATTACGATATGAAAACTGGGTTTTACAAATAATGATGTTTTGAAAGTTTAAATATATAACAAAAACTGATTAATGAGTAGGGGGGGAAAAGGCAAGCCATTCGTTCGAAGCTACCAGTTACATCGTTGGAAACATCCTCCTTTGTAAAATATGTACACTGTTTTAAGGTGAATGACTAATTCGGGACCTTTTTACCTTGGAAACTGGAAAATACGGCAAAAGGAAACGTGCGTCAGCTATATTTTTTATGATGAAACTTTTGACAGTACTTAATCTTGTGAACATATCTAAAAAATAAATTTCACCTACAAGAGACTAGATTGGTTACGGCTGATGTTACTCTCGATTAATTTTGTGGGTATTATAAATGGTTCCTAAAATTCAAGCAAATAGCACCTCGAAGGGTTTAATAACTTATTAAAGAAGTTTAAAATTTAATTAGGATCCGCTGCAACCCTACTCATATGACGGCCCGTAGCTTCATGGCGTAGTACTTGCTTGCGGTGTAGACGGCCCCGTGTGCCAATCCCGGCAGGTCGGTTACTGATTTATTAATTTATATAAGTATATTTGGCATGGCTACGTACATAGGTAGTAATTATTTGCAGAAATGCACGTCCGTGGCGGCACTACCGCGTTGTCTAAAAGCTGCTGTGAAATACAAAAACGTATGTTTCGGCACTTGAACAACTTGACGTGTATTATGACCTCCTCGCCAATATTCTTAGGATATGAAAAATCCCTTCTCAGATGGGAAGGCCAACGATAAAAAAAAACTATGTGTAAGGACAGAGAATACGCGGTGTGGTTAGAAAATAATTGCTTTACTACGGAATGGTAACAACGCCAGGGTCTAGCAGGTGCAGGGCAGTGTCTCGTGATTCTCCTCTCAATTCACTACACGATTTTCAACGTCGCGTCCGTTCATTTCTCGCATAGTCTTCATTTTAAGTGGACCCTTCATTTGCGCCCCGGGGACTAGCGTGTAAATATGAAATTCCCGGTTAAACGTGCAAAATCCACCACAGACCCATGGCGGCCCGTGCCGTAGTACTTGCTTGCGGTGCAGAAGGTGTCGGGTGCTAGTCCCGGCAGGTCGGTATACTTATTTGTTTAAGTATATATCTGCGTGAAATACAAAAGTGTATGTTTCGGCAGTTGGACAACGTTGACGGATATTACATCCCCACCGATATGAGAAAGGGTAAAATCCCTACCCAAGCGGAGAGGTGAACTATAAAAAAAAAATAAAGAAAAACAGAAACTTGTTCGTTGTTAAAATACATGATGAATGTCCATGATAGACACAAGTTCTTGGGTAATGTAAAAGATTTAAAGAGGAGAGAGGAGCGATTGCAGACGATTCCCATTCTGGAATGCGTTACACATCGAAGGCGGAATATTAAAAAAGTCGGTAATACGATTCGAGAAAATTGTCTTTTGAGTAATCGAGCAACTGAAGAATAGATTTTTCATAACATGAATAAAGTGTATTTGGGAATGGTATCAAAGAACCATCATACCTGAGCAGATGGAACCTCAAATGAAAATTTTGAACACATTGAAATGAATCACAACTTTAGACTAATAACTGGTGATAAACCATAAAAATCACTGATCAATACTGTAGAGACTCCCAGTTCATACCGACAAAACAGTACGTAACAAAACGTAATCGTTTCCTTAGATATCTGAGAAATTGAGTACGTTGATTTGGAGCTTGAAAGTTACATTGTAAGCCAGGAATACTACAAAGAGATCATGATTACTTTTCATAAGAGAGACAGGACACAACAGCCTCATCTGTGCAAAAACCGATCATGAATATTCGCTAGGCCAACAGTCCGGTTTACATAGCAATTTTTGGCCAAGCATGGGATTCCTGTTCTATTCACCTGATCTCCCTTCCTATAACATCTTTTGGCTCCTACTAGTCCAGTATGCTCCCAAAAGTAGGAAAGTCGAAAACACAGGAGCAGTAAAAGCAAAAATAACGAGATCTAAGGGAGCTTTTAGAAAATTATTTAAAGTTTACTTTGAGCAATGAAAAAAGCAAGTTCGAATCAATCGATGAAATTGTAGTTGTAAAAAATTATTTTGCAGCACCTATCCGGTTATTTTCTAATCACACCTCGTAATGTGTATTTTTAGTCGGAAAAAATTATGCAATTTACTCAGAAATAAATGGAAATTATTGTTTACCTTTATTTTTAAAAAACTGAAGAGGTGTGGGTGGTTTTTCTATTTATTTTTTAAGTAGTACTTAGTACGTTTGCAATTACGTCTGGTTTAAAATTTTTCACCGTTTGGCAACATTTCCTCGGTGGCGATCTGTTGCCATGCCGGGCGGCGAGGCGTCCTTGACGTCGTTGGCGCTCGGTGTTGCACAAAACACACCATACGGGTCGGCACGCAGGATGCGGGACTTCTTCACGGTGTTCGGGGACAACGGTGAGAGTGAATACGAAGAGAAGCCAGGGTTGGTAGATTCGACACGACCGCATAATGAGATTTGGAGATCTGTTCGGAACGGAAGCTTTCACGGTCTTGGTTAGGTGGGAAACCGTGTAGTTGTTGAGATTAGATCGTCTTAATTTCGAGTAACTTTTAGACGTTTCGCCTATGATTGCACGAGGTATCTTCAGAGATTTTTGCTCTTCGAGATTAGAAGACTGAATGAGACCGTAACTCGAGCCTTTATTAATGTAATTAGTAGAGATCAGATTATATGCATTTGCATATTTAGACCATTCTCACCGATTATTGCATATTTTACCCAAAATCTAGTAATGATGCATATTTTCCCTATAATTACAATATTTCTCGGTATTACTAGGCAATTGAATTGCTCAGGGTATTGTTAATGTCGCCGTCTGGGACCGATCTTATCGCCGGGACATTACCTGCAATAGTCTAAACATCGATTAGGTTATAGTGCTGAGGGAATACCCAAAATTACGACGGTATTTTATTCCTTTGTTTCTTGGTCGGGATATTAAGTGATAAGTAGTTAGTTTCTAAGAATATTTGTTTGAGCGTGGATCAAGTAATTTGAATAATAATTGAAGCTGGACTATTTTACAATGAACATTTCGAGGCCATCAAAGGTTGTAGTAAATGACTTCGATAGTGCAGAGGCTATGGCAGTTTGTCAATCCAAGGAAGCATTTAACGATTCTGATATTAAAAAAAACATAGCACTCACTTTTCCCACATACCTGCGGGTATTAAAAAGCTTGAAACTCGAGGTTTGGCGTTGACCGAATCAATTCAGTTAATGAATAAAATCCATCAAATAAACTCCACATTGCCAGATATATTCCCGCGCAGAGTTAAAGAAAAGTTTGAAAACATTTTGTGCAATAACCCAGGCTTTGAACCTTTGTGTCAAATTGATAGTGTTATTAATGGGACGGGTGAACTTTTGCCAGAAACAATAAGTGCTAACATAGCACCCAAATTCAAATACTGCTCAGTTACCTCAGTGGATGTGGAACGGTCTTTTTCCACTTATAAAAACATTTTAAGTGATCGAAGACACAATCTTACTACCGACATTTGGAACAATACCTTATTGTTTACGTCTACAAGAATACAAATGTTAAAAAATTTTTAAAATATGTTAAATAATTGTTAATTAAATTTAAACATCGTCGATAACTTGTTAATTTTATACTGATTTTAAAATAAAAAAGTAAAAATTACTACTTTTATTATTATTTAATATTGCATATTTTGACCCTTTTCATGCATATTTTAAGCATTTTTCATGCATATTTCAAGATTTTTATGTTGCATATAATCCGGTCTCTAGGAATTAGAGTATTTGTAAATGCTGATTGATTCGTTTAGAGAAATTTGCAACAGAAGCAAGCACTTTTGGTTTGTCTTACATTGATGGTACGACCTGTAGATTGTTGATGTTCGGCTACGGCTGTTTGTACCATCTATTTCTTTTTGGCACATTATTCATGTTCTTTAATTCTAGTTGCTATTGATCTTCCAGGTTCTCCTACAAGCACAGTACCACACGAACGGGCATTTCATAGCCACCGTCTGTTTATAAACTGGTTGTGTCTTTTGATGATCTCGAGCATTCTCCAATGGTCGTACAGGTGTTGAAAATTATGCGAGTGTTGGTTCTTTTAAGTAATTTGGCAATTTTGCTTGTAGTACCGGGTATGTAATCTAGAACTGCACTACTAACGTTTGTTTAACCGTTTCAAAAATCTAGCTTCTAGACAGGATAGTAACAAGGATCCACCAGTATTGGTAGGGTATGCAAGAAATTTAATTTTGAATAAAATAACCCCGTCTAATCTTTACTGAAGATATAATTCAAGTGATGTCGCATTAGAATACTAGGCCACATAGTTTTCAACTATAATTTCTTGGCTCTAGTGTCTAGACTTTTAGATTTTCCATACATTTTTCCCGCCTTAATGTTCTATTGTTCATCTGAATTCTTACCGTCCCCTCTGTTTATTTCCGCACCGGAACCTACAGTTGAAAAAATATTTACTAAACCTTCTGCTTTCGCTTGCATCATTGAACCACACCGATTGCTACATTTTAACTTCTCTATACCGTAAATCATTTAAGTAAAGTCTGGTCTACGTCGTATCTTACAGGTTGTAGCTCAACCATATGGTTGGCACTGTCGACAAACAATCGCATATTTTTGCAGCTGATTTTTATGTTTTTCGACCCTTCGGTCGGCTTTCATGCGGTTCTAGCCACTCTGCCGGCTGACTGTTGGATTGTGTGGTGGTGAATCCATGATTCGTTGTTACGAATCGACATAAAAGCTCCTGTGGATTACGCCGAAACAGTGCCAACCAGCGTTTTGATCAATGTGCTCTGCAAATATTCATCCAAAATTTGCTTCACGTGTTCTGCCACGTGACGGCCAAGAAAATTTTTAAGTCCTGTTTTTTTATCACGCACGCGTCCCCTATCACACTAACAACATGGCTGCCAGCGCGGTCGTGGGTTGTGTTTTACATTTGGATTTCAAGGAGGATCTTTTTATAACATGCTCCGAAATTCATTATTAATAATTTTCCAATAAGTAAATGACTCGTTTGCCGTCATAATTGAAAAAAATTATAAAAAAAGATGTCGAGAGGAAGTTTTTGTTGTGCGGTTAGTGCTTGTAAAAATACATGTGGTATCTCCAAAGGAGTTAGTTTTTTTAGATTTCCCAAAGATCTTAAAAGGTGATTTATTCATTATTCTTTATTTCTATTATGCAATATATTATTATAATGATTATATTTCATATTATAATTGTTTGCTAGAGGTAAGTTATATTACACAACTTTTGTTTTTGTCATAAAATTTATTTTATGATTTTTCTATTCATTATGCTCCAAAATAAAGGAAAAGTACCCACCCATATTCCATATAAAGTTTGCTTTTGTGGTAGTTACGATAATAATACATTTTTTTGAGTCATCGTAGAAATATTAAATAGTTCTGGTATATTTAAAAATACCGCGAAAAAATAAACGGGTCGTAACTTTCACACAGTGTCTATAGATGTTACGTAAGTGATAAACAACAATTGACTGTTTTGTAGAAGACTTAAAGAGGTTAAAATGTCGTCGAGAAAGTGTAAATATGATGCTGATGCATTTTGTTATATATGTGGTATATTTATTAAAGTACCGAGATATAAAATTTTATTTAAACGCATGTGAAAAGCTTTGTGAAGCCTACAAAGCCTATTTCAACTGCCCTGTTCGGAATCTAGACAAGCCTTGGGCTCCACATGTTGCTTGTAGTAATTGCAAAAGATGTTTAGAAGGTAAACAATTTTTAGTAAAAAAAAATATAAATTTGTTTATTTTTATCTTTATTTATTTCAGGTTGGTATCGAGGTGAGAAACGGAGTATGAAATTCGCAGTACCGAGAATTTGGCGAGAGCAAAGAGACCACGTTAATGACTGTTATTTTTGCGTAGTAAATCCAGCTAAAAGACGTAGAGGCAAAAAATGCGAAAGCCATCGAATATCCTGACCTTACTTCATCTTCTGCTTCAATCTCACATAGCCCACAACTTCCAGTACCTGAACCTCCTAAAAAATTGTCTCAGTCAAGCTCATCCCAGAGTTCAAATAAAAATATTGAAGATGAAGAATTTGTACTGTCACAGGAACTACCGAAACCCCAGATGACTTTAATGACTTAATAAGAGATTTGAATTTGCCGAAGAGTAAGGGAGAGCTATTGGGTTCTCGTTTGAAGCAATGGAATTTGCTTATTGATGTCAAAATAACAGATCAACGAAGTCGGCATGAGACATTTGCTACGTTGTTCACCAAAGAAGATGGACTTTGTTATTGTAACGATATAAGAGGTTTGTTTGAAGCAATTGGGATGCCCTGTGTTCCCAGTGAATGGCGTTTATTTATTGACAGCTCGACGAAAAGCTTGAAAGCCTTTTTATTACATAACGGAAATAAATTTCCATCTCTTCCAGTCGCTCATTCTGTACATCTAAAAGAAAACTATGAAAGTGTTAAAATTTTTCTCGAAGCTTTAAAAATATCAAGAGTATAAGTGGCAGTTCATTGGAGATTTTAAGACGGTAGGATTTTTAATGGGACTACAGGGTGGATATGCAAAATATCCGTGTTATCTCTGTTTGTGGGATAGTAGAGCGGAATGCTCAACACTATGTTCAACGATCATGGCCCCTAAGAACGGAATTTTGTGTTGGAAAACAAAACATTAAATGTGAACCAATTGCTGAACCTGAAAATGTATTAATGCCGCCTTTACACATCAAGTTAGGGTTATGAAACAATTCGTAAAAAAAGCTAGATGAAAAATCTGAAGCTTTTACATTTTTAAAAAACTTGTTTCCAAAGTTGTCAGAAGCAAACGTTAAAGCTGGAATTTTTGTTGGTCCACAAACTAAAAAAAATTTTTGCCAGTGAAAAATTTCCAAAATTACTTACTAGTGCTTAAAAAAGAAGTTGGAATAGTTTTAAAGCAGTAGTCTCTGGATTTTTAGGGAATAACAAAGTGGAAAATTACCAAGAGCTAGTTGAAAACATGTTAGAAAACTTTAAAACCATGGGTGGCAGAATGTCTCTAAAAGTACATATGCTGCATGCTTATTTAGATAAATTTGAAAACAACATGGGGGCGTACTTAGAAGAACAAGGAGAAGGTTTTCATCAAGATATTATGAACTTCGAACAACGTTATCAGGGCCAATACAACGAAAATATGATGGGGGACTACATTTGGGGTTTAGTGAGAGAAAGTACTTAGGAACATGAAAGAAAAAGTAATAGGGTTCACTTTTAAACTTTTTTCCACTATTTTGTAATTTGATATGATAGTAAAAGTTGATAAAAATCATATATAAATATATTTGTTTCGATTTATCAATAAATAAAAATTTAAACTATGGATTTTCTAAAATACTGTTCAAACCGTTCTCCTGGATACAAAAGCAAACTTTTTCAGGCCATATATATTTTTTTCGTCTAACTGTCGATAAACCTATTGAAATTTCATACCCTCTTATCAAAGTCAAAATTTATGTTGACCTGTGTTATCAGCTTAAATTCGCTAACCAAACTTTCAAAACTCAATCTGGGCATGCAAAAGTAGTAATTCTCCAACACGAATGAATTTGAATAAATCAGTGCATGGATTTATTTTTTTTATATAAGTAGTATAAAGGCAGGAAAAGCCATTAGTTGTATGAAAATTATTATATTAGATTTAACTAATGACAAACTGGAGCGAAAAGTGTGTTCAGAGGAGAGACGATCTCATCTTAAAATATTTATAATTATTTTCACTCTTCTAGATTACTGGGATTCGCTGAAGCATGGTTGTTCACATATACGCGCGACGCTGAAGATGAATAGAATATATTCCCAAAATGAACATTTTTTCCTCCGAACAATATCTGTACTAGTTGAGAAATATAAATTCAACAATGCGATATTTAAAAAACCGGTCAACTTGCGCAATTAGTGTTCCGTACGTTGATTGCTTTTAAAATAAAAAAATTTTGTTACAGAGATATAAAATGATCAGTGACTTCACCAAATTCACCCCAAATGAGTTTTCAACAAAGTTTGTTTCCAATCTTTACTGAAATCTGATGACCTTGAAATTTTTGTTTTTTTTTATATACCATATAAATTATTAAAGGTAATGCACTCGTGATAATTTTCGTTCAATCTACACCCCGTGGAGAATATTCCAGAATTTTTTCGAATTTTTTTGATAAGTGCTTTTCGAGATAAGGCCCGGGACAGCGATTTTTCGCGAATTTTTAAAAATAATACAAAGAAAAGTGCGCGCAAGTATTACATTATATATATATTTTTTACTCGTATTTTCACAAGCTTTCATTTGACACCACACTCGATGACCTAGTAAAAAATATTTTTTTTCACTTCCGACTTCACCCCCCAAAACTAACCCCTTAAGTCAAAATTTAATTCTCAAAACTACATGGCTCTGATGAGGCCATCAATTCCTATATTATTACCAAATTTTCACCTTTCTATGTCAAATAGTTTCGGAGAAAATCGGGTGTGACAGATAGACAGACAGACAGACAGACAGACAGACACCGAAGTGATCTTATAAGTGTTCCGTACGGAACACTAATGAATAACGTGTAAAATAAAATAGAAAGAAGGATACGTATGGGATGGGCAGCATATGGAAAATTGAAATATGTACTGAATAGGAACATTCCTCAAAGATCAAAAAAGCCAAATTTATAATCAATGTATCTTACCAGCTACAACATATGGAGCCGAGACATGGGTTTTAACTAAAAGAACAATAGAAAAACTACAAGTTCATCAACGAGCAATGGAAAGGAAGATGTTGAGTGTTACTCTGAAGGACAAGGAAACTAATAAATGGACTAGACAACAAACAAAGGTGGATGATATCGCCAAACGGATAACATCTCTGAAATGGAGCTGGGCCGGCCATGTAGCGAGAGCGACGTATAAGTGGAGTGGCAAGATCACTAGGTGGAGACCACGGGGTAAAAAGCGAAGCATAGGAAGATCCCAACAGAGATGGGGCGACGATCTGAAGAGAATCGGAGGGCTTAACTGGTATGAACAAGCACAACATAGAGAAAAATGGAAAGATTTGAGAGAGGCCTATACCCGACAGTGCGTAGAGAGCGACTGAAGGAAGAGGAAGAAGAAGAACGTGCAAAAAGCGTTGCAGCCAAATGTATTTTTTCCTTTTATTTTTTGCCTTTTTCCCTGATTTTTGTATATCTGTTTTAATAAGAATTTGATAAAAAAAAACTTTTTTCGTTGTTTTGTTCCTTTAATCAGCAAAATTCATTTTTATTCTACAGAATATGATTTTTCTGGAAAGAAGGAATTTGAATATTTCAAAAACCCGCGGGTATCATACCAGCAACATGGCGACAGGTCATGTGATCATTACAAACGCGAACCTCTTCAGATCAAAGGTGCCGAGTCGGACTGTTGCTACTGTGTTTTATGTTTACTGTGTCGTCACGATGTGAGCTACGTCTCTCATTTTAACTTTGCGGTCTTTCACACTGCCCTATTTGGATGTCCGGAACGTGGTGGTTCACTTTACCATCGATATATAGTTGCTTTCGACGGAGTAGACGTGCCATAACACTTTTCAAGCTAGTTCTGGCTGTATTTTTTTCCATCAAAAAGCAATGTTTAATCAAGACACGAAATTCTTTTTGTTCCATCGCTTTGCAAAAACCAAAGGTAGCGTCACTCAAACAACTGTAACTCGCAAACTAATCGACAAAACGTCATGAAAATTTTACAAGAATCCTCTGAGAGTTGACACTAACTGAAATTCATATGGTTTTTTTTTTGTTTGTGCCGCCATCTCTCTCATCTAACACTGTTATGTGTCCAACAAAGGTCCACTGCAAATAATTTAAATATCATTCTACAAGCAAAAACAATTAAGGAAAAAAAATTAAATAATCGATTCTCGGCAAAGGTGGGGAAAATTCCTGATGCATTGGTTAAATAACAGGGAAAATGTCAAAGGTTACGGCATACGCCCTTCAGGTCGAATATGAAGAAGAGAGAGAGGGAGAGGAAGATAATGAAAAACGTTTATGATTAGAATTAGGTATTGGGTTTAGCTTTTCCATATTTAGAACGGTAATATTCATAAGCGACGTGTTTTTGTGTTTAAGTGATGATATTAATGTCATTCTGCTTAAGAGTCACCATTTTCTTGTCAATCAATGGTTTAAAATTCTGACTTTTATATTGCTTATTACTAAATTTAAATATCGACATCAACTAATACTCAAAATTAGAAATTAATGAGGAAATCGAATGAAACAGACGATGTTATTTTCTAAATCCTTATTTTTACGTTGGTATCGATTTCGTGAGTTTCATCTATAATATATATAAAAATGCAACGTCTCTCTGTCTGTCTGTCTGTCCGTTAGTGCGCTTATCACTGGAGAACCACTTATCCGATTTACGTACTTTTTTTTAAAAACATACATATGTTCTCTGGCCAGGTTATAGGCTATATTTTATTACGATAGGTAGCATAAGGAATGAGCAGTGACGTAAAATAGTGAATGAAGTCGGAAAAAAGTTTGCCGCTAGCTCGTTCCCTTGAAATACACAGCCTAAACCATTAAATATGGAACAATATTATGTAGCAGAGAATATCTATAATCTATAATATATATAAAATATAATGTCTCTCTGTGTGTCTGTCTGTCCATTAGTGCGTTTATCACGCGAGAATCACTTATCCGATTTACGTGTCTTTTTTTAAATTCATACATATATTCTTTGGCCAGGTTATATAATACTAATAATAATCTATATCTATAATACATATAAAATGCAACGTCTCTTTGTCTGTCTGTCTGTCCGTTAGTGCGCTTATCCCTTGAGAACCACTTATCCGATTTACGTGATTTTTTAAATTCATACATATGTTCTCTGACCAAGTTATAGATACATATTTTATTACATCTATAATATATATAAAATGCAACGTATCTCTGTTTGTCTGTCTGTCCATTAGTGCGCTTATCACTGGAGAACCACTTATCCGATTTACGTGCTTTTTTTTAAACATGCTAAACTATTAAATATGGAACAAAAGCAAAGAATATCTGTAATATATATAAAATGCAACGTCTCTCTATCTGTCTGTCTGTCCGTTAGTGCACTTATCACTGGAGAACCACTTATCCGATTTACGTGCTTTCTTTTTAAACATACATATGTTCTCTAGCCAGGTTATAGGATATATTTTATTACGTTAGGTGACATAAGGAATAAGCAGTGACGATAATAGTGAATCAAGTCGGAGAAAAGTTTGCCTATAGCGCGTTCTCTTGCAATACACTGCCTAAAGCATTAAATATGGAACAATATCATGTAGCAAAGAATATAATATATATAAAATGCAACGTCTCTCTGTCTGTCTGTCTGTCTGTCTGTCCGTTAGTACGCTTATCACTCGAGATCCACTTATCCGATTTACGTGTTTTTTTTTTTTTTTTTTTTTTTTAAATTCATACATTTGTTCTATGGCCGGGTTATCTATAATCTTCTATATAGAATACATATAAAATGCAACGTCTCTCTGTCTGTCTGTCTGTCTGTCTGCCTGTCTGTCTGTCTGCCTGTCTGTCTGTCTGTTCGATAATGCGTTTATTACTTGAGAACCACTTATCCGATTTACGTGCTTTTATAAATTTATACATATGTTCTATATAATTCCTTATAAGCCTAAATAATGGGCGATAAGGTGAGATAATGGGAGATAAGAAAAAATAATGGGAGATAAGGAAAAATAATGGGAGATAAGCCTTTATAATGGGAGACAAGGTGAGATAATGGGAGATAAGTATAAATAATGGGAGATAAGGAGAAATAATGGGAGATAAGTAGAGATAAGTCTAGATAATGAGAGTTATGGTGAGATAATGGGAGATAAGGAGAAATATTGCGACATAAGCCGAGATAATGGGAGATAAGTATAAATAATGGGAGATAAGGAGAAATAATGGGAGATGAGCAGAGATAAGCCTAGATAATGGATATTATGTAGAGATAATGGGAGATAAGGAGAAATATTGAGAGAGAAGGGGAAATAATGGGAGATATTTTATTACGTCGTGTAACATAAGGAATAAGCAGTGACGATAGTAGTGAATCAAATCGACGCGAGCGGAGCCGCGGGCCATGCTAGTTATACACTAAACACTATTTGGTGCAATAAAAAAAGCATTTGAAATTACACAGTCTAGATACACCAATATTATGATTTTATCCTCTCTGGGGTATCACCAGGAGTATTGCCCTGAGTTTTGGACCTAGAAAAACTTGTGCTCTTTTGTTTATAAAATTTAAGTTTTCAAAACGCGGTTTTTGGGTTTAAAATGTGACTAACTCCAGTTATATAAGTCGGATCGAGGCAAAAAAAATCGAACTCTTCATAATGAAATTTCCAACAAATCCTCGTTGGTTTTAAGTCACTCAAGTGCGTACATAACCTACAAAAATTTTAAAACAGACAGTATTCCGTACGGAACACTTATCAGATCACTTCGGTATCTGACTATCTGTCTGTCACACCCGATTTTCTCCGAAACTATTTGACATAGAAAGTTGAAATTTGGTACTAATATAGAAATTGATGGCCTCATCAGAGCCGTGTAGTTTTGAAAGTTAAATTTTGACTTAAGGGGTTAATTTTGAGGGGTGAAATCGAAAGTGAAAAAAAAAATTTTGTTACTAGGTCATCGAGTGTGGTGTCAAATGAAAGCTTGTGAAAACACGAGTAAAAATTATATATGTAAAGTAATACTTGCGCATACTTTTCTTTGTATTATTTTTAAAAAATCGCGAAAAATCGCTGTCCCTCTACCTTATCTCGAAAAGTACTGATTAAAAAACTTTGAAAAAATTCTGGAATATTCTCCACGGGATATAGATGGAAAGAAAATTATCACGAGTGCATTACCTTTATTAATTTATCTGATATATAAAAAACAAAAATTTCAAGGTCATCAGTTTTCAGTAAAGATTGGAAACAAACTTTCTTGAAAACTCATTTGGGGTGTGTTTTGTGAAGTCACTGATCATTTTATACCACCGTAACAAAATTTTTTATTTTAAAAGCAATTAACGTACGGAACACTAATTGTGCAAGTTCAACTTGCACTTGACCGGTTTTTTTTTTCATTTTATTGTACAGGTCGAATAAAAGCCCATCAGTTGGCTTGAAATTTTCAGAAAATATGCCTTTTGCTATAGCAAAAATACCCTGAAAATTTGGTACAAAAATTGAACCCAGTGGGCATAATTGAATTTGTTGTTTAAAATTTGAATTTCCCGGCATTTTACGCCATTTGGTCCAAATTGGATGTTTTTTTTTCAAAATTTAGGTCCTCGACGCCATCTTTCCGATGTCATTAAAAATTTTTTTTTGGTGACATTTTAACCGTTCTTTTTTTACATTTGTTTATTAAACAAATAACAACAAATGCGTTTTTTTTTTTCGGTCATTTTGAAAACAAAATCGCCTTTATTTTAAAAAAAAATTAATTTCGTTAACGTGAAAATGACCGAAAAAAAACGCATTTGTTGCTATTTGATTAATAAACAATGTAAAATAACCGGTCAAGTGCCGGTTGAACATGCGCAATTAGTTTTCCGTATGTTGATTGCTTTTAAAATAAAAAATTTTGTTACAGAGGTATAAAGTGATTAGTGACTTCACAAAACACACCCCAAATGAGTTTTCAACAAAGTTTGTTTCCAATCTTTACTGAAATCTGATGACCTTGAAAGTTTTGGTTTATTTATATATGCCAGATAAATTATTAAAGGTAATGCACTCGTGATAATTTTCGTTCAATCTACAAACCGAGGAGAATATTCCAGAATTTTTTCAAACTTTTTTGATAAGTACTTTTCGAGATAAGGCGGGGGGACAGCGATTTTTCGCGATTTTTGAAAAATAATACAAAGAAAAGTGCGCGCAAGTATTACATTATATATATTTTTTTTTACTCGTGCGTTCACAAGCTTTCCTTTGACACCACACTCGACCTAGTAAAATTTATTTTTTTCACTTCCGATTTCACCCCCTAAACTAACCCCTTAAGTCAAAATTTAATCGTCAAAACTACATGGCTCTGATGAGGCCATCAATATTATTACCAAATTTCAACTTTCTATGTCAAATAGTTTCGGAGAAAATCGGGTGTGACAGACAGACAGACACCGAAGTCATCTCATAAGTGTTCCGTACGGAAACGGTTAAAATGACTTAAAAAAATTTTTTTTAATGGCATCGAAAAGCTAGCGTCGAGACTTAAATTTTGAAAAATGCCAAATAGCATAAAATGACGAGCAATTCAAATTTCAAATAATAAATTCAATTGTGCCCACTAGGTTCAATATTTTTGTACAAAAATTTCAGGGTATTTTTGCTATAACAAAAGACATATTTTCTGAAAGTTTCAAGCTGATCAGTTCGCTTAGTCGATCTGTACAGGTTGAGTCAAGGATAGAGTAAAGTTCATTATCTCATTTGTTTCGGGAATGACGGAAAAAAAAAATGTTAAATACAATAGTTTTAGGGAATGTTAAGATGCACAGTTTAAAATTATTTTTTAGTATACAGGGTACTTCAAAAAAGTGTGGCCGATATAAATGAAACATCCTATTTTCTTATTTATTTTTAAATTCTGCGTAAAATTTTATAACTTTTTTATTAGTCATGTTATGTACCTAAATCTAGTAGTTTTTTTAATATTTCAATTTTTTTAAAAAAAATACCAGTTTTCAGTTTTGTAAAAAATTGCCAGTAGCACCATTGTTTCTGAAGGTGGAATACTCATAATTGGTACTAGCGTTCAATGAAAAAAAAGATATATGTAAAGAAATTTTAGTTAGTGCTACAGGGTGTTCAAAATAAATTTATGCATTTTGACTATTTAAATTGAAAAATATCAAATTTTTTTAAATGGCAAACCCTGTATATTATTATTTTTTCTGATAGATTTTACAAAACCCTCCAATTTTTATTAAGTACATCATATACCTATTTCTAATAGTTTTCGATTTATTTTGAATTTTTCAATTTTTACCCTTGCTTTTAATACTCTTACGCTATAAGATCATAGTTGCCAAGACAAAACAAAAATGTAAGCATTGTCAAATTTTGACATGTCTATTAAGTTTAATTTGTTGTAGTAAGTGACGTATAAAGGTAATAGTCATGGATTTTCCTAAAAATGAATTAATTGTTATGGTTTATATACTGGGCGAGGCGGGACAAAATTGTCTTTTGGCAGTAAGGCTTTACGGAGCGAAATAGCCTAATAGACGTATACCATCTAGAAAATATTTTCAGTGCTTAATGGAACGGTTTGATGGTAGTGGTAGCGTTGAGAATACGTAACGGGAAGTAGAAAACCAGAATGCTACCAATGAGGAAAAAGAAATGGGGATTTTACTTCATGTTGAAGATAATCCCCAAGTCAGCAGCCATCAAGTAGCTGACTTATCTGACACATCCTAATCTACGACTAATCGCACCACGAGAAAATACAAGTATCATCCCTTTCATATGGAACTACACCAAGTACTTCATTCTGTACCTCTATAGGCCCTCGTATCTTGTACATGATATTTAGGGTCTTGCTTTATTATGATGTAGTCGATGATAGATTTTAAGTCTCTGGTTTGCTGATGCCACGCATATTTATGAATATTTTTGTGTGAGTAAAATCCATTTAGGATACACAAGTTATGTTGGGTACATACTTGTATAAGGCTCTCATCATGTCGTTTAGAACATCTCCGTGGCGTTCGACAACTTTATAATTTGCCCTTTTCCCAGTTCGTGCGTTGAAGTCTCCCAGTAGAATGGTTTCCTGTTGATCACAAATTCTTATAAGTACTTCCTCCAGTTGTTCGTAGAAGTGTCTTTCTCTGAAATGGTAGCATCTTCATTTGGGGCATATATACCGATAATTGTTGTCCTGTGTCCTCGTAGTAATTTTGAAGGACGAGTAAACTTTTGTACCACCATGAATGAAGCAATAGACGCCGATCCAAATTTTTTATCCAAAATAATGTTTTCTGATCAAGCTACTTTTCGCAGTAATGGAACAGTTAACAGCCATAACATGCATTATCATTCAACAGTTAATCCATCTTGGGTCCGGAAAGTTCAACACCAAAACCATTGGTCACTTAATGTATTGGTGTGGAATATTAAATTTTCGAATTATTGGTTCACATTTTTTTCCAGGAACCGCTTAACGGGCCTAGATATGTAATTTTTTTGCAAAACGAGTTACCTCAGCTTCTTGAAGAAGTTGATAACTTTGAAAGTGAACAAATATGGATTCAACAAGATGGAACTCCTGTTCATTACCACCGGGAAGTTCGGGAATTTTTAAATGATCGTTACTCACAAAAATGGATCGGTAGAAATGGATTCATTCAGTGGCCCTCTCGATTATGTGACTTAACACCTTTAGACTTCTTCTGTGGGGCTACATTAAAGATCGTGTTTATGTGAATCCCACTACAACATCAGTAGATATGGAGAATAGGATACGGGATGCGTGCAGGACAATAATGTCCTTTATGCTAAGGAAAGTAAAGGAAAAATATAGTAAAACGACTAAACATGTGTATTCAAGTAGAAGAGAATATTTTTATAAACATTTATTACGTCATAATAATTAATCATTAGATAAGTTAAACTATATTAAAATTATTATTAACTATTTGTTTATGTTTTCGCAATAGCGTAAGTGTATTAAAAACAAGGGTAAAAATTGAAAAATTTAAAATAAATCGAAAACTATTAGAAATAGGTATATGACAAATTTAATAAAAGTTGGAGGGTTTTGTAAAATCTATCAGAAAAAATAATAATATACAGGGTGTGCCATTTGAAAAATTTGAGATTTTGCAATTTAAAATAGTCGAAATGTAATTTCTTTTGAACACCCTGTAGCATCTAACGCAAATTTCTTTACATATACATATCTTTTTTTTTCATCTCTATGAACGCTAGTACCAATTATGAGTATTCCACCTTCAGAAACAATGACGCTACTGGCAATTTCTTACAAAACTGAAAACTAGTATTTTTTTTAAAAAAATTGAAATATTAGAAAAACTACTAGGTTTCATGTGTTGATTAAACACTGTTTCTTGATGGGAAAAAGCACCGTTCAAGCAAAGCAATGGCTTGATAAGTGTTACGGGGGCTCTGCCCCTGGATAATCACTCATCCTTTAGTGGTATGCTGAATTTAAACGCAGTCGTACAGATACAAATGATGCTGAACGCTCCGGACGCCCAAATGAGGTGGTTATCCCGAAAAATCTACAAAATTGCTTTGGATGACCGTAAAATAAAATTGCGTGAGATAGACACCCTAATGATATCAAAAGAACGTGTTGGTCATATTTTGCATGAACATTTGGGCATGAGAAAGCTCCGTACGAAATGAGTACCGCGTTTGCTTACAGTAGACCAAAAACAACAACGTGTTGATGATTCTGAGCGCTGTTTAGAGCTGTTTAAGCATAACAAAAACGATTTTTTCATGGGATATGTGACAAAAACTACTAGGTTTAGGTATATAATATTATTAACAAAAAAGTTATAAAATTTTACGCAGAATTTAAAAATAAATTAAAAAATAGGATGTTCCATTTAAAAAAACATATGTTATATCGGTTACACTTTTTTGAAGAACCCTGTATACTCAAAAATAATTTTGAACTGTGCACCTTAACATTCCCTAAAACATTTTTTCGTCATTCCCGAAACAAATGAGATAATAAACTTTACTCTATAGTTGACTCACCCTATACATATATTCTATGAGTATCGAAAACTAATTAGCCTGGACCACTTCCCATTGTCAAAAACAAATGTGGTTGGTGTGGATAGTAGTTTGATGATTAGTAAACACGTATACAAAGTTTGGTGGTCCATTTATAGCGATTTTTATTAATAAAATATAACCGGCAAAATTGTGGGTTGTATGATAAGTACCTGGCCTCGGCTAGGGATGGCGCTACTACTATTTAAAAAATTATATTTTTCGTAAACATAACCATTCACAAGAATCCTATCAAATTTTGAAGTCGCTGCTTGATTTAGTTTGTGAGTGACAGCCATTTAAATAAAACAAAGTTTGTGATTTTACAACAATGGAAAAAATTGAATATGGAGCACTGATAAAATATTTGTTTTTGAAAAAGTAAACGAATCATGAGATAAAAGCCCAACTCAGCGAAGTTTATGGGGACTCTGCACCGTCGTTATCGACCGTAAAATATTGGACAGCTGAATTCAAATGAGGCCGTACAAGCATTTTTGATGAAGAACGTTCAGGTCGTAGTGATAAATGATCGGAGAGTGAAAGTGCGCAAGATTGCTGAGACTGTGGTCATCTCCACTGAACGGGTGCAAAACATTTTTAACAACTCATTTGGATATGAGAAAGCTTTCCGCAAGATGGGTGCGGCGATTGCTCACAATTGGGAATAAACACGCACGTGTGTTAACTTCAAAAGAATATTTGGCGATGTTAAAGCGAAATCGGAATGACTTTTGACGTCGATTCATAACTGCTGACGAAACGTGGATTCATCACAGCACACCAGAGATCAAAGAACAGTCCAAACGGTGGGTTTTCCGTGGCGAATTGGTGCCAAAGGTAAGCGCGACTTTATCGGCCAACAAAGTTATGGCCACAGTGTTTTGAGATGCACGCGGCATAATCCACGTTGAATGAATACCTTGAAAAGGGCAAAACGATTAATAGAGAATAGTTACACTTAGGCTGAAAAATGTCGCCCTTTTTAAAAAATCCATATGATTTTTAGGAAGTACCAATATTCAAACGATACTTGTCAAAATTTCATGACATTTAGAAGATTAGTTTACAAGTTACAGTGGTTTTAGTGACGTTACTTTTAATATTTTCAAAACAATGGGAAACATCGAATTTCATGTGTTGATTAAACACTGTTTTTTGATGGGAAAAAGCACCGTTCAAGCAAAGCAATGGCTTGATAAGTGTTACGGGGGCTCTGCCCCTGGATAATCACTAATCCTTTAGTGGTATGCTGAATTTAAACGCAGTCGTACAGATACAAATGATGCTGAACGCTCCGGACGTCCAAATGAGGTGGTTATCCCAAAAAATCTACAAAATTGCTTTAGATGACCGTAAAATAAAATTGCGTGAGATAGACACCCTAATGATATCAAAAGAACGTGTTGGTCATATTTTGCATGAACATTTGGGCATGAGAAAGCTCTGTACGAAATGAGTACCGCGTTTGCTTACAGTAGACCAAAAACAACAACGTGTTGATGATTCTGAGCGCTGTTTAGAGCTGTTTAAGCATAACAAAAACGATTTTTTCATGGGACATGTGACAATGGATCCACTACTACACCTAGGAATCAAATCGGCAGTCAGCTGAGTGGACAACAGCCGGTGAAAGCCGCCCAAAGTGACCAAAGACACAACAGTCGGCTGGGAACGTTTTGGCCTCTGTATTTTGGGAGACGTATGGAATAATTTTCATCGACTATGCTGAGAAGGGAAAAACCATCAATAGTGAATATTGTATAAAGTTATTGGTGCGTTCTAAGGCAGAAATCGCAAAGAAATGGCCCCAAATATACAAGAAAAAAGTGCTCTTTCATCAAGACAATGCACCGTGTCACAAGTCAATGGTTACGATGGCAAAATTGCATGAATTGAAGTTCGAATCATTCACCGTATTCTCCAGATTTGGTCCCCCTATTCGCAGACCTCAATAAAATGCTCACGGGAAAGAGATGTGGCTCTAATGAAGAAGTTATCGCCGAAACTGAGTCCTATTTTGAAGGCAAAGACAAATCCTTCTACAAGAAAGGTATAGAAATGTTAGAAAAGCGTTGGACTGTTTGTATCGCTCTTGATGGATGGATGGATGGATGTTATGGGGATTGGGTGCATCGACTACTAAGGTCATTTAACATCCAGTAATGGAAAGGTTAAGGATGAGATTGATGTTTTTGCTTAAATTACGTGGTGATATTCATTCTCTTTTAAGTATTCCTCGATTTGATTTATATGAAATTGAATTTGATCAGGACTTAAAAAGATTTGCTTCATGTTCAGAAGTAAGTGATGCTTTCCTCTGGATTGAGTAAAGTGAGAGGATTCAAATGTACGTTTTACTGTAAGAAAAGACTGGCAAATCGAACAGATGGGAGCATCATCATTCTTTAGTAAGTAAGAGTGAGTTAGGCAGGTGTGGCCTATTGCTAGCCGTCTCCGGATAGTGTTTTGTCTTCTTGAGAGAGATTGAGAGAGAAAAGGGGGATAGACCATAGGTTTTAGGTCCCAGAGTTTGTTGGAAGATTCCTCCAAATCCCACTGTAGTTGAAAAAGATCCCTATATATAAGTTTAATGTGATTAATATGATGTTTGGACGGTTATCTCCTCTTATTAGTGTGCCTTGATGCACTGCCTTTTTTGCATATAGATCCGCTTTGTCGTTGCCGACTATTCCAGTGTGTGAGGGAATCCAGAGAAAGACTACTGAGATGTTGCGGTGATTGGCTATATATAAGAGGTTAGTGATTTAAGTAAGCAAATTTAGTATTCCCAGTCTTTAGGGATTCCAAGGCACTCACTGAGTCAGAGACAATTAACTATTTACTGGATTTCCCTGCATTTATTGCATATCGTAAACTTTCTTTGACTGCGAATAACTCCGCGGATAAGAACGAGAATTGGAGTGGAAATTTGAATAATTTAATTGTGTGATTGTGAATAAAAACAGCGCCCGTTCCTTGTTGGGGTATCGCTCTTATATTGATGAATAGGGTCGAATTTTGCAAAAAAAACTGTATTTTAAGTAGCTAGAGCAAAAACTTTCCATCCTACGTGTTATGTCAACTTGTTGGATCGTTTCAACTATGCTGTGAAATAAAAACATGCGAAGAAAAAAGTTAGGATAGGTTTAGCCCCTAGCAATTATTTCCTTTTATTTTCTACAGACATCTTTCTAAACATCTCAATAAAACCTTGTTACCTATTACTTCCGTTATCAAACCACAAAATAAATATTTTTCTTTGAATTTTTACAATATCTCTTACAAGATTGCTTCTATTTTCAAGAAACATCATATAAATATTAGTTTTAGAACGTGTTCTGCTCTGAAGAATTATATTATTAAAAACAAAGATTCTATCCCAATTCTCAATAAATCAGGTGTTTATCAATTGTCTTGTTCTTTCCCCTCTTGTTCAGCTTGTTACATTGGTCAGACGGGCAGAAGCTTTTCTGTCAGAATGTCTGAGCATGTTAAGATCATTAATAAGTACAAAAAATGTCCAAATTGTGGTTCTTAATTCCAATTTTTCCCTTTCTAACCACGTTATTAATAAGAAACATTACTTCGATCCCTCTTTGGGAGTTAAAATATTACACATTTGCAACAAAGGCACTATCCTTACTTTACTTGAAATTATGGAAATCCTTAACGCTTCTAAGTACGATCTTATTTGTTTGAATGATCAAATTAATTTCAGTTATTTACTTTTTTCTCATCCTTAAATTTCCTCACCTAATTATTTGATTCCTTGTAATAATTATTATCCTATAACCCCCCCTTTCTTTTCCTCACCTTTTCTTAATTCGGCCCTAATCTTCTCTCTCCTTCAATAATCCTATCTCTATCTATAATATATATAAAATGCAACGTATCTCTGTCTGTCTGTCCGTTATCACTGGAGAACCACTTATCCAATTTACGTACTTTTTTTTTTAAAACATACATATGTTCTCTGGCCAGGTTATAGGCTATATTTTATTACGATAGGGAGCATAAGGAATGAGCAGTGACGTAAAATAGTGAATGAAGCCGGAAAAAAGTTTGCCGCTAGCGCGTTCCCTTGAAACACATAGCCTAAACCATTAAATATGGAACAATATTATTTAGCAGAGAATATCTGTAATCTATAATATATATAAAATGCAAGGTCTCTCTGTCTGTCTGCCTGTCCATTAGTGCGATTATCACGCGCGAACCACTTATCCGATTTACGTGTCTTTTTTTAAATTCATACATATATTCTTTGGCCAGGTTATATAGTAATAATAATCTATATCTATAATATATATAAAATGCAAAGTCTCTTTGTCTGTCTGCCTTATCCCTCGAGAACCACTTATCCGATTTACGTGATTTTTTAAATTCATACATATGTTCTCTGACTAGGTTATAAATCTATATATTATATTACATCTATAATATATATAAAATGCAACGTATCTCTGTCTGTCTGTCCATTAGTGCGCTTATCACTGGAGAACTACTTATCCGATTTATGTACTTTTTCTTTTTTAAACATACATATTTTCTCCGGCCAGGTTATAGGCTATATTTTATTACGATAGGTAGCATAAGGAATGAGTAGTGACGATAATAGTGAATGAAGACGGAAAAAAGTTTGCCGCTAGCGCGTTCTCTTGCAATACACAGCCTAAACCATTAAATATGGAACAATATTATGTAGCAGAGAATATCTATAATATATATAAAATGCAATGTCTCTCTGTCTGTCCATTAGTGCGTTTATCACGCGAAAACCACTTATCCGATTTACGTGTCATTTTTTAAATTCTTACATATATTCTTTGGCCAGGCTATATAATAATAATAATAATCTATATCTATAATATATATAAAATGCAACGTCTCTCTGTCTGTCAATCTGCCCGTTAGTGCGATTATCACTGGAGAACCACTTATGCGATTTACGTGCTTTTTTTTAAAACATACATATGTTCTCTGGCCAGGTTATCGACTATATTTTATTACGTTAGGTAACTTGAGGAATAAGCAGTGACGATAATAGTGAATCAAATCGGAAAAAAGTTTGACGCTAGCGCGTTCTCTTGCAATACGCTGCCTAAACCACTAAATATGGAACAATATCATGTAGCAAAGGATATCTATAACATATATAAAATGCAACGTCTCTCTGCCTGTCTGTCCGTTAGTGCGCTTATCACTTGAGAACCACTTATCCGATTTACGTGTTTTTATAAATTTATACATATGTTCTATATAATTCGATATAAGCCTAGATAATGGGAGATAAGGTGAGATAATGGGAGATAAGCAAAAATAATGGGAGATAAGTGGAGATAAGCCTCGATAATGGGAGATAAGTATAAATAATGGGAGATAAGGATAATAATGGGAGATAAGTGGAGATAAGTCTAGATAATGGGAGATAAGGAGAAATAATGGGAGATAAGGAGAAATATTGCGACATAAGTCGAGATAAGCCTAGATAATGGGAGATAAGGTGAGATAAGGAGAAATAATGGGAGATAAGGAGAAACAATGGGAGATGAGCAGAGATAAGCCTAGATAATGAAAATTATGTAGAGATAATGGGAGATAAGGAGAAATATTGGGAAATAAGGGGAAATAATGGGAGATATTTTATTATGTTGGATAATATAAGGAATAAGCAGTGACGATAGTGAATTAAATCCACGCGAGCGGAGCCGCGGGCCCTGCTAGTTATTTATAAAGTCAACCTTCAGTCTATTATTTGCCCCTATTATATTTATTTATTGCTTTATTTGACCTCCAATTAAGGACTAATAACTTCTTTAATCAAACTTCCATTTCCTTCACTCCGTCGTTTTCACTTCATTTCTTGTTGGATCAACCAAAAATTTTTTCATTTATTCATATACTGATGTCATTGAATTATCATTTCGTTTTATTTAATCTTTGTCCTCGTGTTTTCCACGCCTTGAAGTTAGGCAACAGTCTGGTCATTGGTTTTTAACATAAGTTTGATTTTACTTTTTCCTTATTTTTTTCCGTATTAATTACTTTTATAGTTGAGATTCACCTTAGTTTTTACAGCTTTGTCTTTAATTTTACTTTGGTGTTTCAATTCAAATTTGTAAATTGGGTTACTTTCATTCCCCCCTCGTTTCCAAATTTGGGCGGCAAACTGGTTCTTTTGACTTTTGTCAACCGAAGAATTTTATATTTAGTGCCGTTTCATAACCTGTAATTTAGATGACCATGTGAGTCTATAAACCCTAAAGGGTTTTTCACCCCTTTAAATTATTTATCTATAATAATCATGTATTTAGTTTAATTATGTATGTTTTTATGTTTTTAAAGTTTAATTTTCAACAGAATCTCCACATGCTAAGGGTTTTATATGACATAACCTTTTAACATGCTTCATAGTTTTTTCTTTTATTTTAGAATTATTAAAATATTTGGGTCATTCCATGCCAAATCGACCGCTTTTGACTCCGACCCCTTTCGATTTGGCTGAAAGTTTTTTTTATCTTTTTCTATCCTATGAAAAACGGTTCTCAGAGTTTTTTTCAAATTTTTTTACCCACCTTAAAAAAAGTTATGGATTTTTCAAAAAAATGGCTTTTTTTTTTTTCAAATTGCCATAACTTTGTCAAAAATTGGCCGATCGAGACGTTTTTTTTTTTCAAAATTTTCGTAATTAAATGTACTTTTTAAAAAAATATATAAAAAATTTTTAGATAATAAAATCTATGAAATTTTTGCCTTTTTTGAGAAAAACCGTAAATTTTTTGAAGTTCGCCATATTTTATTAATATTTTTTTTTTCTTAAAAAAAAACTTCAATTAATTCTGCAGTTATCCCCGCCAATCCTAGAGTGGGCTGAATTTTTTTTCTATTTTTTTTTAATTGAAAAAAAAAATTTCAGTTTTTCACAATTTTTTAATTTGAAACTTTGTTTATATAATAAAATAAATGCAAGTAAATGATTTCACGGTATGTTTACTTAATTTATAGTCTAAACTTACAACTAATGACTAGGATTCTACGTTTGATACGATTAACATTCACTGTTTTTAATACTAATTCAACAAATAATTTATTTCATTTTTCTTTGGCGTTTGAATAATTTTGTTCACTATAATTGTGTTTCACATTATAAAATAATTTCCTAAGCATAACACATGGGCTGAAAGTCCCGGGCCTAACAAAGAAAACACGTTTTTTTTGGTTCAAAATTAGCTTTATTCATCAAACGTAATCTCCATCAAGAGCAACGCAATCATTCCAGCGCCGCTCTAACATTTCAATACCACTTTTGTAGAACGATTTATCTTTTGCCTCAAAATAGGCTTCAGTTTCAGCGATAACCTCTTCATTCGTGCGAAATTTCTTACCGGCGAGCATTTTTTTTCAGGTCTACGAACAGCCAGTAGTCGCTGGGAGCCAAATCTAGCGAATACGGTGGATGTGGGAGCAATTCGAAGTTCAATTCATGTAGTTTTGCCATTGTTTTGATTGACTTGTGACACGGTGCGTTGTCTTGATGAAACAAAATTTTTTTCTTTGCCATATGCGGTCGTTTCTTTGCAATTTCGGCCTTCAAACGCTCCAATAACGCTATATAATATTCACTGTTGATGGTATTTCCTTTCTCAAGATAATCGATGAATATTACACCACGCACATCCCAAAATACCGAGGCCATAACCTTTCCAGCCGATTGTTGTGCTTTCGGGCGCTTTGGACGAGGTTCACCAGTTGCTGTCCACTCAGATGACGATCGTTTTGATTCCGGAGTGAAGTGATGGATCCATGTTTCATCCATTGTCACATATCGACGCAAAAATGCCGGTTTGTTACGTTTAAACATGGCCAAACACTGCTCAGAATCATCAACACGTTCTTGTTTTTGATCAACAGTGAGCAAACGCGGCACCCACTTTGAACAGAGCTTTCTCATAGTCAAATGCTCATGCAATATAAAGCCAACCCGTTCTTTTGATATCCTTACGATGTCAGCTAACTCACGCAACTTCACTTTTCGATCATTCAAAACGATTTTATGGATTTTTTTGATGTTTTCTGGTGTTACCGCCTCATTTGGACGTCCACTGCGTTCTGCATCATCGGTGTCTCTACGACCACGTTTGAAGTCAGCAAACCAACGTTTTATTGTTGTTTCTGATGGAGCGGAGTCCCCATAACACTTTTCAAGCCATTGCTTCGCTTGAACGGTATTTTTTCCCATCAAGAAGCAGTGTAAAATTAAAACACGAAATTGTTTTTGATCCATTGTTTTGAAAATAACAAAAGTAGCGTCACTCTTAGCACAATAACTCACAAACTAATGAATAGAATATCATGAAATTTTAACAGCTGTCTTTTGAAGGTTAGTATTAACTGAAAAAAAGGTGACTGCAATAAAACTAGCGCCATCTATGTATTAGGCCCGGGACTTTTCAGCCCATGTGTTATTATAATAAATTTTAATCTGACATAAATAGTATTCAAATTCAGCACATTAATTAGATCGATAAGCTAGGGCATGACAATCACAGACTTACCTACGGCCAATTCACTAGATCCACGCGAACCTATCCTATTTCATAAGCCTATCACCACTTTATATTGAGATCCAAAACATAACCTATGTATCTGTCATGTGTTTCAGTGTTTACTGAAAGTGTTTTGTTATCACGTTTGTTGAAAAAACAATTTATCTATAAATTGTTTGTTGTGTTGTAAAAATATAAAAAAAATTCGGCCCACTCTGGGATTGGCGGGGATAACTGCAGAATTGATTGAAGTTATTTTTAAGAAAAAAAAAAATAAAAAAAGGCGAACTTCAAAAAACTTGACGGTTTTTTCTCAAAAAAGGCAAAAATTTCTTAGATTTTATTATCTACAAATTTTTTTGTATTTTTTTTTTTGTAAAAAGTACATTTAATTACGAAAATTTTGAAAAAAAAAAAACGTCTCGATCGGCCAATTTTTGACAAAGTTATGGCAATCTGAAAAAAAAGAGCCATTTTTTTGAAAAATTCATAACTTTTTTTGAGGTGGGTAAAAAAAATTTGAAAAAATTCTGAGAACCGTTTTTCATAGGGTAGAAAAAGATAAAAAAAAACTTTCAGCCAAATCGAAAGGGGTCGGGGTCAAAAGTGGTCGATTTGGCATGGAATGACCCATTTACAAACCCTAAACAGGATGGTGAAGGTTAAACCAGTGTGCCCCCTAAATTTTATTTTAGACAATTTTGTGCTGATGATGTAGATTTATGACTACAAAACATGTCCACAATTTAAAAAGTGTATGTTACCAAGGTTTTCATTATATTGCGTGGAGTAGACAGTGTTATTTTACTATTGAATTCATCAACTCCACTGAGAGAAATAGACTATTTCTATAAAATTATTTCCTATTTCCAAATATGAAAAAATGGCTCAGCGGAAAAAAATTTGGCTCAAACCATGAGGTAATTGCTACAACACACGCCTATTTTGAAGGGCTGTAAAAATCGTATTTTTCAGATGGGATACAAAAGATAGAAAAACGTTGGATTGAGTGTATCGAGCTAAAAGGAGACTATCTTGAAAAATAAAATAAATTTTACACATAAAAATGTTTTTTTTCTTGACAAGGTCAGGTACTTATCACACAACCCTCGTATGACAGCATCCCCATTTCGAACAGCAGTGAATAAAGTTATCATAGTCAACTTGACAGCCTACGTCCGATAACACTGGTCAACACTAGTCATGCCACACGAACTTTGATAGCTAATACTGTTTTAGCTAACTACCCTCATTATTAAACTGCAGTTGTTTTGTTTCAATTAGCCTCAGTTTTCTTGTGATACGGTAATACTTATAACTAGTACTACGGCAATCAAAGCAAAGGAACGTTCGCGAAGAAATAGTCATAATACTATTTGTCTGTGATTTCATCAAAATATTGTGATTTATTAACTGCGTTAACATGTCGAGAAAGTGTAGTAACGATCCTAACTCTTTTTGTTATGTTTGTGCTGAACTGACTTTCAAAAAACAAAGACGAAATTTCACAAAACTAGCCTTGGACCGATATTTTGGTTTCGCTGTGGCCCATCAAGACAAATCCTGGGCCCCTCATATTTGTTCCATTACGTGTGTGAAGAATTTAACCGATTGGAAGAAAAGGTCCCGTCATATGCCGTTCGCTGTACCCATGATTTGGACCGAACCAAGAGATCACATTTCAGACTGTTATTTTTTGTCTTACTGAAGTAAATGGTATAAATTTCAAGAAAAAACACATAGTTATTTACCCTAACTTACCTTCAGCCATGAGACCAGTCCCTCATAGTGAAAATTTTCCTATACCAGTTGTATCTGTGTCCGTTGAGATTGACGATACACAATCCTTCACTTCAAGCCAATGAGTTGATGAGGACGATGACTCCGAGTTTGAGGAAATTCTAACCAAGCCCCACCTGATAACTTAAGGTGACCTAAACGATATGGTTCGCGATTTAAATTTGTCAGAATTATTAGGATCTCGATTAAAAGGATGGAATTTGCTACACTAGAATCAGCTATTTTCGAAATCGTGATCAACCCTTCAGATCATACTTTTCTCAAGACGGGGACTTGTATTGTAATGATATACTAAATTCTGCTGCTTTTTATGTGAATGAGACAGTCGAGACAGAACAAACCACTATCATAAAAAAATATGGCCTACGCGTGCATCCCTAATTCCTGGACAAAAAAATTTGAAGTATTTACCCCTTGTAGAGCCATCTGAAGTACTTCTTCCACCATTGCATATCAAATTAGGCCTGATCAAAAATTTTGTAAACGCAATGGATCACAATAGGAGTGGATTTTTGTATCTAAAAGAAAAAATCCCCAAAATAAGTGATGCAAAGATAAAGAGGGTATTTTCGTAGGACCTCAAATCAGGCAGTTAATAGTATTCGAAGAAAAATTGAGCGATTTAGAAAAACCAGCATGGAAATCTTTTAAGAATGTTGTTGCAAATTTTTTGTGTAACCATAAGAGTGAGAGTTACAGAGAGTTGGTTAGCGAGCTATTGTTGACTTATCAAGCATTGGGTTGCAACATGTCACTTAAGATTCATTTTTTAGACTCACACCTGGATTTTTTTCATCAGAATTTGGGGGCTGTGAGCGATGAGCACGGAGAAAAGTTCCATCAGGACATTTCTAAGATGGAAAAACGTTACCAGGGCAAATGGAACCCAAATATGTTGGCAGATTACTGCTGGACAATCAAAAGGGACCAACCAGGATCTAAATTTGCTAGAAAATCTTAGATCGTAACTTCATAATAAAACTTTTTTACATTTTTGGTTTAGGAGGTCATTGTTTTTTGAAATATTTTAAATTACTTGAGAGAATAAAATTCTTGGCTAACAGATTTTTTTAAATTTTTGTTTTTACTGCCAACCACCAATTAACTCTTTGCAGTACCTTGGTTGACAAATTGAACCACTTTTTTGCTGACCTTTTCTGTATGGTGGTCCATAAAACGTACCACTTAAATCAAAATTATTTTTATTGCGTACGTCGGTTTAATAATCGTCCCTCCATAGCGAAATATCTCACTGGCCTATGATTAGTTGGGTGATACAAAATTCGTCGAACGCTGGCGTTTATTTTTATGGTTTTTTAGGTATTTATTTACTTCTCGCGTGCCCTGCTGTGATTTGAGGTTATTGTTTTTAAAAGAAAAGTGTTGTTTTTATTCATCTGGTGCATTACTTTATGAATTTCATATAAAAACACATAATAAAGGTAGGTTAATATCCATTTTTAATGTTCGTGAAGTTTAAAACCTGAATTTTGTTATTTTTTTTAGTGTTTAAAAATTGTACCACCGTACTGTTAGAAACATGAGCCGCCGGCGTGAAGCACTCAGTTTCAATTTGATAGGCATGACAGAAAATGAACTCTATGATGAAATAGATCGAATTGAAAACAGTTGTATCTCAATTCCTTCTGACTGCGACTCAGAGGCTGATGGTGACGAGTCAAAAAGTGAAGGTTCTTCTGCAGGAGATGCTCCGGCTGCTTTGTTTGATCATCTTGACGTTGCCGAAATTGTGGTGTCTGATTATGGGGAAGATGAGCCTTCCTCTTCGGATGAATGGGATGCAGAAGATACAGTACCGCTATTTACTCTAGCAAAGAGATGGAAAAGCAATTTGGTACCTACTTGGAATAAATGCGTTTCTAATATAAAGACTCCGGACCCATTTACTGCGGATATTGGTCTACCCAATTTTATTCGACATCGTGCCAGCATGAAGCATTTAATCTTTTATTTACTGATGAACTTTTGAGTGATATTGTATTTCAAACCAATCTCTATGCAGAGCAAACATTTTAAGCCAAGGGTAAAGCATATTCACAAACAAATGTTGACGAACTCAAGACCTTTTTAGGTATAAACATTCTTGTGGGCATAAAAAATTACCCAAGTTACCGAGATCACTGGAGTTCTGTACCAGACCTTCACGATCCCTATATAAGCAAGCTAATCACGCTAATGAGAGTGCATAGATTTGGTTGGTTTCTTTCGAACCTTCACCTGAATAATAACAGCATAATGCCAGTACATGGCTCCGCTAATTTTGATAAACTTTATAAAGTGCGACCCCTTCTTGATCAACTTAAAACCAATTTTCAATCATGCCTACAGCCTCATGAGAAGATAGCTGTCGACGAATCAATGATCAAGTTCAAAGGGCGATCTTCGCTCAAACAGTACTTACCAAAAAAAACCCATAAAAAGGGGATATAAAGTGTGGGTTTTGGCGGATGAAACAGGGTATTGCTGGAATTTTGATATATATACAGGGAAGACTGGAGATCAAACAGAAAAAAATTTGGGCGCTCGAGTTGTTAAGAGTTTAGCTGCTCCACTTACAAACAAAAATCATAAAATATATTTTGACAATTTCTTCTCATCTATAAAGCTAATGGAGGATCTTTTAGATTCGAAAATTTATGCTTGTGGAACAATAAACGGATCAAGAAAAAATTTGCCCTATTTCACTAATGATAAAGATCTAAAAAGGGGGGAATATGAATGGTATACAAGCGATAGTGGATTGACTGCTGTGAAATGGGGGCGACAAGAAATCCGTGCATATGTTGTCTAATTATCATGTCCCTACAATTGTTACAGAAGAAAAAAGAAAAGAGAAAGATGGCAGTGTACTGCTTATTCCTTGCCGTTTTCTACTTAGTGACTATAATAGACACATGAATTTCGTTGACAAATTCGACCAAATGCGATCATATTATGGCTTGATCGAAAAAGTCACAAGTGGTGGCATCGTATTTTTTTTTCTTTTTGGATACAACAATAACAAATGCATTTATATTATATAAGCTATATCATAAAGAAAATGCTAAGCTTTCTTTGAAGGATTTCCGAAGATAAGTTTCAGAAGGCTTAGTTGCCAAAGCATTGGTACAAAGGATAGACAAAATCGCCATGTCCACGGAATTATTATCAGTGATCATTAGTTCTCATAAGCCCACAGTATCAACTGCTGTAAGAAGAGCAGAAAGTGCACACCAGCCAATGAGAACCACTCGTAGAAGGTGTGCTTACTGTAGCTCGAAAAAAAAAAGATATTCGTACCAATTGGCAATACAGTATTTGCCAAATGCCATGCTTAGGAAAAACAAAAACCTGTTTTCAATATTATCATGCACAAAGTTAATTTCTTTTACTTTTAAGAATATATTGTTTATTCATATTTTATTTTTAAATTTGTGTTAAAATATAGTGGCGCAAAAAATAAACCACCCAATCTAAGTTCTTTTGCAATGTATTTATATTTTTTTATATATAAATTTGTGTTTAAGCTTATTTACTTAAAATAAATAGACAAGTTGTGCATTTTTCAAATGTTTTTTTTCTCGTACCGCTGTGGTTTTTTTAAAGCCAAATTCCCGTACTTCAAAGAGTTAAAGTAAAAAATATCATAAAAGTCTATGTGACAAAGTTACAATTTTGTTTACCAGTGTAATCGTATAAGGCACGCTAAGACGAAGAGAACTTGTAATTTGCTTATTCTTTCTATGCTGGGCCTACAACTTATAAATATGATCCCTCTCTTTTTTGAAATTAGTTAAAAATAATTTAAACTTTCCGATGAGGTGCGTTTATTACATGCAAATATACCAGGCACCTCTCATTGGCCGAGCCCTAATATATTAATATCATATGATTTAAACGTCTCTAACTCATCAAAGTCATGATTGTCTCCCACACCTTGATTCCTCCGTGTCCTATATGTGATCTTGCATGCTAGACCATACACTCCCGAAATCGAACAGATCCAAATTTCGTCTCTTTTTTATTTACGTAATATTTTAAAAACACACAATTTTTATGCCCTCTCGCCATGCAAGCGATAAATTCCTCTTAATATAAACAAACAAATACCAGCACAAACACGCCACTGTTATTGTCCAAGTCTCTCATATTCCCGATACCAATCCATCTCCGCGTGGCACACTCATTCTATCGACCAACATCGTCGTCGTAGCTGCGCGCACCGAATCCCAAGTTCATTGCCAAGGTTGGGCCGGCGCCGAGGACGACACGGAAATGATGCGCAGGCGCTCAGGCCGCATTGCGGGGTCTATTTTCCTTTCGGTGGCCCCAGCCTTGATGGAAGCCGCCAGCGTGCGGCTCGGTTTCGTAACTTTATGAAACCGATTGCGTAATCGGAGATCGATACTGATACATGACAACCAGCGACGTCTTGAGGAAGTTAACAAGAGTAAATTTAAAAATAGTATCAAGCTGTGTTTTTTTTGTTAAACAGGTCATCTCCGTGTCTAAATAGCAACTGAAACATTTTCCCTAATTTGGCGATATCGACGGGAACGCCACGATATCCGTCCAAGTGCCGAAACACGTCATGCATGACACTATAGACAAACCAGAGGTACGTACTATCACGACCGCTGATATACTTCTACGGCACAATAAAGAGTTGTTGACTAGCAATGGATGAGGTCCCATTTAGTAAAGTTTAGCAACTGTCAATTGCATGTAAAGTTAGGAGTAGCGATTTCTGAATTTATTGCGCTTCAAAATATTCGTACCGATTAGCCTGAACCCACGTTTTGAAAATGGCGCCGAAAAAGTAGTAAGAAAGGCTATAATGATTAACTAACTAATAAGTAACAAGAGCAAATAAAGCCAGAAAAAAAAATAGTCGGCCTATAGCCGCAACAGAACGTGAAGATCAGTCAATTACAATGATGCCTAAACGAAATCAAAGTGTACTCGTAAATGGTCTTCAAATTACCGCTACCTTCGGTGAAGCTCGTGTTGAATCAGATTTGACTATCACTGTTAATAGACGATTGCCGTCTGCATGCCTAAGAGGAAGTGTAGCTGCATAGAAAACGAAACCAACCATCAGACACAAGCAAAACAGATTGCAATGGGCTCAACACAAAGAAACTGGACGATATACCAAATGAATAAAATCAGACGGGGCAGATAAATCGAATTTCTAACTTAGTAAATCAAACGCAAGACTATTCGTGCGCTGCTCAATTAACAAATGGCTTCCAGAAGTCTGTATTATATCAACTACTAGCTGTGCCCGCGGCTCCGCTAACGTAGAGTACAGAATTATTGTTTAGGTTTTTTTGCAAGAGAACGCGCTGGCGGTAAACTCCTTTTCGACTTGATTCACTATTATCGCCACTGCTTATTCCTTATGTTACCTAACGTAGGAAAATACTCGTAAATACTAAAACCTGGCCGGAGAACTTATGTATGAATTAAAAAAAAAACACGTTAACCAGATAAGTGGTTCTCGAGTGATAGGATTTGTCCTCCATTCCTCTAACATCGTCACTCAATTTGTTGGGTCTTAATTTGGGAGCAAATATGTCCTGGCATGAACATGTTGCAGGCATAGCAAGGAGAGCTTCTCAAAAGTTGGGAATATTGTTTCGAACCAGAAAGCTTTACACTCCATAAAAACTGTTAATTCTTTACAAAGCTCAAATTCGACCAACTATGGAATACTGCTCCCATGTTTGGAGCTCCGCTCCCAAACATACACTGCAATTGTTGAATTCTACTCAGAAAAGAGCTGTTCGTCTGATTGGAGACCCGGAACTGACCGGCGGCCTTGATTCGTTGGAACATCGAAGAACAGTTGGCGACTTGAGCCTGTTCTACAAGTATTTTCATGGAAAGTGTTCGAAGGATGTGGCCCGCTTAATTCCTCCCAGAGCGGTGCATGTTAGAAGTACAAGTCGCGCTAATACTTCAAATCCGTATGAGGTTCAGCTTGTTACTCCTCGTACAACGCTTTTTAAGCAGTCTTTTATATGGAGAACATCATCCCTTTGGAATAATTTGCCCAGGACTGGACAGCGATTCAAGAACAACGTGAATAGCTTTCTCCGCACACGTGTCGCTCCTATAGCGCTTTAGGGACTTCCCTGTAGCACGTGTGCTAGACCCATAAAAAAAATTATTGTTCTGTTGCTTGAATATAATAAGAGCTCATAGGTTTAAAAAGAAAAAAACGTCGAGTGACTGCAGCCGGTGAGTAGTAAGGCCTGGCAGTTGTAACATTAGCCTTTGCTATGTTCAACGCTTCCAGGTTCTTCTAATGCGTTATACATATGTCCATCAAGCAGAAGTAACACTTTATTTTCAAGTGTTGTTTTTACAACGTTTATAAAATATTTCATTCATTTTACAAGTTTTACATTTTACAGTTTGAATTAATATAGCCAGTGCCTGGAATGGTGACCACACTCTCAGAAGGTGTGCCATTCCCCAATTCAAGATTTTGTCACATTCTTTTGAATATTTAATCTTAAAACTTTTTGCGTTTTTTTCTCAATGGTGGAAAATCCACTTTCATCATCGTTAAATATAGTAAACGAAACTAACGGACAGACAGAGAAACGTTGCGTTCTATAATATATAGAAATATATAGATTTAGATTAAGCACCTAGGTGGCAGCGTTATGATTTGGGGATGTTTTGGTGTTATTAAGCCAGGCAGTTTGGTGAGAACAGAAAGAAAAATAATAAAGAAAGACACTAGAAAATCCCACAAAAGCAAGCCTTATCATCTGGGTTAAAATACTATTGACCGCGATGTTACCCTTCAATAAGAGAACAACTCTAAAAGCTCTTTAAAATTATATCCAGGGTATCTTAGAGAGAAGAAGATCTAATATATATAATGTAATGATCATTTCAATCCTACGATCTCTCCTATCGAATTAATATAGGATGAGTTAGATCGGAAGGCTAATAATCGTTTTCCGACGAGCGCTGCTCAGTTTTCGGGAATACCTAAAAAATAAGTGACAAAAGTTCGGCACAAAATATTTCAATAAATTATTTAATAGGATGCAGATATTAAAAATATTGGCGATCATTTTGACAAAAGTGAAATTTATTGTAAATACTTTTTGGTATATTTTTTTATAAGTGATTTAGTAAAAACCATTTTATTGTAAAAATAACCGGCCGAGTGAAAATCGGACTTGCGCAATTAGTGTTCCGTAAGTTGATTGCTTTTAAAATAAAACATTTTGTTACGGAGGTATAAAATAATCAATGACTTCACAAAACACACCCCAAATGAGTTTTAGACAAAGTTTATTTCCCATCTTTACTGAAAACTGATGACCATGAAATTTTTGCTTTTTTTACATACCAGGTAAATTATTAAAGGTAATGCACTCGTGATAATTTTCGTTCAATCTACACTCGGTAGAGAATATTCCAGAGTTTTTTCAAAATTTTTTGATCAGTACTTTTCAAGATGAGGGGAGACAGCAATTTTTTTAAAATAATACAAAGAAAAGTGTGCGCAAGTATTAAATTATATATATTTTTGAACTTGTGTTTTTACAAGCTTTCGTTTGACTCGATGTCCTGGTAAATTTTTTTTTCACTTCCGATTTCACCCGCCAAAACTAACCCCTTAAGTCAAAATTTGACTTTCAAAACTACACGGCTCCGATGGGGCCATCAACTCCTAGATTAGTGCCAAAATTTAACTTTCTATGTCAAAAAGTTTCGGAAAAAATCGGGTGTGACAGACGGACAGATGAACAGAGAGACAGATGGACAGACACCGAAGTGATCTTGTAGGTGTTCCGTACGGAACACTAAAAACGGTGAATTTATAAATATATTCTGCATCAGTCCAAAAAATGATTTTGCAGTGCCATGATGTTTGGTAGAAAATTTGAATTTTCTAAAGTTTCAAGTCCTAAACTCACTTTGCTCGTTAAAATATCGAAGATATTTTATAGTCGCGAGCAAAATTTTGAATTGATTGGACAAAGATTGTATTTTGTCAGTTTTTGACCAATAATTTTTTGAAATTGAAATACATTAAGTAAAATGAAGAATTTTAAAATTTATCTGTTGATTCCAAGCCATGTTTACTTCTTTCACAACCAATAATTAAAAAAATAATGATATTCGTAAAACCGCAATTGTCGCACGGGCAATTATCGAATAATTTTATCTTATAGCATGCAGTTCGAGGTTTCTGTTTTTTAAGGATACTCTAGCGTCACAATTTATTGCAAAAAACCGGTCAAGTGCAAGTTGAATTTGCACAATTATATATATATATATATATATATATATATATATATATATATATATATATATAATATAGGAATTGATGGCCTCATCAAAGCCGTGTAGTTTTGAAAGTTAAATTTTGACTTAAGGGGTTAGTTTTGGGGGTGAAATCGGAAGTGAAAAAAATTTTTTTTTAATAGGTCATCGAGTGCGGTGTCAAATGAAAGCTTGTGAAAACACGAGTAAAATATATGTATATATATATATATATATATATATATATATATATATATATATATATATATATATATACATATATATATATATATATATATATATATATATATATATATATATATATATATATATATATATATATATATATATATATATATATATATATTATATATATATATATATATATATATATATATATATATATATATATATATAATATATTATATATATATATATATATATATTATATATATATATTATATATATATATTATATATATATTATATATATATATATATTATATATATATATATATATATATATATATATATATATATATATATATATATATATATATATATATATATATATATACATATATTTTACTCGTGTTTTCACAAGCTTTCATTTGACACCGCACTCGATGACCTATTAAAAAAAATTTTTTTCACTTCCGATTTCACCCCCAAAACTAACCCCTTAAGTCAAAATTTAACTTTCAAAACTACACGGCTTTGATGAGGCCATCAATTCCTATATTATTACCAAATTTCAACTTTCTATGACAAATAGTTTCGGAGAAAATCGGGTGTGACAGACAGACGGACGGACAGACAGGCAGACACCGAAGTAATCTTATAAGTGTTCCGTACGGAGCACTAAAAAACGATCAAGTGTAAGTTGGAGTTGCGCAATTCGTGTTCCGTACTGTGATTGCCTTTAAAATAAAAATGTTTGTTACGGGAGTATCAAATGATCAGTGACTTTACAAAACACACCCCAAATGAGTTTTCAATAAAAGAATTAAGAGCCCAGATTACAAACATGTCTAGTCTGATACTGACCCAGCCGGCTAATCAGACGAACCAGAATAAGACAAAAAGTTCCATGTGACATGTATTATCTTAAGATCCAATATGTGTTTTCACGTTTTTTCTTAGTCAATAATGTCTAATAGTTATCGAATCTTAGCCATCTAATAGACAATAAATCAACCTAACTCAATCTAGAATCTAGTGGTAAAAGTATAAAACAAATATTTACTACCTAAATATTTGTTTAATTATAAACAAATAAAATAAAATTATTTTATCTCGGTACCTAATGCTTAAAGCAGTAGCTGTCAGTCCCGGTTTAACTGACAACTTTCGAAGAAATAAACCTTCACCGTTTTGGCGGTCAAATAGTGTTTGTTATACAACATAAATAACCAAACGTAATGCACTCGTCAGAATTCTGGCTCAACTTTATCGAGACTATATCAGACTTTTTTCAAAATATTTTGATCAGTACTTTTCGAGAAGGGGGTTTTTGGTCATTTTTTTAAAAATAATACAAAGCAAGGGTGCGCAAGTATTACATCATATACAGTCAGTCCAAAAAAATCTCCATACACCACCTGCTTTGTATACTGTTATATTTAACTAATATTAATTGAAACTATGAGAAAATATGTTTAAATTAATATTTGAAACTTAACCAACGAGGATTAGTAATAAAAACAACTGCGGAACATTTTATTTAGAAGTTACATCATTGTTATAAAAATATAAACAAAAGTAATGTCAAAAAAGGCTCCATACACTCAAGAACTGCACTGAAAAAAAACACGTTATAATCAGTCGCATTTTATCAAGCTATCTATTGCTCGCTAAACTGAAAATAAATGAATAATTTTCGGCCATAATTTATAATCTGTCACTTGTTGCTAGTAATTTTACAGTGGGTTTTCAAAGTACTATTAAAAATGACCGAGATAAATTGTGAAATTCCATTTCAAGTTCGAAAAATCATAATTGATTTGTGGAAAGATGGAAAATCGTACAGAAATATAGGAAAAATTGTACAAAAGTGACATGCTACTGTTCAGTACATTGTAAACCAGTATAAATCAACGGGTTCTTATAAAAGTCGACCACGCTCCGATCGTCCCAAGAAACTAACTCCACGTGAAGAGGCCAGTATTGTTAGACAAATAATTATAGATCCCAAGAAAAGTGCACAAAAATTAAAAGAAGAAGTACGGGAAGTATTTTCGAAAAATGTTTGTTCACAAACAGTGAAAAATTCTTTACACAGGGCAGGCTATAAGGGGTGTGCAGCCAGGAAGAAGCCGTTAATTTCGGAAGCTAATCGCAAAAAGCGGTTAGCTTTTGCTAGGGAATACGCTACTAAACGTCCTGAATTCTGGGGAATTCGTTATCTTTAGTGATGAAACTAAAATTAACTTTTTTGGGTCTGATCGCAGAACTAAAGTTTGGAAAAAGGAGAATACCGCATTCGATATTAAAAACATTTGTTCCACGGTGAGACAAGGGGGTGGCAGTGGAGGGGTTGGAAATTTACATTTTATTAATGGTACCATGGATCAGCATGTTTATCTGAACATTTTAAGAGAAAGTGTCCAAAAATTAGCACTCGAAAAAAGATACATTTTCCAACAGGACAATGAACCGAAACATACCGCAAACTTGGTGCGAGAATGGATGATCCATAATGTGCGACAGCAACTTCATACACCTCCGCAATCACCCGATGTTAACCCCATTGAGCATTTAGGGGAGGAACTTAAACGGCACCTTCGCAAACATAAGGTTTCAAATAGAGAAGAATTAAAAACCCGAATATTGAACGAATGGGAGAATATTACAGTCACAGGAGATTATCAAAGGCAACGACGGTCCCACTACACAGCTCTAATTGGATCATTAATTTCTATATCTGTGCCAGATTTCAACTTTCTATGTCAAATAGTTTCGGGAAAATTGGGTGTAACAGACCGGCAGACACACAGACAGACGGACACCGAAGTGATTTCATAAGTGTTCCGAACGGAACGCTAAAAAGAAAATAAAATTAGTGAATTATTAATATTTACCAAAGGTAACAAACACATTGTCTATACAGCACACAAAATATAAATAAATTCCACTTCATAAATTAAATAAAAACCATAATTAAAAAAAATCTAGTTTGCATTTATTCTGTTAGGTTTTCTAATAAACTATGACGCTAAAGTCTCCTTCAAAAACAAAAACTTTAAACTGCACTTCGAACTGCAAGTAATAGAGTAAAAATATTAGAGAATTGTCCGTGCGACAGTTGAGGTTGTGTAAAAAATCAGAATTTTCTGATTATTGATTGTTAAACAAGAAAAACTTAACTTGAAATCAAAAATAAATGTTAATATTATCATCATCCAATTTTTATTGGTCAAAAACTAACAAAATAATAACGATTTTTGTCCACCCGATTTAAAATTTTGTACACTACCATAACATGCAACTAACTCTAAATACTTTTTCGTAATAAATATTTTCTATATTTTACCAAACACAGTGACTTTTTAGACTTTAAACTTTAGAAAATTCAAATCTCCCGCCAAAAGATAAATGACAATCAAACACTAAATTTTCTTTTAAATGTAATAAAAATGTCTTGACGAAAACATACGGTTTTTTTCAAGCGGTCATCCATTTACATGTTGATTCGCGTAGTGGTTGATGCCAAGCCCAAGCAAATCGTTCTCTTATTTTAATTCATATGCGTAAACGAAATTCTGAGAGTTCAACTGATTAAAAAATGGGTGCAGAATTTTTAAGAAACTGGCTCGATTTTAAGTAAACGTCGAACAGGGCAATTAATGATATCAGGAAGCTATGCAAACGTGGAATGTTTTCAAGTGTCAGGTCGCGAGAACTCCGACCTCTCGATATGGAAACGAACAACTGTTCCTTCCGACACATTCGTGACGAACTATGCCTGTAGTCTGCACTCTACCCCGATGCAATTAAATGCAACTGATGCCTTGCAGAGGCTCAATCTCATCAATTCGTGTTCCACGTAGCCGTAATTTGACGCCGCTGAATTTTTTTCTCAAGGATATCTCCGATAACTGAAGTACAGTAAACATAAAACCCAGTGGCAACCCTCAAGAAAATTTTTAGGTCATGTTTTTTTATCACGTATGGGTCCTCTAACATACCAGCAACATGGCTGCCAGCGCGGTCGCCAGTTGTGTTTACATCTGGATTTCCAGGAGAATCTGTTTTTAACGTGCTCCGAAATTCAATATTAATAATTTTCCAATAAGTAAATAACTCGTTTGACGTTATAATTGAAAATAATTATAAAAAAGATGTCATGAAGAAGTTTTTGTTGTGCAGTTCGTGTGTAGTGTAAAAATATATGTGGTATCTGCAAAGGAGTTAGTTTTTTTTTAGATTTCTCAAAGATCCTAAAAGGTAATTTATTCATAACTCTTTATTTCTATTATACAATATATTATATAAAGATTATCTTTCATATTAAAATTGTTTGCTAGAGTTAAGTTACATTATCTGTTAAAATTCGCTAACTAAATTTCCAAAACTCAATCTGAGCATGCAAAAGTAGTAATTCTCCAGCACGAATGAGCTTGAATAAATTAACGCACGGCTTTCATTTTTTTATTAAAGTAGTATATAGACACGAAAAGTCATTAGTTGTATGAAAATTATTATATTAGATTTAACTAACCATAAAAGGGAGCAAAAAATGTGTTCACTTCATTTTTAAGTTCAGAAGAAAGACGATCTCACCTTAAAATGATAATTAAAATTATTTTCAATCTTTTCAGATTACTGAGATTCGCTGAAATATAAGGCACATGATCGTTAACATTATTCGCGCGAAGCTGAAGGTGTACAGAGATATATTCTGAAAATGAACCCCCCCCCCCCCCGGACAATGTCTCTAAAAGTTGAGAAATATAAATTCAATAATGAGATATTTAAATATAATAATATTAAAAAGCGTTGAAGTAATTTTTTCCTTGTATTTTTTTCCATTTTCCCTATTTTTTGTATATCTGTTTTAATAAGAACTCGATAAAAAATGTTTCTAAAAAAAACTTTTCTCATTTTCTTTCTTTCAATCAGCAAAATTGATTTTTATTAGTGTTCCGTACGGAACGCTTATAAGATGACTTAGGTGTCTGTCAAACCCGATTTTCTCCGAAACTATTTGTCATAGAAAGTTGAAATTTGGTAATAATATAAGAATTGATGGCCTCATCGAAGAAGTGTAGTTTTGAAAGTTAAATTTTAACTTAAGGGGTTAGTTTTGGGGAGGTGAAATCGGAAGAGAAAAAAAAATTTTTTTACTAGGTCATCGAGTGTGGTGTCAAATGAAAGCTTGTGAAAACGCGAGTAAAAAATATATATATAATGTAGTACTTGGACTCACTTTTCTTTGTATTTATTTTTAAAAAGTCTTGAAAAGTACTGATCAAAAAATTTTGAAAATATTCTGGAATGCTCTCCACGGGGTGTAGATTGAACGGAAATTATCACGAGTGCATTACCTTTAATAATTTATTTGGTATATAAAAAACAAAAATTTCAAGGTCATCAGTTTTCAGTAAGGATTGGAAACAAACTTTGTTGAAAACTCCTTTAGGATGTGTTTTGTGAAGTCACTGATCATTTTAGACCACCGTAACCAAACTTTTTATTTTAAACCAGCCGGGCCCGCTGCTTCGCTCGCGTGGACTTGATTCACTACTATCGTCACTGCTTATTCCTTATATTACCCAAAGTAATAAAATACCTCCCATTATTTTCTCCTTATCTCCCAATATTTCTCCTTATTTCCCATTATCTCTACATAATTTCCATTATCTAGGCTTATCTCTGCTCATCTCCCATTATTTCTCCTTATCTCCCATTATCTCTCCTTATCTCCCATTATTTATACTTATCTTCCATTATCTCACCTTATCTCCCATTATCTAGGCTTATATCGAATTATATAGAACATATGTATAAATTTATAAAAACACGTAAATCGGATAAGTGGTTCTCGAGTGATAAGCGCACTAACGGACAGACAGCTGCATGTTATTGTTCTATATTTAATGCTTTAGGGAGTGTATTGCAAGAGAACGCGCTAGCGGCAAACTTTTCTCTGACTTGATTCACTATTATCGTCACTGCTTATTCCTTATGTCACCTAATAAAATATATCCTATAACCTGGCCAGAGAACATACGTATGTTTAAAAAAAAGCACGTAAATCGGATAAGTGGTTGTCCAGGGATAAGCACACTAATGAACGGACAGACAGACAGACAGACAGACAGACAGACGGACAGAGAGACATTGCATTTTATATATATTATAGATATTCTCTGCTACATAATATTGTTCCATATTTAATGGTTTGGACTGTGTATTGCAAGAGAACGCGCTAGCGGCAAACTTTGTCCGACTTCGTTTACTATTATTGTCACTGCTCATTCCTAATGCTACCTATCGTAATAAAATATAGCCTATAACCTGGCCGGAGAACATATGTATGTTTTTTAAAAAAAAAAGTACGCAAATCGGATAAGCGGTTCTCCAGTGATAAGCGCACTAACGGACAGACAGACAGACAGAGATACGTTGCATTTTATATATTACAGATGTAATAAAATATATACCTATAACCTGGTCAGAGAACATACGTATGAATTTAAAAAATCACGTAAATCGGATAAGTGGTTCTCGAGGGATAAGCGCATTAACGGACAGACAGACAGACAAACATTGCATTTTATATATATTATAGATATAGATTATTATTATCATTATATAACCTGGCTAAAGAATATATGTATGAATTTAAAAAAAACCGGTCAAGTGCAAGTTGAACTTGCACAATTAGTGTTCCGTATGTTGATTGTTTTTAAAATAAAAATTTTTGTTATGGTGGTATAAAATGATCAGTGACTTCACAAAACACACCCCCAAATGAGTTTTCAACAAAGTTTGTTTCCAATCTTTACTCAAAACTGGTGACCTTTATTTTTTTTTTTTTATACTAAATAAATAATTAAAGGTAATGCACTCGTGATAATTTTCGTTCAATCTATACCCCGTGGAGAATATTCCAGAATTTTTTCAAAATTTTTTGATCAGTACTTTTCGAGATAAGGTAGGGGACAGCGATTTTTTAAAAGTAATACGAAGAAAAGTGTGCGCAAGTATTACATTATATATATATTTTTTACTCGTATTTTCAAAAGCTTTCATTTGACACCACACTCGATGACCTAGTAAAAAAAAATTTTTTTCACTTCCGATTTCACCCCTCAAAACGAACCCTTTAATTCAAAATTTATGTTACGGTGGTATATGTTAAAATGATCAGTGACTTCACAAAACACGCCCCAAATGAGTTTTCAACAAAGTTTGTTTCCAATCTTTACTGAAATCTGATGACCTTGAAATTTTTGTTTTTTTATATACCATATAAATTATTAAAGGTAATGCACTCGTGATATTTTCGTTCAATCTACACCCCGTGGAAAATATTCCAGAATTTTTTTTCAAAATTTTTTGATAAGTACTTTTCGAGATAAGGCCCGGGACAGCGATTTTTCGCGAATTTTTAAAAATAATACTAAGAAAAGTGCGCGCAAGTATAATATTATATATATATTTTTTACTCGTGTTTTTCACAAGCTTTCATGTGACACCACACTCGATGACCTAGTAAAAAAATTTTTTTTTCACTTCCGAATTCACCCCCCAAAACTAACCCCTTAAGACAAAATTTTAATTCTCAAAACTACATGGCTCTGATGAGGCCATCAATTCCTATATTATTACCAAATTTCACCTTTCTATGTCAAATAGTTTCGGAGAAAATCGGGTGTGTGACAGACAGACAGACAGACACCGAAGTGATCTTATAAGTGTTCCGTACGGAACACTAAAAAGACAGGTAAATCGGATAAGTGGTTCCCGCGTGATAAACGCACTAATGGACAGACAGACAGACAGAGAGACATTGCATTTTATATATATTATAGATTATGAATTACAGATATTCTTTGCTACATAATATTGTTCCATATTTAATGGTTTAGGCTGTGTATTGCAAAGGCACGCGCTAGCGGCAAACTATTTCCGACATCATTCACTATTTTACGTCACTGCTCATTCCTTATGCTACCTAGCGAATAAAATATAGCCTATAGCCTGGCCAGAGAACATATGTATGTTTTAAAAAAAAAAGTACGTAAATCGGATAAGTGGTTCTTCAGTGATAGGCGCACTAACGGACGGGCGGACGGACGGACGGACAGACAGACAGACAGACAGAGAGACGTTGCATTTTATATATATTATAGAAGCAATCAACGTACGGAACACTAATTGTGCAAGTTCAACTTGCACTTGACAGGCTATATTCTACAGAATAGGATTTTTCTTAAAACAAGAAATTTGAATATTTTAAAAACTCACGGGCATCATATCAGCAATATGGCGAAAAGGTCATGTGATCATTACAAATTCGAAACCCTTCAGATTAAAGATGCCGAGTGGAACTGTCACTACTGTGTTTATGTTTACTGTCACTGAAGTTACAGCAAAAATCCTCGTTCCCTGATACAATTTAAAGAAAGTATCCGAAAATATATGGTAGATATCACGGAAACGACATTCTGAACATGAACAAATTAATAATTTCAGGTTTTGCTCGCCTAGCGGTTCACATTATTTTTACGACGTCATGTTCCAAAGCTTTTACATGTATCAATGTTTGTTGACTATAAATATTCTAAAGTTACTTTTTTAGGGGACACCTTGTACGAGGTGTATTCAAAAAGTTATTGCCGTTTGCTTATATTTAAATATTGGCGGGTCTAAATAAAGTTGTACACATGCAGCGTCATCTATTGATTGTTTCCGAAGCCACTAAAGTTATTGTTTTGATTCAGTTGTCAGTGAATGCAGACAACAACGTCCGTGCAATTCGTTGCTCCCGCCAGTTACGAAGTGCGTGCTGTGATTCGACTTTTTTTGTGCAAAAGGATCATGAGCTGCTCAAATTTATCGGGAGTTGTGCCTAGTTTATAGACCTACAGTAATAAGTAAAGGAAATTTTAGACAATGGTGTGAGACTTCAAAAACGGCCGCACAAATATGCATGCTGAAGAGCGGAGTGGCAGGCCCAGTATCCAGACCGACAAAATCGTTCAACAAGCGGACCAAAAACTGCAATCTAATCGACGTTTGCACTTGAAACAGTGGCTTGGTGGACAACAGTTTTAAGACGACGAGGAATTCACGACCCCCGTTGTCATCTGGTTCAATTCCCAGGCGGAGAACTTCTATGCAGACGGATTAAAGAAAATGGTGCAGCATTACGAAAAGTACTTAGACGTGAACGGCGATTATGTGACAAAGTGAGGTTTGTAAGAAAACTAAAACCGTTAATAAAAACTTTTTCTCACGAATATATTTTTTTTTATGACCAAACGGTCCTTACTTTTCGAATATGCCTCGTACTATCACGATTAATCTAAGGGCCTACTACTGACTCAGATGGATTGATTATTATGAAATGTTTTTTCTAATTATTAATAATTAATTATTATAATTAATACTGACAAGTCAATCCGCTCTATAATTTTCTACAAAAGAATAACAATTTATTTTAAAAATTCTAACGAGCCATAAGTATAATTAATATTTTCACCGAGCCAATGACTGCCGATTATTTTTTTTTCTTAAGCTTAAATACCGTCCATTGTTTACCGAAGCATTATAATCGGGTTTACCTATCAGATTACCTAATTATAATTATTGAGTAATTATAATCGCTTCGGGCTACGATTTGTTGCCGCTTCACCACAAGATCCTTTTCGGTGTTGTCTCGATCAAGGTCTGAGAATCTGAAGATTATTTTGGGAAAATTAAGGAGATATACCCCGTTATCTGGGTCAAAAAATTCGATTTTTGTATTTTTACATTTTCTTTTAGTATGATAACTTATAACGTCTCTTTCCGCGGCTTTTTTATAGCCTCTGGTTGCGGCGCTATCTTTATAGCCTCACGTTGGAGCGCTATTTTGTAACCTCTAGTTGCAGCGTTATTTTGTATAGCCCGAACTTTCTTTATTTTTAATAAATCTATTATTTATTAAATAGGAGCCGTTATTTGCCCCTTATGTATATCTTAATTTTGAGAATGGATGAGTTGATATTAATACTAATAGAGGACAGAATTAAGATATCGGCTAGCCCGTCTTTTTTTTACTGGTAGAGTACATGGAGATCGAGGTAATTTTTGTACGCCTTTTGAAAATAGTCTCTATAGTGGTTTAAAACTTGGTTGTGCAGTTTTTGGGCACCATTCATCTTAGAATAAAAAGAATCTAAGTTCAGCTTAAAATATGAAAAAATATTGGACTATTTAGTTGTTAATATAAAATTGAATTGGGTACAACCGTTGCATTCTGAAAGAAAGAGCGGGTAGTTCAGTAAAAGGCTGCTTTAACGTAGGGAAAAGTATATACAAAACAAAATAAAACTCCTTGCAGTTATTACAGTCTTAAAATTACATTATGTAAATAAAAACCCCTTAGGCTATGAGAGTGTACACATTTAAACTAGAGTTCTATGAATTTCTGATCCTAAGTAAAATAACCGGTCAAGTACAAGTTGAACTTGCACAATTAGTGTTTCGTACGTTGATTGTTTTTAAAATAAAAAATTTTGTTAGGGTGGTATAAAATGATCAGTGACTTCACAAAACATCCCAAGTGAGTTTTCAACAAAGTTGGTTTCCAATCTTTACTGAAAACTGGTGACCTTGAAATTTTGTTTTTTTTATATACCAGATAAATTATTAAAGGTAATGATAATTTTCGTTCAATCTATACCCCGTGGAGAATATTCCAGGATTTTTTTCAAAATTTTTTGATCAGTACTTTTCGAGATAAGGTAGGGGACAGCGATTTTTCACGATTTTTTAAAAGTAATACGAAGAAAAGTGTGAGCAAGTATTACATTATATATATATATATATATATATATATATATATATATATATATATATATATATATATATATATATATATTTTACTCGTGTTTTCACAAGCTTTCATTTGACACCACACTCGATGACCTAGTAAAAAATTTTTTTTTTCACTTCCGATTTCACCCTTCAAAAACGAATCCCTTAAGTCAAAATTTATGTTACGGTGATATAAAATGATCAGTGACTTCATAAAACACACCCCAAATAAGTTTTCAACAAAGTTTATTTCCCATCTTTACTGAAAATTGATGACCTTGAAATTTCTGTTTTTTTATATACCAGATAAATTATTACAGGTAATGCACTCGTGATAATTTTCGTTCAATCTACACCCCGTGGAGAATATTCCAGAATTTTTTTCAAAATTTTTTGATAAGTACTTTCCGAGATAAGGCGGGTGGACAGCGATTTTTATTACATTATATATGTATATATACATATATATATATATATATATATATATATATATATATATATATATATATATTTTACTCGTGTTTTCACAAGCTTTCATTTGACACCACACTCGATTACCTAGTAAAATTTTTTTTTTTTCACTTCCGATTTCACCCCCCAAAACTAACCCCTTAAGTCAAAATTTAACTTTCAAAACTACATGGCTCTGATGAGGCCATCAATTCCTATATTACTACCAAATTCCAACTTTCTATGACAAATAGTTTCGGAGAAAATCGGGTGTGACAGACGGACAGACAGACAGACACCGAAGTGATCTTATAAGTGTTCCGTACGGAACACTAAAAACAAACTAAAAGTTTGTAAAATTAACATCGCGGATTTCACTTGTGGCGTAGTTGTTGGAAACACACGTTGCAGACAGGAAGTGAGATATTTAAACTGGTGTGTTTATGACTTACTGGTTGGCTTCTCCTCGTGGGTTTTCCATAAGCTGCTTGGCCTCTCCTGATGAGAGTCTAATCGAAAATATTGTCTCAGCCGCCACTCTCCTAATCTCATTTAGGTAGCTAATCACTTTTTAACCCGAAATGTCTTAGGATGAGCAGAATATTTTAAGATTGGAAAAAGGCATCAAACTTGAGATCTATAAACAACACCCACGTGGTGATAAAAAAAAAGCCGTTACTGCACTACGGCATGACGGAAGAAAAAGCCACTACGGCATGCTGGAGGAAAAAGCCGTTACTGCATCTCGGAGGAAAAAGCCACTACGGCATACTGGCGGAAAAAAGCCCTTAAAAATTCCATATGGCCGTATATATATTTTTTGCCCCTTCTTCAAAGTGACGTTTTTAAAATGGCTCACTTCCGGGACGCAAAATCAATGCAAACTAAATAAGTTAGGTCAGTAACACTTTATACACTGTTCAAAAATTTAAATCGCTGTTTTAAGTTACACTGTTCAAAAATTGAAATCACTGCCTAATCAAATATAAAAATAAAATAAAATATAAATTATAAGAAGAAAAACAGTGTCGTAACATGATCTTAAAATTTAAGAAAAAAATGAATGTTACAAACTTAAAAATATTTTCTGTAAGTTTCATAAGAATCGGTCAAAAATTGACGAAGTTATAGCAATTTAAAAGAAGTGCCGTTGCCTAGAGTTTTCGGAGCAGGTAGCGTGCAGTTGCTCTCGGGTCAGCCTTCGCCGACCTTAACTCGATTTTAATATATTTTAAACTTTCTCTTTTATAATATAATACAAAGAAATTCTTCAATTGTCCTTCTTAGAAGGTACAAAGCATCCACATCTACTATTCTAAGGTTTTATATTTGAAACTAGGAGTTTGTTCAGTATCGTTGTACAAGTAACTAGGAACAGTTACTAAAGTTTATATTTTAATTGGCTTTGTTAACTATAATGACAGCTATGGGAGTTTATTGTGGCCGAAATGCCCATGACTACGCAACTAAACGGGATGGAGAACGAGTTGAGCGAGCGACAATTGCTACAAAGTACAAAAGAAGCTAGAGTGCGTCATAGACAAGAATAAATTAGTATTCTAGAAGCTCCAATAGCTGATGAAGATTCAACATATGGACCTGGAATCGGTGATTTATTTACAGATAAGAATTTATTTTTGTATCACTATTTCAAGGAACATTGAACCGATTTTGAAGAAATTTGGTAAATATTTTCTCTATACTGTCTGTCTTTGAACGAAGTAATTTTGATTTTATCAAAAACTTTATTTTCGTATTCGTAAAAATGTAAAACGCGGTCATTTATTCGTTTTTTTAGTGTTCCGTACGGAACACTTATAAAATCACTTCGGTGTCTGTCCGTCTGTCACACCCGATTTTCTCCGAAACTATTTGTCATAGAAAGTTGAAATTTGGTAATAATATAGGAATTGATGGCCTCAGCAGTGCCATGTAGTTTTGAAAGTTAAATTTTGACTTAAGGGGTTAGTTTTGGGGGGTGAATTCGGAAGTGAAAAAAAATTTTTTTACTAGGTAATCGAGTGTGGTGTCAAATGAAAGCTTGTGAAAACACGAATATATATATATATATATATATATATATATATATATATATATATATATATATATATATATATATATATATGTAATGTAATACTTGCGCGCACTTTTCTTTGTATTATTTTTAAAAAATCGCGAAAAATCTCGAAAAGTACTTATCAAAAAATTTTGAAAAAATTCTGGAATATTCTCCACGGGGTGTAGATTGAACGAAAATTATCACGAGTGCATTACCTGTAATAATTTATCTAGTATATAAAAAAAAACATAAATTTCAAGGTCACCAATTTTCAGTAAAGATTGGAAATAAACTTTGTTGAAAACCCATTTGGGGGGTGTGTTTTGTGAAGTCACTGATCATTTTATACTTCCGTTACAACATTTTCTATTTTAAAAGCAATCAACACTAATTGCGCAAGTTCAACTTGCACTTGACCGGTTATTTTTAAACCATTAGATGAATTTTTTTTAAATCCTTCCAAATTTGATCCTCTAGTACATTGGTTCCTAACCTTTTTTAATCGCGATCCTTGTTAGATTTTTTAAAAATGTTCGCAATCTCCCTTTTCCTATCCGCCATATTGAATCAATAAAACAAAAAATAAAGGATTTTGGATAGTTGTAGCTTCTACTTGATGGAAATTCATTATAAATATATAATAAAAGACTGTTTTTAGTCAATTTCCACTGGTTTATTTATAATTGTGATGACGCGTTTCGCTGTCGATGCACCTTTTTCGGATCTACATTTTACACTGTCGACAGTGAAGCCGCATCGACAGCGAAACGCGTCATCACAATTATAAATAAACCAGTGACTAAAAACAGTCTTTTATTATATATTTAAAAAATAAAGGGTTTGAAAAAATTTTAGGACTTAACAGTGATATTTTTTATAAAGTATTAATTATTAAGTATTAATGATTAATGTGATGATTGAATTTGCATCTGTTTAACAAGTTATATAATTCTTGGTTGAGTTTTTGTCAAGGCCAATCTCATGTCATCGTGAACATCCATCTTATTCCTGGCTTTTGTCTTGATCTGCAGAAGAGTTGAAAATTCACTTTCGCAGAGGTAAGCAGAAGCAAATGGCACTAATATTCGACAAGAAAGCATGGAAACTTTAGGATATGAATGACGCACAGCACACAAATATTGAAGTAAGGACTTTTCCTGAAATAAATCACACGCTGAGGAGTCATTTCGCAGTTTTAAAAATTCATCGTGTATTTCATCGAGAATGTTATAACACCCAGAAATACATAAAATTGATTTAGTACCAATGCAGCTTCTTGTTCAAAATACTCCGGGAAATAACGTTGTATTTCAGATTCAAGGTCTCTACAATTTCCGTCTCCGATTTTTCAGTCTTGGTGCAAAGGTGTTTAAACATGGTAAAGTTTCCAAGATTTACTTTACGGCGCACATTGGGGCGACGGCGTAAAAAATCGGATATTGGATGAAAAAATTAAAGATGTATTTTTCGAATATTGACGATTTTTTTCCTTTAATATATATCATAAACCATACATAAATATGTTTATAACTAATTTATTCCTTCAGCCTTCCTTAAAAATTATCCATTGAAGTGTGACATTTTCGTCAGTGTTGGAATTTCTGTAATTCGAGAAATTACATTCTAAATACTCTGTGGACAACATAACTACGAATATGAGTTAAACGCTTACTAGAACTTATTTATTAGGTTTCAAACAACAAATTAATTTTAGTGTAACGTCATTAGAGTGCTACAATATATTAATAAACATTTGACATATTCGACACAAAAAATTATTCTTACTTCAATATTCAAAGATGTATAAAGTTTTTGGAATGAGGTGGAATGAGATGGCGCTTTCACCATCTGATAAGGCAAAGTCTCTAGTTTCCGGAGATATCCCATTTTTATCCCTCTTCGTCCCCCTTTGGTAAAAAAATGGGGGCAATATTCCAATGAAATGAAAAAATTACGATATACTCCTCATTTCTTATGAAATATACACTTCTAAAAAAAGGGCAATTAAACTCTTGTTGCCTCTTTTCGGCAACGCGGCTTGACTACTTTTAAATTTCGATCTCAATGCGAGTGTTTGCTTACATCGCGCGCCATAGTGAGACAAATGTGACATTTTTCGATCATTTGCTCATAACTTCGACATTTGTCAATGGAATGACTTCAATTTAATATACATAATGTACGATTTATATATTTTCAGAAATATGAAATAAAAATCATACAATTTATTATCATGAGCACGATAAAGCGTAAAGATAATTCATGTAAAGATAATTATTCACAGAATCAAAACTATTCAGTAGATTATAAACGATGCATCGGATGTTCGCGACCAAAAGCGATTGTGACATGATACAGATTACGATGATTAAAACAAGAAGTACAAATGTGAGAGGCAAGGGGACTCACAAAAATCGAGCACCCCCAGGGATCAAATATCTGTCACGTTCACGTCGTTCATCCTGGATAACGCTAAGAGCAGACAATTGATATTCGAAATATTATTCGCTTCATGAGTGTATTTTGATGGGTTAATGTTCCGTTACATGTCGCATGCGTAGGGCAATCGTAACACGGGACAATGATATTAATGCTGCGTAAGCGCAACCAGTGTTTCTAATTTTAGCTATACCTCGAAAATAAAAAAAAATGTACCAAAACGAAACAAAAGGCATTTTAAAGCTAAATGTTGATACTTACGCGTAGTATTAATGAAATTTATGAGAAAAATATTTGTGCCTGTGTTATGTCATGAAAATCCTTGAAATCGTCGTTTTTTTGCAAATTTCCATCATTTTTCTCAAAATTACGACGGAGTAGCCAAATTTGGACAACGGATTCGTGTTCAGCAGGCAAAAATATATTGAAAATGACTATTCGCACTCATGTAATCGAAAATTTTTTTAATTTGTTGTCTAGTATTTTGAAATAATCATCTTTACGCTTCATCGCGCACGCGATAACAGTATATAGTATGATTTTTATTTCATATACTGAACATATATTAATCGTACTTTATGTGTATTAAGTTTGAAGTCATTCCAATAACAAATGTGGAAGTTATAAGCAAATGACCGAAAAATAACGCATTCGCCCCATTGTGCGGCGCCGGTTTTACAATTTTAATATGAACGCCTGGATATTATCTCTGAAGTGAATAATGTGCGTTTCCTTACCCTTTCAAATTTAGTTTGTTTAGCTGATCTAAGATATCAGATAAATAAGCTACTCTTTGGATCCAGGTCTCATCATTAAAGTGTGTTATAAACTCATGTTTTCCTTTCATTTCTAAGAACTGAACACTCTGTTAGTTGCTTATATATCAGTTGGGGATACTTCCCCGATTATTTTCTACTCGGCGGAACGTCAAGCTGTCCGTCTCGAAAATTCTCCCTTTTACACGTTTCTTCATAAGGCAACGGAGTGTCGTGATCGCTGCGGATTACCCGGCTAGCTGGCCCCAATTGGATTTCGCCAGGCATAAGGAGAGGTGCGTACGCCAGCTGTCCACTCATTACGTCGCATATCTCGTGTGTTGCCACGCATAAATTAATTATTAACACTTTAGCACCTTTAAATTATAATTTGGTTTTTTAAAATTGATAACCGGCGACCCGCAAAAAAGCCAAGGCGACCCCCTTGTGGGTTGCCACCCGCCGGTTGGGAACCAACGCTCTAGTAAACTAATTTCTTCGGAAATTTTGATTCCAGATGATCCGCTCTTAGTAGTTGCGTACACCGCAATGCTGCTAAGCACCAATTGTATTTTAAGCTATGTTTTATTATATAATAGAAACCTGATGTATATATTGAATAGTTTCGCTAAAAAAAATCCTAAAAGACGCTTTTTTTCGGCTCCATGACTAGGTATATGCCCTTAATAGGCCGTCTTAAGATAAAATATATTGGTGTTGTTTTACACTACAACGAATTGAGTACAGGCTGTACTAACAATCTTATTAATTGTAAATCACAAACCGACTCCCATGGATAAGAAAATATACTAGAGCGGATCGAGACGTCTGGTAAGCGGCATGACTATTGGTAAGCGTGATTCTTGTAAGGATTGTATTCAAAGTTTCAAACCGTGAGTCAAAGAACTTTTGAATCGCACCACGTATACTTCTCATTTTTCTCCTATATATCTGCAATTTTATTATTAGATTTCACCTTACAATGATCTATAATTATCCAAGTCCTTAATAAACAATGCCTCATCTCAGAGAGAGAGAGAGAGAGAGAGAGAGAGAGAGAGAGAGAGAGAGAGAGAGAGAGCGAGAGCGAGAGCGAGAGCGAGAGCGAGAGCGAGAGCGAGAGCGAGAGCGAGAGCGAGAGCGAGAGCGAGAGCGAGAGCGAGAGCGAGAGCGAGAGCGAGAGCGAGAGCGAGAGAGAGAGAGAGAGAGAGAGAGAGAGAGAGAGAGAGAGAGAAAATGCGTCAACAGAGTTATTTCGGAGCTAAAAATCTTGCGGCCATCCAAGAATGTTTACATCAGGTTTTATCACCACGACAATGATTGGCCACAGACAGCGCAGGTAACGCAGAAATTTTCAGTAAACTCAAGGTCAAAAGTATAAGAACATCAACCATACAGTCCAGATATTGGAAAGGTATCAATAATTATGATAAGGATTATTTTACTAAATTGATCTAGTGATGCCTCAAAAGGGTTTGTTAAGGTTTCTCAGTAGTCGTTGTTTGCAAGTGACAATAAATCTCATGATCCCATGACAGTGTTATTCTCAACGTCGCTGTATCCTAATACGTTATACTATCTCTAACTCTCTTTCTTGCTAACATTGCTAATAGTGTTTCCTCATTGACCTTGCACGCTCGAACAGCAATTGCAGGCGCAAATATTTGCAGGCTGCGGAAGTTTTATAACTTAATAAAAATCTGAAGGAAGTTCTGGCCTGGAGTGGCGGTAACCAAGTAGAATTTATTGCCACGAAAACCCAGGCAATTTTTACTTTCCTTACGAAAGGAAAATTATTATTGTATTCGTGAAAAAATCACATTCCTACATTTTTCCTTTTTTCCACGTTTTAGGATTCCTATATCACGAAAAACATAGTTAGGCCGTTCCCTGATTTGTCGGTGCGGTATCGTTTTTCTCGGCGTGCCTAACTTGTTCGGAATGCGCGGGCGCGGAGCAAGTCAGGTGGGTTTCATTGAAATAGAGGCGTTCGGCATGTTTTCTTTCGTTAACGAAACGGTACCGAACGCACCGAGAACAACGATACCGCACCGACAAATCAGGGAGCGGCCTTACTCCTTTCCATCGGCCTGACTGTCGGTATCTTGGCCAGATAAAACTCGAACGAAACGGAATATCAATTTAAAATATACATAATATATGAGAGGATGAAGCCTGTAGTTCTGAGCAATTTCGCCTGAGGCGAAGGGGGTGAAAGGGACTTCAGTCCCGTTTAAAATACCTTTATGATGTAACCCGCTTGATTTATTATATTCAAAAATTCTTCTATATGGAGAACCCCATCCCTTTAGAATGCACTACTCAAGACTGTGTCTTCTTCCGAGTACAACCAGCAAAAAGTGGCATTTCTTATACTGTACAACTAGACCAGAATGTCAAATCGGCACATTTCTAATGTTGCATCGCCGATGTACTTACAAATTTTATTTCTAACTAATAGAAGCACTTCCATGTTATTTTTTCGTTTCATGGAGGATTAATTAAGTGACCAAATATAACCTGCAGCATATTACTGTCATGACCTTGTACGAATGTATTGACCGCCAGTTATTCATCCGGGACGAGGCGTTGTTTATCAAGAACTAGAATCATTATAGACCAATGTAAGACGAAATCTAATAATAAAGTTGCAGATAGATATACATAGGCGAAGAATGAGAAATATACGTGGTTCGATCCGAAACTTCTTGGACTAACGTAATTTGGCAATAACACAATAAATATATATATATATACAGTCCCTGGCCAAATTATTAGACGCACTGTATTTTTTTTTAGTAATTTTATGTTTCTTAAGAGTTTTTATGCAATAATGGTATATTTAAACTACAATATTATTGTAGAATTGTTGTAGACTACATATTTGTATTTATTTTTAACATATGGCAACACTGTGTTGACAAAGTGATGTATGAACGTAAATAAGTACAAACCTGTATGAGTCGCGATCGGAATCGAGTCAAGTACGGACGTGTTTCTGTGGCTTTATGGACTGTGATTGTTTGTTTAACAGTTTTATACTACTCAGTTATTAGTTTATTTTGTATGCAGTGTTTTAAAAAAGTAATTGGACTATTTTCATTATGGGCAGAAAAGGCGATCTTTCACCACGTAAAAAAGCTGAAGTGAAGGCCCTTGTGATTGCGAAAACATTTACAAACCGAGAAATATTACGAAGATTGGAGGTTTCTGAAGCTAGTGTACGACGCATAAAAAAGAAAATTGAGTCAGGGAAGGAATTAAGCCCGGAAAGAAAGAAAAGATGCGGTAGAAAGCCAATTTTCACTCCACGGTCAGAGAGATGTTTGAAGAAACTTTGTGTAGAAAACAGATTTGCTACCACAAAGGTAATAAAATCCCAACTCCAGGATGCTAGCGTAAATGCTTCTGAGCGCACTGTTCGAAGAAAATTGAAAGAATTAGATTTTAAGGCCTGTCGCCCCGCCAGGAAGCCCAAGTTAACAGCTGCAATGAAAGCAAAGCGCCTGAAGTGGGCCAAACAATGGCAAGACAAAGATGCGGACTTCTGGAGATCGGTAAGATACAGCAATTTAATCAATAATTGATACATTATTATCATTTTCAGTTAAATAAAGCAAATAAACATGGAAGTTTATATATTTTTCCTATTTTTGACAGGTCTGCTTCAGTGACGAAAGCACATTCGAAATTTTGCAGAATAAAGCTCAGTATGTGCGTCGTCATGGAGAAAAGTTTCATCCTGATTGTGTCGTCCCGACGGTTAAACATCCCACCAAAGTGATGATTTGGTCAGTCATCAGCGGCAAGGGCACTGGACGTCTGTACGTCGTCAAAGGAATAATGATTCAAGATCAGTACAAAGAAGTATTACAAAATCGGTTGATTCCGCAGCTCAGAGAATGGTTTCCAAATGGGAACCATTCACTTTCATGCAAGATGGAGCTCCCTGCCACACTGCTCGGTCTGTTAAAGCTTTTTTTGGCAGAAAAAAATATCCCTCTGTTGGATTGGCCTCTGTTGGATGAACCCCATTGAAAATGTGTGGGAGCGGATGAAAAGAGAAGTGGCTAAAGATGTGATTACCAACAAAACCCAGCTCCTAGAAAAGATTATTCATGTGTGGAATCATCATCCTCAAATGCAGGAGACAGTACAATCTTGCATTGATAGCATGCCGCGCAGAATTAAAGCTTTGATAGCGGCTAAATGTGGCTCAACTAAATATTGACTTTTACTAACATTAATTTCACTTTTCTTTAAAACTTAATAAACTTATGCTTTTCTAAATTAATGCTGTTTTATTTATGTCAAATAAATAGGTAATTGATTGGATAATATAAAAATAAAAATCAAATCAATTTAAAATAATAAAACGGTACAATATCACTCGGTAATTAATATTTTACATGAAATCTTGCAGTGCGTCTAATAATTTGGCCAGGGACTGTATATATAATATATATATATATATATATATATATATATATATATATATATATATATATATATATATATATATATCAGGTCTGGGGAGAAGTTTGTGGCGTCAATTGCAAATAACTCAAGAAACACAGATCGTAGCAACACCACTAAACACTTGGTGGTATAAGCATCGAAATTGGTGCAGTGGTTCGAAAGTTGTTTGCTTTTGAAAATGGAGAAAAGTAAGATAAATTGCGTCATATTTTGCAATATTATTACGACAAAGGGAAGAACGCGGCGCAGGCTGGTGAAAAAATTTGTGCAGTGTACGGTGTAGGTACTTTATCAAAATCTGCTGCGCGGAAATGGTTGGCTCGCGTTCGTTCTGGTAATTTTGATGTGAAAGAGATTTTTACTGGCGTGGTATTCACAAATTGCCCGAAAGATGGGAAAAATGTATAACAAGCGATGGAGCATACTTTGAATAAAGCATTTTTTATCATTCTTCTGAATTTAACATGTTCTTTAGAAAAAAATCCGCATTTCAAACTTGTACACTTGGTATGTCAAATAGTTTCGGCGAAAAAATCGGGTGTGATGGACAAACACCGAAGTGATAAGTTTTCTGTACGGTACACTAAAAAAAGAAGATAACGTAAAATAAAAACTTACCTAATTCCATGGGATAAAGCCAAGAATTGATATCCAGAATAAGGTCCATTTTGAAAGATTCTGATTCGCAGTGCAGTCGGCTCACTAAAAAAAAACAAGGTTTCATAATAAAACTAAAAATGCAAAATAATAATATTTAATTCAATGCCAGGGGTTAGTCCTATTCCAAAATAAAAATAATATCTTTTATACGAGGCCCGTTTTTAAAGTAAGTACCGGTTTTGAAATATATCCGCTGCAGTGTTGCGGTCGTCGTTTCGCGCATGCACGCTGAGTATTTGCTAGCCACAGATACAATTACGGAAGCATTCGTCCGGGTTTACCTATGTTTGCGCGTGTTTAAAATGCCTCAGACCATTGAAAATGCCGCTGTAGTTCGTTTTCTAAATACAAGAGATGTGAAAGTGTCCGAAATTCACCCGTAGATTAGTGAAATGTATGACGAAAATGCTGTGAACGATGTAATGGTAAGAAGAAAATAGGTTAAGGGGGTCACCACCGAGGTCAATTTACATTGAAAAGTAAAACCCATTTTCTCAGCAACCGTTCATCCTATTTCAACGAAACTTTGCACACTTATTATTTATTATTATATAATTTAATGGGACTAAGGGTTTAAAGAAATAATTTAAATTACATTTTCTAGAAATTTTGAAAGTTCATGAATTTTATTTGTATGTCTGAATTGACGCGGTAAATTACCAGCTGTTTCGTTTGACATTTCCTTAATCCGAACTGTAGACAGTGTTGCCATGGATATTTAAAAAAAAAAAAGCTCAATAACTTTTATAGTTTTGAAGATAATGGGGCAAATATACAAAAAAGTCAATTTTTCAGGAGAGCCGAAAAACTAAAAAGTTGTAGTTTTGACTGCTTTTTTTGTTATAATCAACTTTTTTTAATTTATTTCTAGAGTGTTTGTCTTCTTTTTTTTTGCAAAAACAAGTTTGGCAACACTGATTGTTTACAACAAAATATGTTTTTTCCAAATTTTTTTTTTTAGTTTTGTTTTGTTTGGTTATATTTTACGTGAGAGATTGTTTTTGTTTACATATTTACAAATTTTTTTCCTGTTTTCTGTTACTATTGCTGTTTTAAATTTTATTATATTGTTATTTTATTATAGTTTTTTATTATTGTTTTGTGAAGAAAAATGACTAAGCCAAAGACTAGCTTCAAGAGCAAGAAAAGGAATAAACCTTTTAGTGGGACACATATTTCTGTTGCTCGTAAATTGGTCATGTTGAATCAACACCATCAACCTCATCTGAAAATCGTACACCTTCTTCTTTTTCAAAAAACTAGGTAATCAAAATAAATTTGAGTCATTCATGAGCAACCATGCGTATGATTTGGTGGATGTTGGAGAGCTGAATAAAGCACTGAACTCAACAGTGGATTGCAAAAAATGTGGTGGTGAAATCACCCTAAGTGTTTGTTTGAGAAACGGTTTGGCATCCACTATAAAGATTGTTTGTCAGAATTGTCAAGTCCTAAATAAACTAAGGAACTCCAAGAAACTGGATTATGAACTCGAAGGTAAATCTGTGAAATTAGATACAATAAATATTAGATTTACTTATGCACTTAGGTGTACTGGTAAAGGATTTGCTGGAGCTAAACTTCTTTGTGCTATGATGAACATTCCTCCCCCACAAAGCAAGCACTTTTTGCACCAAAATGTTATTCGTTCAGCTCTTGACGTAGTTGGAAAAGATATAATGGTGGCTGCCGTAGAGGAAGCCTGTATTTCAAATAGTGGCAACAGGGATTTGGCCATCTCACTAGATGGCAGTTGGCAAAAAAGGGGCCATACTTCTTTGAATGGCGTGATCTCTGCTGCGAGTAGACTCAGGCAAAATAGTGGATATTGTGGTACTCTCCAAACACTGTCGTTGTCCACTAAAATTTCAGAATACACATAATGAAAATTGCATAGCCAATCATAGTGGTACCAGTGGGGCTATGGAAGCAGCTGGTGCAGAGCAAATTTTCCTGAGGTCAATGGACAAATACAATGTGAGATATTCTCACTACTTAGGTGATGGAGACTCAAAGGGTTTCCTGAAGGTTGTAGAACAAAACCCTTACGGAGATAGTCTCTTAGTTCAGAAGTTAGAATGTATAGGACATGTACAAAAAAAGGATGGGATCTAGACTTAGAAAGCTAAAAACTTCCTACTACACGTCCAAAAAACTGCAAGATGGAAAGCCGATAGGAGGAAAGGGCAGACTCACGGATGTGGCAATAAACGACATTCAAAAGTTTTATGGCTTAGCCATACGAAGAAACGTTGGCAGCTTGGCTGAGATGAAAAAAAGCAGTATGGGCAGAATTTTTTCATCTCGGCTCAAACGACCAGAATCCCGCACACAATTTATGCAGCTTGGACTAGTGTAAGTTCCTCAAGGCCCAGGCAGAAAAAAAATTATATGAGCACTCAAAGCATTTTCATCTACCAAAAGTAGTAATGGAAATTTTGAAACCTGTCTTCAGGGACCTGGCGAATCCAGCCCTGTTAGAAAAATGTGTTCACGGTAAAACACAAAACACAAACGAAAGCTATAATAATGCATTGTGGGTTAGATGCCCAAAAAATATTTTTGTAGAGAAAAGCCCACTAGAATAAGGTGCATATGATGCCCTATGCTGCTTCAGTGAAGGTAATATTTCCCGCTGCCGAGTACTTGAAAAACTTTTCATTGACCCTGGAAAATTTACAATTGCTGGGCTGATGAAGGAAGATGAACTGAGAATAGTGAAAGCCGAGAAAGACTTACAACAAGCATCGAAATGCGAGAGGCAAAAAATTTCAAGAGCAAGAAAAAGTTTAGAAGAAAAATTTAAGAAGTTAGAAAAAAAAGAAGGCCCGTCATATGAAGCGGGTTCATTTTAGTTAAAAAAAAGTATAACAAAATAATAAAATCTTATTATTACTTTTCAAAATATTATTGTAAAAATAAAGTTTTTTATTTGTATATAGTAAATAGTGTTATATAATTATTCCTAAGCATTGTTAATAAAAAGTGAGATAATAATAATAATAGTGAAAATAATAATAACTTCATAATGGGTGGAATGGGGTGGTATATTGAAAGGTGCGTAGTGCGAAGCTAGGCGAAGGCTGAGCGGGACTCATAACTTGGCGATACTGACTGATGGCTCATACCTTGACTACTTTATATAAAAATTTCAGGCACTTATACTCATCGTATAATTGTGGGGGTTGGATTGTTTTGTGCAGAAATGATTGTAGATTATAAAAATGGAAAAAAAAAAACGAAAAACGTATTTTTTTTCATTTTTCTCGGTAGTGACCCCCTTAAAGTAATTAAAGATGGCCGTATAAACGTGCACGATAAAAATAGTTCGAGAAAAAAGACGATTTACGATTTCAACATTATCTAATGTATTTCCTTACTTAAAGGAGCACCTTGGCGGTCAGTGCTACGACACCGACGTCAAAGTGGTTGTGCTGTGGTAGATAGCAAACCAGGCGATAGATTTCTATGAGGATGGAATATAGAAGCTGGTCTTACGATACGACAAGTGCTTTAATATAGGTGGAAATTATGTAAGTAGAATAAGGTTCGGGCGCTCATGTTAAAATAAAATTGTTAAAAAAAATGGCCTTGTGTTTTTTTTTTTCAATATTACATTAAAAACGAGTTCATAGATGCCTAACTTCAAGAAATATTACTTAAATTTCTAATAACAGGATGTGAAGGTGGGGAAATACTCACGAAACTATAACGTGTAGGCTGAAAAGTTTTTGACCTGACACATAGATGTCGCCCTTTTCAAAAAATCCATATGAGTTTTAGGAAGTACCAACCTTCAAACGATACGTGTCAGAATTTCATGACATTTCGACGATTAGTTTACAGGTGTTTTAGTGACGCTACATTTGACATGTTCAAAACAGTTTAAAAAATCGAATTTCGATGGGAGAGAATACCGTTCAAGCCAAGCAATGGCTTGATAAGTGTTATGGGGACTCTGTCCCAGGAAACTCACTTCTCATTTACTGTCGTACAGATAGAAATGATGCTGATCGCTCTGGACGCCCAAATGAAGTGGTTACAGCGGAAAACATAAAAAAATCCACAACATTGTTCTGGATGACCGTAAAGTGAAATTGTGTGCAATAACACTCTAAAGATATCAAAAGAACGTGTTGGCCCTATTTTGTATGAACATTTGGGCACGAGAAAGAAATGGGTAGCGCGTTTGGTCACAGTGGACGAAAAACAACATGTTGATGATTCTGAGCGCTGTTTAAGCGCAATAAAAAGGATTTTTTCATGTGACATGTGACAATGGATGAAACATGGATCCACCACCACACACAGGAATCAAATCGGCAGGTAGCTGAGTGGACAGCAGCCGGTAAAAGCCTCCCGAAGCGACCAAAGACGCAACAGTCGGCTAGGAAGATTTTGGCCTCTGTATTTTGGGATGCGCATGGAATAATTTTCATCGACTATGCTGACAAGGAAAAACCATCAATAGCGAATATTATATAAAGTTATTGGTGTGTCTGAAGGCAGAAATCGCAAAGAAACGGCCCCAAATGAACAAGAAAAAGGTGCTCTTTCATCAAAACATTGCACCGTGTCACAAGTCAACAAATTGCATGAATTGATGTTCGAATTGCTCCCTCATCCGCCGTATTATCCAGATTTGACGCCCAGCAACTATTATCTATCCACAGACCTCAAAAAAAATGTTCGCGGGAAAGAAATTTGGCTCCAATGAAGAAGTTATCGCCGAAACTGAGGCCTATTTTGAAGGCAAAGACAAATCCTTCTACAAGAAAGGTATAAAAATGTTAGAAAAGAAGAAGGAGACTATGTTGATGAATAAAGTCGAATTTTGCAAAAAAAACATGTGTTTTAAGTAGCTAGATCAACAACTTTTCAGCTTACGTGTTATTTAGCATAGAAGTGTTTTTAAGATTTTAAATAATTACATTCTCTTGGGGCTGTTTAGTCCTACTACTTATTTTGATTTAGTTTTAGCTGGTAAATATAGTACTAAGTTGGGAATGAATGACTTTGAGGACGAAATTATTCGTGAATACTTAACATTATCTAAACTTTGTATGGTACAAAATTATTTCCAATATAACAGTCAATTTTATGTTCAGAAAGAAAGAACAGCTATGGGTAATTGCTTATCACCTTTCATAGCCAATTTATTCATGCGTAGGTATGAAACGAAGCCAGTCACGAATTCGAATATTTCCCAAGGGTATGGCATAGGTATGTGGATATTTTCCCGATTTTTGATACAAAGAAAACAAATATTGATGATTTTGTTTCTAAATTAAATAGCCGGTATGACTCAATTAAATTCACTTACGAAGTTGAGAACAAAGAAGAATTCCCTTTTCTAGATATTTTAATTATTAAAAAATAATAATAGATTAGAATTTGATATCTATAGGAAGAGCAAAGTAACAGATAGATATATTCCTAATGATTCATTTCATTGCAAACAACACAAATTAGCCTCATTATATTTTTTAGTTCATCGTTTGGTCACTTTCCCTCTGAATAGAGTAAACTTTAATAAAGAAAGGAATCGTATTAGAAATATAACTAGAGTTAATGGTTATGACGATGACTTAGTAAATAAGCTAATAAATAGACATAAGTTTAGGTTTAATATTCAGAATTCCACCTTTTTTACACGCGAGGAAAATAACACCAATTATGTCTCCATACCATATAATCCGAAATATAGCAAGGGACTCAATAAGGTAAGCCTCACCTTAGTCTATACGTCATCAGACAATCTAAGGAATATCTTAGGAAATCCCAAAGATAAGATTCCCAATTATGAGAAAAGTGGAATTTATGAAATTAGTTGTAGTGATTGTGACAAAAAGTATGTTGGGCAAACTAAAAGGTCAATTAAAACACGATTTAAAGAACATTTAGTACACTTCAAATACAGTAGAACAGAAAAGTCTAGCATTGCCGGACATACCCTTGAAGCTGATCATATTGTAACATTAGATAATCTAATATTAATAAAAAATGTATCTGATAGGAGATTGTTGAACGCATACGAAAGTTTGGAAATTATAAAATGTAAAAGTAGTTTAAATAAAGACAAAGGGCCTATTTCTTATAGTCCCCTCTACTGGATACTTTACTGGAATTGATGGCCTTGCATATGCCTGAGTAATTCAAGGGTTAGGCTAAGTATAAATAGGGTAGATTTATAGTTTAGCTTTAGTCAATCATTGTTCCTGATGAAGCTAACATGGTTAGAGAAACGCGCGTCGAGTGCAAAAAGACAGGGTTTGGTGTAATGGTGATATATACTGAGGAGTGCTAAATATAGCACAGTTAAAAATGTTTTAGACTAAAATATATCTATGTGCATATGAATATGAATAAATAAAAAAAGATAAATGGGCGATCTGA
>CM032446.1:16347542-16358798 GCA_019049505.1 Pachyrhynchus sulphureomaculatus
TTTAAGCTGGCCATCTTAATCACCAGACTTGAACCCAATAGAACACTTATGGGGAAACGCTAGATCGTCAAGTTCGAAAGCATACATATTCAAATAAAGCCGCATTATTCAAATCATTGAAGGAAGAATGGGATAAAATTACCCCTGCTTGTATTAATCGATTAACTGAGTCAATGCCACATCGTTGTGCGGCTGTTATCACTGCAAAGGGTATGGCTACAAAATATTAACATAAAAATATAAGAATAATAATAATAAATATATTGACAAACATAAATAATATTCTTTTACTATATTATTTTGTTTCCTATATCTCATACTCACATCTCATAATAATTAAAAATCATTAGTCTTTTTTTTAATAAATTAGAGTATATATATATATATATATATATATATATATATATATATATATATATAATATATATATATATTATATATATATATATATATATATATATATATATATATATATATATATATATATATATATATATATATATAGGTTTTAAACTCGTGTTTTCACAAGCTTTCATTTGACACCCCACTCTATGACCAGGTAAAAAAATTTTTTTTTACCTCCAAAACAAGTAAAAATTTAACTTTCAAAACTACACGGCTCTGATGGAGCCATCAATTCCTATATTAGTGCCAAATTTCAACTTTCTATGTCAAATAGCTTAGGAGAAAATCGAGTGTGACAGACAGACACCGAAGTGATATTATAAGCGTTTCATACGGAATACTAAAAAATAATTAGCTCTTTACATTAAAACCAGTAAAATATGAAAACGACTTGATTTAAAAGCAGTTTGTTTTGCGTTTTAAGTGTGATGATCCCCTTAAAGAAATTCATTTAATTTTCTTTAAAATGCGATTTTAATGATTTTCAAACAAACCGCAAAAGTTTATGGCAGATAAACTTAAAAGCTCTTACTTTACTGGTAGTTATTAACGAATTATCATTAGGATTCGTCCTAACCATTAATAATGGTCGCTATAAAATATTCACAACACCCTGTATGGAGGCCAGGTCAAAAAACATTTAATAGTCGTGTTAGTCCTCGCTTTTAACGAGGAAGGTAAATATCATTATTTTCTCCGTATTTATCTCTTCGATTAAAAGTTATGCCAGTTCACGCCGCATGGCGCTGAGCTTTGTCGGTTGCTGGTACCTTTGGTTGTATGCCCTTTAAATCTCTCCTGCGGTTAAGGTTACGTGGCGATTGGGGCTTCACCTAGGCTAGTTGACGAGCTCTCATATGGAGCAAAAAATGGCATGTTTCGCTCTAGACAAAGCAAAAACCTACTTGACGGTTTCTAGTCCGACAGACCTTTATATATCCTTTCTATTTATTTAATTTTTTTTTTTATGGGTCTAGCACACGTGCTGCAGGGAGGTCCCTAAAGCGCTACAGGAGCGACACGTGTGCGGAAAAAACGATTCACGTTGTTCTTGAATCGCTGTAAATTGTACTCGCTGGGAAACACAATCCTGGGCAAATTATTCCAAAGGGATGAAGTTCTCAATATAAAAGACTGCTTGAAAAGCGTTGTACGAGGAGTAACAAGCTGAACCTTATACGGATGTGAAGTATCAGCGCAACGTGTATTTCTAACATGCACCGCTCTGGGAGGAATTAAACGGGCCACATCCTCCGAACACTTTCCATGAAAATACTTGTAGAACAGGCTCAAGTTGCCAACCGTTTTTCGATGTTCCAGCGAATCAAGGCCGCAGGTCAGTTCCGGGTCTCCAATCAGACGAACAGCTCTTCTCTGAACAGAATCCAACAAATGCAGTGTATGTTTTGGGAGCAGTATTCCATAGTTGGTCGAATTTGAGCTTTGTAAAGAATTAACAGTTGTTGTGGAGTGTGTTCTGGTTCGAAATAATATTCCCAACTTTTGAGAAGCTCTCTTTGCTATGCCTGCTACATGTTCATGGCAGGATATATTTTCTCCCAAATTATGTTATATTTGCTGCTAGTAAAGCATAATAGTTAGAGCCAAGCGGACTTTTGTTTATGTCACTGTTGCGAAGTAACTCGAATTTTTCCATTTGTTAATGAAATTATCGTTCTGTGGTCGTTTTTTTTTACTTTCAATAAAGGGTGGCTTTATATTCCTGTCGCTAGTTTTACATTTCGTCAGGTTTTAGGATCATAAAAAAAATTTACAATCTTTGACAGTCTGTTTGTCTGTCGGTCACCATGTCTGTCTATCTGTTGGCGCGATAACTCGCGAAAAAAAAATGATAGTACAGTGTAAATTTGGTACACATATAATACTTCAAGTGAGAACATTGGGGATGTTCGAGTTTTGCGTAGTTTCAAGAGCATTATGAGAGTTTTTCCTGCATGATTATTTAGAGCCAGATAAACAAAAGGTTGAAGAAGTGAGGGAACATTTGAATATATCATGTAATACGTCTTTTTCAGCATTCGTAAAGTCGAAGAAAATTATGTTTTTTTTTTTTTAAATATTTCACACAAATATAGTATGTATAAGGTAATATTAGGATTTAGTTGTAAGTATCTGTAAAACCTTTCCTCTGCTTAACATTTTTTGTGTTAAATATCTCACCATAAAACATTTGAAAAACGTTATAGATGAGACAAGAATTTCGGAGGGATTTCTATAATAAATATAAAATGCAACGTCTGTCTGTCTGTCTGTCCGTTAGTGCGCTTATCACTGGAGAACCACTTATCCGATTTACTTACTTTTTTTTAAAACATACATATGTTCTCTGGCCAGGTTATAGGCTATATTTTATTACGATAGGTAGCATAAGGAATGAGCAGTGACCATAATAGCGAACGAAGTCGAAAAAAAATTTGCCGCTTGCGCTTTCCCTTGCAAGACACAGCCTAAACCATTAAATATGGAACAATATTATGTAGCAGAGAATATCTATAATATATATAAAAAGCAATGTCTCTCTGTCTGTCTGTCTGTCCATTAGTGCGTTCATCACGCGAGAACCACTTATCCGATTTACGTGTTTTTTTTTTTAAACATATATATGTTCTTTGGCCAGGTTATAGGTTATATTTTATTACGTTAGGTAACATGAGGAATAAGCAGTGACGGTAATAGTGAATCAAATTGGAAAAAAGTTTACCGCTAGCGCGTTCTCTTGCAATACACTGCCTAAACCATTAAATATGAAACAATATCATGTTGCAAAGAATATAATATATATATGTATATATATATATATATATATATATATATATATAAATATATATATATATATATAAAATAGGTCTCTCTGTCTGTCACTTGAGAACTGCTTATCCGATTTACGTGTTTTCATAAATTTATACATATGTTCTATATAATTCAATATAAGCCTAGATAATGGGAGCTAAGTAGGAGCTAAGTAGGAGATAAGTATAAATAATGGGAGATAAGGAGAAATAATGGGAGATAAGAAGAAATATTGTGAGATAAGTCGAGATAAGCCTAGATAATGGGAGATAAGGTGAGATAATGGGAGATAATGAAAAATAATGGGAGATAAGGAGAAATAATGGAAGTCTAGATAATGGAAATTATGTAGAGATAATGGGAGATAAGAAGAAATAATGGAAGATGAGGCGAAATAATGGCAGATATTTTATTACGTTAGGTAACAAATGGAATAACCAGTGACGATAGATAGTAGTGAATCAAGCCCACGCGAGCGGAGTCACGGGCACGGCTAGTTTTAATATATTTATCGGCCTCGGAATGTGCCATTTTAAGCTCCTTTGGATGAGAACCAAGAAAGAATGTCTCGAACCGACGCGCAAATAAGTCACTTATCTTGGATTTTACGTGATTTCGACGAAAGTTCGGAATCGACTGATATTTTTACTAAAATGCGTCGTAGACAAAGGTTCCCTCTGCCGATTTTTTGTTGAATCGCATCTACCAAACATGAATTATCGCGCACACGTTCTTACTTGACAGACTGTACCTCGATCACAGTTTCCGGAAAAAACCTTCCATAATCTATCGTTTACCGCTATTTCTAAAAAACCAAAATATTTATTACTAACACAAAACTGTTTTTCTGTTTTTTATTTTATTATACCCATAACGTTGATCACAACCTCAAATCATTATTATTTTGTTTAAGTTATGACTCGGCCTTGATTTTTTAAAGTACCATAATAATAGTAATTTACATTTCGGGTGTTATTTGTTACTGCGTGAGTAAGGTCAACATGTTAAAAAAATGATCACGCACAAAGGTTTTCGGAAGAAGTTAAATTGTTGCGGGATTAAAATTTATTGTTTGATTAAAGGTTTGTTCCAAGCGGACATTAGAGAGATTTTGCAACGCTTATTTTGGTAGGTCATTGTCTTTATCTTTATTTAAAGCATGCGCAGTAGTAAAGGGAAGAAATTAAATACAAAAGGCTCCGCTGTTACCGTTATTTTTCTGCTTTTAATTTTAATTCGAAGAATTCTCGGGGTTTGTTAAGGTACTCACTATGAAGAGTTTCCAAATGTCGTTTAAGTTTATTTGGTTTCATGCTGTCTGCTGCCAAGATTTTTGAGCAAATAACACACAGGGGCCTTTCTACTTCATTTACTTCAACTGGTAAACCCTAAATTTAAGTATTCTTGAGAATATTTTCTTGATTTTATTTTCGGAACCTCGCTCGTCTGTGCACTTGTTGCTGCTTCACCATCGCTCTAATGCTCGCTTACGCCCACTTAAAAATTTATCGATGATTCTGTATAAATTTACTGCCGTGAATACTTAATACCTTGAATTTCAATTAACACGTAAATTACAACATACACATACACAACTCGACTGAAACGGGCTGTAATTGAACGAGGTGCAGCATTTATACACTTTTGGGCAGACTTTCCGAATGTTCGAGACAACTCGGAACTTCTCGCGAAGCCGCTACCGATATGGTGGACGTGACAGAGAGCAACAGAGAGGCATCGATTCTAATTTTGTCAACGCAGCAGATATGTTTTGCCAAATATGAATAAATTACTTATTTTTGGTAATCTGTAAGGGTTGTAATTAAGGTCATAGTGTAGCTTTATCATCAAAATACTGAAAACATATTATTATTGCATGCATTGTTATTGTATGAGAAGGGGGGAAGGCGCGATGAAAATTATGTTTGAAAATTCGGTCGTAAACACTGAAAGGTTGAGAAACGCTGTTCTAAGTTGAAATTTACGGAGCTATCGTGTCGCCCATTTCAGTCCTCACATAAAGGGTGCCTTATGGTCTTGGATTCTGCAGCGGTCATTTTGAATTAAAAAGAAAAGAAAAAATATTTTTGCACATTTTAATATTTGTTTAATAAAATACTTCAAATAAATTTCAGACTACTTTTATCATACTCTTGAAAAAAATTCGCAAACAATGCAAAGTAATAAAAAAAAGCATAAGAAGTAATAAATGTATTATGTACGTATTAAAACGAACATTTATGGGACTAGATTTGTGACGCAAGCATACATACGAATAGGCAATTAATGGTTTCCGAGCATGACACACAACGACAATAATTTATTATTGTTGTTAGTCAGGGGTCACGAGGAAACTAAGTAAAAGTCAGTTATCAGTGTTCTAGACGTAAATTTATTCACGCCAAAACAACGCTCAGGGATTGGTGTCATCAAGAACATTATTAGTACTGCAGTGCCTTAGGGATTTTGACCTCGGAATCCAATTACTTTAAATGAATTAATGTCAGACCTTTTGAATCATATTTTTTTAGACAAAATATTAAAAAGTTTACCAATTTTTTTTGTTGCTATTTTTTTTTTAGTAATTGCAATTTTTCCGTTTTAAGGAAATAAAATTTTCTTTGGAATTTTGATAGCATAACCGTCATTTAATAATAACCCGTCAAGTGCAGTTGAACTTGCGCTATTAGTGTTCCGTACGTTGATTGCTTTTAAAATAAAAAATTTTGTAACGGAGGTATAAAATGATCAGTGACTTCACAAAACACACCCCAAATGAGTTTTCAACAAAGTTTGTTTCCAATCTTTACTGAAAACTGGTGACCATGAAATTTATTTTTTTTTATATACCAAATAAATTATTAAAGGTAATGCACTCGTGATAATTTTCGTTCAATCTACACCCCGTGGAGAATATTCCAGAATTTTTTCAAAATTTTTTGATGAGTACTTTTCGAGATAAGACGGGTGGACAGCGTTTTTTCGCGATTTTATAAAAATAATACAAAGAAAAGTGAGCACAAGTATTACATTATATACGAGGCATGTTTTTTAAGTTAGTACCGTTTTGGAATTAAAAAAAAGACGTGCAAAGATATCGCTATAATTTTATTTTTACATGAAAGCCTGTACCTTAATCTACTTTTCTACATAATTTCCGTGAATATTGAGGCACTTGTCATAACGTGGCACCAGTTTTTGAATAGCCTCCTCATAAAATTCTGCCGCCTGACTTGTTGACCACTGTATCACAAATGTTTTGACTTCGTTATCGTCTTGAAGACGCTGACCACCCAGGTGCTTCTTCAAGTGCAGGAACAAATGGTAGTCGCTGGGCGCGCCAGATCAGGGCTGTATGGAGGATGATCTAGAGTTTCCCATTTAAAAGATTTGATGAGATCTTTGGTCCGATTAGCCACATGTGGACGGGCATTGTCATGCAGCAAAACGATACCCTTACTCAACTTGCCACGTCTTTTGTTCTGGATTGCACGACGCAGATTGTTCAATGTCTCACAATAAGACGCTGCATTGATTGTCTCATTACGAGGCAGAAACTCCACTAGCAATACTCCTTTTCTGTCCCAAAAAACTGTGCACATGATTTTGCGGGCAGAAATTGTTTGCTTAAACTTCACTTTTTTGGGTGATGATGAATGTCGCCATTCCATGGATTGTTGTTTCGATTCTGGTGTGACGTAGGCCACCCATGTTTCGTCACCAGTAACAATTTGGTCTAAAAATGTTCACCTTCACTGTGGTACCGCTCAAGGAAAGTCAATACACTGCCTAAACGTTGGGTTTTGTGCAAATCCGTCAACATTTTTGGAACCCAACGTGAACACTATTTCCGGTAATTCAAGTTTTCGGTCACAATGCGATACAAAACACTACGAGAATATTGAGGAAAGCAGTCGCACAATGATGAAATTGTAAAGCGTCTGTTTTCTCTCACCTTTTCGTCCACTTTCTCTGCACCAAATCTTCATTAACGACCGAAGGACGCCCACTCCGTTCTTCATCATGCACATTTGTGCGGCCATCTTTAAATGCTCTCACCCATTTCCTTACCATTCCATCACTCATAATGTTTTGTCCGTAAACTTCACAGATCTCACGATGAATATCGATCGGTTTTACGCCTTTAGCACTAAGAAATCGTATAACAGCCCGTACTTCACAATCGACGGGACTCACGATTGTCGGAGGCATCTTAAACACTCAGTAAACAACGTATACAATGAAGAATCAGACTGTAATGGCGTCAGTGCGTAGACATGAGATGTAGGTTACCAGCGCGCATGCGCGGAACGCCGACCGTATCGCTGCGACGGCGGAATCGCAAAACGGTACTTACTTAAAAAACATGCCTCGTATATATATATATACATATATATATATATATATATATATAATATATATATATATATATATATTTTACTCGTGATTTCACAAGCTTTCATTTGAAACCACACTCGATTACCTAGTAAAAAAATTTTTTTTCACTTCCGATTTCACCCCCCAAAACTAACTCCTTAAGTCAAAATTTAACTTTCAAAACTATATGGCTCTGATGAGGCCATCAATTCCTATATTATTACCAAATTTCAACTTTCTATGACAAATAGTTTCGGAGAACATCGGGTGTGACAGACAGACAGACACCGAAGTCATCTTATAAGTGTTCCGTACAGAACACTAAAAATGGACATTAGAAAACATCTTTTAAAGATGCCAGGCATTAAAAAAGGGTAGTAGAAGCAAAGAGCAGGTAGAAAAAAGTGGAGGGGATAACGAGAGATGCTGTACAACGGAAGTTTTTCGTTTAAATCAGTTTGCTCAGATACGTGTTCCTGTTCTATACTTGTGCATTAAAAATTGTATATAATTATTAGATTGTGTTTTTTCGCGTTGTTCTCGCAAAATTATTGACACTGTGAACAGTGGAAACACGTTTCATAATCTATTTATTTTCCTGTTCTATTATTAAGCGTATCATACGTATATTATAGTTTTATTGTCATATTTTTAAATTTTGCTGCAAATGAAAAAGATATGTTTTTTTAAAGAGAAAAGAGAGAGTCAGGCGATAGACTTTGGGGTTCTCTCTAAGAAGAAATTATTGTCCGATGACCAAAAACATAATACAACAATAATTTAGCAACCATTGTCTAGAATCTTATATAGAATATTTATACATCACCCCCTAGAATCTGTTAAAAACAGGCATTTGGAAAGATCGTGCGATATAGTGATCACTCTATTCTACGATATCAATTTAAAATTATGTTTTTTTGAACATCGAAGGTTACTTGTTGATATACCAGGTATACAAGTATGAAATACGGATTTTTTTTCTAAAAAAAAACATGTTAAATTCGGAAGAATGATAAAAAAGTGCTTTATTCAAAGTATACTCCATCGCTTGGTATGCATTTATCCCATCTTTCGTGCAATTTGTGAATACCACGTCAGTAAAAAACTTCCCCTTTTGCTGCGAACCATTCATCGAGCCATTTTTTCACATCTTCGTACGAACCAAAGCGCTGCTCAGCAAGTGCGTGACCCATCGATGCAAACAAGTGGTAATCGGAAGGAGCTAAGTCTCGTGAGTAAGCCGCATGGGTAGAACTTTCCAGGTGAGTGCTTCCAACGTATCGCGAACTGGTTTTGCCGTATGTGATGGAGCATTGTCATGAAGAAAAATGACTTTGTGTTGCCTTTTTCGGTATTCTGGCCTTTTTTCAAGCAGCGAACGGTTCAAATCGATCAATTGTTGTTGGTAACCTTTAGTATTAACCGTTTCCCCAGGTTTTAACAGCTCATAATAGACCACGCCCCTCTGGTCCCACCAAACACAAAGCGTCGTCTTTCTGTCAACGCGATTCGGTCTTGCGGTCGATGTGGATGGTGCTCCTGGGTCTACCCATGATTTTTTGCGCTTAGGATTCTCAAATAAATCCACTTTTCATCCCATGTAACTATACGATGCAAAAAAACGACTTCCTTTTGTACCGAGCGAACAAAATGTCACACGTGCTTTTGCGCTTTTCCATTTGCCTGTCGTTCAACTCATGTGGTACCCATCTACCGGTCTTCTGAATCTTTTTCATCTCTTGTAGCCGATTGGAAACAGCTTGTTGACTAACGCCCAATTGCGCAATTGCGAGTTGTTTTTGTGTTTGCGAATCATCTTCGTTCAACAATGCTTGCAATTCCATATCTTCGTATTTTTTTGGCGGTTTTCCACGTTCCTTGTCTGCAACATCGAAGTCACCACTTTTGAAACGCCGAAACCATCGTTCACACGTATCTTGCGATGGGGCATGTTCACCAAAAGCTTCTCGAAGTAATCGGTATGATTCAACAGCAGTTTTCTTCAAACGAAAACAAAAAATAATGCTGTCCGCGAATGCTCTTTGTTCGGTATAAATTTCGACATATTGAACACAACACTATGCACACACTTTTCCAATTTATCACTCGTACGCGTCTGACACTTGTTGATGACGCAACAAAATGGCGCAGTGTCAAATCTTTATAGCACAAACTGCATTGGTGCACCATCTGTTCTCTAAAATCCGCATTTCATACTTGTACACCTGGTACTTACTCTTCATAAAATTATCAATTCAGAAATTGGTTCTTATGATCTTTTGGCTTTGGTGATATTTTTTGTTCCTCCGAGGAATTTCCGTAATAAAAATTTATTTATATACAGTCCCTGGCCAAATTATTAGACGCACTGTATTTTTTTTAGTAATTTTATGTTTCTTAAGAGTTTTTATGCAATAATGGTATATTTAAACTACAATATTATTGATTTTTATTTAAAAGAATTGTTGTAGACTACATATTTGTATTTATTTTTAACATATGGCAACACTGTGTTGACAAAGTGATACATGAACGTAAACAAGTACAAATCTGTATCAGTCGCGATCGGAATCGAGTCAGGTACGGACGTGTTTCTGTGGCTTTATGGACTGTGATTGTTTGTTTAACATTTTTATACTACTCAGTTACTAGTTTATTTTGTATGCAGTGTTTTAAAAAAGTAATTGGGCTATTTTCATTATGGGTAGAAAAGGCGATCTTTCACCACGTAAAAAAGCTGAAGTGAAGGCCCTTGTGATTGCGAAAACACATTTACAAACCGAGAAATATCACGAAGATTGGAGGTTTCTGAAGCTAGTGTACGACGCATAAAAAAGAAAATTGAGTCAGGGAAGGAATTAAGCCCGAAAAGAAAAGAAAACCAATTTTCACTCCACGGTCAGAGAGATGTTTGAAGAAAATTTGTGTAGAAAACAGATTTGCTACCACAAAGGTAATAAAATCACAACTCCAGGATGCTAGCGTAAATGCTTCTGAGCGCACTGTTCGAAGAAAATTGAAAGAATTAGATTTTAAGGCATGTCGTCCCGCCAGGAAGCCCAAGTTAACAGCTGCAATGAAAGCAAAGCGCCTGAAGTGGCCAAACAATGGCAAGACAAAGATGTGGACTTCTGGAGATCGGTAAGATACAGCAATTTAATCAATAATTGATACATTATTATCATTTTTCAGTTAAATAAAGCAAATAAACATGGAAGTTTATATATTTTTTTCCTATTTTTAACAGGTCTGCTTCAGTGACGAAAGCACATTCGAAATTTTGCAGAATAAAGCTCAGTATGTGCGTCGTCGTCATGGAGAAAAGTTTCATCCTGATTGTGTCGTCCCCGACGGTTAAACATCCCACCAAAGTGATGATTTGGTCAGTCATCAGCGGCAAGGGCACTGGACGTCTGTACGTCGTCAAAGGAATAATGAGGCAAGATCAGTACAAGAAAGTATTACAAAATCGGTTGATTCCGCAGCTCAGAGAATGGTTTTCCAAATGGGGAACCATTTATTTTCATGCAAGATGGAGCTCCCTGCCACACTGCTCGGTCTGTTAAAGCTTTTTTGGCAGAAAAAAATATCCCTCTGTTGGATTGGCCCTGATATGACCCCATTGAAAATGTGTGGGAGCTGATGAAAAGAGAAGTGGCTAAA
>CM032446.1:16358898-16659086 GCA_019049505.1 Pachyrhynchus sulphureomaculatus
GTAATGCGAAGCGGCGATTGAGAGACTATGACGTCTGTCCTATATACACAGCGGGACAATTAAGACAGGAAATGGAGTAGACAATATTTGACATTGAAAGGATGGGTAGTGAAGATTTCAATTTGCTAAAAATGCGTTTGTTTTTATAGAAATAATATTTAGCAATCTTAACATTGGGAATGGCACGCAGAATATGAACCAATTTTGAAGTAAGACCGGGTATAAAGAGCAAAGCTAGCAACGAGAGACCTGTTTCCGTATGGCTGGCAGGGGCATGCATATATATATATATATATATATATATATATATATATATATATATATATATATATATATATATATAATAAAAAGAGAGAAAGCAAAAGTTGCCGTATCTAACAAAATCCTAAAATATGAAAATAGTTGGGGAACTCGGCAAAAGGGGCATGACAGATGTTCACACAATGTTCATTTAGCCAATATTTCGGTCCTAGGTTGGGACCTTCATCAGGCACAAACTAAAAAAAAAAGAGAATGAAGCACCAAATAAGGAAAGTCGGGCGTAGAACATGATTGTTGTTAAAATTAATTTTTAATTTATAGTTTTTAATAAGTTCTTATTGTTGTTGTAAAGAAGTATATATAATTATTATTATTATAAAGAAGTACCAAAATAAAAGTTGCAAGTGACTCGCATGTAGTGTGCGACTTAATCTAACAAGAATGACCATAAATTACAATTGTCATAACAAAGACCATCACTGAAACAAAACAGCATTATGGCATTTACAGCAAGGATGGCATTAGAAACCTTGGATGCTGAAAAATCAAAATACTTGACCACCTGAAAAAGATATGACAAGTTTGACAAAGGACATCTATCTGACAGAAGTAAGGGATCACTCAAAACAAAAGGGAAAAACCGTAAATCAACCAGGAAAGAACAGGTTGTGTACAAATTAGGTATCTACGTCATCAGATTGGAATGTTGGTAAAACAGGAAAAATACCCATTGGGAATGCTTTTTTAAACGATATGGAGATTCAAATCTTACTTCTTTTACGCCATTTGAATTTCCATACCGTTTAAAAAAGCGTTCCCAATGGGTAGTTTTCCTGTTTTACCAACATTCCAATCTGATGACGTAGATACCTAATTTGTAGTCAACCGGTTCTTTCCTGGTTGTTTTACGGTTTTTCCCTTTTGTTTTGAGTGATCCCTTACTTCTGTCAGATAGTTGTCCTTTGTCAACGCCTTGTCAAACTTGTCATATCTTTTCCGGTCACAGGTGGTTAATTAATGATAATTGAGTATTTTGTTTTTTCAGCATCCAAGGTTTCTAATGGCATCCTTGCTGTAAATGCCATAATTTTAAATTAATATGTTATTGTATAGTGGCTGTTTTGTTTCAATGTGGGTCTTTGTTATGACAATTGTTATTTATGGTCATTCTTGTTAGATTAAGTCGTGCACTACATGTGAGTCACTTGCAACTTTTATTTTGGTACTACTTCTTTACAACAATAAGAACTTATTAAAAACTATAAATTAAAAATTAATTTTAACAACAATCACTTTCTACGCCCGACTTTCCTTATTTGGTGCTTCATTCTCTTTTTTAGTTTGTGTCCTGATGACGGTCCCAACCTAGGCCCGAAATACTAGCTAAATGAACATTGTGTGAACATCCGTCATGCCCCTTTTGCCGAGTTCCCCAACTATTTATCTATAATATATATAAAATGCAACGTCTCTCTGTCTGTCTGTCTGTCCGTTAGTGCGCTTATCACTGGAGAACCACTTATCCGATTTACGTACTTTTTTTTTAAAACATACATATGTTCTCTGGCCAGTTTATAGGCTATATTTTATTACAATAGGTAGCATGAGGAATGAGCAGTGACGTAAAATAGTGGATAAAGTCGGAAAAAAGTTTGCCACTAGCGCGTTCCTTTGCAATACATAGCCTAAACCATTAAATATGGAACAATATTATGTAGCAGAGAACATCTATAATCTATAATATATATAAAATGCAATGTCTCTCTGTCTGTCTGTCCATTAGTGCGTTTATCACGCGAGAATCACTTATCCGATTTACGTGTCATTTTTTAAATTCATACATATATTCTTTGGCCAGGTTATATAATAATAATAATAATCTATATCTATAATATATATAAAATGCAACGTCTCTTTGTCTGTCTATCTGTCTGTTAGTGCGCTTATGCCTCGAGAACCACTGATCCGATTTACGTGATTTTTTAGATTCATACTTATATTCTCTGACCAGGTAATAGATATATATTTTATTACTTCTATAATATATATAAAATGCAACGTATCTTTGTCTGTCTGTTTGTCTGTCCGTTAGTACGCGTATCACACTTATCCGATTTACGTACTTTTTTTTTTTAAACATACATATGTTCTCTGGCCAGGTTATAGGCTATATTTTATTACGGTAGGTAACATAAGGAATGAGCAGTGACGATAATAGTGAATGAAGTCGGAAAAAAGTTTGTCGCTAGGGCGTTCTCTTGCAATACACAGCCTAAACCATTAAATATGGAACAATATTATGTAGCAGAGAATATTTATAATCTATAATATATATAAAATGCAATGTCTCTCTGCCTATCTGTCTGTCCATTAGTGCGTTTATCACCACTTATCCGATTTACGTGTCTTTTTTAAATTCATACATATATTCTTTGGCCAGGTTATATAATGATATAAATCTATATCTATAATATATATAAAATGCAACGTCTCTCTGTATGTCTGTCTGTCCGTTAGTGCGCTTATCACTGGAGAACCACTTATCCGATTTACGTGCTTTTTTTTTAAAACATACATATGTTCTCTGGTCAGGTTATAGGCTATATTTTATAACGTTAGGTAACATGAGAAATAAGCAGTGACGATAATCGTGAATCAAATCGAAAAAAAGTTTGCTGCTAGCGCGTTCTCTTACAATACACTGCCTAAACCACTAAATATGGAACAATATCATGTAGTAAAGGATACCTATAATATATATAAAATGCATCGTCTCTCTGTCTGTTTGTTCGTTTGTGCGCTTATCACTGGAGAACCACTTATCCGATTTACGTGTTTTTATACATATGTTCTATATAATTCGATATAAGCCTAGATAATGAGAGATAAGTATAAATAATGGGAGATAAGAAGAAATAATGGGAGATAAGTAGAGATAAGTCTAGATAATGGGAGTTATGGTGAGATAATGGGAGATAAGGAGAAATAATGGAAGATAAGGAGAAATATTGCGAGATAATGGAAGATAAGGGGAAATAATAGGAGATAAGGAGTAATAATGGGATGAGCAGAGATAAGCCTAGATAATGGGAGATAAGGAGAAATAATGGAAGATAAGGGGAAATAATGACAGATATTTTATTACGTTAGGTAACATAAGGAATAAGCAGTGACGATAGAAGTGAATCAAGTCCACGCGAGCGGAGCCGTGGGCACTGCTAGTACATATATATATATATATATATATATATATATATATATATATATATATATATACAACAATTGACAAATTTAATTCAGAAGATCTGATAGTCATAGAATCAATGGCGGATTCGTACGACCATTCTTATGTTTAAAAAGGAAGAAGAAAATAACTTCGAATTATAGAGGAATAAATATGTTGAGCACCACACTAAAACTCGAAACAAAGATTAAAAAGAACAAAATTAATAGTCTTACCTCCTTAGAAGATGAGCAACAAGGGTTCAGGTCAGGCAGATCCTGTACGGACGCCGTTTTTGTCCTCAGACAAATATCGGAGAAGTCTACTGAATACAATAAGCTCGCCTATATATGTTTTATCGACCTGCAAAAGGCATTTGACCGTGTCCAACTGAAGGATGTTATATATCTCCCCTACAACAGGCAAATCCCATATAATATAATTAAGACTATAGAGAATGTATACAGAGCGAACTAAATCCAAGCAAAGATAAACGGAGAACTTATCAAACCAATACCAGCTGGGAACGGTGTTCGTCAGGGAGACTCACCGAGCCCCCTTCTCTTCAACATCATCATGGACGAAATAATAAGAAAAGTGCGGACATGAGAGGATATAAAATAGGAGACCATGAGATTAACATTTTATGTTATGCCGATGACGCAGTACTATTTGCAAAAAATGAGAACGATTTATAGCGACTCCTACACCAATTTAATTGCATGACTAAATCCTTTAATATGGTAATATCTGCCTCCAAGACAAAATGTGTAACAACGCCAGATACCCTTAAGATGTAAACTTGAGGTGGACGGAGAAGTTATTAAACAGCAAATGAAGTTTAAATTTCTAGGCATAGAAATATCTGCTTATGGTGATGTTGACGCGGAGATAAGGAAATAAACAACACAATATGGTGTAACAACAACATAGGAATCGAAGCTAAATCGAAAAATTTACAGTTAAAGACATATACTGCGGAAACCAAGCCAGAAACATCGAAAACCTAAAGACTACTGGAATCAATAGAAATGAAGGTAGTTCGCAGAATAGTTGGAAAGACACTTTTAGATGGGGTGAGAAGTGAAAATATAAGAAACAGGTGTGGGGTAGAGGATATCAACGATTGGGTGATGAGACCGAGAAGAGAGTGTAATGAACACATTGGTAGGAAGGAAGACGAAAGAATAGTGAGAATTGCTCGTGATAGGTCACCATTAAAACATAGGAGTGTGAGCCGCCCTCGGAAGAGGTGGTGTGATGGTCTGAGTGTGGCGGAATAGTGGCGGGCAGGTGGATGAGATGAACAGGCGATAAGCCTAAGTAAAAAAAAAAGAAGAAGAAGACATACGCACATCTATAATATATATAAAATTCAACGTCTCCCTGTCTGTCTGTCTGTCCGTTAGTGCGCTTATCACTGGAGAACCACTTATCCGATTTACGTACTTTTTTTTTTAAACATACATATGTTCTCTGGCCAGGTTATAGGCTATATTTTATTACGATAGGTAGCATAGGGAATCAGCAGTGACGATAATAGTGAATGAAGTCGGAGAAAAAATTGGAACAATATTATGTAGCAGAGAATATCTATAATCTATAATCTATAATATATATAAACTGCAATGTCTCTTTGTCTATCTGTTTGTCCATTAGTGCGTTTGTCAGGCGAGAACCACTTATCCGATTTACGTGTCTTTTTTTAAATTCATAATAATCTATATAATATATATAAAACGCAACGTCTCTGTCTGTCTGTCCGTTAGTGTGCTTATCATTCGAAAACCACTCATCCGATTTACGTGATTTTTTTTTAATTCTTAATTTAATATATGTCATTCTTAATTTAAAAAAAAAATCTATAATACATATAAAACGTAACGTCTCTCTGTCTGTCTGTCTATCCATTACTGCGCTTAGCACTTATCCGATTTACGTGTTTTTTTTTTTTATAAAATACAAAGAGAATAAACAGAGACAAAACGCTAATATGTAGGAAAAAAGATGGAAGTTTAGCAGTAAGCTTCGCCGAAAGACTGAATAGATGGGGGGAATACCTTAAAGAAACAATAAATGGAGATGAAAAGCACTTGACAGAGAAATAGGAAGCGAAATTAACTAAAGGGCAGGAGGGGACAAATAAACCCTGCAAAGAATAAATAAGAGAAACACTCAGAACCCAAAAAAAATAAGGCAACGGATGGAAATTGTAGGACTGATAAAAGCTGGAGGAGTAGATTTGGAAAATGAAATATGCCGGTTGGTGCAAGAAATATGGGAAACAGGCGCCAGTGAGCTGGAGAGAGTCGCTCATTTGCCCAATATACAAAAAAGGAAAAAAACTATATGTGCTAATTATAGACTAATAGCCTTACTGGATGTCGTGTACAAGATAGTAGTGTTGACTATCAAAAACAGACTAGCAGAGAAAGCCGAGTCTATCCTGGGAGAGTACCAGTGTGGATTCAGGAAAAATAAATCGGTTACAGACCAGATATTTTCGATTAAGCAAATCTAAGATAATATCTTAGAACAAAATTTGACACTACACTTGGTCTTTGTAGATTTCAGAGAAGTATATGACTCTGTAAATAGAGAAGGACTGTACAAGATAATGGAAGAACTAAAAATTCCAAGTAAATTGATTCGCATGGTGAGAATGACCCTGAATGACACAGAAAATAGAGTGTTGGTTGAGGGCAAAGTATCAAACAAGTTTAGGGTGAAGAGAGGATTAAGACAGGGGGAACCAGTGTTGACATGTCTATTTAATTTGGTACTAGAGAAGATAATTCGGGAGTCAGAAATAAAAACAAATGGAACGATATACCAACAAAACCTGTCAATGCTTGGCCTATGCGGATGATGTAGCAGTGATTGCAAGAGCAAAAGAGAACCTCAAAAAAGTCATAAGTAGGATAGAAGAAAGGGGAAGGATGAGAGGACTAAAGATAAATGAGGAAAAAACAAAATACATGGAAATTACAAAGAAGAAGGATAATAAAAACAACAAAAGTTTAGACATAATAAACAACTTAGGGAAAAGATATATGTTTGAAAAAGTAGACAAATTTAATTATCTGGGAGTAACAATAACAGAGAGTGGACAAGAAAGGACGGAGATACAAGAAATAATAGCGAAAGGACAGAAATGTTTGGGGGCAGTGAATCCAATATTGAAATCAAAGAATGTATCAAGAAATGCAAAAGAAAGAATATATACGACCGTTGTCAGACCCACGGTGATATATGGATGCGAAACGTGGAAACTGAATGCAAGAAAAAAAAGGAGACGTTAGAGGTGTGGGAAAGGAAAGCTTTGAGAAGAATCTATGGAGGGAGGAAAGAAAAGGGACTGTGGAGAAGAAGAACAAACTACGAATTAAAATGCCTATATACGAAACCCCTTTTAAGCCATATCATAATAAGCCAGCGATTAAGATGGTTGGGACACGTGGCAAGGATGAAGGAAGAAAGACAGGCAAAGCAAGCTCTAATAAGAGGAGTGGTTGGAAGAAGAGGCAAGGGTAGACCTCGATCTACATGGATTCAGGCAGTAAAGCAAGATCCGGGCTTGATGGAAATCCCGCACTGAAAAGCTAACAGGGGACAAAAAGAAGAGGAGACAAGTATGCAACCAAGCCATGGGCCTCTAAGGCCCCTGGAGCTATATAATAATATAAACATAACGAATAAGCAGTGACGATAAAGGTGAATCAAGTCCACGCGAGCGGAGCCGCGAGCACGGCTAATATATATATATATATATATATATATATATATATATATATATATATATATACAAATTCGGGAGATCTCAAAAATACGCGGAAAATCTCGACAATATGCCCCGAAGATGACAAGCGATCGTCAACGCTGATGGGGACTGGACCAACTGCTAAACCATTACCACTTTAATAGCAATCCTTTACTGTCGAATGATGTAAAAAAGTTTTAAATAAATGCCTTTTTTATTGAACAATGCACGACACGTCCCGACTTGACCGACCTTACACATAACTTACGAAGCTACTAAGAAAAAAATAATAATTTATTGCGAAAAAAAAGGTCGCCCTTTTAGAACAATTTTTAAATTAGGACAAACAGAGCTCATTAGCTTCGAAAGGGTCAAAACATACTTTCTAGTAAATAGTCTTCATCAGTTTATAAACAGTTCAAAGGAAACTAAATTAAAATGAGTTTTTCCCTAATAAATAAATATAACCGGGAACGGGGAGCACCCTCCATTAGAAGAACAAAATGGCAACCATTTCAACAAAACAATTTGCAATTACAAACAAACATAAATTAACTGATTTTCTAAAATTAGGGAGCTCGTTTGGATTTTGCTGTGTATTTGCTTCTTTTTTTCACAGAATAGCGTCAATTATCATTATTTCATAATTAGTGTTCCGTACGGAACAGTTATAAGATCACTTCGGTCTCTATCCGTCTGTCACACCCAATTTCTCCGAAAATATTTGTCATAGAAAAATGAAATTTGGTAATAATATAGGAATTGATGGCCTCATCAGAGCCATGTAGTTTTGAAAGTTTTTTTTTTTGACTTAAGGGGTTAGTTTTGGGGGGTGAAATCGAAAGCGAAAAAAAAATTTTTTTACTAGGTAATCGAATGTGGTGTCAAATGCAAGCTTGTGAAAACACGAGTAAAAAATATATATATAATGTAATACTTGCGCGCACTTTTCTTTGTATTATTTTTAAAAAATCGCGAAAAATGGCTGTCCACCCGCCTTACCTCGAAAAGTACTTATCAAAAAATTTTGAAAAAATTCTGGAATATTCTCCACGGGGTGTAGATTGAACGAAAATTATCACGAGTGCATTACCTTTAATAATTTATCTGGTGTATATAAAAAAAAAAAAAAAAAAAAATTCAAGGTCATCAGATTTCAGTAAAGGTTGGAATCAAACTTTGTTGAAAACTCATTTGGGGTGTGTTTTGTGAAGTCATTGATCATTTTATACCTCCGTTACAAAATTTTTTATTTGAAAAGCAATCAACGTACGGAACACTAATTGCGCAAGTTCAACTTGCACTTGACCGGTTATTTTAATTTTAATTTTTGATGTAAGTGTACCGCCGGATTATGAAGATTTCGTGGATCGAACATATCACCAACTTAGAAGTTCTGCGCGAAATTGCACTCACAATTAAAGGACGAAACATTGAATATCTTGGCCACGTTATGAGACATAATAAATATCGTCTCTTGCAGCTGATAATACAGGGAAAGATAAATAGCAAACGAGGTTCAGGGAAAAGAAGACCTTCTTGGCTATATAACTTAAAACAATGACACGGACTTACGTCTGTTCAGCTGTTTCGAAGTGCTGTCAATAAGGTCAGGATTGTCATGTTAATAGCCAACGTCCGAAACGGATATGGCACGGAAAGAAGAAGATAATTTTAAATAACTTTCACGCTTCATCCTACGTTGGCGACTGAAGCGAGAGTCAAAGTCAAAATAACACATCAAAATATGTTGTTTTGACACATTAAAAGGGATTGTTTCGATACATTAAAATGTATGTTATTTAAAGACAAATTTAGAAGAGTCTAAAGGGAGTGGTGAAGCGGGTTAGAGAGTGTTCCTTGAAATATATCATGCTGGAATCGAGAAACCCGAAAATGGGCAAACGCAAACATAGATCGAGACTGGAGCAATGTCATTTTTTAAGATGAAGCTTCATTTTAGGTTTAGGTTATCACCCCACGAGCCCAGTCAGTTGCGACTAACCGACTGGTTCAGTGCACCGTGAAATTTCAAGTTTGGGGGTGGCTTTCGGAAAAAGGTTTTGGGAGACTTTCCATCTTTACATACAATTTAAACGCAGAAAAATTCTGCAGATTTACAATAAGGCATTAGTACCGACTGCCAAACGGTGGTTCGTCGATAAAAATGAGGAATGTTTTTTCTTCAAAAGTCTCAGGACTTTTCACCCCATGTAGCACCCTTATCTTATCCTTGGATATATTTCATTAAATGTTGGACGGCGTCAGGCATCCACGATACCTTCGTCGTGATTGTCAAGAAAATCAAGGATGTGAATCTTGTCGACAATACATTTATCTGAACAGAGCCCAGATGGTACAGCCTGTCAAGTAAGAACGTGTCCGCGATAATTCATTTCTGGTAGATGCGAATCGAGCGATTTAACAAAAAAATATGTAAATGGAACCTTTGTCTACGACGCATTTTAGTAAAAGTATCAGACGATTCCAAACTTTCGGCGAAATCACGTAAAATCCAAAATGAGTCCCTTATTTGCGCGCCGGCGCCGGTTCGAAGCAGTCTTTCTTTGTTTCCATCCAAAGGGGACTAAAATTATACATTCCGCGGTAGCTAAATATATTAAAAAGTCTGTGTCCTTTGTGAAGAAGTGGGTAAATCATTTTAATGAAACGAAAAACGTGGCTCAGTAGGCAAAGCCACTCCGAGTATAGAAAAATTAATCGTGTGTTTGTTTTCCGAACTGACGCTGCGTCACGGAGCGGCAAAATTAAGAAAATCGGGCTTGAATGTGTCCTATGAGACCATTCGACAACATCTTTGTGATGTCAAATTCCGAAGCACGTTGAAGAAACCTTTACTGGGCGAAAATCACGTCGCAAAGACGCTGGCTTGGGCCCACGATAACATACTAGAGTGGCCCTCACAATCCCCGGACGCCAACCCTATTGAAAACGTTTGGTCCCTTGTAAAGAGGAAGCTCAGAGGAAAGACTTGACTGGGTTGTCTCGCGAGATTCGCAAAATTTGCACAGTATGCAGAAAATCTCGTCGAGAGCATGCCCCCAAGATGCCAGGCGACAGATTTTTTCAAAAATACGACCGGTCACGTTCTTACTTGACGGACTGAAAACCACTATTCATTTTATCAGCTATAGGCTTTCTAGAGTGTTTCTACTAGTTTCTATGATTTATAAAGTAATTAAAAAAAAAATGTATGTTATTATCAGGCCCGCCGTAAGAGGATGTGCAAGGCGTGCATCGCACGCGGGCGGGAAATACAGAGATCCCGTCATGTTTTATACAAATTACAGTCACGGAAAATAACATGGGGGCGGCGCCAGAAAATTTCTGGGGGGCAGCATGGTAAGTTTTGCACGCGGGCGTTCAGGCGGTTAGTCGTGGGCCTGGTTATTATATGTTATATTTTGCAGTGTATCAGCAGGAAAAAACCGGTCAAGTGCAAGTTGAACTTGCACAATTAGTGTTCCGTACGTAAATTGTTTTTAAAATAAAAATTTTTGTTAGGGTGGTATAAAATGATCAGTGACTTCACAAAACACACCCCAAATGAGTTTTCAACAAAGTTTTTTTTCCAATGTTTACTGAAAACTGGTGACCTTGAAATTTTGTATTTTTTTTTAAATACCAAATAAATTATTAAGGGTAATACACTCGTGATAATTTTCGTTCAATCTATACCCCGTGGAGAATATACCAGAATTTTTTCAAAATTTTTTGATCAGTACTTTTCGAGATAAGGTAGGGGACAGCGATTTTTTAAAAGTAATACGAAGAAAAGTGTGCGTTTTTTACTCGTGTTTTCACAAGCTTTCACTTGACACCACACTCGATGACCTAGTAAAAAAAATTTTTTTCACTTCCGATTTCACCCCTCAAAACGAACCCCTTAAGTCAAAATTTATGTTACGGTGGTATAAAATGATCAGTGACTTCACAAAACACACCCTAAATGAGTTTTCAACAAAGTTTGTTTCCAATCTTTAGTGAAATCTGATGACCTTGAAATTTTTGTTTTTTTTATGTACCATATAAATTATTATAGGTAATGCACTCATGATAATTTTCGTTCAATATACACCCCGTGGAGAATATTCCAGAATTTTTTCGAAATTTTTTGATAAGTACTTTTCGAGATAAGGCCCGGGACAGCGATTTTTCGCGAATTTTTAAAAATAATACAAAGAAAAGTGCGCGCAAGTATAATATTATACATATATATATATATATATATATATATATATTTTTTTAGTCGTGTTTTCACAAGCTTTCATTTGACACCACACTCGATGACCTAGTAAAAAAATTTTTTTTTCACTTCCGACTTCACCCCCCAAAACTAACCCCTTAAGTCAAAATTTAATTCTCAAAACTACATGGCTCTGATGAGGCCATCAATTCCTATATTATTACCAAATTTCACCTTTCTGTCAAATAGTTTCGGAGAAAATCGGGTGTGACAGACAGACAGACAGACAGACACCGAAGTGATCTTATAAGTGTTCCGTACGGAACACTAAAAAGGATATTACTCACAGAAAGATATTGATTAGGGACCGTATTTTTAAAAAATACGACACCTACCTTTAACAGAACGGGCGGTTGTCAATTATGTCCAATAATTAATTAAAACAACTGTTTTTTTCTATCGTTCAACGTTGAGAAATTTTGATTTTTATTCGAAAAGCGCACGTGTCAACCTGTATACGGGGAATAACAGAAAGAAACAAAGCATTACAGTTTTAGAAAAATAAAAAAAATAAAGTAATTGAAAGGAAAAGGCATTTTACCTTTATGTTATTCGTCTGGTACAGGACAATCTGTTAGTGATTGGTATTTTTCTAATTCTAATTTAAGTTTACAACTGTATATGGAGTCCTTGGGTGTCACTCTTTTTATTCATGGCGTAAGGTTGACACCCAACAATTATTTCTATCTTTATTTATCACACTACTTGCTATTTGAATAATTTTTTTAACTGCAAGCATGTTTTAGATGGAAACGAATCAATATATTCGATCCTTCTCTATTACATAAAATTTATATTAATCTATCACCCTCCAATTTTTACCACCAAAAATTAAAATTTTTGTCGTTAAACTGGTTTACGGGATGAGCAGAGAGAACCAAAGCCAACCATTTTTGGTCTTATTCTGTATTTTTCTTTTTAACTAAAATATTATGTAGTTAATAACAGTATATGAGGGAATTTCCCTTTGTGCTAATGATTGCTTGTTACTTTGTTATAAGAAACCACTCGGATAAGTCAATCAGTTTTCTTTTTTCTTTCTTTTCTTATCTTTATCATTTTAATGTACTCAAAATATTCACTTGACATTATAAAGGAAGAAGAAAAATTTTGTCTTTCCAAATGTCCTGAGGAAGAAATAAATATAATTTCGAAAGCTCGACTAACAAAAAAGGTTGTTTCACTACCCAAGGCCATAAATATTTAAATAAAGACTGCAACCCACTAAATTTATAGCATATTTTTTTTTAACTAGTCAGTCGCGACTATTTCTGCCTTTGTATTTGTATATGTGTATGTATATATATATATATATATATATATATATATATATATATATATATATATATATATATATATATATATATATATATATATATATATATATATATATATATATATATATACATACATACATACATACATACATACGAGGTTGGTTTGAAAAGTCCGTGCAAAAATAAAAACTACTTATGTGTTTGGGGTAAACCTTTTTTATTTTTCGACATAGTCTCCTTTTAGGCTTATACACTTCGTCCAACGATGTTCTAGTTTGTTGATCCCTTCCGAATAATAGGATTTGTCCAAGTCTGCAAAATATCCATTAGTGTCTGCAATCACCTCCTCGTTTGAATAAAATCTTTGTCCCGCCAGCCATTTCTTCAAATTGGGGAACAAATAGTAGTCCGAGGGAGCCAAGTCTAGAGAATAGGGGGGATGTGAAACGAGTTGGAATCCTATTTCCATTAATTTTGCGACCACAACTGCTGAGGTGTGTGCTGGTGCGTTGTCGTAATGGAAAAGGACTTTCTTGTGGGCCAATCGCGGGGGTTTTTCTTGCAGCTCGGTTTTCAAACGGTCCAATAACGATGAATAATATTCACCTGTAATAGTTTTAGTTTTACCCTTTTCCAGATAGTCGATGAGGATTATTCCTTGCGAATCCCAAAAAGACAGTCGTCATAACCTTTCCGGCCGAAGGAACGGTCTTCGCCTTTTTTGGTGCAGATTCCCCCTTGGTAACCCATTATTTAGATTGTTTGGTGTCAGGACTATAGTAATGTATCCATGTTTCATCCACAGTGACGAAACGACGCTTAAAGTCCTCCGGATTCTTCTGGAACAGCTGCAAACCATCCTTGCAACACTTCACACGATTCCGTTTTTGGTCAAGCGTGAGCAATCGCGGCACCCATCTTGCGGATAACTTTCTCATGTCCAAATGTTTATGCAAAATATTACGTACCCGTTCAGTCGAGATGCCCACAGCACTAGCAATCTCACGCACCTTAACTCTTCTGTCATCCATCACCATATCACAGATTTGATCAATAATTTCTGGAGTCGTAACCTCCACAGGCCGTCCAGAACGTTCAGCGTCACTTGTGCCCATATGGCCAGTCCGAAAATTTTGAAACCACTTATAAACTGTTCTAATCGAAGGTGCAGAGTCACCATAATGTTTATCAAGCTTCTCTTTAGTCTCCTGAGGCGTTTTGCCTTTCATAAAGTAATGTTTAATCACCACACGAAATTCTTTTTCGTCCATTTCTTGAAAATCACTCGACTTCCTTGATTCACACGAATGCCAAACACAAAGAAATAGACCAATATGGCTGAAACTTGGTGTGCGTTCATACAAGAGATGCTACTAACTAAACATGACCTCGATACGCGCCGGTGGTGCCATCTCTCGGACTTTGCACGGACTTTTCAAACCAGCCTCGTATATATCTCGGAACTAACATAACAAAAAGTCTTTGTTCTGACACATAGATGCCGCCCTTTTCAAAAAATCCATATGATTTTTAGGAAATACCAACCTTCAAACGATACACGTCAAAATTTCATGACATTTCGATTGGGAAATCACTCATTTGCTGGTGTGCTGCGCGGTCGTACCGACACAAATCATGCTGAACACTCTGGACGCTCAAATGGGGTGGTTACACCGAAAAACATAAAAAAAATCCATAAAATTGTTTTAGATAACCGTAAAGTAAAATTGCGTGAGATAGCTGAGACCCTAAAGATATCAAAAAAACGTGTTGGTCATATTTTGCATGATCATTTGGGCATGAGAAAGCCCTGTTCGAATGGGTACCACGTTTGCTCACGGTGGGCCAAAAACAACAACGTGTTGATGATTCTGAGCGCTGTTTTAACCTGATTAAGCGCAATAAAAAGAAATTGTTCATCCGATATGTGACAATGGATGAAACATAGATCCACCACTAGACACCGGTATCAAATCGGCAGTCAGCTGAGTGGACAGCAGCCGGTGAAAGCCGCCCGACGCGACCAAAGACACAACAGTCGGTTGGGAAGGTTTTGGCCTCTGTATTTTGGGACGCGCATAAAATAATTTTCATCGACTATGCTGAGAAGGGAAAAACCATCAATAGCGAATATTATATAAAGTTATTGGTGCGTTTAAATGCAGAAATCACAAAGAAACGGCCCCAAATGAACAAGAAAAAAGTGCTCTTTCATCAAGACAGTGCACCGTGTCACAAGTCAATGGTTACGATGGCAAAATTGCATGAATTGATGTTCGAATTGCTTCCTCATCCACCGTATTTTCCAGATTTGGCCCCCAGCGACTATCATCTATTGGCAGACCTCAAAAAAATGCTCGCGGGAAAGAAATTTGGCTCCAATGAAGAAGTTATCGCCGAAACTGAGGCCTATTTTGAAGGCAAAGACAAATCCTTCTACAAGAAGGGTATATAAATGTTAGAAAAGCATTAGACTGATTGTATTGCTCTTGAAGGATATGATATTGATCAATAAAAAATGTGTTTTAAGTAGCTAGACCAAAAAGTTTTCAGCCTACGTGTTAAGTAAAGAGGTAGAACGGAAAAAGAAGTGGAGAAGAGAATAAGTAAAAGAAAGGCGATCATAAGACACCTAAACTCTGTTCTGTGGTCGAAGAACATAACATCACAGAGCAAACATTTCATTTCTAATGCACTATTTAAGAACATCGTGTTGTACGGTTGTGAAACTTGGCAATTGACGAAACGATTGGAACAGAAACTAATGGCACTCGAAATGAATTACTGGCGAAGATTGGCTGGAGTGTCAAGAATGGATAGAGTTAGAAATGAAAGAATAAGGGATGTAATGAAAATAAAAACCACGATTATTGGGGAAACTCAACAACGGCAACTTACATGGTACGGACACGTGGAAAGAATGGAAAAAAACACCGAATACCAAAAATAGTTCTAAAATGGGCACCAAGCGAAAGGAGGAGAAGAGGGACACCAAAAGCGACATGGTCTGCAGGTGTTCAGAGGGCAATTACAGAGAGAAATCAAAGACCCGGAGATTGCGAAGATCGAAGAGGATAGAAAATGGGAACCGGAAGACGAAGAACGTTATAAAAAAAACCAAATTGACGATGAACTAAATACCATAACTAACCCACTAACACTGACTAAGCTTATTGTAAAATGTGAATACATACATCTAACTCACTTTAAGGGGTAACGCTACCTTGAAATTTTCAAAAAATCGATTTTTTTTGGTTAGATTTATTATTTGAACTTTTAAGAATATTTCCTAATTAAAACTATCGAGAATATATATAAAGTACGATGGTAGGATACAACGAATTGTATTAAGTACGCATACCTATTTACTCCATCGAAAGCTGACACAGCAGCTTTCGAGCCGACAGAGTGGTTGACACAGTCAACTCTTAAAAGCAGGTAGCGCTTATCGAGGGATCCTTCCTCAGGCATACAAATGTAAAATAACTGAAAACGAACGAAGTCCATATCTCAACAGTTTACCCGCTAGGCTGTCAGCTAGAAAGCTGCTGCTTTTGATCCTATCATCGTGTTCCGTAACTTCTGGGATAGGTACCAGTAAATTCTGTTCTCATGTTTGTCAATCCTAGCCTTACTGACGAGCTGTAATACGGCGAAACGCGTCTCAGGATGGATTTGACGGATAAGAGAACAGCTAGTAAACTGACGAAATATGGACTTCTGTCTATTTTGAGTTGCTTTACAATAACAATATATATATATATATATATATATATATATATATATATATATATATATATATATATATATATACACACTAGCAGTACCCGCGGCCCTGCTCACGTAGAGTTGATTCACTACTATCGTCACTGCTTATTCCTTATGTTACCTAACGTAATAAAATATCTGCCATTATTTCCCCCTACCACCCATTATTTCTCCTTATCTCTCATTATCTCTACATAATTTCCATTATCTAGGCTTATCTCTGCTCATCTCCCATTATTTCTCCTTATCTCCCATTATTTCCCCTTATCTCCCATTATCTCACCTTATCTCCCATTATCTAGGCTTATCGCGCAATATTTCTCCTTACCTCTCATTATTTCTCCTTATCTCCCGTTATCTCACCATAACTCCCATTATCTAGACTTTACTCTGCTTATCTCACATTATTTCTCCTTATCTCCCATTATTTGTACTTATCTTCCATTATCTAGGCTTATATCGAATTATATAGAACATATGTATACATTTATAAAAACACGTAAATCGGATAAGTGGTTCTCAAGTGATAAGCGCACTAACAGACAGACAGACAGACAGAGAGACGTTGCATTTTATATATATTATAGACATCCCTTGCTACATGATATTGTTCCATATTTAATGGTTTAGGCAGCGTATTGCAAGAGAACGCGCTAACAGTAGACTTTTTTCCGACTTGGTTCACTATTATCGTCACTGCTTATTCCTTATGTTATCTAACGCAATAAAATATAACCTATAATCTGGCCAGAGAACATATATACGTTTTTTAAAAAAAAAAGTACGTACCGCACTAACGGATAGACAGACAGACAGACAGACAGAGAGATGTTACATTTTATATATATTATAGATAGGTAACCTGGCCAGAGAACCTATGTATGTTTTAAAAAAAAATCCAGTTATAAGCGCACTAACGAACAAACATACAGACAGGCAGAGAGACAGGCAGGCAGACAGACAGACAGAGAGACGTTGCATTTTATATATTATAGATAGAAGATTATAGGTAACCTGGCCAGAGAACAAATGTATGAATTAAAAAAAAACACGTAAATCGGATAAGTGGTTCTCGCGTGATAAACGCACTAATGGACAGACAGATAGACAGAGCGACATTGCATTTTATATATGTATATTATAGATTATAGATATTCTCTGCTACATAAAATTATTCTATATTTAATGGTTTAGGCTGTGTTCTCCAGTGATAAGCGCACTAACGGACAGACCGACAGAGAGATGTTGCATTTTATATATATTATAGATATATATATATATATATATATATATATATATATATATATATATATATATATATATATATATATATATATAAAGACAATAGAGTAGTGGCAAGATTAGCAGAAGGAATGACAGAACCGATCAACTATGAATCTAGAATCAGGTAGGGAGACTCTTTAAGTCCTCTTCTATTTAATATTGTCATGGATGAAATTATAAAGAATGTCAAAAGAAACAAGGAATATAGAATGGGTAATACAGAACTTAAAATTATATGTTATGCAGATGACGCGATAATAATGGCTGAGACCGTGAACGATCTGCAAATGCTGCTCTACGAATTCTAAATAGCAGCAAAACAATATAATATGTCAATCTCAACTGAAAAAACCAATAGTAATAGCAAAAGAGGCTATCAGATGCAAGCTGGTGGTGGAAGATAAACCAATAGAACAGGTGATGAAGGTCGATTACCTGGGTATCGAAATATCTAGTATCGGAAAAATCGAGGAAGAAGTAAAACATCAAGACAAGGCTAATTGGATAGCCGCATGCTTCAAAGATACCATATTTAGAAATAAATTCCTCTCCGTTGAGACCAAAACAAGAGCGTAATACGACCAGTAATGACTTACACATCTGAAACAAGACTCGATACACGTGTAACACAGAGGATGCTGGAATCAACTGAAATGAGAATACTTAGGAGATGTACAAACAAGATACTGAGGGCTAGAGAAAGAAGTGAAGATATATGACGCGCATGTAACATAGAAAATATCAACCAGTGGATAAGAGGAAGGAGGAAGAAAAGTGGAATGGGATCAATACATAGGAAGAATGGCAAACAACAGGATAGTACGGATAGCAAGAAACAAGTCACCGAATGGAAGAAGATCAATAGGACGTCCAAGAAAGAGATGCAGCGACGATCTATAGACCAGGGAACAAAGAAAATAGGCAATAGAGCTTAGCTATAAGTCGGAAGAAGAACAAGAATATTTCAAGCTTTACAAAATGGAATGGCAGATTGAAGATAATACCAAAAAATATAGACTTTTAAGACTCGGACGCGGTATTCTTTTTTCTTTTGCGTTTTTGTCGAAACTAACACGTATTCTGAAAAGTTTTTGATCTAGCTACTTAAAACACATTTTGTTTTTGCAAAATTCGACTTTATTCATCAATATAGTCTCTTTCAAGAGTGATATAATTAGTCCAACGCTTTTCTAACATTTATATACTTTTCTTATAGAAGGATTTGTTTTTGCCTTCAAAATAGGCCTCAGTTTCGGCGATATCTTCTTCACTGGAGCCAAATCTCCTTTCTGCGACCATTTTTTTGAGGTCTGCGAATAGACAGTAGTTGCTGGGGGTCAAATCTAAAGAATACGGTGGATGTATTGTCTTGATGAATACTTTTTTCTTGTTTATTTGGGGCCGTTGCTTTGCGATTTCTGCATTCAAACGCACGAATAACTTTATATAATATTCGCTATTGATGGTTCTTTCCTTCTCACCATAGTCGATGAAAATTATTCCAAGCGTATCACAAATAACAGAGGTTAAAACCTTCCCAGCCGACTGTTGTGTCTTTGGTCGCTTCGGACAGCTTTCACCGGCTGCTGTAGAGTCAGCTGACTGTCGATTTGATTCCGGTGTGTAGTGGTGGATCTAGGTTTCATCCATTGTCACATATCGCATGAAAAAATTCTTTTTATTGCGCTCAGAAACATCAACGCGTTGTTGTTTTTGGTCCACTGTGAGTAAACGCGGTACCCAATTCGAACGAAGCTTTTTCATGCCCAAATGTTCATGCAAAATATGATCATCACGTTCTTTTCATATCTTTAGGGTATCAGCTATCCCACGCAATGTCACTTTACATTCATCCAAAACAATTTTGTGGATTTTTTTTTATGTTTTCCGGTGTGACCACCTCATTTGGGCGTGCAGAGCGTTCAGCATCATTTGTGTCGGTAAGGCAGCATTTAAATTCAAAATACCAGTAAATGATGGGTGATTTTACAGAAGCAGAGTCCCCGTAACACTTATCAACCCATTGCTTTGCTTGAACAGTATTTTTTCCCATCAAAAAACAGTGTTTTGAAACCATCAAAAGTAGCGTCACTAAAACCACTGTAACTTGTAAACCAATCGTCGAAATGTCATGAAATTTTGACAGGTATCGTTTGAAGGTTGATACTTCCTAAAAATCATATGGATTTTTTGAAAAGGGTGACATTTATGTCAGACCAAAAACTTTTTAGCCTTTTTTCAAACTCGTGGGCAAAATATCTCGAGATCTACTGAACCGATGCTGATAAAATTTATACCACATATTCTTTATAATATTATCTTGGAGCTGACAAGGTTTTTTCGATTGGAAGCACCGTTCATTTTTTATTAATTTGTAAAGCTCAAAATTTTTGCGCAAAATCCGAGTTTATTTTCAAACGGACTTCTACAAAAAAAATTTAAAATGTTTTCCATATGTGGCCACTTAGCGATGACCTTTCTTAACAATAAAAAATCATTTGTTTAGTTTTTAGACGATTCTAGACTGAGAAAAAAATGCCACCCGTGGCAAGGATTTTCAAAAGAAGGTCCTACAAGATGGTTCATATATCTCCGCCATTTTTTATTTCTTTTAATATATTTTTTTTTTAATTTGTTGTTAAGACTATAATGTATTTGTGAAAAATAAAAATTATATTAAATATACTATCGTTGCGTCAAAAAAAAAATATTTTATGCCTATTTTTCCGAGCGCCAAGGTGGCGTAACCGCTATTGTTTCTAGCTCGATGATGAACAATTTTAAGATTCTTTTACACTTCGATATTTTAACAAAAAAAATTTTAGGACAACCCGTTGTGTAGTTACTTGTGTTTAACCGTGTTAACATTCGAACGAAAACATTTCCACTAAGAATTTTTCTCAGAAAAACGTCCAATTAAATTCAGAATCTCGATTTCAACATTTTTTAATATTTACGTATCGCAAACGATAAAGATCACGTCACTTTTCTACGAACCGGCAGCCATTTTTATTTTTATATTCTAAATTTGGATTGCGGTTATAAACAAAACTTACCTACTTATGTATTGGACGTTCTGCAAGGTTGATCATTATCTAAAATTATTATTGTTTTCGTTTTAATAATAATAAAACAGATATTTTGGCGGAATATATCGATTCACAAACGCCTTGGGAGGCTCGAAATCGGGATAGGCCTAAGACGCAATAGATTTGTTTTGGTGACGTAGACTGAACGCAACCCCTACCGACCTCCCCTTTTCGTCCTTCTGCTACGTCATAATTTTCTACATAAAAATTAAGATTAGACAAGGCCTAAAATATTGTTTCACCGCCTACTTGACCCACCAAATAAAACTTGATGCGGAAAAAACGAATGCTAGGAACGAAATATTCCTCCATATTTACAAAATATCCCGATGGCCTCTGCCTACCTCAATCAGACATACATCACGCCTTGATAAAATCGGCGGCGTTTTAAACAACAGAGAAACCAAATAATATCGGCAGGGGCCCCGTGATCTGCCGCGTGTAAACAAATGAATACAGAATACAGCACTCACCTTGACAAGATCAAGTTCACCAACGACGCAGCAAGCCGCGACCAGCTGATTTTCATTTCAATTTTTTCAAATAATTTCGCGGCGATTTTTCGCAAAAAACAATCACTAACCGGAAAAGACACTTCGGCGTTCACTCGATTAAAATTTATGATTGGAAATGGCCGTGATTAGGCTAAAAACACGAATCGTAGATGACATAGAAACAAAACACGGTCGAACTTGGACCCAAAACAAATGAAATGACGGCGGCGGCGTCGATTGGCGTTGGGCAGGTTGCCTCTGGGGGGACAGGAGAGGCGCGGAGGGGCGAGGAGGGAAATTCGAATGCGCAATTTCCCCACCATGGGCGCGCCACCGGCGAAATCCATATATTTAGGCGTTTTTGGTCGGAGATTGGTGTTGCGCAATATTTTGGAGGAATGATGGTTGGAGATTACGAAGGGGGGTCGGTTTGGGGAACAAAGAAACATTTTTTTTTTAAATGTGCATAAATATTTATAACTTTCTTCTTGTTAACATTCCAAAATTGTGTGTGAGTAATAAGAAAATGATGAAAATATTTAAAAAAAAAAACGAAATTAACAATAATCTATGTTGTTTTCCAATAAAAATTAATTAATTAAATTTAAATAATATAATTATGAAATAAGTTCTGAATAAGATAGAGTTTGGCTTTTACACCCCTTGCTAAAAAAGTTATTATATTCATGGAACATTTCCGAAGCCATAGTAGGGCTGAGAATTTTTTTCAATATATTGACAGTTACTGGCAAAGATCGATAAATATAATATATATATATATATATATATATATATATATATATATATATATATATATATATATATATATATATATATATATATATTACAGCAACGACAGGTGAATTGAAAAATTATCGATATATTGGTACCTATTGGCATATCGATAATTCTGGATATATCGATAGTGATATATCGATACTTATTGATAATTCTCGATATATCGATCACTTATTTTCACTCCGCGGTTATCAATTTCAGAAGGGATTTTTTTTAAAAAAAGAAAGAGTATTTTTTGGAACTCTTTCCCGCCCTAGTAACAGTAATCAATTTTTGAATAATAATTTTTGACAGATCGATAATTATCGATAGTTATTGGTAGTTCTTTATCCAAGTAACTAAGTAGAATTTATCGCTACAAAAACCCAGGCGGCATTTTTTTCTAAAAATTTAACGCTGCTGAACCCGACATAATTATGTCGGGACAATCTATTTCTCAAGGTGTGCTAGCAACGGAGTAAGTTGTCCAATCGCCTCCAGCATCAATAATCGCCTGGCTTCTTCGAGGCATGCTGTCGGCGAGATTTTCTGCATACTTCGCAAATTTTTCGAATCTTGCGAGACAGCTGACTCGAAGTCCTCAGCGTCTTTCCTCTGAGCTTTCTCTTTACAAGGGACCAAACGTTTTCAATAGGGTTGACGTCCAGCGATTATGAGAGCCACTTTAGTATCTTAGCGTGGGCCCAAGCGAGCCGCATCGCGACGTGGTTTTCGTCAAGCAAAGGCATCTTCAACGTGCTTCGGAATTTGACGTTATGAGCACGAAGACGTTATCGAATGGTCTCATGAGATACATTCAAACCTGATTTTTCCTAATTTTGCCACTCCTTGACGCAGCGGCAATTTCAAGTCCCGTGAAAACAAAGACGCGATACTTTCGAAGTGACTTTGCCTATCGAGACACGTTTTAGCAACTCGTCGACATTTTTCGTCTCGTTAAAACGATTTACCCACTTCTTCACAAACGATACCGACTTTTTAATATATTTAGCGGCCGCGGAATGTGTCATTTGAGATCCCTTTGGATGGGACCAAAGAAAGACTGCCAGAGTGATACATACTAGAAATACACGTCGCCCTAATACTTTACATCAGTATGAGATTCAACTTGTTACTTCCCGTGCAACCTTTTTTAAGCAGTCTTTTATATTAAGCACCTCATCCCTTTGGAATGATTTACCCGGGACTGTTTCCCACCGAGTACAATTTACAGCGATTCAAGATCAATGTGAATCGCTTCTTCCGCATACGCGTTACTCCTGTAGCGCTTTAAGGATTTCCCATCAGCATGTGGGCTATGCCTAAAAAAAATATACGAAACGTAGATCCATCATTATAGTACATTCCGGAGACAAAACGGTAGTCAAAACAGCAAGCTGTGCACCGAAAAAAGCGAAAAAACAGTTTTTTATCGGCGGGAAAAGTAATGGCAATTGTTTTTTGGAAAAGGGCAATACAGGGATTGGGTCTTATGACGGAACGTTACTGGAGCGTTTGCATAGCCAGCTTAAGCAGAAGCGTCCTTCAAGAGCGATACAATCAGTCTAACTTTTTCTAACATTTCTATATCTTTCTTGTAGAAGGATTTGTCTTTGCCTTCAAAATAGACCTGAGTTTCGGTGATAACTTCTTCATTGGAGCCAAATCTCTTTCTCGTGAGCATTTTTTTAAGGTCTACGAATAGATAATAGTCGCTAGGGGGCCAAATCTGGAGAATGTGGTAGATGAGGAAGCAGTTCGAACTTCAATTCAAGCAATTTTGTCATCGTAACCATTGACTTGTGACAAGGTGCATTGTCTTGATGCAAGAGCACTCTTTTTTGTACATTTGGGGCCGTTTCTTTGCGATTTCTGGCTTCAAATGCACCAATAACTTCATATAATATTCGCCGTTAATGGTTTTTCCCTTCTCAGCATAGTCGCATTCCATGCGCATCCCAAAATACAGAGGCCAAAACCTTCCCAGCCGACTGACACCGGCTGCTGTCTACTCAGCTGACTGACAATTTGATTTCGATGTGTAGCAGTGGATCCATGTTTCATCCATTATCACATATCGCATGAAAAAATCCTTTTTATTGCTCTTAAACAGGTCCGAACAGCGCTCAGTATCATCAACACGTTGTTGTTTTTGGTCCACTGTGAGCAAACGAGGTACCTATTTCAAACAGAGCTTTCTCGTGCCCAAATGTTCATGTAAAATATGACCAACACGTTCTTTTGGTATCTTTAGGATGTCAACTATCTCACGCAATTTCACTTTACGGTCATCCAAAACAATATTGTGGATTTTTTTGATGTTTTCCGGTGTAACCACCTCATTTGGGCGTCCAAATTTAGTATAACAGTAAATGATGAGTGATTCTCCAGGGGCAGAGTCCCCGTAACAGTTATCAAGCCATTGCTTTGCTTGAACGATATTTTTTACCCATCAAAAAACAGTGTTTAATCAACACACGAAATTCGATTTTTTCAATTGTTTTGAAAATATCAATAGTAGCGTCACTAAAACTACTTTAACTTGTAAACTAATCGTCGAAATCGCATGAAATTTTGACACGTATCGTTTGAAAGTTGGTGCTTTCTAAAAATCATATGAACTTTTGAAAAGGGCGACATCTATGTGTTAGACCAAAAACTTTTCAGCATACGTGTTATCTGTGCTGTAAACGAATATTATGCAAAGTTCAAAACATTTTTCTTCTTCAGGGGGAATAAAAAAATTATAATCTCGCTAGACCAAATGTATTGAGCTTAATGGAGATTGTGTTGAGAAATAAATTTTAGTTTCTGCAACACAATCTTATTTTATTTACTTTTTACCAGACTTGAGAATCCACCCACGTATATTTCCCTATAAAGCCGAAAAATAATGAAAATAAAAAAGACTGGGTTACAGAGTAAATTAAAACAAAAAAAAATGTGAAACTCATACTGAAATTAAACATACACAATGCACAATTTTTCAATCAACTTTATGTCCCAAAAATTCACCGTCAACTTATAAAACATAGTAAAAATGGGTAACTACATAAATCCAGTTCCAAATAACGGTCGTGCAGTGTGGCAAAAATCTCTAGCAACTGATCAATCGAGTCGTAATAGCCAGCGAAAGATGTGGATTAATTATGAAAATAAGAAAAACCAAGTGGCTGATAATAACAAAGAAAAATCTACCACCAAAACCCTCGAAATCAGGGACAAGTATCCACATTTGAATATTTGGGAACCAATATAAATGACAAGTGGGACCCAAGAAAAGAAATAGATTCCCGAATTGAACAGGCCCAAGTATCATACATGAATATGAATAAATTTTTCTCTGTCTCGAACTCCGAATGAGAACGGTAAGAGCGTATGTATACACCGTAGAACAGGCCTGCACATTTAAATATTTGGGAACTAATATAAATGACAAGTGAGACCCAAGAAAGGACATATATTCCCCAATTAAACAGGCCCCGAGTAACATAAACAACGATTTAACAAAAGATGAACGGGAAATTCAAAAGAAACTGAAGCGTATAGCAGAGAACGAGAGAAAGAATGGAAAAAAAGGTGAAAATCGGATATCAAAAAATCGTAATCGAAGGAATAGAGTATAAATGGGTCATTGAGGAAGAAAATCTGAAAAAACAAACAAAGAATACTAAGACCATCAAGTCAAAAAACTGAGAAAAAGGAGGTAGATTGACGACGACACTGGCAAAGATAAAGGATACGGAAGAGAGGACTAGTAAAATGAATACAAATAAGAAGATAATCAAATAAATAGATAGGAAAAAAGAAATGGGAAATAATTATCGAGTTATTATTATTATAAACGGAAAAGAGGTTGAACTGACGGAAGAACAACAAATGTACTATGTAGGAATCACAGAAACAGAAAGGAAAGGAAATGGATGCAAAAAATTAGAAGGAAATGTCATAAAAGAAGACAAAATTATGGAAATATAACGGGGATCTATCAGATGGAAATGACATAGCATACAAAAATCAACATAGAGACATAATACCGGAACAAGATACAGAACTCACACAAACAGAAGAAACTAATACAGAAGAAACAAAAGGGGCAATCGGTAATTTAAACAGGATGGAAGGATATAGAAAGAAATAAATATAAATAAATAAACATTTATTTCCTTTTTTCGACTGATGCAGATGCACAATATAACACAAAAACATAGTATAGGATACGTCAAAAATAATTAAAAATACATGTAACATATAAACATAAAAAATAGTAATCATTACATTATTCACATCTGGGTACCAACAATCTGAACCTATATAAAGAACTCATGAGTAATGTGCTTTAGGTACCAAGTATCGTCTTAACTCTGATTTAAATTTACTTAGAGATGAGATTCCCGTTAGTTTTTTTTGGAAGTTTATTGTATATCCGAATCAATACATTGCGAACCATTATTAGTAGCTGATAACCTACATAGGGGCTTGTGAAGTTCGTCTGTTTGCCGAGTGTTGTAAGAATGAATATTACTACGGACCGTGAATTTTTCAATAAATCTTTTAACATACACAGCGCTGCTAAAAAATATATATTCCACAGCAAGTCAAAATATTATAATTAATAAATAGGTTCCTACAAGATGTCCTTGGTGGGGCTTTAGCCATAATCTTCACTATATTTTTTTGACAAACAATTAACTGTTAAATATGTACAGCATTACCCCAACATGCAATTCCGTGAGATAGTCTAGAATAGACTTGGCCATAGTATAAAGTAAGAAGTGATATAAAATAACTCAACTCTACGGACCTTACACTCCTAACAAAATGGGTAGGCATAAGGAATAAGTAAGTAAGTAAGTAAATAGGCCCGAGTATCATACATGAATATCAATAAATTTTTCCGTCGTACAAGTCTCAGTTTCGAACTCGGAATGAAAATGATGAGAGCGTATTCTCCGTGTTACTGTATGGATGTGAGTGTTGGACCCTTGACCTTGGCTCGGAGAAACAATTGGAATCTTTTGAAATGTACATTTATAGACGCCTTCTTCGCATCTCCCGGGAACAGAAAAGAAAAAACACAAAAGTACTGGAAAGAATGAACAAAATGAAGGACTTACTAAAAACCATAAAAATAAGAAAAACTCAATACTTCGGACATATAATGAGGGGTTCAAAGTACAAATTGCTACGTCTAATTATTGAAGGCAAAATAAAGGGCAAACGACGTGGCTGAAGGACATGAGAAGGTAATTTGGATATGCTTAGAGTGATAGTTTTTGAGAAGCAGTTCCTAAAGTTCGTTTAGCTATATAGATCACCAATCTTTGTGAGGAAAAACCATCGTAAAAACAAGAAGTGTGGTAAATACTAAACATTCACATTACATACCTATACTTCAAGAAGTAATGAAAATATCTTTAAAATTACGAACAAGTGGGGGGGCATTGTCATAAATAAACCCTTACAAACAGATCCTTCCTTTAACAATTTTTTTTGTAGATTTTGCCAATGGCGCCACGGCGGCAAAAGTATAATTAATAATCAATTAACAACATATAATGGTGTCATATGCCACAATACTCGCACACCTCCAACCAGTGGGTTTAAATAAATTACTCCCTAAAGGGAGAAAACCATTAGAATTGGATAAACTTCCGGGTTCGGGAAAATATAAGTACATACACATATAAACTTATCCAAACTATAAAACTACGCCGTTTTTCAAAGATAAGGGAAAAGCCGATGATATGGCCAGCTACAGGCTCATTGTAGTACCAAATCGATTAGACCAACTCTTTAAAAAAACCTTTCTTAATAGGCTTAACACCTTTTTAAACTTAAATATAATCCTGTCACCGTGCCAAAACGGCGAAACTAAAGCCTGTTTTTTTTTAAAAAAAAAACTCCAAGTTAAGATCAAATTCTTAGCGTAATGGATACCCATCCTATCAAAAATCTCTAAATAGTTAATACTAGCCGGGCCCGCGGCTCCGCTCGCGCGGACTTGATTCACTACTATCGTCACTGCTTATTCCTTATGTTACCCAACGTAACAAAATATCTCCCATTATTTCCCCTTATCGCCCAATATTTCTCCTTATCTCCCACTATCTCTACATAATTTCCATTAACTAGGCTTATCTCTGCTCATCTCCCATTATTTCTCCTTATCTTCCATTATCTCATCATAACTCCCATTATCTAGACTTATCTCTGCTTATCTCCCATTATTTCGCCTTATCTTTCATTATTTATATTTATCTCCCATTATCGAGGCTTATCTCAACTTATCTCCCATTATTTCTCCTTATCTCTCATTATCTCACCTTATCTCCCATTATCTAGGCTTATAACGAATTATATAGAACATATGTATCCATTTTTAAAAACATGTAAATCGGATAAGTGGTTCTCAAGTGATAAGTGCACTAACGGACAGACAGACACACAGGCAGAGAGCCAGGCAGACAGACAGAGAGACGTTGCATTTTATATATATTCTGGATAGAAGATTATAGATAACCTGGCCAGACAACAAATGTATGAATTAAAAAAAAAAAAAACACGTAAATCGGATAAGTGGTTCTCGAGTGATAAGCGCACTAACGGACAGACAGCCAGAGAGACGTTGCATTTTATATATATTATATATTCTTTGCTACATGATATTGTTCCATATTTAATGCTTTAGGCAGTATATTGCAAGAGAACGTGCTAGCGGCAAACTTTTCTCCGACTTGATTCACTATTATCGTCACTGCTTATTCCTTATGTCACCTAACGTAATAAAATATATCCTATAACCTGGCCAGAGAACATATGTACGTTTAAAAAAAAAGTACGTAAATCGGATAAGTGGTTCTCCAGTGATAAGCGCACTAACGGATAGACAGACAGACAGAGAGACGATGAATTTTATATATATTAGAGATATTCTTTGCTACATGATATTGTTCCATATTTAATGGTTTAGCATTTTAAAAAAAAAGCACGTAAATCGGATAAGTGGTTCTCCAGTGATAAGCGCACAAAAGGACAAACAGACAGAGAGACGTTGCATTTTATATATATATTATAGATATCCTTTGCTACATGATATTGTTCCGTATTTAGTGGTTTAGGAAGTGTATTGCAAGAGAACGCGCTAGAGGCAAACTTTTTTTCGATTTGATTCACTATTATCATCACTGCTTATTCGTCATCTCCTAACGTTATGAAATATAGTCTATAACCTGGCCAGAGAACATATGTATGTTTAAAAAAAAAGCACGTAAATCGGATAAGTGGTTCTCCAGTGATAAGCGCACTAACGGACGGACAGACAGACAGAGAGACGTTGCATTTTATATATATTATAGATATAGATATTATTATTATTATTATATAACCTGGCCAAAGAATATATGTATGAATTTAAAAAAAGACACGTAAATCGGATAAGTGGTTCTCGCGTGATAAACGCATTAATGGTCAGACAGACAGACAGAGAGACATTGCATTTTATACATATTATAGATTATAGATATTCTCTGCTACATAATATTGTTCCATATTTAATAGTTTAGACTGTGTATTGCAAGAGACCGTGCTAGCGGCAAACTTTTTTCTGACTTCATTCGCTATTATCGTCACTGCTCATGCCTTATCCTACCTATCGTAATAAAATATAGCCTATAACCTGGCCGGAGAATATATGTATCTTTTAAAAAAAAGTACGAAAATCGGAGAAGTGGTTCTCCAGTGATATGCGCACTAACGGATAGACAGACAGAGATGCGTTGCATTTTATATATATTATAGACGTAATAAAATATATATCGATAACCTGGTCAGAGAACATATGTATGAATTTAAAAAATCACGTAAATCGGATAAGTGGTTCTCGAGGGATAAGCGCACTAATGGACATACAGACAGACAGAGAGACGTGGCATTTTATATATTATAGATATAGATATAGATTATTATTATTATTATTATTATATAACCTGGCCAAAAAATATATGTATGAATTTAAGAAAAGAAGCGTAAATCGGATAAGTGGTTCCCGCGTGATAAACGCACTAATGGACAGACAGACAGAGAGACATTGGATTTTATATATGTTATAGATTATAGATATTCTCTGCTACATAATATTGTTCCATATTTAATGGTTTAGGCTGTGTATTGCAAGGGAACGCGCTAGCGGCAAACTTTTTTCCGACTTCATTCACTATTTTATGTCACTGCTCATTCCTTATGCTACCTATCGTAATAAAATATAGCCTATAACCTGGCCAGAGAACATATGTATATATAAAAAAAAAGCACGTAAATCGGATAAGTGGTTCTCCAGTGATAAGCGCACTAACGGCCAGACAGACAGACAGAGAGACGTTGCATTTTATAAATATTATAGATTATAGATTGGTACAGCTTAAACTAAAACACCGGCTACGGGCAAGTCAAACCTGCGCAATTAGTCTTCCGTATAAATAATTAAAGGTTATATTTTTCGTCCAATCTATACCCTATGGAAAATATTCCAGAATTTTTTAAAAATTTTTTGATTAGTACTTTTCGAGATAAGTGGAAGACAGCGATTTTTGGCAAATTTTAAAAAATTATACAAAGAAAAGTATGCGCAAGTATTATATATATTTTTGAACTCGGGTTTTCACAAGCTTTCATTCGACCCACACTCGATGACCAGGTAATTTTTTTCACTTCCGATTTCACCCCCCCAAAACTAACCTTTCAAGTCAAAATTTAACTTTCAAAGTTACACCGCTCTGATAGGGCCATCAATTCCTATATTAGTGCCAAATTTCAACTTTCTATGTCAAATAGTTTTAGAAAAAATCAGGTGTGGCAGACAGACAGACAGACAGACACCGTCTTATAAGTAGAACGAAGCACTAAAAATATGAAAGATTTTGCAAAAACAAAGGAATTACATTGTAAATCTAATTTAAAAAGGTAACGCAGACGGTATTTTGCAAAGCGAGAAGTTCACAAAATCAAAATTTATCAATAACACAAATTAAACATCTTCTGTAAGTAAAAACTTCAAAGTATCTCAAATCAAAAATCTGCTGCCCAGAACGTGAGTAAAATATAGTATTACTTATACTTTTTTAAGGTCCTGCTTACTGGTTATTGCTTTTCGTACTTTTACTTTTAATTTTTTTTGTCTGACCCACTTTTCTAGTTAACCTCCAAATTTAAAAACGTTTTATCGAAATTGAAAGTAAAAATGTGACACTGTTAGCAATAGTAGAAAATTCGACAAGGAATATAAAAAACACAAACTTTAGTTATAACATACTCGTGATAAAAAAAAAAAAAACAATACACTGTAGACCTCTTTTTCGACCACAATCAAGCATTAAATACGGTAAACTATAACATTTTATTCTAGAACAAGTCCGCAGCTCCGCTCGTGTAGATTTGATTCACTATTATCGTCACTGCTTATTTTTTGTGTTACCTAACATAATAAAATATATCATATAACCTGGCTAGAGAACATATGCATGAATTAAAAAAAAAACGTAAATCGGGTAAGTGGTTCTTGAGTGATAAGCGCACTAACGGACAGACAGACAGAGAGACGTTGTGTTTTATATATATTATATAGATTATTATTATTATTATTAAATAACCTGGTCAGAGAACATATGTATGAATTAAAAAAAAAAAAAACACGTAAATCGGATAAGTGGAACTCGAGTGATAAGCGCTTTAACAGACAGACAGACAGACAGAGACACGTTGTACTTTATATATATGTTTTATTCTTTGCTACATGATATTGTTCCATCTTTAACGGTTTAGGCAGCGTAATGCAAGAGGGCGCGCTAGCGGCAAACTTTGTTCCGACTTGATTCACTATTACACAAGTATACAAAATAAAAAAATTCTCTTTCTTTTCAGTGAGACACAGGTCTACTTAAGTATTTTTTATGCTGAATCCAAAAAAAAAAAACATAAAAAAAGACATCGACCGCGAGTTTTTTTTCAGAAAACACAGTTAAAGTTGCCAGAAAACTATTAAATTGAAAAAAAATCATCTATAATCTATAACATACATAAAATGCAACGTCTCTCTGTCTGGCTATCTGTCTGTCTGTCCGTTAGTGCGCTTATCACTGGAGAACTACTTATCCGATTTACGTGTTTTTTAGTTAAATTATACATATGTTCTCTGGCCAGGTTATAGGCTATACTTTATTACGTTAGGTAATATAGGGAATAAGCAGTGAAGATAATAGTGAAACAAGTCGAAAAAAAGTGTGCCGCTAGCGTGTTCTCTTGCAATACACTGCCTAAACCATTAAATATGGAACAATATCATGTAGCAAAGGATATCTATAATATATATAAAATGCAACGTCTCTCTGTTTGTCTGTCCGTTTGTGCGCTTATCAGTGGAGAACCACTTATCCGATTTACGTGCTTTTTTTTTAAACATGCTAAACCATTAAATATGGAACAATATCATGTAGCAAAGAATATATTATTTATATATATATTTATAAAATGCAACATCTCGCTGTCTGTCTGTCTGTTAGTCGCTCGAGAACCACTTATCCGATTTATGTGTTTTTTTTTTAATTTATAGGTTTGTTCTCTGGCCAGGTTATCTATAATCTTCGATCTATAACATATAAAATGCAACGTCTCTCTGTCTGTCCGTCTGTCTGTTAGTGCGTTTATCACTCGAGAACCACTTATCCGATTTACGTATTTTGTTTTTAATTCATACGTTGTTCTCTAGTCAGGTTATATAATATTAATAATGCTCTATATAACATATATTAATCGCAACGTCTGTCTATCTGTCTATTAGTGTGCTTATCATTCGAGAACTACTTATCCGATTTACGTGTTTTTTTTTAATCCTTAATATTTATCAAAAAAAAATCTATAATATATATAAAACGCAACGTCTCTCCGTCTGTCTGTCCGTTAGTGCGCTTAGCACTGAAGAACCACTTATCCGATTTACGTGTTTTTATAAATTTATATGGTACATATGTTCTAAATAAGTCGATATAAGCCTAGATAATGGGAGATAAGGTGAGATAATGGGAGATAAGGAGAAATAAAGGGAGATAAGCAGAGATCAGTCTAGATAATGGGAGTTATGGTGAGATAATGGGAGATAAGCAGATATAATGGGAAATAAGGTGAAATATTGCGAGATAAGTAGAGATAAGCCTAGATAATGGGAGATAAGGTGAGATAATGGGAGATAAGGAGAAGTAATGGGAGATAAGGAGAAATAATGGGAGATGGGCAGAGATAAGCCTAGATAATGGGAATTATGTTGAGATAATGAGAGATAAGGAGAAATAATGGGAGATAAGGGGAAATAATGGGAGATATTTTATTACGTTAGATAACATAAGGAATAAGGAAGTGACGATAGTAGTGAATCAAGTCCACGCGAGCGGAGCTGTGGGCACGACTAGTTTTAATAAATAATGGAAAATTGTATGTTATAATCATAAAAATTATGGAATAAAACTATTGTTTCGGATATCTTTAAATGTTTTGAATCTACTTTTATCATAAAAACTTAAAAATATTAGGTTTTTGTGTTCATGTTTAACAAAAAAACGCATACACCACCTTTAACTAAGCTACGTAACAAAATGCTATTTAAAATAAATATGTGCAGCCGCTAAATAAAACTTCAAAAAACATTGGAAATAATAGTTTTGTTGAATATTAATAAAAGTTAAAAACAATTTTTTAATTTAACAGTTGCACAAATTTACTTTAAACAGTATTTTGCTACGTAGCTTAGTTAAAGGTGGTGTATGCGTGTTTTTTGTTAAACATGAACACTAAAACCTAATATTTTTAAATTTTTTTGATAAATGTAGATTTAGAACATTTAAAGATGTCCGAAATAATAGTTTTATTCCATAACATTAATGACTGTACATTTTATTTATTAAAATGGATTTTTGGCCTCTTTAAGTGTGTTTTCTGAAAAAAACCACAAGATGAATGTCTTTTTTATGATTTTTTTTTTTGGATTCAGCATAAAAAAATACTTAAAAAAGCACGTGTCTCACTTAAAAGACAGAATTTTTTTTGTTACCCGTGTTATCGCTTATTTCTTATGTTATAAGAGCTAATGTAATAAAACATATCCTATAACCTGGCCATAGAACATATGTATGAATTTAAAAAATACCACGTAAATCGGATCAGTGGTTCTCGAGTAATAAGCGCGCTAACGGACAGATAGTCAGAGAGAGGCAGCATTTTATATACAGTCCCTGGCCAAATTATTAGACGCACTGTATTTTTTTTAGTAATTTTATGTTTCTTAAGAGTTTTTATGCAATAATGGTATATTTAAACTACAATATTATTGATTTTTATTTAAAAGAATTGTTGTAGACTACATATTTGTATTTATTTTTAACAAATGGCAACACTGTGTTGACAAAGTGATACATGAACGTAAACAAGTACAAACCTGTATCAGTGGCGATCGGAATCGAGTCAGGTACGGACGTGTTTCTGTGGCTTTATGGACTGTGATTGTTTGTTTAACAGTTTTATACTACTCAGTTATTAGTTTATTTTGTATGCAGTGTTTTAAAAAAGTAATTGGACTATTTTCATTATGGGTAGAAAAGGCGATCTTTCACCACGTAAAAAAGCTGAAGTGAAGGCCCTTGTGATTGCGAAAACATTTACAAACCGAGAAATATCACGAAGATTGGAGGTTTCTGAAGCTAGTGTACGACGCATAAAAAAGAAAATTGAGTCAGGGAAGGAATTAAGCCCGAAAAGAAAGAAAAGATGCGGTAGAAAACCAATTTTCACTCCACGGTCAGAGAGATGTTTGAAGAAAATTTGTGTAGAAAACAGATTTGCTACCACAAAGGTAATAAAATCACAACTCCAGGATGCTAGCGTAAATGCTTCTGAGCGCACTGTTCGAAGAAAATTGAAAGAATTAGATTTTAAGGCCTGTCGCCCCGCCAGGAAGCCCAAGTTAACAGCTGCAATGAAAGCAAAGCGCCTCAAGTGGGCCAAACAATGGCAAGACAAAGATGTGGACTTCTGGAGATCGGTAAGTACAGCAATTTAATCAATAATTGATACATTATTATCATTTTCAGTTAAATAAAGCAAATAAACATGGAAGTTTATATATTTTTCCTATTTTTAACAGGTCTGCTTCAGTGACGAAAGCACATTCGAAATTTTGCAGAATAAAGCTCAGTATGTGCGTCGTCGTCATGGAGAAAAGTTTCATCCTGATTGTGTCGTCCCGACGGTTAAACATCCCACCAAAGTAATGATTTGGTCAGTCATCAGCGGCAAGGGCACTGGACGTCTGTACGTCGTCAAAGGAATGAGGCAAGATCAGTACAAAGAAGTATTACAAAATCGGTTGATTCCGCAGCTCAGAGAATGGTTTCCAAATGGGCAACCATTCACTTTCATGCAAGATGGAGCTCCCTGCCACACTGCTCGGTCTGTTAAAGCTTTTTTGGCAGAAAAAAATATCCCTATGTTGGATTGGCCCTGATATGAACCCCACTGAAAATGTGTGGGAGCTGATGAAAAGAGAAGTGGCTAAAGATGTGATTACCAACAAAACTCAGCTCCTAAAAAAGATTATTCATGTGTGGAATCATCATCCTCAAATGCAGGAGACAGTACAATCTTGCATTGATAGCATGCCGCGCAGAATTAAAGCTTTGATAGCGGCTAAAGGTGGCTCAACTAAATATTGACTTTTACTAACATTAATTTCACTTTTCTTTAAAACTTAATAAACTTATGCTTTTCTAAATTAATGCTGTTTTGTTTATGTCAAATAAATAGGTAATTGATTGGATAATATAAAAATAAAAAACAAATCAATTTAAAATAATAAAACGGTACAATATCACTCGGTAATTAATATTTTACATGAAATCTTGCAGTGCGTCTAATAATTTGGTCAGGGACTGTATATTATTATAGATGAGATGCTCCGTTATGATAATGTAATGAGTTGTTTTTCCACAAATTTCGCCTTTTCAAACGTACGGTTTCACTTAAACGTTTCATAACATCATGATAATACTTTTATTTATTGTTTGATCTTCCAGAAAAAAATCATGATACATAACACCATTGTAATCGATGAAAACAGTGGGCATAACTTTTTTTTGACGGAAATCGAAGTTTTTATTGGTTTTGGGTCATCTGGAGAATGCTATTTACTTGCTTGATGTCTTGTTTGTGTGTCACACTCAGATATCCAAGTCTTGTTATCCGTAATTATACTTTGAATGAATGTTGGATCAGAATCATGGTGCAGCTCTGATGGAACAAGTCTAGAAGCAAAACGTTATAAACACAAATTTTCATGTAGAATACTTTGAACGGATTCAAATGATGTTGAAGTCTCTTCTGCTATCTAATAAATAGTCAAATTTGGTGTTCCATACGGAACACTTACTGGATCACTTCGGTGTCTGTCTGTCGGTCACACCCGATTTTCTCTGAAACTATTAGACATAGAAAGTTGAAATTTGGCTCAAATATAGGAACTGATGATCCAATCAGAGCCGTGTCGTTCTGAAAGTTAAATTAAAGGATTTTGAGGAGTGAAAATAGAAGTGAAAAAAAAATTGCAAGGTTATCGACTGTCAAATGAAGGCTTGTGAAAACACGAGTTTAAAAATAATATATGATGTAATATTTTGTGCACACTTTTCTTTGAATTATTTTTAAAAAATCTCTGTCACCTCACCCTATCTCGAAAAGTACTGATCAGAATATTTGTAAAACATTCTGGAACATTCTTCATAAAGTGTAGATCGAGCGAAAACTATCACAAGTGCATTGCGTCTGATACTTTATCTGTTTTAGGGGAGGTTAAACCGGAAGTGAAAAAAATTTGCCAGGTTATCGAGTGGGGTGTCAGATGAAACCTTGTGAAAATACGAGTTCAAAAATAAATACGATCTAATATTTGCGCACACTTTTCTTTGAATTATTTTTAAAAACCACCCTATCTCGAAAAATACTGATCAAAATATTTGGAAAACATTCTGGAATATTCTTCATAAAGTGTAGACTGAGTGAAAATTATCACGAGTGCTTTACGACTGATAATTTATCTGGTATAAAAAAAACTATGTGCCTTGACGTGTGGCGATTGTGGCGGTCAGTGGCGTAGTACTTGCTTGCGGTGCAGGTTGTGGAAATTTTCATATTGTAATTTTTCGCTGTGTTCTTAAATGTATGAAGTAATTGTTATAGGTTGTCTGCAGATACGGCCATCAGGACTGCATCATTTGCGTAACACAAGCACCTCATGTGTTGATTCCCAAGGGTATATCCCAAGCCACGTGATTTCACAGAGTTTATGATTTTATCCATTCTTCTTCTTTCTTATATGGTGTGTCATATAAGTAGGCATACTGCCTGTTTTATCCCCATTAGGTCTCTTCCGATGTGGACGTTCAGCATTCCTTCCACCTTTTCGGAGGTCTGCCCCTAGTTCTGCTATCGCAAGGCTTATTGAGTTTGACCCTTTTTACCAGTCTGTTGTCTTCCATCCGATCTATGTGTTTACTCCATTGTTTTCTTCTAGTTCTGGTCCATTTGGATATTTCTTGGATCTTACTTAGTTCTTGTAGATTAGATCTTTGTTGCGGATTTTGTCGTGGCTGTTATTTGACTTTCTTGTTTAAGTCGCCGTAGCTTGTTATCATTGTTCCCAGGTATTTAAGATTATTAACTTGTTCAACAATACTTCCTGGGATTTCCAGCTTGCATCTTAATAATTCTTTTGAAGCTACCGTCCATTTTGCCTTGGTTAAGTTAATGTTTGGTTTTTTCGTTTCCAAATTGAAGGCATAAAAGATCTCCTGAAGGGTGTTGGCCATTTTGTATCTTCTAGTTTTTGGAAGATTCTCCACTATTCTGTTCACGAGTGAATGGCCTTGTCTTATTCCGGTGTTTATTTTTACTTCCTTGCTCAACAGATGTTCCACTTTTTTATTTGTTTTGCATTCTGTGTTAAAGTCATGTATGATTTTTATTAGCATCACTATGTTTGTAAAGAGCTGTGCTAGCTGTTAATGTAGGTTTTCTCCTCCATATTTTAGCATCTCATTTGTAATGTCATGTGGTCCTGAGGTTTTTTCTATTCTTGAGACTTCTTATAATTCTTTCCGTCTGTTCTAAAGTTACTTCTAGATGTACTTCTTCCACTTCTTCAAGTACGACTTCATTATTCTTTTCTTTTTTATATGATTTATCAAAGTATGTTTGCCATTCTTGAATTGTAATTTTATTAGTTTGTACCGTGTCTTTTATATCAAGTTTGTTCTGTCTTAACATTTTCCAGACTTTCCTTTGAGCGCCATACAGATTACTTTCCATCTCTTTAGTAAATGTCTCCCAATATTCTTCCTTAATTTGTTTTCTTCTTCAATTCATTAAGTTTCTTTCTGCGATATATGCGTTCCAGTTGTATTGGGTTTTGTTGTGTATGTAATGTACATATATATGGCTCATTTTTCTTCTTTGCCAGCTTTTTTATTTCTAGCGTGAACCAAGGTGTTTTATTTGTTTTGTTGATGTTTACTGGTCTTCGGCCTAAGGTTTCCTTTGCCGCGTTTAGTTTTGTTTTATGGATATCCACTGTTGGTCTATGCTTTCTTGTTCATTGATTGAGTGTAGAGTTATTTTTTGTCTCAAGCGGTTCTCATATAAGTTTTGTGCTTTCGGCATATTGCCTGTTTTATCCCCATTAGGTTTCTTCCGATGTGGACATTCAGCATTCCTTCCACCTTTTCGGAGGTCTGCCTCTACTTCTTCTACCGCAAGGCTTATTGAATTCGGCCCTTTTTACCAGTCTGTTGTCGTTCATCCGATCTACGTGTTTATTCCATTATTTTCTTCTAGTTCTGGTCCATTTGAATATTTCGTGATCGTAGTTAGTTCTTGTAGATCTTTGTTGCGGATTTTGTCGTGGATAGTTTTTCCATATATGTCCCTAATCACCTTCCTTTCTGTTGTCCTCATCCCTTGTGCTGCTTTACATGTGTCAGCTCTTGTTTCCACAGCATATGTGAGGATCGGTCTCACTTTTGCTTTCCACTGTGAGGTATTTATTTTTCCATACTATATCCGTCAAGCAACCTTCTATTAGTGATGCCTTCATAGACTGTCGTTTAAGTCGCCGTAGCTTGTTATCATTATTCCCAGGTATTTAAAATTCTTATCTTGTTCAACAATACTTCCTGAGATTTCCAGCTTGCATCTTAATAATTCTTTTGAAGCTACCATACATTTTGCCTTGGTTAGGTTAATAATCATGTTTGGCTTTCTCGCTTCCAAATTGAAGACATAAAAGACCTGAAGGTTGTCCTCAGAATTGGAGATGAGGACTGCATCATTGGCGTAGCAGATTGTGTGGAGGTGTGTGTTGCTCATTTTGTATCTTCTAGTTTTTGGAAGATTCTCCATTATTCTGTTCATGAGTAAATGGCCTTGTCTTATTCCGTCGTTTATTTTTACTTCCTTGCTCAATAGATGTCCCACTTTTATACTTGTTTTGCATTCTGTGTTAAAGTCATGTATGATTTTTGTTAGCATCTGGTTTGTCTGCTTTTCTTGTAAAATTTTTATATCTGTTAATTGCACTCTATCGAAGGCTTGAGTCATCTCGACGAAACACATATACGTAGGTTTGTTAAATTCTTTAGGTTTTTTCATTATCTGCCTCACTATAAATATGGCATCTTCGATCGATCGATTTTTGCGGAATCTCTATTGTTCCTTTCTTATTTGAATATTCTTGCTCATTTCTTCCAGTATGATTTTTATTCATATTTTTAAAATAAAAATTTAGGAGCGTTATTCCGTGTTAGTTTTCTGGTGACGTCTTTTACCCTTTTTTGAATATTGGAATTATTATGCTAGTTTTCCTGATGTAGGTTTTCTTCTCTATATTTTAGCATCTCATTTGTAATATCGTGTGGTCCTGAGGTTTTGAGACTTCTAGATGTACTTCTTCAAGTATTACTTTATTATTCTCTTCTTCTTTATATGATTCCTCAAGTATGTCTGCCATTATTGAATTGTAATTTTATTAGTTTGTACCGTGTCTTTTATATCAAGTTTGTTCCGTCTTAACATTTTCCACTTTCCTTTGAGCGCCATACAGATAACTTTCCAACCCTTCAGTAAATGTCTTCCAATATTCTTCTTTAATTTGTTTTCTTCTTCTATTAATTAAGTTTCCTTCTGCGATATATGCGTTCCAGTTGTCTTGGGTTTTGTTGTGTATGTAATGTATATATGCTTCCTTTATCTACTTGGCCAGCTCCTTTATTTCTTGCGTGAACCAAGATGTTTTATTTGTTTTGTCGATGTTTACTCGTCTCTGGCGTAATGTTTCCTTTTCCGCGTTAATAATGTTTTGTTTTATGGATGTCCACTGTTGGTCTATGCTTTCTTGTTCCTTAATTGGGTGTAGAGTTATTTTTTGTCTCAAGCGGTTTTAAGTCTAAATTTAAATAGGAACTTATCCATGATTACATTCAATAATAGGGGGTGGAGACTCTGCGTTTTTATTTTTAATTTCATTAAATGTCAAACTGAAATTTGTAGGAAATAGTAATATGTATGGCAACCTACAAAAATAAATTACGCAGGTACGTTTTAAGTGCGAAGTTTAAATTGAATTGACAGTATAATTTTTTTTGATGGTAGTATGTAAAAATTAACAATAAAAACTTTACTATCCAACAGCGAGTATCTTCATTTACCACTAGACAAAAGAATTATTTAAATTTCCCTAATATCGCTTGAGCATCGCAATAAACGGTCCAGAAGCTATATCAATTAAGATATAATTCCTTTACTGAGAATATCAAGGTAATAAAGGAAGTCTCAAGTTTCAAAAGGAAACTAAAGGCGAATTGGTATCGCGATAGTTCTTATCTGTGAAATAGTGTTAATTCTACATCGACACACTGGGTCTGTGGAGGTAATTATGATGTATACGTTTTTTGTTGTAAATGTATACTCAAGGGAACTCTATTTCAGAGGGTAGACATAACACGTACCCTTTATTAAAATTAATGAGTAAGGGTTGCGGGATGATAAAGATCTAAGCGTAGCCCTACATAAACCACAAAAAGAATTTTACAACTTTGACACGTAAGAATATATACGTATATATATATATATATATATATATATATATATATATATATATATATATATATATATATATATATATGTACAACTACAAAGAAAACATAGTTAAAGATCTTATAGAGAAAAACAAAGGATTAAAAGTTTTTAGAAGAGCAAACGCCTGTAAAAGTGAGATAATTAAATTGAAGGAGCAAGAAGGAAACATAATCAATGACAAGAAAAATATCCAGAACAGAATTACAACTTTCTATCAAAACCTCTACAGTTCAAAAGTCCAAAATGTCGTAGTTCAAAAGGACAATTCATCAAGACGGGACACTTTGAGCTTCTGACACCACAAAACACTAAAAACATCCCAAACAACAGTAGACCAATAAAAGAAGCATCGGGCGAGCGACGTAACGGTCGAGGACGTCGCGGGAAATGGCAGCTCGACCAAAACGATGAAGACCGGGCAACTAACAATGGACCTGCCAAAAGTGTTGTGAAGGCGAGTAAGCCGACACCCACCAAGGCGGGAAAATCAGGGCAACGCATGAGTTATACTACAGGAACAAACGAACACACCATGCGTTGCTTTGATAAAAGCACAAGTCCTGACAAAAAAACCACTGAGAAGGGAATCACTCGCCGCCTAGACCCACCACCATCAATCATGAACGCAACCGACGAAGTATTTAATCAAAAACTCCCGCAACGGCAAAGAAATCCCAACAGCACAAAACCAAAATTCAAACGGCAAATAAGAATAGAAAACAAAATCAACAACATCAGGAGATACCTAGGAAACCTTACCCAGTTTATCAGCGGGAACGTGTCCAAACGAATCACACAGAGTATAAACAAGATCAAGTCCGGGTCTCCCGACAGAACACTGCCAGAAATCCTGGATACTCTAAAACAAAAATTATCCGTATATGCCGCAAGACTCCGTAGATACAAAGAACCAAACGAGAGGAAAGATACCAACAACCTCTTCCGAAGAAGCGAAAAACAGTTCTACCGGAAAACTATGTACAACAAACAGATAGCAGTGACTGAACCACCAAACAAACAAGAACTCACAGATTATTGGAAAAGTATCTGGTCAGAACCCAAACTACCCAATAATAACACCCCCTGGATCAAAGCCAAAGAAGGCAAAGATAAACATGTGACAGAACAGGAAAATTCCACATTAACTACTGTGGGACCAAAGAACATGATGAGGCGCCTGGATGCAAGAAGTTCCGGAGGTAGAATGGCCCCCCGTTCGGATCTCCGGGTGGGGGTTGGTTCGGAGGCGTCGACTTGCAGACATCATAATTTTAAGATAGATTTTTGCAACATACGAGGTATAAACTCGAACATAAATTCAGTGCATCAACACCTGCAATCAAATAAACCTCATGTACTCGCTCTATGAGAAACCAAGGTCAGTCCATCGACCAGCACGGTCAACTATCTTTATCCTGGGTACGACTTCTATTCCCGATTTAGGCGTAACTTTGGAATCTGTCTTTTTGTCAGAAGCGACCTCTCTTGTCAACGAGAAGAAGCTCTGGAGCCCCCAAACTTTGATGTCATGTGGTTAAAAATAACGACTCAACAAACCACAAGGTTCATCTGTATCCTATATCGACCACCAAGTGATACCAATTTTCGAACACTTTTCGCTTCTCTTGCAGACACCATCGATCATTTACAAAAGTAACTATCCAAGTGCCGAAATTGCCATCCTGGGCGACTTTAATGTCCACAATATCAACTGGCTTAAATATTCCAATACTACCGACGAACAAGGTCGTGAAGCTGAATCATTCTCAATCAGTTATGGCTTAACTCAGCTTATTGACGAACCAACACGGATCCCTGATCGAGACGGGGAGTTCGCCAGTCTTCTTGATCTGTTTTTAACCACCAATCCGGAGATTTACACGGTTACCGTAAATCCGCCGTTAGGTTCTTCCGACCATAAACTGCTTTCGACATCGAGTATCCTGCCAATCAGTGACAGAGAGGCGCCTAGGCCGCGCAAGATTTGGCACTACAAATCTGCTAAATGGGAAGATCTTATGGAATACTTTCGAACTTTCCCTTGGATGGACATTTGTTTTCGATCCGATAACCCATCTGACTGCGCCAGGGAGGTCTCCGATGTTATTTTGGCTGGTATGGAAGCTTACATCCCTTCTTCGAAGAAATGCTCCTCCAACGGCAAGCCTTGGTTCGATCGAAAATGCAAAGAAGCTGTTGCTTCTAAACATATTGCCTATCGACAATGGCGTGAAACGTAACATCTTTGTTCATGCCCGGAACAGATGCAAGGGAATTATCGACGAAACCAAGGAGGCACACAATCAACGAATTAGAAACAAACTTCTCGCTTGTCCCAACAATTCCAGGTCCTTTTGGGCAGTCGCTAAGGCAGTTAGTCAAAATTTTACCAAATCCACCATACCACCACTCACACGGCTAGATAATTCCATTGCAACCACACCTGTTGAGAGAGCGAACTTGTTGGCTGAACTCTTTGTTTCACATTCTACTGTCGATTTCCAAGGAAAAACACCACCTACTATTCCCATATTGCAGTCAAGGATGCCCGATGTTGTCTTCAGACAGCGCATCATAAAGCGTATTTTAATGAAGCTAGACACCAAGAAGGCTTCTGGCGCTGACGGAATACCTGCCATAGTTCTCAAAAACTGTGCAAGGGAACTAACACCAGTTTTCTGTAGACTTTTTAACCTATCCTACAGAAAGGGAATATTTCCGTCCTGCTGGAAATGTGCCACGGTTCAGCCGATACCTAAAAAAGGTAAGAAGACCTTGCCAAATAACTACCGACCAGTCGCACTGCTTTCAATAATATCGAAAGTCATGGAAAAGGTTATCAATGAGCATCTTCTAAAATATCTTGAACGATTCAATATTATTAGCGATCACCAATATGGTTTTCGTAAACATAGATAAACAGGAGATCTTCTGACTTATGTAACACATGTTTGGAACAACGCAATTGAACATTTTGGAGAATCTCGAGCGGTTGCTCTTGACATATCCAAGGCATTCGACCGTGTTTGGCACGATGGACTGTTGGCTAAGTTACGCTCTTATGGTATGTCTGAAAGGTTCTGTTTGTGGCTCTCATGTTTCCTCAGAGAGCGTTCTTTACGAGTGGCGGTCGACGGATTTCTTTCTAACACCCTCACTATCAACGCCGGTGTGCCCCAGGGCTCCATACTGTCTCCTACTCTCTTTCTCATTTACATTAACGATCTGCTGGAAAAGACCGGGAATCCAGTCTATAGCTTTGCAGATGACAGTCCGCTTGTCTCTTCATTCACCTTGAACGCTCGGACATCGGCTGCTCAGGCGAGTATCCGCAGACAGCAGGAGGTCGTTCAACTTAACAAAGACCTGGAAGAAATTCTATCTTGGGGTGACAGTAACCAAATGGAATTTAACGCTACAAAAACCCAAGCGGCAGTTTTTTCTAAAAAAGTTAACGTTGCTGAACCCGACATAGTTATGTCGGGGCACTCCTTTCCCCTAGCATCGTCGCTCAATTTGTTGGGCGTTAGTTTGGGAGCAAATATGTCTTGGCATGAACATGTTGCAGGCATAGCAAGGAGAGCTTCTCAAAAGTTGGGAATATTATTTAGAACCAGAAAGCTTTACACCCCACAGCAACTGTTAATTCTTTACAAAGCCCAAATTCGACCAACTATGGAATACTGCTCCCACGTTTGGGGCTCCGCTCCCAAACATACACTGCATTTGTTGGATTCTGTTCAGAAAAGAGCGGTCCGTCTGATTGGGGACCCGGAATTGACCGACGGCCTTGATTCGCTGGAACATCGAAGAACGGTTGGCGACTTGAGCCTATTCTACAAGTATTTTCATGGAAAGTGTTCGAAGGATGTAGCCCGCTTAATTCCTCCCAAAGCGGTGCATGTTAGAAATACACGTCGCGCTGGTGCTTCGCATCCGTATGAGGTTCAGCTTGTTACTCCGCGTACAACGCTTTTCAAGCAATCTTTTATATGGAGAACGTCATCCCTTTGGAATAATTTGCCCAGCGCTGTGTTTCCCACCGAGTACAACTTACAGCGATTCAAGAACAACGTGAATCGCTTTTTTCCGCACTCGTGCCGCTCCTGGAGCGCTTTAGGGACTTCCCTGCAGCACGTGTGCTAGACGCATAAAAAAAAAAAAGAGACAAAAGAGTAATTCCTGACATAGAAATGGATGAAGTTAAAAAAGCCTTACAACAGATGAAAAATGGAAAAGCGGCTGGAGAAGATGATATTATACCTGAAATGCTAAAATGCGGAGGTGAAGCCCTAATGAATGAATTAAAAGATCTTTTTAATGAATGCCTCAAATGTGGAAATATACCAGAAGACTGGGAAAACGCCATAGTCATCTTAATATTCAAAAAAGGTGACCCCGAAAACCTAGAAAACTACCGGCCAATTAGTTTACTTTCCCAAGTTTACAAGCTGTTCTCACGAATGATAACAAACAGACTGGAACACAAAATGGAATTATACCAACCGATAGAACAGGCTGGATTCAGATTAGGCTTCGGTACGATGGAGCACTTGCACACATTGAGAACACTAATCGAGAAGGCCACCGAATATAATATACCAATGTGGCTCACATTTGTAGATTTTCGCAAGGCTTTCGACACAGTGGAAAAATGGGCGCTTATAGGAGCTCTTAGAAATGCTCGTATAGACCACAGATACAGCGAACTGATAGCCAGAATATATGAACGAGCAACACTCAAGAACTGACAAACAAGATCCCAGTGAACAGAGGAGTGAGGCAGGGTGATGTAATATCGCTTAAGTTGTTTACAATGATCTTAGAAGATGTATTCAGAGAACTGAATTGGGACGAAAATGGCCCTCTGATAGCTGGCGATCGGCTAAACAACCTGAGATTAGCAGGTGACATTGTAATTATAGCAAACAATAAGAATGAAATGATCCAGATGATCACAGATCTCCACCACCAAGCAAGAAAAGTGGGACTTGACATAAATTTCTCCAAGACAAAGTATATGAGTAACGAAGAGACCAATGATGAAAATATAGTGATTGAACATTCAACAGTAGAAAAAGTAAACACGTACATCTATCTGGGCCAAATAATAACGATAGGAAAGGAAAACCAGCAGCTTGAAATAGAAAAAAGGATACGTATGGGATGGGCAGCATATGGAAAATTGAAATATGTACTGAATATGAACATTTCTCAAAGATCAAAGACCCAAATTTGTAATCAATGTATCTTACCAGCTACAACGTATGGAGCCGAGACATGGGTTTTAACTAAAAGAACAATAGAAAAACCACAAGTTCACCAACGAGCAATGGAAAGGAAGATGTTGAGTGTTACTTTGCAGGACAAGAAAACTAATAAATGGATTAGACAACAAACAAAGGTGGATGATATCACCAAACGGATAACATCTCTGAAATGGAGCTGGGCCGATCATGTAGCGAGAGCGACGTATAAGTGGAGTGGCAAGATCACTAGGTGGAGACCATGGGGTGAAAAGCGAAGCATAGGAAGACTTTACCTCGGATAACCGGGGTTCTACTCTAATATAAATTCTTTGGAGGATATGAAGAAAACAATATGGGCTATCACCATAAAATATGATGATGAAATATACAGACGATAATCCTCAGCATTCTTATTGTCCTCGAGGTAGTGACAGTTGGTATAAATGGCAATACATACTTTTTGCAGCGTCCAGGTGTATACAACCCCTTAAGGGAATGAACGGGTGGGGAGCCGATAAATTTTGTATGATAGTGATATGGTAATTTTTCCAGATATTAATACAGTAATTTTTCCAGATCCTTTACTGAGATAATAAACAAATACTTTGCATAAATATTTATGGTAAAGCATTAAAGGAGAAGATTAGAAAGGTCGACTCGTATATATTTACGGTTTTGGAGTAAAGGAATTCAAAAATTGAGTTATTTTTTTGTTATTTTTAATTTTAATCCAAGAACAGGGTAAAATGGCTGGAGTGGTTAAATATTGTTCCAGTTTCCATATTTTTTTTGAAAATTTTGCAGGTTTGGTTGATGTAATCGATAAATTTTAAGCTTATTATTTATAATAAAATATATAAGGGGTTATGTGGTGAGATAGGGGGATAAAGGAGTTGCTTCATATATATATTGTGTTATATGCCCTTTTCAGGGTTCTTAAACCGTATGAATATGCAAATTAAGTTATTTTTTCATTACTATAAATAGGGGAAGGGGGTAAAAGGACGGGAGAATCTAGTACAGTTGCAACAGCATTATGAAAATTTTCAAGTCTTTTGGATAGGCGAATGTGTAAATGTTAAGCATGTAAGGTGCCAAACGGGTGTAGAAGGGAGGTTAGAGAGTGACTTCCTATTTGTCTTATTACAGGTCTTTTTCGAAGTCCTTTTAATCCAGGAATCGAAACATTACATTTTTTTTATTATTAGTGTTTCGTAAGGAACACTTGTAAGATCACGTTGGTGTCTGTTTGTCCGTCTGTCACACTCGATTTTGTCAGAAAGTATTTGACACAAAAAGTTGAAATTTTGCACTAATATAGGAATTGATGCCCTCATCAATTATCATATTAAAAAATTTCTTTTTCCACTTTCGATTTCACCACCCAAAACTAACCCCTTAAGTCAAAATTTAACTTTCAAAACTACACGGTTCTAAAAGGGTCATTAATTTCTATAGTTGGGCAAATTTCAACTTTCTATGTTAAATAGTTTCGGAGACAATCGGGAGTGACAGACGGACAGAGACACGGGCACCGACGTGATCTCATAAGTGTTCCGTACGGAACACTAAAAACGAAACAGTTTACAGTCTAAAGTTGAATCATGCACTTTATTTTAAATAAGTAAGAAATTAAACAAAAAAAAAGGAAAATATTTGAAGCCTGGACTTAAATTAATCAGACACCACCGATAACAAAAATAATACAATATACCTCCCCTACAAACCTGAAGTAAAAACTATTTACGTTCAGCTGACGCCCAAAAAATCCGTTGATGCCTCAGCGGGCAGCAGACAAAAAGGGATTTTTTGTGTAGAACAAACAAAAAACGAATAAGGTGAACGACTTTCGACCTACCACGCAAATAAAATTTTAATAAATTACATGTGCTAAAATTTTTACTTATTCTGATAAAATACTGTAAATATAAAACTTGTGTAATTAATATTTAGTCAGAAAGTAATTATTTTTAAAAGGTACCAGTTTTTAGAATGTCTTTTTAATATCAAATTTGTTTAGGAAACTTATTTAGGAATCTATTCAAATGTAAACAACGCTGTAGTAACCTTACATTCTGGTTCAAGCTGAGTTTTTTATTAAAAAATTTGCTCAGCAGACTAAATTAAAAAATATCTAGACTATGTTAATAAAAATCTGTGTTAGAAAAGACAGAGGTAATTGTTAAACTAGTATATTTTAATACTGTTTAAACAGTACATGATATATATTGATTAGTTTTTGTTTCTTATTATTGGTACAAATAGAGTTTTTCTGTTAGGTTGTCGCAAAAGTACTGATCCTTTTAAAGTCAAAATTGAGACAATTGTCTTGTGTAGGAACTTTATTATACCAAATAGCTGCCATTTTGTTCAATGACATTCAGCCATTTTTTGGCAACACTATAATCTCGTCACCGTAGAACTTCTGCGTTTTCTGGGCAAAAAATTGTGACAAGGCATTTTCACAGATCTTTTTTCAAACTAACGTAACACCATACAAAGATTTTTGCCGAGACCGAAACAATAGTAGTCTGACGGTGGAGGCATTAAAACTTCCCAGCAAAACTCTCTCAATTGCCAAGTCATCAAATATGTGCGGTCTCGCATTGTCACGGTGGAAGTGACACCCTTTCTGTTGATTAGTTCCGGCCGATTTTTTTCAATCGCTTGGTTCAATCTTGTCAATTGCTGACAGTAGAGTACAGAACCAATCGTTTGGCCAGGCTTTAGCAGCTCATAATGCACGACTCCCTTCCAATTCCACCAAACACACAGCATCACGTTTTTTGGCGTCAACCAGAGCTTGGCCATCGTTTATAGAGCGTCATCCTTTGTCAACCACGATACTTTTCGCATGTTATTGTCGTACGTGATTCACTTTTCATCGGGCGTATTCAACCGCATCTTTGGCTGTTAGTTTTGATAAGGTATCTTTACCATAAATAGCACAACTTTCTTCATAGGCCTGAGGAGCATTTGTGCCTTTATTGAAATAAAAAAAAGATGTGTAGAAATTTCACTCATCTTCAGGGCGCTCTAAATTAAGTCTGAATAAACGAAATCCAACAGTTTCTCTATAAACTAATATAAAACATTTCATGAACTGGTTCAATCCTTGTAAACTGTAACGTTGATCTCGACAACAAAGCTCTGTCCTATGAACAAAAATATTTTCCAGGACTGGCCAGATGATTCACCTCACACTTCGATCGACATTCAGTGGAAAAACCCGTTAATCTAACGCGCGTTACGCCCCCCAATCTCCCCGGTTTCCTCATCTATTTTCCCAACATACGAGAGGGCAGTGTTGATAGATCTAACGTTTTTGAGACAGCTCCAATGATTCTGACTTGATATTTCCGAACAAAATAATGTTCTCATACTTTTCTAAAATAAAAAATCCATTCTTTAGATATAAATCTATTTTTTTAATTTTATTTTGGCTTGGGCAGTTCTGCCATACAGCCAAATTTATTAGATATACAAAAGACACATCATACAAGAACGCTACAATTCCTTTTCCAGAATTCCTGCAAAATTGTGAACCGAACAGACCATAAAATGATAAGTAATCTGGCAACACTGCAAGGCGGTCTCATTTAGATCGATAGAGCTGGGCCCGCGCAGCTGCGCCAGTGTCGCCATCAAGCGGACAAGGTCAACGGGTCTAGGTCAGAAAGGCGATTCCCGTTGTTGCTGTCAGCTTGCCGATGGGCTCGAAACTGAAAACTGAAGGTATAATAAGCGCACAAAGTTACGGATATGACCAATCCTGGATGAAATGGAAAATGTTGCAGGAAAATTAACAGCAAATTTTGGAATTTTAATTCATGAAACGATGTTGCATGTTACAGTGATTAAAAAAACAATATGGATATTTTCAGACTAGGAAAATATTATTTTATAAAATTATTTGCAGTAAGAACTTTCGGAATTTATTACGAGTATTGACTGACGGTCTTTAGCCGACAACTTCTCGAAAATGTAAGTGTTAAAATGGAGGAGCAAACCACCCAACGAGTGCATTAAGTAGCTGGAATATGTATTTATGGAAAGTCTGGACCGTGGGGCAGATAACAAATTACGTACAGAACATGTTAAAAATATTTCTGAAAATTAAATTTTGATTTAAGGGGTTAGCTTATACGAGGAAATGAAAAAAAATTATTCTAAGATCATCGAGTGGGGTGTCAAATGACGGCTTGTGAAAATACGACTTCAAAAATATATATCATGTAATACTTGCGCAAACAAATCTCGAAAAGTACTGATCAAAAAATTTTTGAAACAACTCTGGAATATTCTCCATAAAAGCTAAGGCAGTTAGTCAAAATTTCACCAAATCCACCATACCACCACTCGCACGACTAGATAATTCTATTGCAACGACACCTGTTAGCTTCACATTCTACTATCGATTTCCAAGGAAAAACACCACCTACTATTCCCATATTGCAGTCAAGGAAGCCCGATGTTGTCTTCAGACAGCGTATCATAAAGCGTATTTTAATGAAGCTAGACACCAAAAAAGCTTCTGGTGCTGACGGAATACCTGCTATAGTTCTCAAAAACTGTGCGAAGGAACTAACACCAGTTTTCTGTAGACTTTTCAACCTATCCTACAGAAAAGGAATATTTCCTTCCCGCTGAAAATGTGCCACAGTTCAGCCGATACCTAAAAAAGGCAAAAACCTTGCCTTTTTTAGGTATCAGCCGACCAGTCGCACTGCTTCCAATAATTTCGAAAGTCATGGAAAAAGTTATCAATCAGCATCTTCTGAAATATCTTGAAGGATTCAACATTATTAGCTCACCAATATGGCTTTCGTAAAAATAGATCAACAGGAGATTCGCTGGAACATCGAAGAACGGTCGGCGACTTGAGTATTTTCATGGAAAAGTGTTCGAAGGATGTAGCTCGCTTAATTCCTCCCAGAGCGGTGTATGTTAGAAATACACGTCGCGCTAATACTTGACATCCCTATGAGGTTCAGCTTCTTACTCCGCGTACAACGCTTTTCAAGCAGTCTTTTTACACGGAGAACATCATCCCTTTGGAATAATTTGCCCAGGGTTGTGTTTCCCACCGAGTACAGTTTACGACGATTCAAGACCAACGTGAATCGCTTTTGCCGCACACATGCCGCTTCTGGAGCGCGTTAAGGACTTTCCTGTAGCACGTGTGCTAGACCCATTAAAAAAAAAAGCGAAAATTATCACAGTGCATTACGTTTGATCACAGGGGAACAGCTGTTTTGGTGTCGAGGTTTTTTGAGCTGATTCTATATCAATTTGATGTCCTGAATTCAAATAACGTATTCATTTGTACCTAGGAGCTCAAATTTTTAAGATATACAATTTTAGAGAAATATAAGTTACATTATTGTAACTCAAATCCGTAAGTGTAGTAAACAAAAGTAGATACGAAATTTTTATTTTAGTTATACAAAATACAATATTATGTCGTACTTACAAACAAAAAAAAACATTGAAGAAATGAAATAGTCACTCAACACTTGGAAAGCTTCTTTTCCGCGACATTCTTAAATGTTTTTTTAAACAGTCCCTTTTTAAACTCCAGCAGTAATCTGCCATCATGTGCATGTCCCATCTTCCTTGGTAGCGGTCCTCCATAACTTTAATATCTTGGTGAAATCTTTCACCTTGTTCCTCACTCATGTCTTCTAAATTTTCTGGAAAACGGTCTAAGTGGCTGTGTAAATAGTGTATTTTAATACTCATATTGCACCCTAAGGATTTGAAACTATTAAGCATCTTGTTAACCATTTCAACATAGTTTTGAGCTTTATGTTTGCCTAGAAAATTTTCTACAACTGCAACAAATGATGTCCAAGCTTCTCGTTCAACTTGATTCATTGAATTTATGAAGGCAGGATCCTTAATTAATTGTCTTATTTGTGGGCCGTCAAATATCCCTGCTTTGAGTTTTTCTGTGCTCAACTGATGCATTTTTACCCCTATATATGCAAAACAAGACCCATTCTTATCAAGAGCCTTTACAAATTGCTTCATTAAGCCCAACTTTATATGTAACGGAGGAAGTATGATTTTTTTCTCTTTCAACCAAAGCGTCGTTAATGACATTCTTTTCCCCAACGTCCATGTTTTTTCTCTGTGGCCAATCTTTTCTAACCCAGTGGTGTGTTTTGTCCCTACTATCCCAGAGGCACAAGAAACACGGATATTTCGTGTAACCACTTTGCTGCCCAAGAAGAAAGTTTACCATTTTTAAGTCTACACAAATCATCCATTGATGTTCGTAATACTTTATCTTCTGCAAGACCAAAGCTATGGTAATATATTCTTCTTTCAGTTTCGTTGAGTGAGCTAGTGGTATTGAACCATATTTATTCCCATTATGTAGAAGGACACATTTTAAACTTCGCTTTGAACTGTCAATAAATAGGCGCCAATCATCTGGAATATATTCAGAAAGTCCCATTTCTTTCATGAGTCCCCTAATTTCGTGACAAAATACAAGATTGTCTTCTTGAGAAAAGAATGGTAGCAGATCTTTTCTCTTGTACGGTAAAAGGTAATTTTGGTTCCTTGTTCCAGTAAATTTTTGTCGTTCAACCCAGAAGCCAGTACCTCAGAAGCTTTTTTCGATAAATTGAGATCCCTGGTGAGATCATTTAATTCACTTTGATTGAAGCGTTGAGGAACTGATGACGTCCCCTCATAGTCACTGTTAGTTTCATTAGCATCAGAACTTTTATTATCATCAGAAGAGCGATCAGAGGGAAAATATTCGTCATCAGAGATATGTGGTAGCTGATGAAATGTTGGAATCGGTATTTCATCTGAGTGCGGGATAGGGCGTATTGCCGAGTCTAAATTGGGATAAGTCCACTTACTGCGGTTATTTCGATTGATTCCATTAGTATTTACTAAACAGAAATAACAATCATTGAAGTGGTTTTTTGGTTCTCTCCAAACCATTGGTACGCCGAATTTTAGACATTTTCTTTTCCCGGTAGTCCACTGCCGTAAATGCTCTGTACAAGTTTTACATACGAGATGCGGGGCCCACGTTTGGTCCTGAGCACCAAGCTTAACTCCAAAGTATCCAAGATACGCTCGCTTTACAAAGTCAGTAATAGTTTGTCTGTTTTGTTGAAACATGTATTCTCCGCATATATAGCAAAACATATCAGGTTGATTTACACAACTTCTTCTTGAACTGGAACCTGAACTCATTTTAATTCTGTTCAATAACACAAAAACACTCTTTTCTTAATATAAAATAACACGCCGAATTCGATCTACTCTCATTAGTAAGAACGCACAAACTGACGAGACTTACCCGAGTTAGGTGATTAAAAGGGTCAGTTCAGGTACCTGATAGGCAATGGTTCCACTATTTATAGATTTACCTGGAATTTACTCAATTACAGACTGACAATAAAACCATCGTACCTACATTAATGAATATATAATAATTTTAGAACTCTCATAAATGAATATACTGAATAAAAACCACATTGGTAGATAAGTTGATGTATCTAAAAAAGTAGAGCTGATAGAGAAAAACGGATTGCATGTATAGATTTAGCGTCCCAAATATAGTTAAAATCAGCTCTAAAATCCCAGGCACCAAAACAAAAATATTTTTTTGTTGCCCTGTGTAATTCATATGGTATAAAAAAAAACTATGAAAGCTATGTTCCTTGACGTGAGGTTTTCTGTAATATACTTTTAAGTGTACATTACTATAACCGAGAGTGGCGAGTCGCTCTTGTACCGAAATATAATCTTATTTCATTTGTTTATAATCTGTAACGAATAATAAAGAAGGAAAGTTTATTTGTCGGAGGTAATCTCTGAAACTACCAAGCCGATTTAAAAAAATCTTTTACTGGTATGTAGCCTGAACTTTTGGGAAGGGCATCGGCTATATTTTAGGGGGGAGTAGGATAAAAAGTGTAACAGATAAATAATAAATGTATAATTTCGGTTCTAATATAGTCAGCCAAGTATACAATGGGTTGTACTTGGTGGGAAACAGCCCTGGGCAACAAGTAGTTTTGTTAAGTTGTTGAAAGATATAAAGGTGAAGACGGCCAGATAGAAAACAAACTAACTGAAAACACATCCTCGGCAACGTTACAACGCAACGTTTGTAGTAATGGAAAAGACGCTCAAGAAAGAGGGACGTCCAAAATTTTTTTCCAAATAAAAACAAGGAAAAAATCAAATAAAGCTAGCGTTTCTTTTTAAGGTAACCGGCTTAATCACTGACTGCCGCGACACGGTTAAAGCAACACATTAAAATGTGTTTCTTTTCTATCGTGCCGCTTTAGTCAATTCGACACGATTAGAGCAACAAAATCAAAACAACACGTTTTAAGGTGATGCCTGGACTTTGTCGCTTAGTCGGGTAGATTTCGAGATCCTGAAAACCACTATAACTTGATATATTAGGAGGTATTACATCTAATCCTCTCCACAGTCCCTATATGATTGTCTACACTGTAAAAAATGTAAACTACTAAAATAATTATTTTCATGGAAAAAAATTGAAAGATCAACAATTAAGCAGTAAACTTACATATATACAAGGGTTAATCAAATATAAATCAGAATTCTTCTCTCAACTCCCGTGGCGTAATCCGAACGCCTCGCCCTCCCATTATTAGTTCAGTAGCGGTGTCAGGAGTAGGAGAGACCACTCGATCGACTCTCTCGAACGATTTTGTCGTCAGTAGCGTCATGTCAGAGCAGAAGACATTATTATCAAGTTTTTAAAGCTAGAAAACGTAAAATCTTTTGAAATTTTCCAAACATTGACGAAATAATTCGGCAAAAAGACACTTTTAAAAAACGCAAGTCTATGACTGGCACAAGAAATTATTCTATGGCCGGAAAACGGTAGAAAATCTGAGTCATTTTTTTTTTAATCGTTCACCTCTTCGCCTGAGTAGGGATTTTACCCTTTTTCATATTGAACAGGGAAGATTATGTAGAAAAATAAGTTTTTTTTGTTTTTTTTTAGTGTTCCGTACGGAACACTTATAAGATCACTTCGGTGTCTGTCCGTCCGTCTGTCACACACCCGATTTTCTCCGAAACTACTTGTCATAGAAAGTTGAAATTTGGTAGCAATATAGGAATTGATGGCCTCATCAGAGCCATCTACTTTTGAAAATTAAATTTTGACTTAAGGGGTTAGTTTTGGGGGGTGAAATCGGAAATGAAAAAAAAAAAAATTTTTACTAGGTAATCGAGTGTGGTGTCAAATGAAAGCTTGTGAAAACACGAGTAAAAAAATATATATATAATGTAATACTTGCGCTCACTTTTCTTTGTATTATTTTTAAAAAATCGCGAAAAATCGCTGTCCACCCGCCTTATCTCGAAAAGTACTTATCAAAAAAATTTGAAAAAATTCTGGAATATTCTCCACGGGGTGTAGATTGAACGAAAATTATCACGAGTGCATTACCTGTAATAATTTATCTGTTATATAAAAAAACAGAAATTTCAAGGTCATCAATTTTCAGTAAAGATTGGAATAAACTTTGTTGAAAACTTATTTGGGGTGTGTTTTGTGAAGTCACTGATCATTTTATATCACCGTAACATAAATTTTGACTTAAGGGATTCGTTTTGAGGGGTGAAATCGGAAGTGAAAAAAAATTTTTTTTACTAGGTCATCGAGTGTGGTGTCAAATGAAAGCTTGTGAGTAAAAAATATATATATAATGTAATACGTGCGCACACTTTTCTTCGTATTACTTTTAAAAAATCGTGAAAAATCGCTGTCCCCTACCTTATCTCGAAAAGTACTGATCAAAAAAATTTGAAAAAATTCTGGAATATTCTCCACGGGGTATAGATTGAACGAAAATTATCATTACCTTTAATAATTTATCTGGTATACAAAAAAAAAAACAATATTTCAAGGTCACCAGTTTTCAGTAAAGATTGGAAACAAACTTTGTTGAAAACTCATTTGGGGTGTGTTTTGTGAAGTCACTGATCATTTTATACCACCCTAACAAAACTTTTTATTTCAAAAACAATCAACGTACGGAACACTAATTGTGCAAGTTCAACTTGCACTTGACCGGTTATTTTCATTATTGTAAAAATAAATTTTCTAAAAAAGAATTCCGGTTTATATCTGATTTCATAATAGTATGTAAATATTTACATTATAAAATATATAAATCAGTCGGTAACCCTACTGCACTTCGTATTCACGCGTGTGCGGTCTCATCTGTTAAACGCTGTTGTTTGAGGCCACCGACGATTATTTAGTCTTGCTGGTGCTGCTAGGAGTCGATTGATCTTAGCGTCTCAAAATATTTACACATACACATTTACACCTTAAGAAAAACATAGATAGATACAAATTTATTGCGAAAAGTGCAAACGATACTAAAAAAAATTAAAAAACAAACATTACCTTAACAGATATAAATAAAAATAAATAACAATACTACATGGAGGAAAAGCCCCGAGACTTTTGAAGAAAAAAAAAATGTTTTTGCCAAAAATCGATTGTATTCAACATAGTTTCCTTCAAGAGCGATACACTTATTCTAACAATCTTCCTACTCTACAATAAGCCTCAGTTTATCATTCGACTTCATAATTTGAGCTACCTTTCCTAATTTAGAAAGAGATAATCGCTGGAAGCTAGATCTGGTAAATACGGCGGATGAGGAAGCAATTTATACTCAAATTGGTTCCTGTATTCCAACACTTTTTTTTTGCTATATGCAGCATTTTTTTTTTTGAGGTCACCATTCCTAATAGCCTCTGGTGATTATTCATCCCTTCTCAACATAATCGATCAGTATTATTCCATCCGCATTCCAAAAAATACTGAACAAAACTTCTCCAGCTGATGTTTGTAGTTTTGGACGCTTCGTTTCATGGGGTTTCAGCCACTTTGCGGACCGCCTGTTGGACTCGGACGTGTAGTGTAATGGATCCATGTTTCGTGTTCATTGTTACGAATCGACGCAAAAACTTCTTTGGATTACGCCGAAACAGTGCCAAACAGCGTTCTGAAACTTCAACACGTGCTGTTTTTGATTAATCGTAAAAGTGCGCGGCACCCAACGGGCACATAGCCTTTTCATGTGCAAATATTCATGCAAAATATGCCTCACGCGTTCTGTTGATATCTTCACGATGTCAGCTATCTCTGTCACTTTCACTTTGCGAACAATATGGTGATTTTTTGTTTTTTGCCAAGATTTTTTCTGTAGATGAAACGGTTTTTACTTTCTTGGACACACTTTTTCCTGCTCCCACTCACTGTTTTAACTACTCCTTCATCTCTGGCGTGAAATGATGAATTTCTGTTTCATCTACTACTATGAAACGTTAAAGAAATTCACTGGAATTATGTTTAAACAAGTCTTAACACTCTTGGAAAGTATTCATTCGAATGCGTTTTTGGTCGATTGTTAACAAACGTCCCCTAATTTCGTAACAAAATACAAGATTGTCTTCTTGAGAAAAGAATGGTAGCAGATCTTTTCCTCTTGTACGGTAAAAGGTAATTTTGGTTCCTTGTTCCAGTAAATTTTTGTCGTTCAACCCAGAAGGCAGTACTTCAGAAGCTTTTTTCGATAAATTGAGATCCCTGGTGAGATCATTTAATTCATTTTGATTGAAGCGTTGAGGAACTGATGACGTCCCCTCATAGTCACTGTTAGTTTCATTAGCATCAGAACTTTTATTATCATCAGAAGAGCGATCAGAGGGAAAATATTCGTCATCAGAGATATGTGGTAGCTGATGAAATGTTGGAATCGTATTTCATCTGAGTGCGGGATAGGGCGTATTGCCGAGTCTAAATTGGGATAAGTCCACTTACTGCGGTTATTTCGATTGATTCCATTAGTATTTACTAAACAGAAATAACAATCATTGAAGTGGTTTTTTGGTTCTCTCCAAACCATTGGTACGCCGAATTTTAGACATTTTCTTTTCCCGGTAGTCCACTGCCGTAAATGCTCTGTACAAGTTTTACATACGAGATGCGGGGCCCACGTTTGGTCCTGAGCACCAAGCTTAACTCCAAAGTATCCAAGATACGCTCGCTTTACAAAGTCAGTAATAGTTTGTCTGTTTTGTTGAAACATGTATTCTCCGCATATATAGCAAAACATATCAGGTTGATTTACACAACTTCTTCTTGAACTGGAACCTGAACTCATTTTAATTCTGTTCAATAACACAAAAACACACTTTTCTTAATATAAAATAACACGCCGAATTCGATCTACTCTCATTAGTAAGAACGCACAAACTGACGAGACTTACCCGAGTTAGGTGATTAAAAGGGTCAGTTCAGGTACCTGATAGGCAATGGATCCACTATTTATAGATTTACCTGGAATTTACTCAATTACAGACTGACAATAAAACCATTGTACCTACATTAATGAATATATAATAATTTTAGAACTCTCATAAATGAATATACTGAATAAAAACCACATTGGTAGATAAGTTGATGTATCTAAAAAAGTAGAGCTGATAGAGAAAAACGGATTGCATGTATAGATTTAGCGTCCCAAATATAGTTAAAATCAGCTCTAAAATCCCAGGCACCAAAACAAAAATATTTTTTTGTTGCCCTGTGTAATTCATATGGTATAAAAAAAAAAACTATGAAAGCTATGTTCCTTGACGTGAGGTTTTCTGTAATATACTTTTAAGTGTACATTACTATAACCGAGAGTGGCGAGTCGCTCTTGTACCGAAATATAATCTTATTTCATTTGTTTATAATCTGTACCGAATAATAAAGAAGGAAAGTTTGTTTGTCGGAGGTAATCTCTGAAACTACCAAGCCGATTTAAAAAAATCTTTTACTGGTATGTAGCCTGAACTTTTGGGAAGGGCATCGGCTATATTTTAGGGGAGTAGGATAAAAAGTGTAACAGATAAATAATAAATTTATAATTTCGGTTCTAATATAGTCAGCCAAGTATACAATGGGTTGTACTTGGTGGGAAACAGCCCTGGGCAACAAGTAGTTTTGTTAAGTTGTTGAAAGATATAAAGGAGAAGACGGCCAGATAGAAAACAAAACTAACTTCCATGAAAATAATTATTTTCATGGAAAAAAATTGAAAGATCAACAATTAAGCAGTAAACTTACATATATACAAGGGTTAATCAGATATAAATCAGAATTCTTCTTTCAACTCCCGTGGCGTAATCCGAACGCCTCGCCCTCCCATTATTAGTTCAGTAGCGGTGTCAGAAGTAGGAGAGACCACTCGATCGACTCTCTCGAACGATTCTGTCGTCAGTAGCGCCATGTCAGAGCAGAGGACATTATTATCAAGTTTTTAACGCTAGAAAACGTAAAATCTTTTGAAATTTTCCAAACATTGACGAAATAATTCGGCAAAAAGACACTTTTAAAAAACCCAAGTCTATGACTGACACAAGAAATTATTCTATGGCCGGAAAACGGTAGAAAATCTGAGTCATTTTTTTTTAATCGTTCACCTCTTCGCCTGAGTAGGGATTTTACCCTTTTTCATATTGAACAGGGAAGATTATGTAGAAAAATAAGTTTTTTTTGTTTTTTTTTTCATTATTGTAAAAATAAATTTTCTAAAAAAGAATTCCGGTTTATATCTGATTTCATAATAGTATGTAATATTTACATTATAAAATATATAAATCAGTCGGTAACCCTACTGCACTTCGTATTCACGCGTGTGCGGTCTCATCTGTTAAACGCTGTTGTTTGAGGCCACCGACGATTATTTAGTCTTGCTGGTGCTGCTAGGAGTCGATTGATCGTAGCGTCTCAAAATATTTACACATACACATTTACACCTTAAGAAAAACATAGATAGATACAAATTTATTGCGAAAAGTGCAAACGATACTAAAAAATATAAAAAACAAACATTATCTTAACAGATATAAATAAAAATAAATAACAATACTACATGGAGGAAAAGCCTCGAGACTTTTGAAGAAAAAAAAAATGTTTTTGCCAAAAATCGATTGTATTCAACATAGTTTCCTTCAAGAGCGATACACTTATTTCAACAATCTTCCTACTCTAAAATATGCCTCAGTTTATCATTCGACTTCTTAATTTGAGCCACCTTTCCTAATTTAGAAAGAGATAATCGCTGGAAGCAAGATCTGGTAAATACGGCGGATGAGGAAGCAATTTATACTCAAATTGGTCCAATTTCACCATCGATTTTATGAATTTGTGAACTGGTGCATTCCAAGACTTTTTTTTTTGCTATATTCAGCATTTTTTTTTGAGGTCACCATTCCTAATAGCCTCCGGTGATTATTCATCCCTTCTCAAGATAATCGATGAGTATTATTCCATCCGCATCCCAAAAAATACTGAATAAAACCTCTCCAGCTGATGTTTGTAGTTTTCGACGCTTCGTTTCATAGGGGTTTCAGCCACTTTGCGGAACGCCTGTTGGACTCGGACGTGTAGTGTAATGGATCCATGTTTCGTGTTCATTGTTATGAATCGACGCAAAAACTTCTTTGGATTACGCTGAAACGTTACCAAACAGCGTTCTGAAACTTCAACACGTGCTGTTTTTGATTAATCGTAAGAGTGCGCGGCACCCAACGGGCACATAGCCTTTTCATGTGCAAATATTCATGCAAAATATGCCTCACGCGTTCTGTTGATATCTTCACGATGTCAGCTACCTCTATCACTTTCACTTTGTGAACAATATGGTGATTTTTTTTATGTTTTTTGCCAAGACTTTTTCTGTAGATAAAACGGTTTTTACTTTCTTGGACACACTTTTACCTGCTCCCACTCACTGTTTTGACTACTCCTTCATCTCTGGCGTGAAATGATGAATTTCTGTTTCATCTACTACTATGAAACGTTACAGAAATTCACTGGAATTATGTTTAAACAAGTCTTAACACTCTTGGAAAATATTCATTCGAATGCGTGTTTGGTCGATTGTTAACAAACGCGGCACCCACCGAGCGGAAAGCTTTTTTATACCCAAAAGATCGTGTAAAATGATGTGGATATGGTCTATCCAGATGTTTACAATGTCAGGCAGTTCGAGTACTTTCAGTCGGCGATGATTTAGTACGTTATTGTGAGTTTTTATACCATTTTCGTCAGTCATAGAGGTTTTCGGGCGGCCTGAACATTTATCATCTTAAATGGATGAATGATCAGGTTTAAACTCAGCAGCCCACTTTTTAATCCTCGAAAACTCTTTTTGAATGTCCGTAGGAGTTAAACCTGTTAAAATGAAGTGTTTTTTATAACAGATCGCACATCCTTCAATTTTATCAATTTTTTAGAAAATTTTGAAACTTGTTTGTTTACGGGATCGCTACAAAAAGAGAACTAAATACACGTGTCTGAAACTTCACATCACACTATCTAGTATAACACTTAATATATATATATATATATATATATATATATATATATATATATATATATATATATATATATATATATATATATGTATCTGTACATATACACAAGTAATATATAACAATTATACAACTAAGTATTGTGTTGTGTTCCCATTCGCCTTCTCCAAACCTCTTTATCGTCCGCCATCTCTTCGTCCATTCCTCGTGACCTCATGGCCTGTCTCATATCTTCATTCCAGGATCTACGTGGTCGTCCCTTTTTATCTTCCCGGTGGTGTCCATGTCCAGAGCCTTTTGGGCCATCTTGTAACGTTCATTCTAAATAGGTGTCCAAACCATTTTAATCCTCTATTTTCTATTCTTTGTATAATTGTTTCTGCTGATGTTTGTGTCCAAACCATTTTAATCCTCTATTTTCTATTCTTTGTATAATTGTTTCTGCTGTTGTTCTGTTGCGTATTTCTTGGTTTGTTATGTGTTGGAATTTGGATACTCCGGCGCTTCTTCTCAGGTAATCCATCTCTATCGTCGTCATTTTCCTTTTATCCTCTCCTTTCATTACCCACAGTTCACTACCATAGCTTAAAACCGATTCTACCATTGTTCTTCCAATTCTCTTTTTGTTTTGTGTAGTTTTGCTTTGATCCCACCATATTGAGTTAAGAGCTCCTATGATCCTCCTGGCTTTTTGTATTTTATTCTGTATTTCCTTTTTACCTATACCATTTTTGTTGTCAATCAGTACTACTAGATATTTAAATTCCTTGACTTGTTTGACATGTGTATCGTTGTTAATTAAGACATCAAATTCTATTTCCGAGTTCACAACCATATACTCCGTCTTTTCAAGGCTCACCTCCAGTCCCCATTCCTTGTAGTCTGTGTATAATCTCTTCAATACTTATTCCATATCGAATGCATCTTGTGTCATTATTACTTGGTCGTCTGCAAAGTTTAACGATAATAGGTGTTTATCACTAATGGGGATTCCCATGCTTTGGCAAGTGCGGTTCCATTTCTTTAGAGCGTTGTCTACAAATATATTAAATAAGATTGGTGAAAGGCAACACCCTTGTCTTAGACCTTTTGTAATGTGGATAGCTTCCGAGAGATAGCGTCCTTGTTTCACATATCCTATATTTTCATTATATAACTTTTTTATTGTTGTTATCATCCCTTCTTTTATCCCTATTGTTCTCAAGATATGCCAGAGTTTATTTCTCGGCACACTATCGTATGCCTTCTTTAGATCTATAAAGTCATATCTATTTCGTCATCTTTTTGGATCTTCTTTTCTATCAATTGTTGTAAAGTAAACAAGTTGTCTACACACGACCGGCCTGGAGTAAATCCGCTTTGGTTTTCGGATATCTTTCCTTTAATTGTTTCTCTTATTCTATTCTGCAATATTTTACCGTACAATCTGCTCATAGTGCTTGTAACGCATATACCTATATAATTATTAGGGTCTTTTCTATTTCCTTTCTTATAGATTGATGAAATGTAACTTTTTTTCCATGCGGTAGGTATTCTTCCTTGTAATATATAATTATTAAGTAAGCTAGTTATTGTTCTCCACATGGTTATACCTCCATTTTTAATCATTTCTGCAGAGATATCACCTGGTCCGGCCGCTCTTCCATTCTTCATCGTTTTTAGATTTGCTTGTACTTCCTCCATGGTTATTTCGTCCCAGTCCTTTCCCTCTGTGTCATCTGATTCATTGTCCTCTATACTAAGGAAGTCTTGTCTGTGTTCAGTTAGTAATATTTCGTAATAATTTTTCCATTCTTCCAGGGGTATTAAATTTACGGCCCTCTCTTTGTTGTTCGTTTTCATATTTTTGATGGTTTGCAACACTTCTGTCGATTGTGCTCCTCCAATATACGAGTTAATCTGTGCACATTTCCGTTCCCAGTATTCATTTTTTTCTTTTTTTTATTTCCCTTCGTACCTCTCTATTTTTTTCTTTGTATTCTGCCCGGGTAGCTTCTGACCTGAGTATAACAATAAATATCAGATTAATTTGGTCGTTTTGGCGCCATATCTGTGTCAGACCTAGAACTTCTGGAACGACCCCCGTAAATTTTTAAGCCGGCATGTATAACGGATTTCTTTGTTAATGTTGGGATGGGCAAAAGTCAAATGATTGACGAGTATTATATTGCAAGTTACCAAAGATAAAATTGTTCCGTTTTTATGTAGTAAATAGTCCGTTTTCAATATAAATAAACTGTAGAAAGTTAAGATACTTTAAAATAAAGACCTGTACAAAACTCTTGTTCTTTCTTCCATGAAAAATATATGTCATAGCACGTTCTAGTAGAATAAATAAACTATTAAGTAGGGATGCTTTGGGCATTCCCCAGAAGGATATATTCCATATATAAAACGTGATTCAATGAATAATAAATCGTTCCGCCTATAACAAGATTCGGTTTACGATATTCACTGCTACTTTTAACGCAAATCACTCTGAGAACACTTTCTTGTCAAGAAAAGTGGACTGCCGCTGGACAGTATCACAGTATTGTCGTATCTTGTGCAGAAAGGGTAATATGACTTTGAATGTCCAGCTAGATCATTTATAACAACAAACCTAAATCTGGTTCGTTCCAGACAATACTATGACAAGCCGAAGACCCATATATCTATAATATATATAAAATGCAACGTCTCTCTGTCTGTCTGTCTGTCCATTAGTGCGCTTATCACTAGAGAACTACTTAGCCGATTTACGTATTTTTTTTTTAAAACATACATATGTTCTCTGGCCAGGTTATAGGCTATATTTTATTACGATAGGTAGCATAAGGAATGAGCAGTGACGATAACAGTAAATGAAGTTGCAAAGAAGTTTGCCGCTAGCGCTTCCCTTGCAATACACAGCCTAAACCATTAAATATGGAACAATATTATGTAGCAGAGAATATCTATCTATAATATATATATATATATATATATATATATATATATATATATATATATATATATATATATATATATATATATATATATATATATATATATATATATATATAATGCAATGTCTCTCTGTCTGTCTGTCCATTAGTGCTTTTATCACGCGAGGACCACTTATCCGATTTACGTATCTTTTTTAAATTCATACATATATTCTTTGGCCAGGTTATATAATAATAATAATCTGTATCTATAATATATATAAAATGCAACGTCTCTCTGTCTGTCTGTTAGTGCGCTTATTCCTCGAGAACCACATATCCAACTTACGTGATTTTTTAAATTCATACATATGTTCTTTGACCAGATTATAGATATATATTTTATTACATCTATAATATATATAAAATGCAACGTATCTCTTTCTGACTGTCTGTCTGTCCGTCCGTTAGTGCGCTTATCACTGGAGAAGCACTTATCCGATTCAGTTAGTTGCTAGCGCGTTCTCTTGCAATACACAGCCTAAACCATTAAATATGGAATAATATTATGTAGCAGAGAATATCTATAATCTATAATATATATAAAATGTAATGTCTCTCTGTCTGTCTAACTGTCCATTAGTGCGTTTATCACGCGAGAACCACTTATCCGATTTACGTTTTTTTTTTTTTTAATTCATTTGTTCTCTGGCCAGTTTATCTATAATCTTCTATCTATAATATATATAAAATACAACGTCTCTCTGTCTGTCTGCCTGTCTCTCTGCCTGTTTGTTCGTTAGTGCGTTTATCACTGGAGAACCACTTATCCGATTTACGTGTTTTTTTTTTTAAAACATACATATGTTCTCTGGCCAGGTTATCTATCTATAAATATATATAAAATGCAACGTCTCTCTATCTGTCTGTCTGTCTGTCCGTTAGTGCGTTACGTGCTTTTTTTTAAAAAACATACATATGTTCTCTGGCCAGATTATAGGATATATTTTATTACGTTAGGTAACATAAATAATAAGCAGTGACGACAATAGTGAATTAAGTCGGAAAAAAGGTTACCGTCAGCGCGTTCTCTTGCAATACGCTGCCTAAACCATTAAATATGGAACAATAACAAAAAAGAATATAAAATGCAACGTCTCTATGTCTGTCTGTCCGTTAGTGCGCTTATCACTTGAGAACCACTTATCCGATTTACGTGTTTTTATAAATTTATACATATGGTCTATACAACTCGATATAAGCCTAGATAATTGGAGATAAGGTGAAGTAATGGGAGATAAGGTGAGATAATGGGAGATAAGCATAAATAGTGGGAGATAAGGTGAAATAATGGGAGATAGCAGAGATAAGTCTAGATAATGGGAGTTATGGTGAGATAAGGAGAAATAATGGGAGATAAGGAGAAATATCGCGAAATAAGTCGAGATAAGCCTAGATAATGGGAGATAAGGAGAAATAATATGAGATGAACAGAGATAAGCCTAGATAATGGAAATTATGTAGAGATAATGGGAGATAAGGAAAAATAATGGGAGATAAGAGGAAATAATGGCAGATATTTTATTACGTTAGGTAACATAAGCAGTGACGATAGTAGTGAATCAAGTTCACGCGAGCGGAACCGCGGGCACTGCTAGTTGTCTATAAAAAATCATTGTCCGACAAGGTAGAACTGACACTATAAAAGAACACACTAAAGCTGGAATTTCCGAAGCATATTTCTACGGCTAACACAGTCCAATGCCTTAGGTCAGTCACAGAGAACTGCTCCGAGATAGGTTTTCGATATTTTTCAAACTTGTATTCGCTACAAATATAACAAAAACAATCTGGATTGTTTGAAGAATGTCTATGTATTGACGCCATATTTGAAATTAAAAAAATATATATTCTGAGTGGGGTAGATATTAAAAAACTGTGGGTGTCGTCTAAGTTAGGATAGATCGAAAATATTAAAAAAAACATGAGCTGTCAGAGAAAAACTAATATCGAATTATATATATATATATATATATATATATATATATATATATATATATATATATATATATATATATATATATATATATATATATATATATATCTATATATATATATATATATATATATATATATATATATATATATATATATATATATATATATATCAAGGACTTTCTACAGCTAACGTTGTCTTCCTTCTCTCAGCCTTTGATTCCATCCGTTTCTGTCTTCATCTGTTAGACCCCTGTCCTCCATAGTCTCGTCCACATCGTCTCTCCACGATCGTCTGGGTCTTCCTCTTTTTCTTCTCCCTATAGGGCTCCACTCCGTTATTTTCTTTACCCACCTATTATCTTCGCTCCGTCTTATGTGTCCATACCATTTTAATCGTTTTTTATTCAATGGCGTTTATTGCGTTCTCTTTGATGTTCATTCTGCTTCTTATTTCTTCATTTGTTATTCTCTCCATACGTGTCACTCTACAACATCTTCTCCAATACTCCATCTCTACCGCGTTAATTTTAGATTTATTTCTTTTGTTGATCGTCCATGTTTCTGACCCGTATGTCATTATGCTTTGTATTACTGATTTGTATATGCGTGTTTTGTTTCTCTTTGTAATGTGCTTGTCCCACAGGATCGAATTTAATTGTCTTATGCATGTCCGCGTTTGTCCTAATCTAGCTTTAATCTCTTCTTCTGATGTTGCGTTTTTTGAAATGATGGTTCCTTTGATTATTGTTCCGTTATCGACTTTTAGATTCTTCACGTTTCCCTCCTTTGTTGTTAGATATTCCGTTTTATCAAAGTTTATTGCTAATCCTGCCTTAGCGTATACTTCTTTCAGTTTTCTTACCATATAACTGAGGTCTTCCTCATCTTGCGCTATGATTACTTGGTCGTCTGCGAAACTTAAAGTATATAAGTAATCTTTTCGTATTGGGACTCCCATTCCACTACATTTTTGCTTCCACTTTTTTAATGTTTGTTCGAGGTATATTTTAAATAGTGTTGGGGATGTAGAGCATCCTTGTAATAGGCCTTTTGATGTTTGGAGTCTCTTCCCTATTTTATGTCCTATTTTTATGTTCACTGTGTTGTTTTCGTAGAGAGCTTTTACTGTGTACATTAGTTCTTTGTCAATGCCTATCTCTTTCATTGCGTTCCATAACCTTTGTCTTGGTACTGAGTCATAGGCCTTTCTTATGTCTATGAAGGCTAGATGAACTTCTCTATTCTTTGCCAGTTTTTTTTTTCCATTGTTTGTTTTATAGTGTATATATGGTCTATACATAATTTTCCGGCCGTAAAGCCTGGTTGGTCTTCTCCAATTTTTCCCTTTATATTTTCCTCCATGATATTTTTAATAAGTTTCCCATACAAACGTCCCATACTCGATATTATGGTTAGGCCTCTATAGTTTGTGCATTTTCTGCGGTCTCCCTTTTTAAATATACGAGGCTGGCTTGAAAAGTCCGTGTAAAGTCCGAGAGATGGCACCATCGGCGCGTATCGAGGTCATGTTTAGTTAGTAGCATCTCTTGAATGAACGCACACCAAGTTTCAGCCATATTGGTCTATTTCTTTGTGCTTGGCATTCGTGTGAATCAAGGAAGTCGAGTGATTTTCAAGAAATGGACGAAAAAGAACTTCGTGTGGTGATTAAACATTACTTTATGAAAGGCAAAACGCCTCAGGAGACTAAAGAGAAGCTTGATAAACATTATGGTGACTCTGCACCTTCGATTAGAACAGTTTATAAGTGGTTTCAAAATTTTCGGACTGGCCATATGGGCACAAGTGAGGCTGAACGTTCTGGACGGCCTGTGGAGGTTACGACTCCAGAAATCATTGATCAAATCCATGATATGGTGATGGATGACAGAAGAGTTAAGGTGCGTGAGATTGTTAGTGCTGTGGGCATCTCGACTGAACGGGTACATAATATTTTGCATAAACATTTGGACATGAGAAAGCTATCCGCAAGATGGGTGCCGCGATTGCTCACGCTTGACCAAAAACGGAATCGTGTGAAGTGTTGCAAGGATGGTTTGCAGCTGTTCCAGAAGAATCCGGAAGACTTTAAGCGTCGTTTCGTCACTGTGGATGAAACATGGATACATTACTATACTCCTGAGACCAAACAACAATCTAAACAATGGGTTACCAAGGGGGAATCTGCACCAAAAAAGGCGAAGACCGTTCCTTCGGCCGGAAAGGTTATGGCGACTGTCTTTGGCGACTGTCTTTTGGGATTCGCAAGGGATAATCCTCATCGACTATCTGGAAAAGGGTAAAAAACTATTACAGGTGAATATTATTCATCGTTATTGGACCGTTTGAAAACCGAGCTGCAAGAAAAACGCCCGCGATTGGCCCACAAGAAAGTCCTTTTCCATCACGAGAACGCACCAGCACACACCTCAGCAGTTGTGGTCGCAAAATTAATGGAAATAGGATTCCAACTCCTTTCACATCCCCCCTATTCTCCAGACTTGGCTCCCTCGGACTACTATTTGTTCCCCAATTTGAAGAAATGGCTGGCGGGACAAAAGATTTTATTCAAACGAGGAGGTGATTGCAGACACTAATGGATATTTTGCAGACTTGGACAAATCCTATTATTCGGAAGGGATCAACAAACTAGAACATCGATGGACGAAGTGTATACGCCTAAAAGGAGACTATGTCGAAAAATAAAAAAGGTTTACCCCAAACACAAAAGTAGTTTTTATTTTTGCACGGACTTTTCAAACCAGCCTCGTAGATACTATATAGGCTTTTGACCATTCCTCTGGTATTTTTTCTCCATTTATCGCTCTGTGGAACATGTAATTTATTAGACCCGTACTTAATCATTTCATTTACCACACCCCCAGGCCCTGCAGATTTATTATTTTTGAGTATTTTAATTGTCTTCTTTACTTCTTCATAGCTTAGTTCTATCTCTTTTATTTCCTTATTCTGTTCTTCTTCAGGGTTCTCTTCTTGGAATTCTTGTCTGTCTTCTGTTAGCAGCTTCTTATAATATTCTTCCCACTCGCTTTCTGGGATGTACTCTATATACGTCTTCTCTCTTATTGTTGGTCCTTAATGCTTTAATTATTCTCCATGACTCTGTGCTTCTAGTTCCTCCTATATACTGTTCTACATATTCGCACGATTTTTCCCATCTTTCGTTCTTTTCTTTGTTTATCATCCTCGTTTCTGCATTTTTCTCTTTATATTTCTGTACATCTTCTTCTGATTTTGTATTCAGCCATTTTTCGTATAGTCTTTTTTTCTTCTTTATAGATTCTTTGGTTTTTTTTATCGGATTCGAAATCATAATACAATACAATAAACCGAAAACTGAAAAAATATCAAAAAAAAAAAATTATTTGTTGACCAGCGTAATATGCTTGAAAATAAATTGAGGCAACAAACCTTGTGCTTAATTTGTCCCAGAGATGATCCTAATAGAACGAAGTTCAAATCTTTAACGTACTTAAGTAAACCCACTGAACATATTGCTAAGGCTTTCGAAAAAACATAATATCAATATGACTTTTAAAACCAATAACTCTTTAGGAAGACACATAAGAAACACTAAAGATCTACTATCTAAAGGAGAAGAATGTGAGGTGTATAGGTTAGATTATGGTTTTTGCCCAAAAAATTACAAAGGTCAAAAATTAAAATTCAAGAACAAAATAATTTCATTCACTTAAGATGGAATTCCACGTATTCATCCTACCTTATCGAACTTAGTCATAATTTTAATGACGATTTTACGATTTTGCACACAGAAAATAAAGGTCATAAACTCTCATTATTGGAACCACTAGAAATTAATAAATACAAAAGATCAGGTACTACACTGAATAATCAATTGGAAATAAGTAATAAACCTTTGTTAAACTGAATCTTCTAATCTGTCGTTAATCGTTAGTCTTTATACTCTATTTATTTGTAAATGATAGTAATAAAAATCCCAGTGGACTGACCGGCGCCGGCGATTCTATAACAGAGGCGTGCTATCTATTCCCAGGTATTTTTCAGGTAGCAATACCTTCCTACTGCCCCAACTATAAATACATATTTAGAGCAGCATGCTCAAGTGTCAAGCCAGTTAGTGACAAGTCAGTTAATGTGTTAACAAAATGTCTTCTCCAGCGAAACGCCGAAAGTTCAAGCAACTAACCCATAATGAAAAACGTATAGTTAAAAATGTATTTGACTATGTTAAAAACGCTCAAAACTGTGATTTAAGTGTGGACGATTGTATGTCAAAGTGTTCCTTAACGACCGGAGTTGGTAAAGCCCAAAAAGAGACCAGGCAGCAAAGAACTTCAGCTAACAGACAACACAAAAAAAGCAGTAAGGCGTATTGTTCATGATTTTTTTATGGAAAAAAGAATTCCAACTTTGGATATGATCCTGAAGGCTGCTACAAGCCACCAGAAATACCGAAAATGAGTGTTTTAAAAGATACGTGAAAGAAAATCTTTATTGAGATTATTTAAGAAAAGCTCGCTCTGAAGGAAAAAGGATATATTACTTAGATGAGACGTGGATAAATGAAGAGTACACAGTCAAGAAATTTTGGCAAGATAGAAATATCAAAAATGCTTGCCACGCATTCAATGAAGGTCTTTCTACTGGTCATAAACCGCCATGCGGTAAGGAATCTAGGTTAATTTTTATGCATACTGAAAGCGAATGTGGTTTTGTAGACGGAGGTCTTTGAACATTCGTATCAAAGAAAAGAGGAGATTATCACGAAGATATAAATTCCGATGTATTTGAAGATTGGTTTTCGCAGATGACAGACCTAACACCGGACGATTCTGTTATTGTAATGGATCACGCAAGGTATCAGTCTAAAAATTAGAATGAGTTCCAACTTTGGGTGGGCTGAAAAAGACATCGAATCTTGGATGACCGAGAAAAACATTTCATTTCCAAAAAAAAACCGGTCAAGTGCAAGTTGAACTTGCACAATTAGTGTTCCGTACGTTGACTGTTTCTAAAATAAAAATTTTTGTTAGGGTGGTATAAAATGATCAGTGACTTTACAAAACACACCCCAAATGAGTTTTTAACAAAATTTGTTTCCAATCTTTACTGAAAACTGGTGACCTTGAAATTTTTTTTTTTTTTTATATACCAAATAAATTATTAAAGTGATAATTTTCGTTCAATCTATCCCCGTGGAGAATATTCCAGAATTCTTTCAAAATTTTTTGATCAGTACTTTTCGAGATAAGGTAGGGAACAGCGATTTTTCGCTATTTTTTAAAAGTAATACGAAGAAAAGTGTGCGCAAGTATTACATTATAACACATGGGCTGAAAAGTCCCGGGCCTAACAAAGAAAACACGGTTTTTTTTGGCTCAAAATTAGCTTTATTCATCAACGTAATCTCCATCAAGAGCAACGCAATCATTCCAGCGCCGCTCTAACAATGGCCAAACACTGCTCAGAATCATCAACACGTTCTTGTTTTTGATAAACAGTGAGCAAACGCGGCACCCACTTTGAACAGAGCTTTCTCATAGTCAAATGCTCATGCAATATAAAGCCAACACGTTCTTTTGATATCTTTACGATGTCAGCTAACTCACGCAACTTCACTTTTCGATCATTCAAAACGATTTTATGGATTTTTTTGATGTTTTCTGGTGTTACCGCCTCATTTGGACGTCCACTGCGTTCTGCATCATCGGTGTCTCTACGACCACGTTTGAAGTCAGCAAACCAACGTTTTATTGTTGTTTCTGATGGAGCGGAGTCCCATAACACTTTTCAAGCCATTGCTTCGCTTGAACGGTATTTTTTCCCATCAAGAAGCAGTGTAAAATTAAAACACGAAATTGTTTTTGATCCATTGTTTTGAAAATAACAAAAGTAGCGTCACTCTTAGCACAATAACTCACAAACTAATGAATAGAATATCAGGAAATTTTAACAGCTGTCTTTTGAAGGTTAGTATTAACTGAAAAAAAGGTGACTGCAATAAAACTAGCGCCATCTATGTGTTAGGCCCGGGACTTTTCAGCCCATGTGTTATATATATATTTTTTACTCGTGTTTTCACAAGCTTTCATTTGACACCACACTCGATGACCTGGTAAAAAATTTTCTTTTTCACTTCCGATTTCACCCCTCAAAACAAACCCCTTAGTCAAAACTTATGTTACGGTGGTATAAAATGATCAGTGACTTCACAAAACACACCCCAAATGAGTTTTCAACAAAGTTTGTTTCCAATCTTTACTGAAATCTGATGACCTTGAAGTTTTTGTTTTTTTTTTTTATATATACCAGATAAATTATTAAAGGTAATGCACTCGTGATAATTTTCGTTCAATCTACCCCCCGTGGAGAATATTCCAGGATTTTTTTAAAATTTTTTGATAAGTATTTTTCGAGATAAGGCGCGGGACAGCGATTTTTTGAAAATAATACAAAGAAAAGTGCGCGCAAGTATTACATTATATATATATTATTCGTGTTTTCACAACTTTTCATTTGACACCACACTCGATGACCTAGTAAAAAAATTTTTTTTTCACTTTCGATTTCACCACCCAAAATTAACCCCTTAAGTCAAAATTTAACTTTCAAAAACTACATGACTCTGATGAGGCCATCAATTCCTATATTATTACCAAATTTCAAGTTTCTATGACAAATAGTTTCGGAGAAAATCGGGTGTGACAGACAGACAGACACCGAAGTGATCTTATAAGTGTTCCGTACGGAACACTAAAAACAGCGTTAAGAGAGAATTATTAGAACTTGAAATTCTCAGAAATAAAAACAAATACACACACACATTGCGAGTTCAATTCGATAGAACTTACCAGGTGTACAAGTATGAAATGCGGATTTCAGACAACAGATGGTACACCAATGCAGTTTATGCTATAAAGATTTGACACTGCCCGATTTTGCTGTGTCATCAACAAGTGTCAGACGCGCACGAGTGATAAATTGGAAAAGTGTCTGCATAGTGTTGTGTTGTTGTGTTCAATATGTCGAAATTTATACCGAACAAAGAGCATTCGCGGACAGTATTAATTTTTTTGTTTTCATTTGAAGAATCATACCGATTACTTTGAGAAGCTTATGGTGAACATGCTCCATCGCAAGATACGTGTAAACGATGGTTTCGGCGTTTCAAAAGTAGTGACTTCGATGCTGCAGACAAGGAACGTGGAAAACTGCCAAAAAAATACGAAGATGTGGAATTGCAAGCATTGTTAGACGAAGATGATTCGCAAACACAAAAATAACTCGCCGAGCAATTGGGCTTTAGTCAACAAGCCGTTTTCAGTCGGCTACGAAAGATAGGAAAGATTCAGAAGACCAGTAGATGGGTACCACATGAGTTGAACGACAGGCAAATGGAAAAGCGCAAAAACATGTGTGACATTTTGCTCGCTCGGTACTAAAGGAAGCCTTTTTTGCATCGTATAGTTACAGGGGATGAAAAGTGGATTTATTTTGAGAATCCCAAGAGCAAAAAATCATGGGTAGACCCAGACGCACCATCCACATCGACCGCAAGACCGAATCGCTTTGTCGGACAGACGATGCTCTGTGTTTGGTGGGACCAGAGGGGCGTGGTCTATTATGAGCTGTTAAAACCTGGGGAAACGGTTAATATTAAACGTTACCAACAACAATTGGCCGATTTGAACCGTTCGATGCTTGAAAAAAGGCCAGAATACCGAAAGAGGCAACACAAAGTCATTTTTCTTCATGACACTGCCCCATCACATACGGCACACGTTGTGCCGTATGTGATGGGGCAGTGTGCCCAGCCTCAGCTGGGAAGTTCTACCCCATGGGTCACGCACTTGCTGAGCAGCGCTTTGGTTCGTACGAAGATGTGAAAAAATGGCTCGATGAATGGTTCGCAGCAAAAGGGGAAGATTTTTACTGGCGTGGCATTCACACATTGCCCGAGAGATGGGAAAAATGTATAACAAGCGATGAAGCATACTTTGAATAAAGCACCTCTTATAAAAAATAAACAAAGACATTGAGTATACAGCAAATAAAGATAAATAAATTACAGGCACTTAACAAATTAAATAACCATAAACTTAAAAAAAATTATCTAGTTTGCATTTATTCCTTTATGTTTTGCAATAAATTATGACGCTAAAGTGTCCTTTAGAAAACAAAAAACTCAAATTGCAAGTAATAGGCTAAAAATATTCGATAATTGTCCGTGCCCAGTTGCGGTTTTACGAATATCAGAATTTTTTAACTATTAATTGTTAAACAACTAAAGCATAACTTGAAATCAAAAAATAAATGTTTAAATTTTAATTTAATATTTCGAATTCAAAAAATAAAAATTTCCATGTGATAATATTTTTACGGTTCAAAAACTGACAAAAATACGGTTTTTTTTCAATCCACTTAAAATTTTTCGCACTACAATAACATGAAATTTTAAACACTTTTTCCTAATAAATGTTTTCGATATTTTAACAGAGTGACTTTTGGACTTTAAATTTTAGAAAATTCAAATTTCCCGCCAAACGACAAATGAGAATCGGCACTGCAAAATCATTTCTTGGATTTCAAATATACATCTATAATATATATAAAATGCAACGTCTCTCTGTCTGTCTGTCTGTCCGTTAATGCGCTTATCCCTCGAGAACCACTTATCCGATTTACGTGATTTTTTAAATTCATACATATGTTCTCTGACCGGGTTATAGGTATATATTTTATTACATCTATAATATATATAAAATGAAACGTATTCTGTCTGTCTGTCTGTCCGTTAGTGCGCTTACCACTGGAGAACCACTTATCCGATTTTCTAATTTTTTTTTTTAAAACATACATATGTTCTCCGGCCAGGTTATAGGCTATATTTTATTACGATAGGTAGCATAAGGAATGAGCAGTGACAATAATAATAAATGAAGTCGGACAAAGTTTGCCGCTAGCGCGTTCTCTTGCAATACATAGTCCAAACCACTAAATATGGAACAATATTATGTAGCAGAGAATATCTATAATATATATAAAATACAATCTCTCTGTTCGTCTGTCTGTCTGTCTGTCCGTCCGTTAGTGTGCTTATCACTGGAGAACTACTTATCCGATTTACATGCTTTTTTTTAAACATACGTATGTTCTCTGGCCAGGTTATAGGATATATTTTATTAGGTGACATAAGGAATAAGCAGTGACGATAATAGTGAATTAAGTCGGAGAAAACTTTGCCGCTAGCGCGTTCTCTTGCAATACACTCCCTAAAGCATTAAATATGGAACAATATCATGTAGCAAAGAATACAATATATAAAATGCAACGTCTCTCTGTCTGTCTGTCTGTCCGTTAGTGCGCTTATCACTCGAGAACCACTTATCCAATTTACGTGTTTTTATAAATTTATACATATGTTCTATATAATTCGGTATAAGCCTAGATAATGGGAGATAAGGTGAGATAATGGGAGATAAGGAGAAATAATGGGAGATAAGTCGAGATAAGCCTCGATAATGGGAGATAAGGTGAGATAATGGGAGATAAGTATAAATAATGGGAGATAAGGAGAGATAATGGGAGATAAGCAGAGATAAGTCTAGATAATGGGAGTTATGGTGAGATAATGAGAGATAAGGAGAAATAATGGGAGATAAGGAGAAATAATGGGAGATAAGTCGAGATAAGCCTAGATAATGGGAAATAAGGTGAGATAATGGGAGATAAGGAGAAATAATGGGAGATAAGGAGAAATAATGGGAGATGAGCAGAGATAAGCCTAGATAATGGAAATTATGTAGAGATAATGGGAAATAAGGAGAAATATTGGAAGATAAGAAGAAATAATAGGAGATATTTTATTACGTTGGGTAACAGAAGGAATAAGCAGTGACGATAGTAATCCACGCGAGCGGAGCCGCGGGCCCGGCTAGTATAACATATGGGCTAAAAAGTTTTTGGTCTAGCTACTTAAAACACATTTTTTTTGCAAAATTCGACTTTACTCATCAATATTATAGTCTCCTTCAAGAGCGATACACTCAGTCCAACGCTTTTCTAACATTTCTATACACTTTTTGTGGAAGGATTTGTCTTTACCTCTAAAACAGGCCTCAATTTCGGCGAAAACTTCTTCAATGGAACCAAATCTCTTTCCCGCGAGCATTTTTTTGAGGTCTGCGAATAGATAATAATCGCTGGGGCCAAATCTGGAGAATAGGGTGAATGAGGAAGCCAAAACCTTCCCAGCCGACTGTGGTGTCTTTGGTCGCTTCAGGCGGCTTTCACCGGCTGCTGTCGTCTCAGCTGACTGCCAATTTGATTCCGGTGTGTAGTGGTGGATCCATGTTTCATCCATTGTCACATATCGCATGAAAAAATCCTTTTTATTGCTCTTAAAACAGGTCTAAACAACGCTCAGAATCATCAACAAGTTGTTGTTTTTGGTCCACTGTGAGCAAACGCGGTGCCCATTTCGTACAGGGCTTTCTCATGCCCAAATGTTCACGCAAAATATGACCAACACGCTCTTTTCATATCTTTAGGGTGTCAACTATCTCACGCAACTTCACTTTACGGTGATCCAAAACAATTTTGTAGATTTTTTTATGTTTTCCGGTATAACCACCTCCTTTAGGGGTCCAGAGCAAACGCGTTTGAATTGAGCATACTAGTAAATAATGAGTGATTTTCCAGGGGCAGAGTCCTCGTAACACGTATCAAGGCATTGCTTTGCTTGAACGGTATTTTTTTCATATCAAAAAATAGTGATCAACACACGAAATTTGATTTTTTTCCATTGTTTTGAAAATATCAAAAGCGGAGTCACTAAAACCACTGTAACTTGTAAACTAATCGTCAAAATGTCATGAAATTTTGACACGTATCGTTTGAAAGTTGGTACTTCCTAAAAATCATATGGATTTTTTGAAAAAGGCAGTATCTAGGTGTCAGACCAAAAACTTTTCAGCCTACGTGTTTATATATATATATATATATATATATATATATATATATATATATATATATATAATGTATGTATGTATGTATGTATGTATGTATGTATGTATGTATGTATGTATGTATGTATGTATGTATGTATGTATGTATATATATATATATATATATATATATATATATATATATATATATATATATATATATATATATATACACAAAATATTGTTAAGGCGCTCTCACATGCTTTTCTTGCAATTCGCGGGCCCATACTGGCTGGGCCAATAGTTTAAATGCCATTAACAGTATTATCGTCCTATGGTTAATGACTCTACTTAGTGCCTATTATAGAATTTAAACAGAAGTATGTTTATTCCGTATTGCACATGCGTTGAAGAAGTTAACATCATTAATTTTTGATAGTCCATTCCGCCGTGAATGCCGTCTACATCTTACGATAGCTAATTCAATTTATCTCTTTACCTTTACCAACGGAATATTTTATTTTTAAATTTTCATCGAAATCCGCTTCCAGGCGTGTTTTTACGTAAGAAATGAAAAAAAAATCAAAATCCTTGTAGCCAAAAGATAATTGAGACTTTCGTGCATTGTTACATACGAAATTCTATCTCTTTTATTAAATATGTATGTACAGCCAATGTTCATTTCCGGGAACATCTTCGTACGAACCAAAGCGCTGCTCAGTAAATGCGTGACCCATCGATGTAAACAAGTGGTAATCGGAAGGAGCCAAGTCTGGTGAGTAAGTCGCATGGGGTAGAACTTCCCAGCTGAGTATTCGGTATTCTGGCCTTTTTTCAAGCAGCGAACGGTTCAAATCGGTCAATTGTTGTTGATAACGTTTAATATTAACCGTTTCCCCAGGTTTTAACAGCTCATAATAGACCAGGCCCCTCTGGTCCCACCAAACACAGAGCATAGTCTTTCTGCCAAAGCGATTCGGTCTTGCGGTCGATGTGGATGGTGCGCCTGGGTCTACTCATAATTTTTTGCGCTTGGGATTCCCAAAATAAATCCACTTTTCATCCCCTGTAACTATATAATGCAAAAACGACTTCCCTTTGTACCGAGCGAGCAAAATGTCACACGTGTTTTTGCGCTTTTTTTTCCATTTGCCTGTCGTTCAGCTCATGTGGTACCCATCTACCGGCTTCTGAATTTTTCCCATCTATCGTAGCCGATTGGAAACAGCTTGTTGACTAACGCCCAATTGCTCGGCGAGTTGTTTTTGGGTTTGCGAATCATCTTTGTCGAACAATGCATGCAATTCCACATCTTCGTATTTTTTTTGGCGGTTTTCCACGTTCCTTGTCTGCAACATCGAAGTCACCACTTTTGAAACGCCGAAACCATCGTTCACACGCATCTTCTAATAGAGCATGTTTACCATAAGCTTCTCGAAATAATCGGTTTGATTCAACAGCAGTTTTCTTCAAATGAAAATAAAACATTAATGTTGTCCGCGAATGCTCTTTGTTCGGTATAAATTTCGACATATTGAACACAACACTATGCACACACACTTTTCTAATTTATCACTCGTGCGCGTCTGACATTTATTGATGACAGAACAAAATGGTGCAGTGTCAAATCTTTATAGCACAAACTGCATTGATGCACCATCTGTTGTCTGAAATCCGCATTTCATACTCGTACACCGGGTATGTATATATATATATATATATATATATATATATATATATATATATATATATATATATATATATGCATATTAACTCATGTGGCGCGGTATAAATTGAGATAAATTGTATGTTCATTACTACTCGTTATCAAATACGAAATTTCACTATCTAGGCAGTAAGCATTCCTAAAACAGGAGGTGTTCTTGACCAGCAGGATACAAAAAAATAAAAGTTATGGTCATTTGGCAGTAAAATTATAGAGATGTTTATCAGTTATTACGTAGTTAGGGGGTTAAGGTGTTCACGTTAGCTCGAATTTAGGGTGCATATTTTATTTTTATTAGTCACATGTCGATACCGCATCAAATCAGGTTTGAACTCAAGATAGAGAAATTCTGAGTTTTTACCCGACTTTGTAGACAAGAAGGTAGTGTTTTTTAGCTGATGTCTGACAGGTTTTGCTCATGGGTCCCGGGTTTCCTCAGAGGACGTCCTTGGCGAGTCATAGATTTCTTTGATTATTATGTGAAGAAGCTACTGTGATAGCGAAACATGTTACGGTATATTACAAATATAGTGGAAAGTTTGTGTAAATAATTCTTTTATTATTTTTTCACATTTCACATAATAATTATTATGGATTTCCACCAAATATCGGCTGAAACAATTGTATAGATTTCTTTCCTACGTCTTCACTATTAATGGCAGAGTATCCCAGGGTCCTATAATGTCTCCCACTTTCATCTTGTTTACATTATGGAAGGATTAAAATTTCAGTTTTTAGCATTGAGGAAGACAGCACACTTATTCTTTCGTGTATCTTGAACGCCCGAATACCATCAGAATTTTTATTTTTGTCAATTTCCGACAGCACACGTGTTTTATTACCTTTGGTTTGGTTGTTTACTTACAATAAATGAGTTTAATAAATAGGATTATCTTTAGTAAGATCTTAGAAGCTGTACACAAACAATCAAAGGCAAGAGTTGCGATTTCTAGGTTTATTGTGCTTCGAAGTGTTTATGTCAGTGATTCCCAAAGTGGTTCAGGTGGACCCCCAGGGGTCCACGGGAGACTCGACGGAGGTCTACGTTGGCGTAAAAAAAAATGGAGGTTCACAAGTTGTAAGTGGGGGTCCACGAAAATTTATCTGGTTTCGATAGTAAAGAACAAAAATGTTGGCTTGGCTTTACCTATCAATGTAGGCAGATAATACACTACTCAAAAAAATTAAGGGAGCAAAAAAAAATCCAAATTTTTCGGTGATTTTTGACAGGCTGTATTTCGGTGAAAAATAGTCGTATTGAGACTTAAAAAAAGAGCATTTTGAGGCTTTAAGATTCTAATTTTCAGATTTTTTGGCTAAAATTTTTTAGGAGCTACGGTTCTCATGCAATCCTAACAGATAGCGCGAAAAAATAATATTGCAAATATTTTGCTTTTTTTTTGGTCCACGGGCTTGAAAAAATTTTTTTCTGTTAGGCCGACATATGGATCACATAGCCTGTTTATTTAGCATTAATTTACTTGCTTTAAAACCTCTCTTAATTTTTTTTGAGTAGTGTATTTTAAGAAGGTCAGCGACTGTTACTTGTAAAAACTTGCATATTCGATATTCAGTACAACGCGCGTCGAGACTTGCAAAGCGCTGCCCATCCGCCCGCAACGCAAACCGTGCAGACGTGCAAAGGGACGAAATACGACTTGTGCTGTGCTTCCAATCTTGCATGAACATGTTTGATTCTTCACCAATATAAATACGAATGCCTAAGATAAACGTTACTCATTTGTTTCCGGAATTTTGAAAAGAAAAGTGTGAGTAAATCGATGTCAGTGTTTGCCAGTGCCGGAAAAAGTAAGTACCTGCCTATTTGTTATTCATACTTTTATTTTATATTGTAATAATATTATATCTGTTATGTTTGCGTGTAGTAGGTACGTAATAAAAATTAAATACTGAACAGGGCCATTATTCGACACTTCTATAAAAGAACAGAAAGCCGAGCAATATTGAACTTTTAGTACTTTTTATTATAAAATTATTTATTTACCCGACTGTGGTGATTCACTAAAGGAGAGATATATGATTGACCTGCATGTTTGTACATATTTCAGTGCCCTCGTAGTTGCTAATGCTAAATGACTAAAAATATTTTCATAAATTGTACGTGTCTTTATGTACCACTCGTAACGTACATCAAAGTAATAAATAAATCATTAAAATCGCGGAGTTCTGATGTCAAAATATTCTTTTAAAAGTATTTTCTCTCAAATTTACAGAAATGTATCAAAATATAATTAATTAAAAAATATTTTATATTACATTAAAATAGGTTCAGCCGTTTTGTGAAAACCTCTATAAGGGTCTTAGCAGTTTATTGCTTTTAATAATTAAAATCAGTTTTGTAGTCGGCATTTTGGTTTTTTCATTGCAATAATTAATTAATCCTATTTTATTCTGTTAAAATAGCCATATCCTGTAAAAGTCGCCTTATGATTACTAAAACAAACTTTTTTTTTCTTTACAGGTAGGTAACTGATATGAAACATGGCTGAATCTAAGAAGAAATGACGACAGTACAGTGTTGATTATTTGAAATTTGGTTTTCTTCCATCAGAGGCAGACAAACGATTGCCCATATGCCTTTTATGCAACAAAGTTTTGAGCAATGACTCTATGAAACTATCGGAGCTTGAAGATCATCTAAGAAGGTGTCATCTTGATAAAATAGGTAAAGATTTAAAATATTTTCAAACATTGAAGGAAAAATATGAAAAGAGGCCCACCGTGCACAGTATGTTCGCTTCAACGTCTCAAAGTAACGATGAGAGCTTGCGGGCATCTTACAATATCTCATTGCTTATAGCGAAATCTGGAAAACCGCACACCATCGGAGAACAGTTAATTTTACCCGCTGCTGAAGAGGTTTTAAAAAACTGTTCTGCACAAACCTCCATTTGACGTACTCAAAAGAATTCCTTTGAGTAACAACACTGTACAAAGATGTATTGATGAAATGGGCTCTGATATTGAAAGCTTCTTGTGTAATTATCTGCAAACAACTCATTTTTCTATTCAACTGGACGAGTCAACTTAACCTGGTAATGAAGCACTATTATTGGCATATGTTCGATTTGTTATGGACAAAGAAATCCATGAAGAGCTGCTATTCGCGAAAACTTTGGAGACGGACACTAAAGGCGAATCAATTAATGTCCTGAGTGATTTTTTAAGGAAAAATCGATTCCATTTACAAACATTATTTCGGTGGCAGCAGATGGAGCTCCTGCCATCTTCGGGCGATATCGTGGGTTTATAAGCCATCTTAAAAGAAATATACCAGGAGTAACTGCAATTCACTGTGTCATCCACCGACAACACCTGGTAGCGAAAAATTTGAGTGATAGATTGCACCAATCGCTTCAATTTGTGATTAAAACAGTTAACAAAATAAGAAGCAATGCGTTGAATACCCGTTTATTTGCACAATTGTGCGACGAAAATGATGAAGACTTCCAACGATTGCTCTTACACACTGAAGTACGCTGGTTGTCGAAAGGTGCATGTTTAACAAGATTTTACTCACTTTTTGAATCAGTTTTAGAGTTTCTGGAAAGTAAAAATCCAGATTTAAAAGAAAACCTGATCAAATTGAAAGCAGACATCGCGTATTTGACAGATTTGTCCAAAAAATTTAATGACATTAACTTGCAGTTACAAGGGGACAGACTAAATTTAATAAAAACAAAGGGTGTAATTTCGGCTTTTCTTGGAAAATCGAAATTTATGAAGCAAAATATTAGTCGGCGCGAATTCTCCCAGTTTCCAAACTTGTCACAGGCAGAATGTCTTGATGAGGATATTCAGACATACGTTCAACATTTAAATGTCCTGCATGATGACTTCAAAAATAGATTTGAAGATATTCTCACGATGGAAATACCACCATGGATCATAAATGCATTTGATGAAACGGAAGTGGCGAATGTGGTATTACAAGAGGAGCTACTCGAGCAAAACACCAATGAGGAGCTGAAGGTGAAATTTAAAAAAGGCTACCAAACATTTTGGCTGCAGGCAGAAATACCCGAAAAATATCCTGGGCTGTGGGAAATTGCGAGAAAACTTTTGATAGCGTTTCCCTCGTCATACCTTGTCGAAAAAAGTTTTAGTGTCGTTACAAACCTATTAACAAAAAAAAGGAGCAGATTGAACATCACAGAACGGGGAGGTTTGCGGTTATTCCTTACAAAACTGAAGCCAAATATTGATAATTTGCTGTCAATCCATCAAGTACATCCCTCCCATTAAAATTATGACTATTTTTTTTTAATTGTTGATTTGCATTGTTGAAGTTACGGTACGTTATTAATGTTTAATTTTAATTCTATTAAGTCTGTAATCATATTATTTTAATAAATAGAACACAAGAAAAATATATTATTTTTCTTTTTATTTTTACCACTCCGAATTTAGGGTTGGAATTCAGCTACGACGCAAATTCCCATCCTTAGAACTAATCTTCACATTTTTTGACGAGTTTTGGGAATATGGTAGAAATGTAGCAGCCCCCTGCCCCCCACCGAAACCAGTAAAATTTTGAAAGTGGTCTACAAGAAAAAAAAGTTTGGGAACCTCTGGTTTATGTGGTTGTTCAGTAAGAAACTGTGTTAAGAAAGCACCCGAGTATCAAACAGGGAAGTGTCGTCTGTATGCTATAATAAGCAACAAATCGCAGAAAACTAAGAATTTCAAATAAAGACGTACATTTACAGAAAATAAGTGACAAGGACGAATGAAGACAGAAAAAACGAAAAAACAGATAGAGAGACCGGCGACAATGAGAAATTATGCTTGTCGTAATTTAAAAACTCTAAAACGTAAAGAGAAACAAAAATATCGGCCATTTTTTCACACAAACGATACTTGCCATTATCAACGAAAGTCGCTTTTACAATTCTAGACCAATGTCTAGGAAACATAGCACGTAACATTATAACTAATTAGCTCAAATACTATTGAAACTATACAATATCTAACGACCCCAACCTCTTTAGCAAGAAAAGTAATATATTGACCCTCATCCCTTTTAACCACATTCCCTCAAACAATCTCGCTCAAAAACTATAGGTTTCTTTCCTACTCCAACTATTACATGAGTATCAAATTTGAAATCTCATTTCGTTTCGAGGCTTGTCGTGCCAAAAGATAAATCGACAAGACGGAAAATGGGGATTATGTTTCTTCTGATCTAACAGCTGTGGAACGTGAAGCAATGCAAAAATTAGGATGGTGTTTGTTTCACGAAGTAATGGAAGTAAAAAAAGCGAATATAAACATAACTGCCCTAAATCATATTTAGGTTGAAGAGATTAACCGCGACGACCATAATGTCCTTGACAAGCGAGGAAATATTGCTCCCATGTTTGGGGTTCTGCTCTCAAACCTACGTTGTATTTGTTAGGTTGTATTCAAACGAGAGCTATTCGCCCGACTGGAGCCTTGAACTCGCCAGCAAACCTTCATTTCCTGGAAGATCGAAGAAAGTGTTTTTTATTGAAACACCTTATACTCTATTTATTCGAAAGTGATAGCAATAAATCATCTAGAATTATGCAAATTAGCATCAAGCAGTAGTAAGGGCCCTAGAGTTTTACCTACATTTTACCTGTAATGCAGCAGCTGGAATACCATCTGGCATCGGTCAAATATTCGCAATCTCTTATGTTTAAATATCAGGTCTGGGAAAAAGTTCGTGGCGTTTTTTTAGTAAAATTCAACTGGTTTTCTTATAGTGTGAAAATGAATTTATTTAAACCAAATATGCTCCATTATTATCGACATTGTTTCGCCATTTTTCGGGTAGAGCCATGATGCCATCGGTGAAGAACTTCTGTGGTTTCTGATTGAAAAACTGAATCAAGTGGTTTTCACAAGCTTCTTTTGAAAGCAGCTTAATTCCACTGAGAGAGTTCTGCAGAGCTCGGAACAAGTGATAGTGAGAGGGTGCTATGTCTGGACTATACGGTGGATGCATCAAAACTTCCCAACCAAGCTCTCGCAATTTTTGACGGGTCATCAAAGAAGTGTGTGGTCGGGCGTTGTCATGATGGAAGACAACACCTTTCCTATTAATCAATTCTGGCCGTTTACTTTCAATTGTCTGGCGTAATTTCTCTAGTTGTCCACAGTAGGGTTGAGAATCAATCGTTTGACCAACTGAAAGCAGCTCATTCCAGGCCCTTCCAGTCCCACCACACACACAGCATCACCTTTTTCGGCGTCAATCCTGGCTTCGCAAACGCTTGTGACGGCTCACCATCCCACGTCCACGATCTTTTACGCTTCCGATTTTCGTACGTGATCCATTTTTCATCACCGGTTATGACACGTTTCAGAAATGGCTCAATTTCATTGCGTTTCAGCAGTGCATCGCAGATGTTAATTCGGTCTATCATGTTTATGGCGCTCAACTCATGAGGAACCCATACATCGAGCTTCTTTTTGTACCAGGTTTGTGTAAATGGTTCAAAACCGTTTTGTGGCCACTGCCTAGCTCCATACCAATATCGACACTGCTGATATGCTTATCTTGCTGAACTTTTTCAAGAATTTCATCAGTGATTAGACGACCAGAGCCTGACGAAAGCGAGCGAACCATTTCCGTGCAGCACATTTTGATAAAGTACCTTCACCGTACACAGCACAAATTTCTTCACAAGCCTGCGCAGCGTTCTTCCCTTTGTCGTAATAATATTGCAAAATATAGCGCAATTTTTCATTACTTTTCTCGATTTTCAAACGCAAACAACTTTCCAACCACTGCACCAATTTCGATGTAAGAAGTAACGCTCGAAGTGTCACCTTTGCAACGAGTGTTTAGTGGTGCCGCTGCGATCTGCGTTTCTTGAGTTATTTGCAATTGACGCCATCTATCGGGAAAAACGCCACGAACTTTTTCCCAGACCTGATATAACAGGAAAATGACCCTTTTTTGAATTTTGAGACTAAATACTCTCAAATAGTTCTGGCCAGTGGTGGTACGTCTGGGCGTATACGTATTATTTGCGAATAGTATGAATAACACAGTTTTATGTTTAAACGTTTATTAGAAAAAAATTACATTTTATAATGAAACATTATTAATTAAAAAATATACAAATGAGGAAGTCAAACAACAATGAAAAAAGTATTACCAACATCTATCTCTGACAAGCTTGAAAAACTATCATTATCCGACTCATTTGAATTTACATGTATAATTAAAGGTTCAACAATGGCATCCACTGCCATGTCCACAGTCCACATTTTATCTTCCATCCTCAATACTTGTTTGACGCATTTTCGTCAATTTTCTGTAGAAACATTAAATATAGCATTATAAGTTCTATCATGATATGATGGCAGGCGATAAACAGTAATATTACGTTGTTTTACCATTTGGTAGATGACGAAACTTGTGTACTTTTCTTTATTTCTGAGAACTTCAAGCTCTCTTAACGCTGTATTTTGGAAATGAAATGTTTTCTCGATCATCCAAGATTGGATATCCTTTTTCAGCCAACTCGTTCTAATTTTCTAGAATGATAGCTTGCATTAAACATTATAATAACAGAACCGTCTCACATAGGGGTATTTGAACGATCTACGCGGACAAAATTATTTTTCGGTTCTATTGTATGCTAAATTATATTACCAAGTTAAATTAATCAGTTACTTTGCATAAAATTACTTAATTTGTAATAAAAAAAAAATAAAAAAACGAAACTTAATCTTACAAAAAAAATATTTTAAATGAAAACATTTATTTACAAAATAAATGTAAAATTTAAATTTATAACACCCCTCTTTTGCGTCGAGGGTTAAAAATACACTATAAACAATCATATTTTGTCGACCACAAACGTATTTTCATCTTCACTTCCAGAAGAACACAGTGGGTTCGGCTCAGCAGGCAGGAGCATTTCTAGCGTCTCTGCTAGGAATGAATGCGACTTTATCCTCTTTATTCGCCTCATACTGCTCAACAAAGGATCGGAACTTAAAAGTAAACGATTAAAAATGTCCCTGTTGCAGCTTTCTCGTGAAAACTTTCGGGCAAAATCTTGTCGGTAAGACCGAAAGTGCTTGTTCCTTGCCTCTGCGGCTTCTTCAGACAGCTGCCCAATTGCCCAACATCGTGGGTATCATGGGATGCCACGGGTAGAGGTCCACATATAGACGAGCAGTTTCTGATACATACTTGTTATATTTTTCTGGGTCGACTTTATGTCCGCTTGAGATTGTCTCCAAAATGACTTTTAACCTATATAACAGGTTATAGCTAAGGCCCGTTATTTCTGCTGCCAATTTCGGGTCTTCAAAAAATCTTCGACTGGTGTTCCCATCATTGGGTGTTTCCAAAATTTCCCTTTGACATATCGACCAAAAACCTGGTTTCATTGCGAAACCGGGTCTGGATTTCAAGCTTCCTCTCTTTCTCGAGTTCCTTTTCAGCCTCTGTTTTTCTTTCTCTATATTTTTTTACTGGCAGTTTATAAGCCAGATGTAGGACACTCTCAAATAATCTTATCCTGGCATGTAATACTGAGAGACCGAATTGTACTGCCTCGGGATTAACTTCTTTTGTTATAACATATCCAATCGGTTAAAATCCTTTGAGGTTGCCACAAATATAGCACCGGCTTGTTGCTGTGGTTCCAGTGGCGACATTACATCCACCATTGTCATGATAAATTTGTGTTTGTCTATAAACTTTTTCTCATCCAAATCAACCTCAGTAGGAATGAGAGAATCAACTGATTTATTCGCGTAGTTAATTTCTTGTTCTGTGACATCAGTACTCTCTTTGATAAAACGAAATCTTATTGGCCGACAAAAACGCGAAGAAGACGGAGTCGGATTCTCCCACACGGTTTTTTCATTATTTTTTCCACACACTAATTTTAGAGGCACGAAGCAACTTTGAAATATATTGTTACCCGAATCCGCATCACTGTCAAACTTTTGTTTGTATTGGGATTGTTGTGATCCGTCACAACCCCATTTATAAATCATCGTTAGGGTATTCCGTTTTTGTTCATTTAATGTTTGCAATACCTCTTCCAGGTAGTCGGACAATCGTGTAACAGTAAGATCCACCAAGGGCTGTAATTGAGCTTCCGCACTAGTGCTTGTTATCTTGCACGCTTCTGGTGGCGGGTAATACTTCTTTTTTCCTTTTTGTAGGAGGCTATAACACGGAAAAATATGTTTGTTCGTCCTTCTTATGATTTCATACTTTTCTCTTGTTAGATCTGCGTCTATGTACATTTGGATTACTTCCTTGACAGTCAAAGGGCTACTTTTATTTTTTGATGATTTTGTGTGATAATACACCTTTTTATATTTCGTTGCCCGAGTTGGTGTAGTGATGATTTCTTTGAGTACATTTGAAGCATCTCGCTTTCCCATTTTTCTCAACTCAACTTGCGCGGCATGCACTATCACCTCCTCTTCAAAGGTAGAGCGAAGCTCCTCCGTCTTTCTTCTTTTACTTCTCTCGCTCAATTGTTCAAAAGGTTTGCTTGGTCGACCAGATCGATTTTGCAGTCTGTCAACCACTAGACAAAAGTTGTTCTTTCAAGCAATTTAGTTTGTCTTCCAAATAAGATAAATTTTCCTTCATCATGCGGTCAAACAAGTATTTCCGGGTCACAACCTTCATTCCCGATGTACCAAGTGAACCTACAACAAAGAATCGTTAAGTTAAAATTGATGAAATCAAAATCTATTTTTTTCTCACAATTTTGACCATAATTTTCAAAGTCCCAAAATGTATCTTATCCGGACTTATCCGGGGCCAGTTTTTTGATTTATTATTTAGAAACTACCAACTTTAGAATATTATCAAAATTATAGCTAGATCTAACAGAGAAGTATGAAAACGACAGTAAAACATATTTTTTTTACAAAATAATACTCGTGGAAAAGACCTTTCTTTACCGTTCCTTACGTTGACTCACAAATAAGTAAATGATAAAAGTTTTATGAAATAACATAGTTACATACCTGTAGTTTGAGAATTCATCACTTTTTCCACTACTTTAGAACTTATAGACATAAAATTCCACTTTCACAATTACGATTTTTAAGAGCGCCGAGAACTGATAACGTACACGAGGTAACAGGATCGAATTCCGACTGACGTAAAACAGGTAAGACTGCACGGGTGGGGTAGGAAGCGGTTGTCTTTTGTTCTGGGAAGGGTCCTCTGTCTCTGGTAGTCGGTTACCTGGCAATATTTTGTGTTTTGATTTTTTGACTTTTGGCCGCGTAGATCGTTCAAATACCTGTATGTGTGTCTGGTATTAAGTCTATCATCTGCGAAAACCAGTCTTCAAACACATCGGAATTCATATCTTCATTCCTTAAAAGACCTCCGTCTACAAAACCACTTTCGCTTCCAATATGCGTAATAATTAACCTACGTCCCTCACCAGATGGCGGTTTCTGACTAGTAGAGAGATCTTCATTGAATGCTTAACGTGTATTTTTGATATTCTCATCTTGCCAAAATTTCTTGACTGTGTACCCTTCATTTATCTACGTCTCATCTAAATAATATATCCTTTTTCCTTCAGAACGAGCTTTTCTTACATTCAATAAATAGTCTCTTCTCCAGTGTACAATTTCTCCAATCTTCTAACAACGAAGATTTTCTTTCCCACTTTTTCCAATAAAAATTCATACCTTTTAAAACACTACATGGTTTTACTCTACTCACTGCTTGCGCAGTCTTCAGGATCATATCCATTTTCCATAAAAAGTCATGAACAATACGTCTTATTGTTGTCTGTCAGCTGAAATTCTTTTCTGCCTGGTCTCTTTTTTGGAGAGTCTACATCCATATCCTCTTCTTTTCTTAAAATGCTGTAAACTATGGCTTTACCAACTCTGGTCATTAAAGAACATTTTGTCACACAATCGTCTACACTTAAATCAGAAATTTGATCGCTTTTAACGTACAATAATACTACTTAATTACTTTGTTAACTGTCACTAAACATATTTGTAAAGATTTTATAATTGCGTTATCGCGATTTCGTAGTACAACTACATCGTCAAACGCTTAACCAAGACTAAAACAGATTTTTTGGTATTTTTATGTTTATATGATGAACAGATGTGGGTCTATTATATGTTAAAACAGTTGGAACAGAACAGAATTTGCTACGTCTAATTGACTATTCAGTAAATTTATATTATGGTCCTCTGAATGTCTGTAAATTTCTATTTTCTATATTGAGTTTTGACCCTTTAGGTGCCACATGGAGTATTTGTAAACAATTGATATTGGGAAAAGTATGGCCTGTTTCTAAGAAATGTTTAGCAAAGTGTGATTTTTCATCTTTTAGCCTATAAGAGGCATTGTGTTCTGCGAATCTTGTTTTGAAATTCCGTCCCGTTTGGTCTACGTAACAGCTATTGCACTCTTAACAATTAAGTTTATAAACTCCTGATTTATTGTATTTATTAGTTTTATCTTGGGCATTGAAAAATATATTGGATAATTTTTGAGTGGGTTTTAAAGCTATTCTTGTTTTTTCGGTCGTGAGAACTTGGGATATTTTATCCGAGATGGGACCAAAATATGTCAGAGGTATGAATGTTTTCTTTTCTCGGTATTCTTTTAAGGGGTAGATTAAACTGAAAGTGATTTGTTTTCGTTTACGGTTTATTAAGGTATTTTAGGTTCGAAGCCGTTATTGAGTGCTATATTTTTGATTGTGTCCAGTTCTTTTTTTGAAACTATTTTTCCTAAGAGGATATTGAAGGCTCTATGGATCATAGATCTATAGGCTGCCAGTTTATGGGAGTTAGGGTGTATTGAGTCAGCTGGGATGGTGACACCTGAAAAGGTTGGTTTGCGGAAGATATCGAATTCTAGGCTATTTCCTTTCTTCCAAATTGTAACATCTAAGAAATTTATTTTATTATCTGTTTCCTTTTCCAGTGTGAATTTTATGTTGGGGTGTAAATTATTTAGGTGATATAAACTGGAATTTAGTTCAATATTATTTCCAAGGAAACATACTAAGATGTCGTCCACATATCTAAACCAAAAGAGAATATTTTTCGCGTGTTGAGTTTTTTAGAAAACTATTTTCCCAATTCTGACATAAAAATTTCGGCTAGCAAAGGACTAAGTGGAGACCCCATGGCAAGTCCATCTCTTTGTTTGAAAAATTGATTCTTAGACTGAAAATAATTTCCGGTTATACAAAATTCGAACAGTTTCAATAAATCTTGTATTGTTATATTGATGTTTTTTGTAACATAGTTTTTATAATTTCTAAATAATCTTTATTTGGGATATTGGAGAACATATTACATCGAATGAAATTAGAAGGGCGTTATTTGGGATGGAGATATTTTTAAGTTTATTTGTGAAGTCTATAGAGTTTTTTGTGTTGTATTTTGGATTGAATTGTGTAATTTCTTTAAAGATGGTGTTGAGATGTGTTGCTAGATTTTTAAGGGGGTGTTGCTGTACGATACTACTGGTCTTATTGGCGAATTCTCTTTATGTATTTTTATCAGGCCATAAAGTTTTGGTGATGTAGGATTTAGGTTTTATTATTTTAAACTTTTCTCTTTCATCCACAATTCTCAGGGTTTCATTTAGCAGGGGTCTTGAATTGTTTTTTGAATTTTATCCGTTAGATCTTTTTTTAGGTTTATTGGATAACAAAGTAATTAAGTAGTTTTATTGTTAAAATGTACTGTCACAAAGTAACGGAACAATCAATCAACTCGTTTTTAACGTAGTCAAATACATTTTTAATTATACCCTTTTCATTATGGGTTAGCTGCCCGAACTTTTGACGTTTCGTTGCAGATAACATTTTGTTAACACACTACCTGACTTGTCACTAACTGGCTTGACAATTGGGTATGCGGCTCTAAATATGTATTTATAGTTTTGGCAACAGGAAGGTCTTAAATAATATGATTTAATCGGCAACGAAACTTCGTTACAAAAGTGAATTGTTACCTGAAATTACCTGAGAATAGATGTACGCCTCTGTTATAGGAGCGCCGGTGAGTCCACTGGCATTTTTGTTATTATCAGTTTCAAATAAATAGAGTATAGTTGTACCATACCACCACCCTCTCAAGAACTCATTAAAATAAAGAATTTCATTACTGATAGAATTGTGTAAGACTGTGTCTTCAGTCTAGTAAACCCTTTAAGGAATCAAGACCAACGTGGATCGCTACTTCCATGTACACATCGCTCTTTTAAGGATTTGGGAATTTTCCTGCAACCCGTCTACCGTAGTCATAAAAAAATTGTCGTTTTTTTTCCAATACACTCTGAAAGTATGAATAAATTTCGCGTTTTTAAAATTCCTAAATGGCAATTACAACACTTGGTCTCTAGGAAAAAATATCTCGTCCCCAATCACTCCCCTACCCCTATCTAATATTACGCACGTCTTTAAGACTCCATTGGGTCCGGACCCATAATTCACCTCATTCCTTTCGGAGCCCACAAGGGCGTTAGTGGGCCGGACTTACTATCCGCGAATCGTTTTCAAGTTCAAGGACACTTCGCCACGCCCTCCGGCACGGACCTATATACCTACACCCCTCTCGGAACAGCGTCGTCCGTCTCCCTTCGAATCATGTCAATGGAATAAAATTCGACGGGTGTAACTTCGACGAAAAATGTAATTTCTTGCAGGTTGAACAACTGGGTCAGATTTTCCGAGGGTGTTATTTTTTACCTACCTAATTATGCATAAAAAGTTGCAAAAAATATAATTTTTTCTACGTAACTACTGTCTACAGACCCTAAATCACTCAAAGACATAAAGAATGGACTGAGTGTTCCGTATCCCGCTGTGAAGTAAATATAGACGCAAAAGTGTGAGAGACAAGGCGAATATGACAGGTATTGGCCGCATAGTCGCTTTGCATCTTTCTAGAGTCAATTTTATAAGGCTAATGCTCAGTCCATTCTCTGTCTTCGAACTCACTCATTCCAGCGTTTCCCGAATTATTTCATTTCATCTAATAAAAAATCTTTAGTTAGCGCCTCAAAACTGACACTAGAACGACTTCCAACTGATCATCTGAGGACAATTTTTCGGCACCTGGGCTAGGATGCTGTAGTGAAAATAAAAAAGGAAAGGGAAAAAGGAGAGTTCCTTTTCCCTTTGAAATTTCATATCCTATAGAACCTTCGTTTCCGTATCGTTATGATTCGGGTAGACTCGAGCCCCATTTTATTTTGTTGATTTTTAAAATAACGGATGCCTGTTTTATTTCCCTGAGCATCGTAGTGTTTGAGCCTCAAATGTGAGTAGTTAGTTATATGTTCTGGCATTTTTGATTGCAATGTTTTCTTCAGTACTGCTTAAGGACGTTCCCAAGAAAATAAATGTTCTTACGATTATCTAGAAAATTTGAATATACAGAGTGAGTCAACGATAGAGTAAAGTTCATTATCTCAATTGTTTCAGGAATGATGAAAAAATGTTAAATACAATAGTTTTAGGGAATGTTAAGGTGCACAGGTGCACACGGAGGAAGAAAAAGCACAGAAAGCTGGAGACTTCTTAAAAATATGAGAACAGAACGGAAAAGAGAAATCTTCGCACCAATAACACCAGAAAAATGGAACCAATATTTTACAAATATGCTAACAGAAGATAGACCAGAGTTCAAAAGTACCCAACGTGGAAACCCAAATATAGTTATACGAGGATCCCCAATAAGGATAACAACATCAGAAGTTAAAGAAGTATGTAAAACGCTAAAAAATGGTAGAGCTCCAGGACCAGGAAACATCCCAGAAGAGATAGTAAAATACGGAACTGAAAAGCTATTTAGCGCTTTGAGGGACTTATTCCAAAGATGCATTAACACATCAGAAGTACCTGAGGAATGGAAAAATATCATACATATCAACAATTCATAAGAAAGGAGACAAAAATAATTGCGATAACTATAGGGGAATAACGGTTACAGGATCTATTAGCAGAATATACTGAAAAATACTTAAAATAGAATAGAAACGGAATACGCGGACGTAGAAGCTGAAGAACAGGCAGGCTTTAGAGCAGGAAGATCCACAATAGACCATCTCTTCTCACTGACACAAATCCTAGAAAAGAAAACCGCATTTGATCAGGAAGTCCATGTCTTGTTTGTTGATTTAAAAAGGGCCTACGACAGCGTGCCCCTAATGAGATTGTTGGAAAACACTACAACAGAGTAATGTTAAGCACCGAAATAATTAAAGCCGTAAAATCCTTATACCCAAGATGCAAGAAGTAGTGTGAAAACCAAATATGGTATAACAACAGGGTTCCCGGTCACAAAGGGTCTCAAACAGGGCTGCTGTATATCCCCAACGCTATTTAAAATCTATTTGGAGAGTGCACTGAAGAACTGGAAAAGGAAATGCAGCAGTATGGGATTACCACTGGATGACGATACTACATTGTACACGCTATCATTCGCAGATGACCAGGTAGTAGTCGCTCAGGACATCGATGATATGGAATACATGACACGAAAACTTATGGAGGAATATGAAAAATGGGCCTAGAAGTCAATATTAAAAAGACCGAGTACATGTGCGTCGGAGGACACCATCAAACACTGTGCCAGTTATAAGTATTTGGGAACTAGAATATCTAGGGGACGGAACACTGGAAGAAGCAATATTCGAGAGGATATATCCAAGGAACAAAAGCGACTGCAATGCTTAATAGTATACTATGGGACAAAAACATAACCATTGAAAATAAGAAGAGAATTTACAACTCAATAGTGAAAAGTATAATAACTTACAGCTCCCAGGTGTGGCCATTAAAGGAAAGAACAGAAAAAATACTAAAAGCTACATAAATGGATTTCTGGAGACGAGCAGCCAGAAAATCCAGAAAAGACCGCATACCAAATGACACGATAAGGCGAGCTTTAGAAATAAAAACACGATATAGTGGACGAAATCAGAACCAACAGTTGGTATGGTACGGACATGTACAGAGAAAGTCACAAGACCGACTACCTAAAAAGATTTTAAATTGGAACCCTAATGGAAAAAGAAAGCGAGGAAGACCACACCAAAGCTGGAGAGCAGGAATCAACAAGGAAGTACTAGAGAGAGATCTGGAGGAGGAGGGATGGAGAAACCGGGAGGAGTGGAAATTAGGCATCGGAAGACGGAAGACGTTTATAAAACCGATTGATATATATATATATATATATATATATATATATATGATATATATATATATATATATATATATATATATATATATAATATATATATATATATATATATATATATATATATATGTAAGGTGCACAGTTTAAAATTATTTTTGAGTATGCCTGGTAGTTCAAAAAGTGTGGCCGGTATAACATGTTTTTTAAATGAAACATCCTATTTTCTAATTTATTTTTAAATTCTGCGTAAAATTTAATAACTTTTTTTATTAATAATGTTGTATACCTAAACCTAGTAGTTTTTCTAATATTTCAATTTTTTTTTAAAAATACTAGTTTTCAGTTTTGTAAAAAATTGCCAGTAGCGCCATTGTTCTATAGAGATGAAAAAAATGATATATGTAAAGAAATTTGAGTTAGATGCTACTGAGTGTTCAGAATAAATAGTTTCAAAAGTGAATTGAAGAGAGACAACAGCCACCCATAACACCCATCGGTGAAATGTCAAAGATGTCTTTACATGTTAACGGCTGGAAATTTTTTTTTCGTTTTTTTTTCGTAAAATGTTACAAATGGGCAATGCCAAAGATACGTTGATGTTGGTTTGGTAAAATTTAGCCTATATGTGTTGTGTTAACACGTTGTTTACTAGGAAATTTTTAATTGTTAAGAAGAAACGTTGTTATAACTTATTTAGAAGCAGGCAGATAATAAGATTATCAACTTTTTGCAATAGTAAAATAGATATCGGTAAGTAGTGTTCAACTGACCGTCAGTCAAACAGGGGCGGTGATTAAAAGTTTGAAACCTCTTTAAGACATTTAACATTGTTCTCCTCCAATAGCTTTTGCTACAAGAATTAACCGTTTAAATTACCATATTTTTATTACACCCCATATATATATATATATATATATATATATATATATATATATATATATATATATATACATATATATATTTCGACTATTTTAAGTTGAAAAACCTCAAATTTTTTAAATGGCGCACCCTGTATATTATTATTTTTTCTCATAGATTTTACAAAACCCTCCAACTTTTTATTAAGTATATCATATACCTATTTCTAATAGTTTTCAATTTATTTTGAATTTTACATACACCGCTATTGTGAAAACATAAACAAATAGTTAATAATAATTGTAATATAGTTTAACTTATCTAATGATTATTATGACGTATAAATGTTCAAAAATATGCCCATCTACTTAAATACACATGTTTAGTCGTTTTTTCCTTAACATAAAGGGCATTGTCTCGCGCGCATCCTGTATCCTATTTTCCATATCTAACGGTGTTGTAGGAGGATTCACATAAACACGATGTTTAATGTAGCCCCACAAAAAGAAGTCTAAAGGTGTTAAGTCACATGATCGAGCGGGGGGCCACTGAATGAATCCATCCCTACCGATCCATTTTTGTGGGTAACGATAGTTTAAAAATTCCCAAACTTCCCGGTGGTAATGAGCAGGAGCTCCGTCTTGTTGAATCCACATTTGTTTCCTTTCAAAGTTATCAACTTCTTCAAGAAGCTGGGGCAATTCGTTTTGCAAAAAATTTATATATCTAGGCCCGTTAAGCCGTTTCGCGGAAAAAATATAGACCAATAATTGGAAATTTAATATTCCCACACCATACATTAAGGGACCAATGGGTTTTGGTTTTGAACTTCCCCGGACCCAAAATGGATTAACTGTTGAATAATAATGCATGTTATGGTTGTTAACTGCTCCATTACTGCGAAAAGTACCTTCATCAGAAAACATTATTTTGAATAAAAAATTTGGATCGGCCTCTATTGCTTCATTCATGGTGGTATAAAAGTTTACTCGTCGTTCAAAATCACGGTCTTGAAGTTCTTGTTGTAGTTCCATATAAAAGGGATGATACTTGTATTTTCTCGTGGTGCGATTAGCCGTAGATTGGGATGTGTCAGATAAGTCAGCTAGTTGACGGCTGCTAATCTGGGGATTATCTTCAACATGAAGTAAAATCTCCATTTCTTTATCCTCATTCTGGTTTACTACTTTCCGTTTCGTATACTCAACGTTACCACTACCATCAAACCGTTCCATTAAGTACTGAAAAGATTTTTTAGATGGTATACATCTATGGTACTTCGCGCCATAAAGCCTTACTGCCAAAAGACAATTTTTTCCGCCTGGCCCAGTATATAAACCATATCAATTAATTTATTTTTATGAAAATCTATAACTATTACTTTTATACGTCACTTACTACAACAAATTAAACTATTTTTTTACTTGCTTAATAGACATGTCAAAATTTGACAATGCCTACATTTTTGTTTTGGTCTTGGCAACTATAATGTTATAGCGTAAGTGTATTAAAAACAAGGGTAAAAATGAAAAATTCAAAATAAATCAAAAACTATTAAAAAATATATATATGATATACTTAATAAAAGTTGGAGGGTTTTGTAAATTCTATCAGAAAAAATAATAATATACAGGGTGTGCCATTTAAAAAAATTGAGATTTTTTCAGTTTAAAATAGTCGAAATGCATAAATTTATTTTGGACACCCTGTAGCATCTAACTCAAATTTCTTTACATATATATTTTTTTTCATCTCTATAGAACGCTCGTACCAATTATGAGTATTCCACCTTCAGAAACAATGGCGCTACTGGCAACTTTTTACAAAACTGAAAACTACAGAAGTTAAGAATAAATTAGAAAATATTTACAAAAAAAAACATACGTTATATCGGCCATACTTTTTTGAAGTATACTGTATACTCAAAAATATTTTAAACTGTACACCTTACCATTCCTTAAAACTATTGTATTTATATTTTTTCTACATTCCCGAAAAAAATGAGATAATGAACTTTACTCAATCGTTGTCTCACCCTGTACATACTTTTTTGCAGCGCCCCAGGTTTATGTAACCCCTTGAAATCACAAAATACAGGCACACGTTACAGAAAAAAATTCATATGTGGACCATATAGATAAAAAAAAAATATATCGGGTATGCTAAAATAAAATCTCTCGATGTGTAAATAAAAATAAACCTTTTTTGTGACTAGATTACTATATTTATATTACTTATCATGAAGTTGAAAATTGAAAAAAATATGTTTTTGTGAATTAAAAACCCGACCTAAAGAAAAGAAAAATTTCGGAGGGTAATACACGAATATGGTACACTACATCCTGTCAGCAAAGAAAGTAAATACAATAATTTACCTACTGTTCCATAGGTACATTTCCGACAACCTAACCGTTTATGGTTCTAAAACTTGTTCTATATTCAATTCAACATTTTTTTAGTTTACTTTGTAATCAGATATGAATCCTTTCCCTAATGAAATAATGGAAAAACCACGCTTTTAGCCCCTTACATCATCCCTTTTACCCCGTATATAGTTTACTATAGTTAAATTATTTTATAATAAATATCCAATATCCAGTGGAGTAAGGCAGTGACGGTCCTCATTCATAAAAAAGGAGACATAACTGACGTTGAAAATTATAGACCGATCAGTTTGCTCTCCCATTTGTATAAGTGGTTCACCAAAATCATAACAAAACGCCTAGAACGACAACCAGATTTTTATCAACCACGCGAACAGGCTTTAGAGGTGTTACGATCATTCATAGACCATCAAAATCCTTATAAAAACAATCTATAGGATACAACAAACCACCCGCGTTAGTATTTGTGGATTTTAAAAAAGCTTTTGACACCGTGGAATTGCCGGCGATACTGTCTGCCTTGAAGCAAATGAGAATAGACTACAGATATACTCAGTTAATTAAATTCATTTATAACAACGCAACAGTAAGTGTAAGACTCCATGAATCCACAAGTAAATACCGAGTGGAGCGTGGAATCAGACAAGATGATACGATCTCTTCTAAACTTGGTGGTGTTAGAATATGCTTTTAGGGAACTTAATTGAGATGGAAAAAGCATAAATATCGATGGTGAATACCTAAATCACCTGCGCTTTGCTGATGATATTGTCATAATAGCCGACAATCTAGGTGATGCCCAACAAATGCTTACCAAATTGCAAATAACATTAGCAATTATTGGTCTAAATATTAACTTTCAGAAAACCAAGTTTATGACTAATCTAGTTACGAACAGTGAATATGAAATTTAATGAAAGTGAGGTGGAGCACGTCAAAAATTACAAGTATTTGGATCATGAATTACAAATTGGCAAATATAACCAAACCAGAGAGATATACCGTCGTGTGGATTTGAGAAGCTGAGAGATACGCGGCAAGGTAATTTGCCAATGTGCCTAAGAAAGAAAATTTATGAACAATGCGTTCTGCCGGTAATCACATATGGCGCCAAGACACTCACATTAACAAAAGTCAGCAAACAAACTGAGAATATCACAACGGGCAATGAAGAAAGCTATGCTGGGTATCACAAGGAAGGATAGCATAACAAACATAACTATCAGAAAACGAACCAAAGTTATAGATATTATCCAAAAATTACGCAATCTAAATGGAGATGGGCTACACCAGGGCTGTCAAAGTCATACACAGTTCGAGCCAATTTCGGAGGTAACGCCTCCCGCTGCCCCGACCATTGCTAGACGTTAAGCGGCCGAGCCGCCGGTCGCGGCTCGACCGCTTACCACACACCACACAATGCGCTCCTCCTATGTCTCTCATAGCCGCTCCCGAGACTGCGCGAACGGCCGCAGCAGCAGTGGTGGGGGCAGCCGGAGGCGTTACCTCCGAAATTGGCTCGAACTGTGCATGACCTTGACAGCCCTGGTGTAGAATACTAATAGAATGAAGACCCAGACAAGACAAAAGGAACAGAGGTAGACCACCAACAAAATGGAGCGGTGACATCGAAAAAGTGGCAGAAAATTGGATTAACAAGCTCAGAGATCAGTGGAAGTTCTTAGAGGAGGCCTATATCCAGCAGCGGATAAGGACGGTTAATGGATGATCCAATATCCCAATCAAAAACCAGAAAAAATTCTTATAATACTGTTGACACGATACAATGACCCTCGCCCCTTAAACCCCCTTCTTATATTAACAACTAGCCGTGCCCTCGGCTCCGCTCGCGTGGACTTGATTCACTACTATCGTCACTGCTTATTCCTTATGTTACCTAATGTAATAAAATATCTGCCATTATTTCCCCTTATCTCCCATTATTTTCCCTTATCTCCCATTATTTTCCCTTATCTCCCATTATCTCTCCATAATTTCCATTATCTAGGCTTATCTCTGCTCATCTCCCATTATTTTTCCTTATCTCCCATTATTTTTCCTTGTCTCCCATTATCTCACCTTATCTCCCATTATCTAGGCTTATCTCGACTTATCTCGCAATATTTCTTCTTATCCCCCATTATTTCTCCTCATCTCCCATTATCTCACCATAACTCCCATTATCTAGACTTATCTCCGCTTATCTCCCATTATTTCTCCTTATCTCCCATTATTTATACTTTATCTCCCATTATATCACCTTATCTCCCGTTATCTAGGCTTATATCGAATTATATAGAACATATGTATAAATTTATAAAAACACGTAAATCGAATAAGTGGTTCTCAACTGATAAGCGCACTAACGGACAGACAGACAGACAGAGAGACGTTGCATTTTATATATATTATATTCTTTGCAACATGATATTGTTCCATATTTAAAGGTTTTAGGCAGTGTATTGCAAGAGAACGCGCTAACGGTAACCTTTTTTTCCGACTTGATTCACTATTAACGTCGCTGCTTATTCTTTATGTTACCTAACGCAATAAAATATATCCTATAACTTCGCCAGAGAACATATGTGTGTTTTAAAAAAAAAGCACGTAACGCACTAACGGACAGATAGACAGACAGAGAGACGTTGCATTTTATATATATTATAGATAGATAACCTGGCCAGAGAACATATGTACGTAAATCGGACAAGTGGTTCTCCAGTGATAAGCACACTAACGGACAGACAGACAGACAGAGATACGTTGCATTATATATATATATATATAATATATATATATATATATATATATATATATATATATATATATATATAAAATATATATATATATATATATATCATAGATGTAATAAAATATATATCTATAACCTGGTCAGAGAACATATGTATGAATTTAAAAAATTACGTATATCGGATAAGTGGTTCTCAAGGGATAAGCGCACTAACGGACAGACAGACAGACAGACGTTGCATTTTATAAATATTATAAATATAGATTATTATTATTATTATATAACCTGGCCGAAGAATATATGTATGAATTTAAAAAAAGACACGTAAATCGGATAAGTGGTTCTCGCGTGATAAACGCACTAATGGACAGACAAACAGACAGAGAGACATTGCATTTTATATATATTATAGATCATAGATTACAGATATTCTCTACTACATAATATTGTTCCATATTTAATGGTTTAGGCTGTGTGTATTGCAAAGGAACGCGCTAGCGGCAAACTTTTTTCCGACTCCATTCACTATTATCGTCACTGCTCATTGGTTATGCTACCTATCGTAATAAAATATAGCCTATAACCTGGCCAGAGAATATATATATGTTTAAAAAAAAAAGTACGTAAATCGGATAAGTGGACAGCCAATCACCGAACTGTCAACGTCAAAACATTCAGTAAAGTCAACATTTTCATCATGGTGAAGTACACGAACGAACAACATTTACAAATAATTAAAATTTACTACCAAAATTTGGAGTCGGTGACTGCAACTTTAAGAGTGTTAACGCCAATTTTTTGGTCGTAATTCTCGTCCCAGTAGACAAGCAATTCATAGTCTAGTGAAAAAAATTTGAGTTAACATATTCGCTGCTGGATGTTCCCGTGCTAGTGAGACAACGGGTTGGTCGAAGTGGCCAGAATATTGCTGCCGTTCAAGCGTCCATCTCAAACGAACCAAAACAGTCGATTTCACGGCGTTCTCAAGAATTGGGCATCGCTCAGACCACACTATGGCGAATTTTGCGAAAGGATCTTGGCCTGCACCCTTATAAGTTAAAGTTAACTCAAGAACTAAAGCCACTCGATCATATGAAGCGACGTAAGTTCTCGAATTGGGGTATAGAAATGTTGGAAGAAGATGACCAATTTCATCGCAAAATCATCTTTAGTGATGAAGCGCATTTTTGGATAAACGGCTTCGTCAACAAACAGAATATGCGTTATTGGTCAGGTGAAAACCCTCATGTGCTTGAAGAAACATCACTTCATCCACAAAAAATTACTGTTTGGTGCGGTTTTCATGCCGGTGGTGTCATTGGGCCGTTCTTTTTCGTTGATGAAAATAACCGTCACGCTACAGTCAATGGAGATCGCTACAGAGGCATGTTGCAACGTTATTTCTTTGATCAATTGCATGCGCTAGACATGAATGATATGTGGTTTCAACAAGACGGCGCCACAAGCCACACAGCGGGTGTGTAACAATCGACTTACTGCAATCTAAATTCGGTGAACGTGTTATATCGAGAAATGGCCCCGTCGAATGGCCGCCTAGATCGTGTGATTTAACACCTCTAGACTTCTTTTGATGGGGGTAACGTTAAATCATTGGTCTATGCTAACAAGCCTGCGTCGTTAGAGGAGCTCAGAGCCAATATTGAAAGAGAGATAGTAGCCGTTTCCGTCGAAATGTGTGGCCGAGTCATCGAAAATTGGGTTCAACGAATCGACCGCTGCAAACGTGCCCGTTGTGGACATATGAACAAAGTTGAATTCCATACATAAATGTTTTGATTGTACTTCAAGCCGATAGTAAAATTTTCGAAATGTCTCAAATGGGTTGCGTTTTATTTCAAAAAAAAGTAGTCAAGTCCTTAATGGAAGACCCGATATATATTACAGATGAAAATAATGACAAAAAAAGGAATGTTTCGATTCCTCCACTGAAAGAACCCCGAAAAAGACCTATAACAATACAAATACCAAGTTACTCTTCTACCTCCTTCCTCCACCTTTTGGCGCCTTGATGTTTTATTGTAAATGATTATGCGTAAAATTTTCCCATTATCTTATTCAAAAAGTCTGGAAAAATTGTCATGATACTTGAAACTTTCTTCTTCCATCTCTTTCACTCCCTTCTCCTATTAACATTGATAGTAATTTAAAAATAATTTAATTTTCATATTCTTACAGTACAAGAAGCCTGAAAATAATATATAGAGCACGATATATAACCCCCTACCCTACCCTATTAAGCCCTTATATATTTACAATAAATAAGATGCTGAAAACTTGTCAATTACAACAATCAATAAACGTGGAAAGATTCCCAAAATACTATTGAAAGTGTACAATATTTAATGACCCCCACCCCTTTTTTTGGACTAAAAATAAAAAATGATGAAAAAATAACTTAATTTTGGAATTCCTCGACTCCAAAAACCTATATATACGATGACCTCTCTAATCTCCTCCCCCTATAGTGTATTTGTTTGGAGTTGATAGCAGAATTCTCTCATTGTAGATGCAAATACATGTCGGGGTGCGCCCAAAAAAAAAGAGATTTTTTTATGTATTTTACTGAAATTCACTACCTGTTTCGAATTATTCACCCTATTTTAGGCAGAAAATCTCTGGTATACAATATAGTAGTAAAATGTAAATGAGGGTTCATCGGTCGCATAGCAGTCCGAGCGTAACTTGCTTTTAGTGTATTATCGTAATGGGAGATAAGGCGAAATAATGGGAGATAGGCGAAATAATGATAGATAAGGCGATATAAGCCTAGATCAGGAGTCGGCAACCTTTTAACTAAGGGGTGCCAGTTTTCATCCATACAACATTTTGCGTGCCGACATAGGTACTTACGACAACTAAAAATCAATAAAAATTAACTTAAATTAATTTAAAATATTGTTTTTAGAAGGTTTAATTACAAAAAAATTTTAACATTTAACAAATAATTTTATTATACTAGTCCTAGGACCTAGTGTGAACCCTGTGCTTGAAGTTCTTTAGAGAGTTTTCTTTATATCCGGTTCATGTCTGGTTATTTTCAGTGTCACACATGCTTCCGAGTTGTCTGTTGTCAGCCTGCTTCGGTACGGGTTTAAAATCACTCTCATATGGGAAAAAAGTTGTTCACAGATATAGGATGATCCGAAAGCTGTAAGCATGGCAAACGCTACTTTCTTAAGACAAATAAATTTCTCTGGTAAACTCATCCAACAACTGAGTATCTCGTTTGAATGGTTCTGGCAGTCACCTTCTAATACCCTTCTTAATTCTACAAATTTCGTGTTCCATAACTCGGAGCTTTTAAATTCAATGTATTGAAGATCAAAATCATTAATGTCCATCCATGAGAAAAGAGATATGTCAAAGCAACTGCTGGAAAAATCCATTAAATCTAGTTTGATTAAAAAAGCGAACATAGGACCATGTTTATATCAAAATCCTGACCCCTCTCGATAAACTCCTCTTTTAAATTACTCATATATTTAAGAATTCCGTCTATTAGTGCACCATCGTCGACACTGGATATACAGGTTTTTTAAATTTGGAAAATATTTATATGTGTTTGTAGTAATATCGCTGATAAATAAATCTATTTTTTAATTTGAATGATTTCTAGGATTCGTATAAATTCAGAACTGTTTTGCCTAAACCTTGTAACTTTAAGTTGAGTTCACTGAGATGGTTTGTAATATCAGTAAGAAACATTAACATACAGATCCAGTTCTTATCCTCTAGTTCAGGATAAGCATCCACTTGATTTTTTTCCAACAAGAACGATATAATTTCGCCCAGACATTGCACAAATCTAGAGAGCTCTTTACCACGGCTGAGCCAGCGCACATTATTGTGCAATGGTATATCTGAAAATGCACTTTCTAATTCCTGCAGAAACGCCTTAAATTGTCTATGGATCAGTGAAGAACGACCGACAATGTAGTTAACTATTTTAACCACCCTATTCATCACGGATTTTAAACTTCCAGCGGAGATTTTAGCGCACAAACTCTCTTGGTGAATTATGCAATGAAAATTCAAAACTGATCGACCCATGCGTTCAATAAAAAGGGACACAAATCCTTTATTATTTTCCCAATCACAGCAGGAGCGCCATCTGTCGTTACGCAAAAATTTTTATTTAAATCAATGTTCCGCTTTCCAAAATGTTTAAACAAATTCTGAAAATATATCCTCTCCTCTTGTAGTTCCCTGCAATGGGAGCAGACAAATCAGCTCTTCATACACACTACCATCATCAAAGTATCGCGCAACGATTTCCAGACGGGCAATGTCAGTAATATCGACACTTTCATCCAATGCTACACTAAATACAAAACTCCGTTTGATAGCGTCTCTCTGCTGTTTTTGGACATTTTGTGTCATTTCGGTAATTCGTCTCTCGATGGTCCACGCTGATGCCGGTATATCCCTAATCCTGGCCAATATTGTATCCTTATTGGGCAAGTCGTCGAATAAAATCTCGCCAGTACTCAAAAACGTTTGCTTCATAAATTCTCCGTCAGTGAACGGCCTACCCTTTTTGTGTCAACGATTGTGCAATTTTGAAACTGCATTCAGTTACCTGATTTTTTTCCTTGGAAAACTTTGCTAAAGAATGTTGACTGTTTCTCGTATTGTTTACTTGCTTTTTGTATTGCCTCCCTTTCATCAGCGTTATCTTTAAATGACGATTCATGTTTTATCTGGAAATGTCGTTGAACACTATGTTAGATGTCCGGAAAACTACGCTTTCCCGACATAGGACACAAATGACCCAATCGTTTTGCTGTACAAAACCGTAATCTGTTGTCCATGAAGTTTGAAATGATCGAACGTCTACCTTCTGTTTCTTCGCGGCCATAACGCATCGTAATTTTTATTTTTAAACTTTTCGATGACTCTTGACTGGAACGGATGTTACTTCTATACTAAATGATCCAAACGTGTAGCCGCTTGCTATATATAGAAAAATAATGTTTCCAGAAAATTCCAATAATTACGTTTATTAAATTTCTTAGAACAAAAATTATTATCTACAACGCGCCCAGTGCAATCAAAAGGCCGCCTAGAAGTTAAATCTAACAAAAACTAAAGCTCGGCAATATAAAAAGAGTGGCGGCGCGCGTCGGAACGATTGAAGTCAAGTCAAACAAAAACCGCCTTATAGCGGCTCTTTTGATCTGAATTGAGGACGTTTATTTGTGTTTTTTCCTAGGCTTATATTTTGAGGCTTGCCGTCTTTAATACTTGCCGAAATTAAAGTCAAACCAATGCATTCAGTAAAATTATAAATTACAAAATATATATTTTGTAATTTTTGGTAATAATACCTAGTGACCTACATAATATATCATTTTTGTTTGTATCGTTAAAGTAATACTGTCTTCAATTAGTTACTTAATTTCGAAACATGTCACAGATTACAGAATTAATGTGTAAACTTTGAATAGGTACGCGAGCCATTCAAAATTGCTTTGCGTGCCAGAGATGGCACGCGTGCCATAGGTTGCCGACCCCTGGCCTAGATAATGGGGTATAAGGCGAGATAATGGGTGTGCCATTAGTTTCTGTTTGAATCGTTTCGTCAATTGTCAACACAGTATAACACGATGCTCTTAAATACTGCCTTATAAATGAGGTGCTTTATCTGTGATGTTATTTATGTTCTTCGACCACAGAACAGAGCTTAGGTGTCTTATGACCGCCTTTCCTTTACTTATTCTACTATCCACTTCTTTTTCTGTCCTACCTCTTTACTTATGTTAGTTAGTGTAAGATAACCTAAAAAAATACCGTCGTAAAAACGTTTATCGGTAATCAGTGATGTCGAGGGTTATAAAAAAACGTATTCGATCAACATATTTTACAGCATCTGGGAGGATTTAATAACATATGGTCTTATTAAGCCTTGCTTCCAAACATACTCTTCTTAGACTATATCCAGAAAAGAGCTTGCGTGAATGGAGAAACCTTGCATCCGTCCAAGGTCAAAGAAAAGCTGATAATTGAGTATAATCGAGAAATAATTGCACGGATCTATCCCGCTGACTCCCCCCCCCCCAGAGCGGCGCACTGAGTCGTTCCTCGTACCATATTCTTTAAAGACTCTTTTATATGAAGAATATCGCCCCTTTAGGCGTTTCCACAGAAAATAAAGCTATCGCTACAGAAAGATAAACACGCGAAACAAAACCGGCTTGCTACTGCCGGATCGTTAGAATGTGCCTTGAGGATTTTCTCAGACATGCCGCATATGATTTTTCGTATTATTGTTACAAATAATACAACCACAGTAAATATAAAAACACAGAAGCGATGCTCCAGAAAATTTTTAGATCCTGTTGTTTATCATGCATGCGTCCCCTATCATACCAATAACATGGCTGCCAGCGCGGTCGTGGGTTGTGTTTACATTTGAATTTCAAGCAGAATGTTTTTACAACGTGCTCCGAAATGCGTTATTAATAATTTTCCAATAAGTAAATGACTTGTTTGACATTATAATTGAAAATAATTATAAAGTTGAAGGTATGCAGAGATATATTCTCAAAATAAACATTTTTTTCTCCTCCGGACAATATCTCTAATAGTTGAGAACTATAAATTCAACAATAAGATATTTAAATAAGTAACGTGCAAAAAGTATTGAAGCTAAATTTACTTTTTCCTTGTATTTTTTGCCTTTTTCCTTGATTTTTGTATATCTGTTTTAATAATAAGGATTTTTCTTGAAAGAAGGAATTTGAATATTTCAAAAACTCGCGGGCATCACAACAGCAATATGGAGACAGGTCACGTGATGATTATAAACTCGAACCCCTTGAGATCAATGGTGCCGAGTCGGACTGTCGCTACTGTGTTTTATGTTTACTATGATACAACTTCTACTAGCGCGACATCTCTAAGAAACTCGATGAGAAACATTTTTACAAACCAGAGATAGTTAGCCGGCTTCGTTGTGCGGCGACGTTTTGTTCCACCTGTTCGTCTTTGTGTAGCGATAGTTCTTTTTTTTTGTAGCGTTTCTCACCGAGTACAAGTTGCAGCGATTTATGACCAACTTAAACTCCAACTTCAGTGCACGCGCCGTTTTTTAAGCAATTGTTATGTTCATAAAAAAATTCTTAATGATGAAACAAGTGGCTCAGATAATAAACAGGTGTTTTATGGAGAAAAAAAAACAAAAAGGTATAAAAAGTTAGCAGTGTATCAAAGCCATTATTATTGTTTTTTGTAATTTTCCCACTCGCCTACTGGCTCATCTCTTTTCATCTATTAAATAAAATCTAAAATTTCGGCTTTGTTAATTTACATTGTTTTTCTCTATCTCCCTCTTCTTTTCAAGTCTTATAATTGCCTAACTGAAATGAATTGACGAATAAATTTGAAATGCGAGCACTTGGATAATTCCATTTTTTTTATTTTTATGAGAATAGCACACGAGCTAAAGGAATGCGAAAAAAGCGATTGACGTTGGTGTTGAATAGCTGTAAATTCTTCTTCTTCTTCAAGTGCCTATCCTCTGTGGATGTTGGCTATCACACTGGTCCATCTCACTTTGTTTATCGCCGATCTGAACAACTCCACCGACGACATTCCAGTCCACGTTCGCAGATTCTTGAGCCAGGATATTCGTCGGCGTCCTGCTGATCTTCGATCCTCTATTTTCCCTTTCAAGATAAGCTGGAAAAGGTAGTACTTGTCATTTCGCATGATGTGTCCAAAGTACTCCGCTTTTCTGAGTTTAACGCATGTTAAAAATTGCAGTTCCGATGCGTTGCAAATAAATTTCTCTGGTAAACTCATCCAACAACTGAGTATCTCGTTTGAATTGTTCTGGCAGTCACCTTCTAATACCCTTCTTAATTCTACAAATTTCGTGTTCCATAACTCGGAGCTATTAAATTCAATGTATTAAAGATCAAAATCGTTAATGTCCATCCATGAGAAAAGAGATATGTCAAAGCAACCGCTGGAAAAAATCCATTAAATCTAGTTTGATTAAAAAAGCGAACATAGGACCATGTTTATCAAAATCCTGACTCCTCTCGATAAACTCCTCTTTTAAATTAGTCATATATTTAAGAATGTCGTCTATTAGTGCACCATAGTCGACACTGGATATATAAGTTTTTAAATTTGGAAAATATTTATACGTGTTTGTAGTAATATCGCTGATAAATAAATCTATTTTTAATTTGAATGATTTCCAGGATTCGTATAAATCCAGAACTGTTTTGCCTGAACCTTGTAACTTTAAGTTGAGTTCACTGAGATAGTTTGTAATATCAGTAAGAAACATTAACATACAGATCCAGTTCTTATCTTCTAGTGCAGGATAAGCATCCACATGATTTTTTTCCAACAAGAACGATTTAATTTCGCCCAGACATTGCACAAATCTAGAGAGCACTTTACCACGGCTGAGCCAGCGCACATTATTATGCAATGGCATATCTGAATATGCACTTTCTAATTCCTGCAGAAACGCCTTAAATTGTCCATGGATTAGTGAAGAACGACCCACAATGTAGTTAACTATTTTAACTACCCTATCTATCACGGATTTTAAACTTGCAGCGGAGATTTTAGCGCACAAACTCTCTTGGTGAATTATGCAATGAAAATTCAAAACTGATCGACCCATGCGTTCAATAAGAAGGGAAACAAATCCTTTATGTCTCCCAATCATAGCAGGAGCGCCATCTGCCGTTACGCAAAAAATTTTATTTAAATCAATGTTCCGCTTTTCAAAATGTTTAACAAATTCTGAAAATATATCCTCTCCTCTTGTAGTTCCCTGCAATGGGAGCAGACAAATCGGCTCTTCATAACACTGCCATCATCGAAGTATCGCGCAACGATTGCCAGACGGGCAATGTCATTAATATCGACACTTTCATCCAATGCTACACTAAATACAAAACTCCGTTTGATAGCGTCTCTCTGCTGTTTTTTGGACATTTTGTGTCATTTCGGTAATTAATTCATCTCTCGATGGTCCGCGCTGATGCCGGTATATCTCTAATCCTGGCCAATATTGTATCCTTATTGGGCAAATCGTCGAATAAAATCTCGCCAGTACTCAAAAACGTTTGCTTCATAAATTCTCCGTCAGTGAACGGCCTACCCTTTTGTGCTAACGATTGTGCAATTTTAAAACTGCATTCAGTTGCCTGATTTTTTCCTTGGAAAACTTTGCTAAAGAATGTTGACTGTTTCTCGTATTGTTTACTTGCTCTTTGTATTGGCTCCCTTTTATCAGCGTTATCTTTAAATGACGATTCATGTTTTATCTGGAAATGTCGTTGAACACTAGATGTCTGGAAAACCACGCTTTCCCAACATAGGACACAAATGGCCCGATCATTTTGCTGTACAAAACCGTAATATGTTGTCCATGAAGTTTGAAATGATCGAACGTCTACCTTTAATTTTTAAACTTTTCGACGACTATTGACTGGAACGGATGTTACTTCTATACTAAATGATCTAAACGTGTAGCCGCTTGCTATATATAGAAAAATAATGTTTCCAGAAAATTCCAATAATTACGTTTACTAAATTTCTTAGAACAAAAATTATTATCTACAACGCGCCCATTGCAATCAAAGGGCCGCCTAGAAGTTAAATCTAACAAAAACTAAAGTTCGGCAATATAAAAAGAGTTGCGGCGCGCGTCGGAACGATTGAAGTCAAGTCAAACAAACACCGCCCTTATAGCGGCTCTTTTGATCTGAATTGAGGACGTTTATTTGTGTTTTTGCCTAGGCTTATATTTTGAGGCTTGCCGTCTTTAATACTTGCCGGAATTAAAGCCAAACCAATGCATTCAGTAAAATTATAAATTACAAAATATATATTTTGTAGTTTTTGGTAGTAATACCTAGTGACCTATATAATATATCGTTTTTGTTTGTATCGTTAAAGTAATACTGTCTTCGATTATTTACTTAATTTCGAAACATGTCACAGATTACAGAATTAATGTGTAAACTTTGAATAGGTACGCGTGCCATTCAGAATTGCTTGGCGTGCCAGAGATGGCACGCGTGCCATAGGTTGCCGACCCCTGAGCTAGACCAAAAACTTTTCAGCCTACGTGTTACTTATTAAATTTAATGGAAGTTAGTTCATAAAAATAGTGTATCATCTCTACGGGATTACAACCTTTAAAATCTCTACTAACTTTTTCTTCGAGTTTATCGTCGCCCCAGTTAAAATGGCAGCAAACATCAAACAAAATCTCATGGGGTTCCGGGGTGTCGTATTAGACTTGTTATATTTTTATAGATGCGGTGTAACTTAATATTACGATATAAATTGATTTTTAATTAAATGTATATGAAAGGATAGGCGTCTACCGGGACAAGATATTAAAACTAGACGCAGTAGTCGAGGAATTTTTTTAAACAGGTTTTAGTATTCTCTCAAATAAATCACTAAGCTAAATAGTTAAGACCTTAGGCCACTATAGTGATATGAAAATGAACCAACTTTTAAACATTTTTTTTCGGATTGAAAACAAATTTTATTCAAAAAATTAACTACACCACATGGTTATATATGTATTGAAGTACAAAAGTATATTTTTTGATATAATATATTTTACAAAATGGCGGCACAGTGCAACTTTTTAAAAGACATGTTTTTAAAAAAAGGCTCCGGGCTGCTTAATCTACACGTAAATAGCTAGAGAAATGCCTAGGATACTCTTAAAATATTGATTTTTCAAAAAATGGCAACAGAAATTTGTTAATAACTTTTGCAATTTTTAATATGTCGTTCTTCTCTTCAGAATCTAATACAGAAGCTACAGTTAAAATTTGAAGCCAATCGGATAAAAATTGTTTGAATTATGCTGCAAGGCAATTTGAAAAACATAGTGTTGAGATAAACCAGTTTCAAGTTTCAACTACTGATCTCTAGCTTTTAAAATTGAAAACCGCTATAATAAAAAAAAATTACCATTAGTCTGCGATCCCGGCCCATATAAGTGGCCTTCTAAATTGATATCGTCTTCCTCTTCTGTCCTTCTCGTGGATTTGGAGGCCGAGCGTGCCTCTGTAGCTATTGTTATTGTGCCTACAAGCGAATCATGAAAAGAGTGAAAAGTCAGAGCTGGCATCTCCATGAAAGCACCGAACTTCTTCATTCCATGTCGGCCAACACCTAGTAATCTCATTATAAAACAAAATCGTCTGTTTATTTCGTAGCTGTTTTTTATGAAAGGAGAGACTGGATAGGATTTCGCTATGAAACCTAACCCTCGCTTACTGGTCTCCGAAAATTGCACCTCTGTGCCGCAACTCCTGCACACTACACAAGCCGAAATCGCACTCATGAGGGCTGCAAAATTTATTATTCAATAGTCGAACGTATCATTAATACGCACATCATTGAATTTGTTGGATGATTTTAATTTTTTCGCAGATGTGCTGACTCCTTCCGACTTCCGTCTCCGCTTTGTATCTACTTAGCGCCCGCCTTTTTGAAACGTTACTTCTTCTTGCGGACCACGAGCCTTTTTTGCCACGATAAACTCTATTTTCACTCATAATTCACTTAATTGTTATAAAATCAAAACCGAATTCTTAAAAAAATTGCAAAATCTCTTTTTTACAGCGTGTAGTTGTACTTACAGCGAGTGCGTTGAACGTACTGCAAACCGCGTGATTTCAACGGTTTCATCAACACTATGGTGAGAAACTTGAATATAGGATAATTACAGGAGCCCTCTATTATCACGTTCCAAAACCACATTGTAAATATAGGTCTCATTTTTACTATGATAGTAAAAAATCCGAAGCTTGCGAAATACCTAATTTTATACGTTCCGATACAGCATAAATTTCTTAAGAGTGTTTTAAACATATTTTTAAAAATGTATTTTCAGACTAAAACGATTTCTATTATGGAGCACGATGGTAGAATACAACGAATTGTATTAAGTACGCATACCTCCATCGAAAGCTGACACAGCAGCTTTCGAACCGACAGAGTGGTTGACACAGTCAACGCTTTAAAAGCAGGTAGCGCTTTTCGAGGGATCTTTCCTCAAGTATATATAATTATATTGTTGTATCCTACCATCGTGCTCCGTAACTTCTGGGATAAGTACCACTTGATACCGTTCTCTTGTTTGTCAATCCTAGCCTGACTGACGAGCTGTGATACGGCGAAACGCGTCTCACGGTGGATTTGACAGACAAGAGAACAGCTAGTAAACTGCTGGAATATGGACTTCTGTCTATTTTCAGTTGCTTTACATTAATTACGATTTCTATTATATTTTTGGGATGTTAAAGCATCGATTAAGCAAATAAAAAAAATTGATTTTTTCAAAAAATTACAGTAGTTAAGGCTTTAAATAATTGAGGAGATACAACCTTTTAAGATTACTTAAAATTTTATATACTAAGCTGCACAATTCAACCCACTCCGCTTACTTACTACCATGAAAAAATATTTATACCTGGAACTCCATTAAAGGTGTTCCTATTTTCCATAATAGATGACATTACACGGAAAAGAGAAAAAAATTTAATCAGTTAAGGAATCAAGAAAATTCTACGGTTTTACTATCAATGAGAAAACACAGTTCGTTGGATTAGTCCTTGTCAAATTGGAGCAACTTACTGACATTTCGCCTACGAGTGTACGAGTGTCCTTCTTTTTCTGGATGTAAGTAGTAAAGGAAAAGTAATCTTGCACATTCAGTTTATCGAAAATCCACTCATATAAATACAAACCTAAACGCTAACTCACACCAGCATTCTTCGATTCATCTGTAATCCAGTCATTAATTAATATTTAGAGTTCTATCAACATGTGATAAAATTTCGATGTCATCAAAAAAAGAAACTAACCAGAGTTTTAAAAATAGGTGAAGAATGTACTGACCATATTAGACTCCGTTTTAAAACTGCAACACCCAGAGAAAACAGTAATGAGTATCTAGCTCTAAAGTGCGATTTTACTCTAATACTATAGAGATTTAACAAAACAATTAGAAAAAACATCAAGGAAAACAAAAGAAGAAAACAAGAAACCAAAATAGAACGAATAATCCAGCAAAATAAATGAAATGCTTGAAACCACAGCTAGGAAAAACTCAGTTAAATAGTATAAAAAATAACCGGTCAAGTGCAAGTTGAACTTGCGCAATTAGTGTTCCGTACGTTGATTGCTTTTAAAATAAAAAGTTTTGTTACAGAGGTATAAAATGATCAGTGACTTCGCAAAAATACACCCCAAATGAGTTTTCAACAAAGTTTGTTTCCAATCTTTACTGAAATCTGATGACGTTGACATTTTTGTTTTTTTATATACCATATAAATTATTAAACGTAATGCACTCGTGATAATTTTCGTTCAATCTACACCCCGTGGAGAATATTCCAGAATTTCTTCGAAATTTTTTGATAAGTAATTTTCGAGATAAGGCCCGGGACAGCGATTTTTCGCGAATTTTTAAAAATAATACAAAGAAAAGTGCGCGCAAGTATAATAATATATGTATATTTTTTACTCGTGTTTTCACAAGCTTTCATTTGACACCACACTCGATGACCTAGTAAAAAATGTTTTTTTCACTTCCGACTTCACCCCCCAAAACTAACCCCTTAAGTCAAAATTTAATTCTCAAAACTACATGGCTCTGATGAGGCCATCAATTCCTATATTATTACCAAATTTCACCTTTCTATGTCAAATAGTTTTGGAGAAAATCGGGTGTGACAGACAGACAGACAGACACCGAAGTGATCTTATAAGTGTTCCGTACGGAACACTAACAAAGAAGGAGTAGAAACCAACAACATAGAGCAGATAATAAAAATAACTTAAAAATATTACATGAACTTGAATATAACACAAAACAAGAACCACCTCAAGAAATCCTCAACCGTCTAAACACTAAAATAAATAACCGGTCAATTGCAAGTTGAAGTTGCGCAATTAGTGTTCCGTACGTTGATTGCTTTTAAAATAGAAAAATGTTGTAACGGAAGTATAAAATTATCAATGAGTTCACAAAACACACCCCAAATGAGTTTTCAACAAAGTTTGTTTCCAATCTTTACTGAAAATTGATGACCTTGAAATTTTTGTTTTTTTTCGTGATAATTTTCGTTCAATCTACACCCCTTGGAGAATATTCCAGAATTTTTTCAAAACTTTTTGATAAGTACTTTTCGAGATAAGGCGGGTGGACAGTGATTTTTCGCGATTTTTAAAAAATAATACAAAGAAAAGTGCGCGCAAGTATTACATTATATATATATTTTTTCACAAGCTTTCATTTGACACCACACTCGATTACCTAGTAACAAAATTTTTTTTTTCACTTCCGATTTCACCCCCCCACAACTAACCCCTTAAGTCAAAAATTTAACTTTCAAAACTACATGGCTCTGATGAGGTCATCAATTCCTATATTATTACCCAATTTCAACTTTCTACGACAAATAGTTTCGGAGAAAATCGGGTGTGACAGACAGACACCAAAATCATCTTATAAGTGTTCCGTACGGAACACTAAAAATGTCAGCTCTGATCTACAATCCGAAATCAGTAACAACGAGATAAAAGAACTGAAAAACAATAAATCTTCTGGAAGAGACGGAATTACGGCAGAAATGCTGAAGAATAGAGGAAAAACAACAAGAAAAGCATTACACACCTTTATGAATAAAATACTCAGTACAAAGCAGATACCAACTAGCTGGGACGAAGCCATAACTATATTACTGTTTAAGAAGAGAGACCGAAAAGATTTGAAAAAACTACAGACCAATAACATTGCTTAATACTATGTATAAATTACTAACGAAAATACTGACAAATAGACTAACTACGAAGCTCGACAGCTACCAGACAAGAGAACAAGTTGGATTTAGAAGGGGTTTCAGCACTTGCGATCACCTTTTGGCAATGGAAATATTAATTGAAAAAGCCACAGAATACCAGATCCCACTGTATATGGCATTCATCGACTTCGAAAAGGCCTTCGATAGTGTAGAACACTGGGCAGTTTAAACATGCATTACAGAATGACAGAATTGACTACAGACATACAGATCTAATAACAAACATATATAACAATGCAAGTTTCCCTTTAAAATAACAGTCAGACAGGGAGATACAATGTCGCCAAAGATGTTTAGCCAGACCCTGGAGGACACCTTTAAGAATATGCAATGGGACAAATATGGAATCAAAATAAACGGAGAACCGCTAAATCCCCTAAGTATGCGGACGACATCGTACTAATAACAGAAAAAAAGAAAGAATTGCAAAAGATGATGAAAGAACTAGAAACTGAGACGTCAAAGATAGGTTTAAAAATAAATTTTGATAAAACAAAGATCATGACCAACCAGATGGAAGAACTAAACATCACAGTTGCACAAAAAAAAATAGAAGAAGTCACGGAATATATATACTTGGGTAAAATAATAAAACTAAATAAAGACAACCAGACAGAAGAAATAAAAAGAAGAAAGAGACTGGCATGGAAGTCATTTAGCAAATTCTTATACATCCTAAAAAACAGAAAATATCCGCAGTATCTGAGAACTAAGGTCTTCCATCAATGTATATTACTTGTCCTTACATATGGTTCCCAAACATGGACGTTTACAAAAGAAAACATCGATAGAATAGCGAAGACACAAAGAGCAATGGAGAGACAAATGCTAGGCATCAAACTCCTGGACAAAAATAAAAATACATGAATAAGAACCAGAACAAAAGTAAGCGATGTGTCAACACAAATAGCCATGCTTAAATGGAAATATGCCGGTCATACTTTACCACAAAAAGACGAATGGAATAAAAAGATCCTGTGGAGACCTTGGGAGCATAAACGAAAACGCGGTAGGCCACAAATGAGGTGGACGGACGACCTGAAGAAACACACTGGACAGGGATGGATGCAAATCGCTCATAACAGAGAACAATGGGCCTATGTCCGAAAATAGATGTTTGAGGCTGATTAGATAGATAGATAGATAGATATGGTATTACAGATCACCAAAAAAACATACTTTCTTTATGAACTGAAGGTGTTGATAGGAAACTTCCACAAGTTATAGAGCTTACGTCACTCTCTCGGCCACAATCTCTTCTATCAGAATTGAAATACCTTACTCTCACCAATCTGGGACTATGTCATCCATGAAGCCCCCCTTCAGTCCGCTAATATAAAAGACATGAGCACGCGGAATTAGATCAGTTTCGTACTATATTGCGAAGAAGTGAGTTTTCATAACAAGCTCTGAAGACGCCGGCAGGATGATCGGCGATCGACACAGGAGAAACCAACATTTTGCAAATTTGAAAACAAATACACAATAATCAGAACTTTGTGATGAACTTCATTGACTGTAACTCATTCTCCTATCTTGGTTTGAAAGAAATAAAGCCCAATGACGCCGCCAATATACATTCACCATTATACTGTAACTTTTTTTAAAAATAGAATGGACTTTGGTCGATCAATTTTAGATCACTAACGCCACAAATCCTACAATTGTTCTTGTTGATAAGGCCATTCAACCAAAAGTAAGCTTCGTCATTAATACAATTTTTTAACAAAAGTTAGGAACAGTTTTCAACTCTTCTAAATCCCAATTAGCAAACTCACCACACAAATGATGATTCTGTCGCTTCATTTCCTGAATCGATCGGCTCTTAGAAGGTATAAGTATTTAAGCAAAAGTCGCCAAATTGATGTCACAAAACAGCTGAACAATTTGTTTAACGGTAGCGATGTTTACAGTTCTAAGGTTACCGAAAGAATAGTAATTTTTAAGAAAATTTTGAACGATGTCATCATTTATCGCTGATCATACAGGTGATGAGATTCAAAAGTTCCGGGCTAACGGTATATAATCTGAAGTAGTAACCTCGTAACTCCCGTAACCTTCAAAGTAGTCCCTCCGCATCCGAAGATACCTCCAGGACCGCTTGCGATTCGCGTTGTCTCTCCTTTACCGTCTAAGTGACGACCCTTTAATTTCATCTTCAAATAGTGCACACAGCCCGAAGATACAGGGTGCCAAATCAAGCGATTAAGGAGGGTGGGAGATAAGAGTTATGAAATTCTTCATTAAAAACTGATCTGTACATAAAGAACCGTGGAGCAGTGAATTACCCTGATGTAGAAGGAAACTCTTCTTGCTACTGGACTAAAAAGTTCATCAAAGATGTTCAGAATTCTCCGACCATGGTCTTTACGAATAATTTGTTGAAATTTGGCGATGATTTGACGCATGGTTGCAGTCGAATGTCTTCCGGATTTCTAGCCGTCGTCCTCCGTAGTTTGGCTCAGGTCTTGCTTCCCAAATACTTTCCGAATATATATATATATATATATATATATATATATATATATATATATATATATATATATATATATAAATATAAATATATATATATATATATATATATATATATATATATATATATATATATATATATATATATATATATTTATATAATCAGACTCATGGGATTTTAAAAGTATCAGCCATAAAATTAACACTAACATCCACCTATTTGATGTACAAAAACTGCTTTTATAGACAAATTGAAGGTTCCGCCATGGGCTCACCCATTTCAAGTGATATTGCACAAATGGTGCTTAAAGAATTGGAAGAAACTGTTATACAAAACCTAGAACAGCCACTCCCGTTTCTCCTGAGATACGTGGATAAATGCATAACTGCAATTCCTTAAAACAACTGTGAAAACGTCCTAACTGCTTTTAATAATTTCCCTGAAAAGATACAGTTTACTACTGAAGCAGAAACAGTAATAAAATAAACTTTTTAGATTTAACATTACATCACAAAAGAAACACCACAGAATCAGAACGGCATACCAAACCAACATGGTCACGCAAATATTTAAATTACTACTCACAACACCCTCCGTCTCAGAAAAGGTCAGTAATAATTTGGTTAGCGGATAGGGCATTAAAACTAAGTGATGATCCATATAGAGATAGGGCTATTCAGAAAGCTAAAAAACATACTAGTTAACAGCTACCCAAAAAAACTAATTAACAACCAATTTACACATACAAAAATTAGACACAGTCCATTCACAAACACAATCAAAAAACAATACAGACGACACATACTTACCTCTATCATATATACTGAGTAACATATACAAGGGCTATCCGAAAAATTCCAAAACTATTTCAAATCACACATCTTGATAAGTCATAAAGGACATAACCTTCTCAAACAGCATTTCGGTACAGAGTGAATGGACACAAATATGACAAGATAACTCGAAACATGAAAAACAAAATTTTAATTTCAAAGAGACTAAGATTATTCAAACTGAACATAACCAACAAAAACGGGAATTGTTCCCATAAAAAAATGTTACACGCAGTAAATGATAAAACTGGCATAATGGATCCAAGAAAAATCTATTTAACTAATCAATTAAAAGAGGACAACACTATAATGTTTATTATACGTATGTAAAAAACATACCAACAATAAGAATTGAAGGGAATCAAGGATCTTGATAAATATTTTTTCCAGTAAAAATAGTTTGCTTACATTCCCTGTACAGCTGTGTCCTGTAGAGAATAAATATGGTTTTTAGTTTGTTTTACAGAGAAAAATGTGAATGTTTTGGAAGTGCATTGTCCACTTATGTTTTTAAACTTTTAATTATGATGAAATCCCCTTATAACTTTTTTGGTAATAACTACTGCAAACGAAAATGTACCTTAGTAATCGTATTTTTTATGTAATAAAATATTTTATAGAATATAATTTTTCGTAGGAAAAATAAATTATACTGATGACGACCAAATGTGGTCGAAACGTTTATAATAATGAACCAACACCAAATTCGACAAAAAATATAATTTTATCCAAACAATTTTTACCTAAATTAATCAAGAATCACATTCCCGAGAGGAAATAACCTGTCAAGTGCAAGTTGAGCTTGCGCAATTAGTGTTCCATACTTTTTTTTATGGGTCTAGCACACGTGCTGCAAGGAAGTCCCTAAACCGCTCCAGTAGCGGCAAGTGTGCGGAAAAAAGCGGTTCACGTTGTTCTTGAATCGCTGTTTGCTGTTGATGCTGATTTTTGTTTTTTTTTTATATACCGGATAAATTATTAAAGATAATGCAGTCGTGATAATTTTCATTCAATCTACAACCTGTGGAGAATATTCCAGAATTTTTTCACAATTTTTTGATCAGTACTTTTCGGGATAGGGGGGGGGCAGCGATTTTTCGCGTGTACGTAAGTATTACATTATATATATTTTTGAACTAGTATTTTTACAAGCTTTCATTTGACACCCCACTCGAGGACCCTCCCCCCAAACTAACCCCTAAGTCAAAATTCAACTTTCAAAACTACACGCCTCAATTCCTATATTAATGACAAATTTCAACTTTCTACGTCAAATTGTTTCCGAGAAAATCGGGTGTGACAGACAGACAGACGGACGGACAGACACCGAAGTGATCTTATAAGTGTTCCGTACGGAACACTAAAAAACAAAAAAGAATATCTAAAACTGGTTCAAGAAACGTCTTCAATTTGTATGTATGTATGTATGTATGTATGTATGTATATATATACATATATATATATATATATATATATATATATATATATATATATATATATATATATTAGCAGTGCCCGCGGCTCCGCTCGCGTGGACTTGATTCACTACTATCGTCACTGCTTATTCTTTATGTTACCTAACGTAATAAAATATCTGCCATTATTTACCCTTATCTTCCATTATTTTTCCTTATCTCCCATTATCTCTACATAATTTCCATTATCTAGGGTTATCTCTGCTCATCTCCCATTATTTCTTCTTATTTCCCATTATCTAGGCTTATCTCGACTTATCTCGCAATATTTCTCCTTATCTCCCATTATTTCTCCTTATCTCCCATTATCTCACCATAAGTCCCATTATCTAGACTTATCTCCCATTATTTATACTTATTTTCCATTATCTTATATTATCTCCCATTATCTAGGCTTATATCGAATTATATAGGACATATGTATAAATTTATAAAAAACACGTAAATCGAATAAGTGATTCTTAAGTGATAAGCGCACTAACGGACAGACAGACAGTCTGACAGACAGGCAGATAGACGTTGCATTTTATATATATTATATTCTTTGCAACATGATATTGTTCCATATTTAATGGTTTAGGCAGTGTATTGCAAGAGAACGCGCTAACGATAACCTTTTTGCCGACTTGATTCGCTATTAACGTCACTACTTATTCTTTATGTTACCTTATGCAATAAAATATATCCTATAACATGGCCAGAGAACATATTTATGTTTTAAAAAAAAAGCACGTAACGCACTAATAGACAGACAGAGAGACGTTGCATTTTATATATATTAGAGATAGATAACCTGGCCAGAGAACATATGTATGTTTTAAAAAAAAAACACTAACGGACAGACAGACAGAGAGACGTTGCATTTTATACATATTATAGATGTTCTTTGCTACATCTTATTGTTCCATATTTAATGGTTTAGCATGTTTAAAAAGAAAGCACGTAAATCGGATAAGTAGTTCTCCAGTGATAAGCGCACAAACGGACAAACAGACAGAGAGACGTTGCATTTTATATATATTATAGATGTAATAAAGTATATATCTATAACCTGGTCAGAGAACATATATATGAATTTAAAAAATCACGTAAATCGGATAAGTGGTTCTCGAGGGATAAGCGCACTGACAGACAGACAGACAGAGAGACGTTGCATTTTATATGTATTATAGATATAGATTATTATTATTATTATATAACCTGGTCAAAGAATATATGTATGAATTTAAAAAAAGATACGTAAATCGGATAAGTAGTTCTCGCGTGATAAACGCACTAATGGACAGACAGACAGACAGACATTGCATTATATATATATATATATATATATATATATATATATATATATATATATATATATATATATATATATATATATATATATTATAGATTATAGATATTCTCTGCTACATAATATTGTTCTATATTTAATAGTTTAGGCTGTGTATTGCAAGGGAACGCGCTAGCAGCAAACTTTTTTCCGACTTCATTCACTATTATCGTCACTGCCCATTCCTTATGATACCTATCGTAATAAAATATAGCCTATAACCTGACCAGAAAACATATGTATGTTTTAAAAAAAAGCACGTAAATCGGATAAGTGGTTGTCCAGTGATAAGCGCACTAACGGACGGACGGACAGACAGACAGACAGAGAGACTAAGTTGGGAATGTGGAATCTTTGGCACAATGATACTACTCAGTATATATTACCACATCACCAAACACTTTATTTTTGCACTCGATGCGCGTTTCGCTAACCATGTTAGCTTCATCAGGAGCGATGATGAAGCTAACATGGTTAGCGAAACGCGCGTCGAGTGCAAAAAATAAAGTGTTTGGTGTAGTGGTGATATATACTTAGTAGACAGAGAGACGTTGCATTTTATATACATTACAGATATATATATATATATATATATATATATATATATATATATATATATATATATATATATATATATATATATATATATATATATATATATATATATATATATATATATATATATATATATATATATATATATATATATATATATATATGTATATATGTATATATATATATATATATATATATATATATATATATATATATATATATATATATATATATAAAACGCAACGTCTCTCTGTCTGTCTGTCCGTTAATGCTCTTAGACAATTTACGTGTTTTTTTTTTTTAATTTATACATATGTTCTCTAGCCAGATTTCAGTATATATTTTATTACATTAGGAAACAAAAGGAATAAGCAGTGACGATAACAGTGAATCAAGTTGGAAAAAAGTTGGCCGCCAGAGCGCCCTCTTGCAAAAAACCTAAACAATTCTGTAGTCCACGCGAGCGGAGCCGCGGGCACAGCTAGTACAGAATAAACCGAAAGAGCTAACAAGTTGAAACTTGTCATACATCGTTGATAGGGGTGCACCTACCGCCACCTATTGACGCGAGTCGATACTATTTCGTATTCTTAGTACGTAGTGAATTTGAGATCGCAAGATATATTGGCGCATGAAAAATTTCTTAACTAATTGTTTTTCAAAGTAATTTTTTACAATTTCGCAGCCTCGTCCAAATGTTAAAAGTTGCATAATGATTGGATCATCTATTATGAAATACGTTATTCGTATTCGACTGGTCGTTGGGTCAATTTTTTTTTTTTGAAAATTTTTCATGGCTGTCAATTTTGGGACTTTACTGGACATTTCCATTTTCTTCTGTTTTAATAATAGGAACTGAGCTATTTTCGTATTTGTGCTATACTAATTATTCCCTAAAATTCCTGCGTTTACACCCACGCGGAAATAGCAATAGCTAGGGACCATCGTACAGTAATATCAGGGGAAAAGAGACTAAAATAAATATTTTGTATTATTTTAGATATTAAATACCCGACATACCCATATTCGGTTTAGGGGCAAAGAAATCCACATTAAAGTTGCAACCGTTAAGAATGTAGTACAACTTAAAACATATGAGTAGCAGGTCCAGAAGAAATTCCTGGAGAATAAATCAAATGTGACATCTAAAGTCATACAGTCTGTCAAAAATGTGTTTTGAGAACATTTTTTGCCATCAATGTATTCTTTGGTGTGCTAGCAACAGCGCAATTATCTTAGTAAATTGTAAAATCGCCTCCTGCATTAATAATTGCCTGCCATCTTCGAGGCATGTTATCGGCGAGATTTTCTGCAATGATCTCCAAATTTTTCGAATTTCGCGAGACAACTGAGTCAAAATCAAGGGACTAAATATTTTCAATAGGGTTGGCGTCCGGCAATTGTGAGGGCCACTCTAGTATCTTAGCGTGGGCCCAAACGAGCCGCTTCACGACGTAATTTTCGCTCAGTAAAGGTCTCTTCAACGTGCTTCGGAATTTCACATCATGAGCGCGAAGATGTTGTTGAATGGTCTCACGAGAAAACTTTAACCCGATTTTCTTAATTTTGCCGCTCTTTGAAGCAGCGTCGATTTCGGATACCGTGAAAACAAAGACACGATTCGTTTTTCGACTTTCGGAATGACTTTATCACGTTTTGGCAAGTCGTCGACATTTTTCGTCTTGTTAAAGTGATTTACACACTTCTTCACAAACAATACCGACTTTGTAATATATTTAGAGGCCACGGAATGTCTCATTTTAGGCCCCTTTGGATGGGAACAAAGAAAAGACTGCCTCGAACCATCGCGAAAAACAAGCGACTCATTTTGGATTTTACGTGATTTCGACGAAAGTTCAGAATCAACTGATACTTTTACTAAAATGCATCGTAGACAAAGGTTCCCTCTACCGATTTTTATTGAATCGCTAAAATCTCATCTACCAAAAATGAATTATCGCGGACACGTTCTTACTTGACATATCATATTCAATTGCAGAAATACATCAGTAACCATTTACGTAACCAGGTTTGAGGGGCAGGGGCATATATGCAAAAAAGAGAGCTGTAAAGGCTTTGCTTCTTGTAGAGGGGGAGGGCAATCAACGAACGAAGGCAAGTCAACTGACAGGCGAGCGAACTAGCTCAAACTAGTGGACAAAATATCTCGAGATCTACTGAATCGATTTTGATAAAATTTATACCACATATTCTTTATAATATTATCTTGAGGTTGGCATATAGGTTTTTTTCTATTGGATGCACCATTCATTTTTTATTAAATTTTGAAACTCAAACTTTTGTGAAAAATCCGAGTTTATTTTTGAACAGCTATCACTTCTCCCAAGAAATTTTTAAAATTTTGTCCATATGTGGCCACTTAGCTATGTCCTTTCTTAACAATAAAGAAATGACGGACCATGGAAAAGACAGATGTTAGGTTTTAGTTTACGAGAACACATTAAAAGCGAGGATATGAGACAAACAATAATTACAATCATACACAGAAGCAGTTCAGCAATCCAGTGCCTCATTTATGTGCAGAAAAAAAATAACTATCTTACGCCCTAAAAACTTAGATTCTTTCCAAAATAGCAAACTGAAAATTTATTACTGCTGGAGATTCTCCCCCCCCCCCCCAAAACCTTTCACATAGTGAAACTTTAAAAATAACATGCAATTTAAAAATCGATAATGGATGGGAAAGATTTTTGACGCAAAAGAATGAATGCTTGTACCAATTACAAAAAACTGTTTTTAATAGGACGCTATTTTCTCCAAACATAGGGGTGGCGGCATACGTACCCTGTCCCTCTCCCGCGACTACGCCACTGATTGGCAACCAGTACCCTAAGTACTCATCCTTGGCCATTACTGACAAAATGGCGGAAATAATTTATCGTGTCGTGTTTCATTGTTGAAACTGTTGCAACATGTTACATCATCATAATGATCAATAACGGCTACGTCATAAAAAAGAGATGTATGCAAGAATGAGTTGTATGAATGAGAGAGAGAAAATGAGATTAAAAAGTTTAATAATTGAGTCTAGCATAAATAATACCATGTACCTGACAATATGAAGCTGGGTTTTTTTAAATAATTTTCCCAACTGACCTAAGCAAAAATCCACATAAATATTAATAACAAAAAACCAAAAAAACCCTTTCCCAAACAATCAAAATTATAAAAGTCATGAAAGAACATCATTCGGAAATTACTAATTGATATTTTTATGTACATGAAGAATGGCCTACCCAAAGGCAGCACACCAGCCAGCCACAAGGCAACCAGCTGATGAATATGTTTAATAGTAATTGTATTAACCATAACTAGAATCTCAGCCAACCTTTATATCAATTAACTTAGTAAGAATAAAGAGCTATCTGAATTTGAACATTGATATCTTTACATTCATTTTGTCTATTTAACATTCGTGAAATGAATGTGTATATATAGTAATAATAATATATATGATTTAAAAAAAAATTGTTGATTTCAATCAGGAATGCATAGTTAAATCTGTTTTTAAAAATGTGGTCAGTTAGGGCTACCATTACTACTTCATACAAGCAAATTGCTAATTTTAGGTATCTCTTGACAAGGCAAAACATAACTTAATAGAAATAAAAACTATTTTCATCCCCTCCAGTTTCAAAACTTTCATAAAATTAGTCTCAAAGCAAAATGGAACCATCGTTTCCTTGGCTTCACCTTCTTAACTGATTTTAAAAGGGAATATGCCTTTTTCTGTTCAGAATCAATGCAAACTGTCATAAATCTATTAGTCAGTCACGAATGCCTTCACATTCTAGTTTACATAACAATATTTTATGGTCTAATAGATCAAATTCCTTACTTGGGTCAAAGCTAACTGCTGAAACATTATTCTTTTGACCTGTTTGTTCAATGATGTAGTGTCTGCTATAATTATAACCATGCCACTAAGAACATATTATTTGAAATAAAATAATTCAAAAGTCTGAAATCAACAATCCTTTTAAAAATCTTAGAGAATTCAGGCAATAAAAAAACAGGTCTGCAGCAGGATATATCTTCTCCGTCACCTTTCCTGTAAACAGGATTAACTTTGGCTATTTTTTGTGGCCTGGAAAATGCCCTGTTTCGAAAAAGTCATTAATTACATTAGCCAACGGGAAGGCTACAGCTACATTTTTTTATTATAGGAGCAGTTAGATCATCTAACTTTGTAAAGTATTTTAAGGGGTCCAAAAATCGATTTGTTTTTTTGGTTACATTTATTATATATGCTCTTAAGAATAATTCAAGCTTTACAAAATAGAATCGCAGATTGAAGGTAATATCAAAAAAAATTATAGATTCAGACGCGGACGCGGTACTTTTTTTCTTTTGCGATTTTCTCAAAACTACATTTTTTCAAACTCGTGAACAAAATATCTCGAGATCTACTGAACCGATTTTGATCAAATTTATATCACATATTCTTTATAATATTATCTTGAGTTGACATATGGGTTTTTTCGATTGGATGCACAGTTCATTTTTTATTAATTTTTGAAGTTCAAAATTTTTGTGAAAAATCTGAGTTTCCTTTCGAACAGGTGTCACTTCTACAAAAAAAAATTTTAAAATTTTGTCCACATGTGGCCACTTAGCTATGTCCTTTCTTAACAAAAAAAAAAATGATTTGTTCAGTTTTTAGACGATTCCTGACTGAGAAAAAGGGTTTTCAAAAAAGGGTCCTACAAGATGGTTCATATCTCTGCCATTTTTTAATGGTTTTAATATCTTTTTTTCCAGTTTGTGGTTAGAACTATAATGTATTTGTGAAAAATAGAAATCATATAGTTGTGTAAAAAAAAAAAATATTTTATGCCTACTTTTCCAAGCGCGAAAGTGGCGTAACCCCGTAATGACAGAAAAACTGCTAATATATATATTATATATATATATATATATATATATATATATATATATATATATATATATATATATATATATATATATATATATATATATGTATATATAAAAAATATAATTTTCTAAGGTGTCGTGAGTTCTAGAAATCTAATCTAACTATATATTATGCATTCATATATGTAAATTGCTTTAAACATTAATCGCAACATTGTTCTTAATATCAGTGGTATAATAAATATATATGTTCAGTATCAAATAAACTTCATATAATAATCCTGTATTTTAGAATTGGCAATACATTTTCATAATATATTGTTTTGACTACAATAATGTAGTCAATCATTTAAACCATAGGGTTTAAAGGGTTGGTTAGAAAACACCCTAATTGATAGCACGCAGAGTTTGGCCAACAAGATATCTTGTTTAACGGCTCTTTGGAGTTTAATACTAGTTCAAAAGAATACTAATTATTTTACAATTTGTATCATATTTAATAAAAAATAAGTTCTCATAGGACATTTTGTCAGGAGTGTTTTACATGCGAAGGCAACGTCTTAAATGAATCTTTTCAATATAAGCTTTTAATCTATTAGGCGTAATCTAATAAGTATTAATATGTATCTAATTGAAGTTCAATACAAAATACCGTAGGTAGAAAGAAAGAGCCTTTTTTAACAGTTAAAAAAATAATAAAAATTGTTAATAAAAATGTGTACATTATTCAAAACAAAGCAACATAACCTCAGCAAATAAACTACGCAGATGTAATTCAAAAAATCAATAAATAATTAACTTACCACGATCGAATTTCTTTCCCTCTGGATCTATATCTTTAACATTGAAGATATCTTCGAATAAAACTCCTGCCATCGCGAAAAAACTTAAGAAAAACAGTAAAAAAGAAAATAATTTTCCGGCACAAAACGAAACGATTTATGACATTACAGTATAAATGATTCTTCTTAAAATGAGAATATGGCCAACACTATCTAATTCTTGGCGACTTCATCATAGCAACAAGAACTGTTGTGAACTAGGACAGATTCAATACCATTAGCAGGGAATGAATATTATATTCGAAAAACTCCCTAGATTTTATGTTTACATCTGATTGTTGTCATTTTAAATGTCAGAGTTCAAATATGGAAATACTTGTAAATAATTAAAGGTATTCGGTATTTTAATTAGTTTAAACGATGGCTTCTCTACCTCCAAGAAGGAATCCTACACCAACAAAAATCTCAAAACAGAATCTCACTCCTTTACAAATTTTATTACAGATGGGATTTCCCAAACACAGAGCGTAAGTATTGAACTGTTGTTCTAATATGTAAATTAACGTCCATTCCAATTTAAAAGAAATGTTTAATTTAAGTTAGCGGGCATAACGTTCTTATAGATTTAAGAAAATATGGAAGAAAAAAATTAAAAATAAATATTTAGTATAAAACTTAGCACAATAGGCTGGAACTAGAAGTTTTTAATACTATATACCTCGTTAAATTATACTCTTTCGATAAAAAGTGCTTGCTTGTACTTTTGGGATTTACTACTTTATCGACGTACAGTGTCAACAAAATTCTGAAAAAAAAAAATTCACATTCAAATCTTTATTAATGAAGTACATGCATTGCAACATTAACGGTTAAATTAGATAAGGATCAAAAAACAAAATTCATAATGCTCAAGAATGGTATTAAGCAAGGCGACGCAATTTTTCCAAAATTGTTTCTCCTGGCCTTGAAGGATGTATTTAAAAGTCTCGAGTGGGAAGAGTAGGGAATTAAAATCAATGACATATATTTACACCACTTGCGATTTGCAGATGATGTTGTAGTCGTTAGCGAAGATACAAAACACAAAAATTAAGATTGGCATGGAAGAGATTGAGAAAGTGGAAGAATATATATTCTTGTGATATAAGTTTAGATTAGATAAGGACAATCAAATAGTGGAAATATCAACGCCAATTGGTCTTAGCTGGCTCGCATTTCAAAAACTGGGATTCATTCTACAAAAACAGACATATCCCCATGACCTTAAAAAGAAAAGTATATGAGAGCTACATACTTCCAGTAAGTATGTAAGGCTGGAAACCATAAAAAATAGTCTTTGTCGACTCCAGTGTACTCAATGGACCATGGAAAGACAGATATTAGGTGTTAGTTTACGAGAACACATTAAAAGCAAGGATATGAGACGAACAAGAATTACAGTCACACATAGAGGCAGTTCTGCAATTCGGTGCCTCAATTATGTACAAGTATTGTACTGATATAAATAGTTCAGGATTGTTGTTGTTGTTATGTTTAGAATGTTTCTCTTATGCATATTTTAATATAAATGTTACTTTTAATTTGGTTTTATTTTACTCAAAAAATTTGGCTGGGTACCTAGCCGGGTAATAAAATATCTGACCAAACTCAGTATCTGGCCAAATTAGCCTGATACCTGGTTTTGGTTAGGGAGACCGGGGTACTTCTTATATTGCTTATTGTGTCCCCCACCACTTCTGTTGATTGTGCTGTCCCCTAGCTGCTCATTATTTGGTGATTGAAAACTTACATTGAGTTACTTATCATATAGAATGTTGGTCCCCAACCGCTGGGTCGCGAGTCACAAGAGGGTCGCCAGTTACCAATTTTAAAGACCAAAATTAAATTTTAAAATTTAAAGGTAGGTGTTAAAATGTTAATAATTTATTTATGCTTGGCAACACACGAGATATGCGACGTAATCAGTGGACCGCTGGCACACGCACCTCAGCCGCGAGTGTGTACAGGGTGAGTCAGCGATAGAGTAAAGTTCATTATCTTATTTGTTTCGGGAATGACGAAAAAATATTAAACACAATAGTTTTAGTGAATGTTAAGGTGCACAGTTTAAAATTATTTTTGAGTATACAGGGTACTTCAGAAAAGTGTGATCGATATAACATATGTTTTTTTTAAATGGAACATCCTATTTTCTAATTTATTTTTAAATTCTGCGTAAAATTTTATAAAGTTATTTATTAATACTGTTATATACCTAAAAGTTTTTCTAATACTTCAATATTTTCAGTTTTGTAAAAAATTGCCAGTAGCGCCATTGTTTCTGAAGGTAGAATACTCATAATTGGTACGAGCGTTCTATAGAAATGGAAAATAGATATATGTAAAGAAATTTGAGTCAGATGCTATAGGGTGTTCAAAATAAAGTTATGCATTTTGTCTATTATAAATTAAAAAATCTCAATTTTTTAAAATGACACACCCTGTATATTATTATTTTTTCTGATAGATTTTACAAAACCCTCCAACTTTTATTAAGTATGTCATATACCTATTTCTAATAGTTTTCGATTTATTTTGAATTTTTCAATTTTTACCCTTGTTTTTAATACACTTGCACTGTAACATCATAGTTGCCAAAACAAAACAAAAATCTAGGCATTGTCAAATTTTGGCATGTCTACCATATTAAGCAAGTAAAAATAGTTTAATTTGTGTAGTAAGTGACGTATAAAGGTAATGGTTATGGATTTTCTTAAAAATGAATTAATTGATATGGTTTATATACTGGACGGGACGGGAAAAAATTGTCTTTTGGCAGAAACATTCCCTAAAACTATTGTATTTAACATTTTTTCGTCATTCCCGAAACAAATGAGATAATGTACTTTACTCTATTGTTGGCTCATCCTGTACAGATAAACTGTTGCGCTCAGTAGACTGGTTACCTAATGTTAAATCTTTACAGTGTTCTTTTTGTCGTTTGTATATGAACTAGCCGGGCCCGCGGCTCCGCTCGCGTGGACTTGATTGACTACTATCGTCACTTCTTATTCCTTATGTTACCCAACGTAATAAAATATCTCCCATTATTTCTCCTTATCTCCCAATATTTCTCCTTATCTCCCATTATCTCTACATAATTTCCATTATCTAGGCTTATCTCTGCTCATCTCCCATTATTTCTCCTTATCTCCCATTATTTCTCCTTATCTCCCATTATCTCACCTTATTTCCCATTATCTAGGCTTATCTGGACTTATCTCCCATTATTTCTCCTTATCTCCCATTATTTCTCCTTATCTCCCATTATCTCACCATAACTCCCATTATCTAGACTTATCTCTGCTTATCTCCCATTATCTCACCTTATTTCCCATTATCTAGGCTTATCTCGACTTATCTCCCATTATTTCTCCTTATCTCCCATTATCTCACCATAACTCCCATTATCTAGACTTATCTCTGCTTAACTCCCATTATCTCTCCTTATCTCCTATTATTTATACTTATCTCCCATTATCTCACCTTATCTCCCATTATCGAGGCTTATCTCGACTTATCTCCCATTATTTCTTCTAATCTCTCATTATCTCACCTCATCTCCCATTATCTAGGCTTATATCGAATTATATAGAACATACGTATAAATTTATAAAAACACGTAAATGGGATAAGTGGTTCTCGAGTGATAAGCGCACTAATGGACACACAGACAGATAGAGAGACGTTGCATTTTATATATATTGCTACATGATATTGTTCCATATTTAATGCTTTAGGGAGTGTATTGCAAGAGAACGCGCTAGCGGCAAACTTTTCTCAGACTTGATTCACTATTGTCGTCACTGCTTATTCCTTATGTCACCTAATAAAATATATCCTATAACCTGGCCAGAGAACATACGTATGTTTAAAAAAAAGGCACGTAAATCGGATAAGTGGTTCTCCAGTGATAAACACACTAACGGACGGACAGACAGACAGACATATAGACGGACAGAGAGACATTGCATTTTATATATATTATAGATATTTTCTGCTACATAATATTGTTCCATATTTAATGGTTTGGACTGTGTATTGCAAGAGAACGCGCTAGCGGCAAACTTTGTCCGACTTCATTTACTGTTATTGTCACTGCTCATTCCTTATGCTACCTATTGTAATAAAATATAGCCTATAACCTGGCCGGAGAACATATGTATGTTTTTAAAAAAAAAAGTACGAAAATCGGATGAGTGGTTCTCCAGTGATAAGCGCACTAACGGACAGACAGACAGACCGAGATACGTTGCATTTTATATATATTATAGATGTAATAAAATATATACCTATAACCTGGTCAGAGAACATATGTATGAATTTAAAAAATCACGTAAATCGGATAAGTGGTTCTCGAGGGATAAGCACATTAACGGACAGACAGACAGACAGACAAACATTGCATTTTATATATATTATAGATATAGATTATTATTATTATATAACCTGGCCAAAGAATATATGTATGAATTTAAAAAAATACAGGTAAATCGGATAAGTGGTTCCCGCGTGATAAACGCACTAATGGACAGACAGACAGACAGAGAGACATTGCATTTTATATATATTATAGATTATAGATTACAGATATTCTTTGCTACATAATATTGTTCCATATTTAATGGTTTAGGCTGTGTATTGCAAAGGCACGCGCTAGCGGCATACTTATTTCCGACATCATTCGCTATTTTACATCACTGCTCATTCCTTATGCTACCTATCGTAATAAAATATAACCTATAACCTGGCCAGAGAACATATGTATGTTTAAAAAAAAAAAAGCACGTAAATCGGATAAGTGGTTCTTCAGTGATAGGCGCACTAACGGACAGACAGACAGACAGAGAGACGTTGCATTTTATATATATTATAGATAGTTCGTTGTTAGTTAATGTCTTGTTTGATGCGAAAAACAGTACAATACTAGGATAGACCGTCACAATTCGTCTTCGAAAGGCACAAACTCTTCTATTGTTTACCGATTTGGTAAGCAAAAAAACATTAAATAATTCAACATTTTTAAACATTTTTTTAAGTTATTTTGAAGTATTTTATTTTCCAGATATCGACGTCATGGAGAAAAAAAGAAAATATTTGGAGAACTATTAAAAATTGGATTTTCAACTGTTATTAATAACGGCATAGAGAAGCCACAGTGTGCAATATCACTGTTAGGTCCTAAAATATATTTTGTCAAACCTTTTATTTCTTATTCTATTGATCCAATATGGCGAATGGGAAAAGTGGGTCGCGAACATTTTTAAAAAATCAAAAAAGTCCGCGATTAAAAAAGGTTGGTTACGAACCACTGATATAGAGTAATACTTCAAGTCAGGGAAATACTAAGAAAATATTAATTATATAACAAAAATTTCACGCAAAACGGATTTAAGTTGTTCTATTTTGAGTCACAAGTATGTAACTACCTACTGATTTCTTTTTTTTTTTTTAGTGAAAAAGCCCTTGCAGCTACAGGCAACCGAGGTGTTCAACTAGCATCAGACTGGCTTCTAGCGCACGTAAACGATCCCTTGTTAGATGACAACTCACCTAGAGAATATATTTTGTATGTATGCCCTACAGGGCCGTTTTTTGAACAGCTTCAGTCGTTTTGGTCTAAGTCGTTCAGTTTGTGCGGGTGGAATGGGGCCCACAATTTTACGCCACATGTAACGCTGGTTTCGTTTTTTAAAGTAAGTTAAACATTGTTCTTTTGATCTATTTATTAAAGAGTAAAATAAAGTTGTAATTGTAACCACGTTGACCCACAAAGAATGTATTTATTGCAAATTAACAATTTAAAAGTCTTAAATCGATAATTCTTTCAGAAACCTTAAGAAAATTGAGGCAATAAGAAGACAAGTCTATAGTGGACTATGTCTTTTGTTTCATCTTTTTTGTAAACAGCTACCACTTTGGCTATTACTACATGGGGTGAAAAGTCCCGAGACTTTCCGAGAAAGGGCAGCGCAAACAAAAAATAAATGATTTTCAGTTAGTGTCAACTCTCAGAAGACTCGTGTAAAATTTTCATGACATTTTGTCCATTAGTTTGTAAGTTACATCTGTTTGAGTGATGCTACTTTTGAGTTTTGCAAAACGATGTAACAAAAAGAATTTCGTGTGTTAATTAAACATTGCTTTTTCATGGGAAAAAATACAGCCAGAACCCAAGAACGGCTTGAGAAGTATTATGGCACATCTACTCTGTCGAAAGCAGCTATATGTCAGTAGTTTAGTGAACTGAAATGCGGTCGTACAAGCACCGATCATGTCACTCCAAAAAAATTCCCCATAGTGTTCTGAATGACCGCAAAGTGGAAAGTGAGAGAGATAACTGACACTGTAAAGATATCAAAACAATGCGTGAAGCATATTTTGCATTAATATTTGCATATAAAAGAGCAGTGTGCCAGGTGGGTGCCACGCACTGTCACGAATGATCATAAACAACAACGTAGCGAGGATTCAGAACAATAGACGAAATGTGATTCCACCATTACACGCCTAAGTCCTACAGGCAATCCGCAAAGTGGCTAGAACCGCATGAAAGCCGTCCGAAGAGTTCAAAAAGACAAACATCAGCTGGAAAGGGGTTGGCAAGTATGTTTTGGGATGCTCATGAAATAATACGGATTGACTTTTTTGAGAAGATACAATGACGTTGGATTATTGAGCCATTTGACTGGTAAAATCAAGAAAAAAAAAGGCCGCATATAGCTAAGAAAAAAAGATGACTTCTTCTGTTTCTGCTTCTCTTAAAGTCAGGTTGGGTTTAGGAGAAATAAAAGTACTGTCTTGGGTATTTTGGATCTTGTTTCCCATATTACTGAATCATTTCACAGACTGCAATATAACACAGTCCTTTTATGTGATCTAAGCAAAACCTTTAACTGTGTTAACCTCGGAATCTTAATACAAAAGCTCAGTGGATACGACTTATCTTACGAAAGCATGGCGCTTATTGAATCATACTTAAGAGGCAGAACCCAAACTGTGAGGGCCTCTGGGGTATCATCGACAGAGAGTATGATCAACATTCCCCAAGGCTCAGTGCTGGGTCCAATACTTTTTTTGATATATATTAATGACCTGCATATATGAACACTGCAGCTAAGTACACGCTTTTTGTTGACGATATCACGGAGGCATTCGCCGCTAATACATTTGAGCAATCCCTCGAAGGTTCCTTGGCGGCACAAGAGAGGGCTAAAGAGTGGTTTGATGTAAATAGACACAGATGAATAGCGACAAAACCAAACGAGTTGTTTTTCTTCGAGAAAAGTGTATAATGACAGAGTGAGTGAAGTAAGATTTTTGGGTGTATATTTGGATCTGAAGCTGCATTCGGGTACACACATAGACAGGATGTGAAAAAAATTAGCAGACATTTTTTTATACTTCGGAATCTTGCATACTGTGAAACTCGGCAAGTATTATGAAATGCCTATCACTTAATATGTCACTGTCATCTTGCTTATTCCATTCTTATTTGGGGACACTCCGCACAAACCTATTGGGTGTTCAGCTAGCAGCGTAAGGCACTGAGAATACTAGATGGACTTGGTTTTAGGGATGACTGCCGACAGTCATTTGTATCCCACAGAATTTTAACGGTTCCTTCAGAGTACATTCTTGAGAATTCTTAAAGCAATACGTTCTTTCCTACAGAAGCCATGGAGATGTGCATTGTTATGACACCAGCCATAAGTTGAATCTAATTTCACTACATTGGAGGCTGAAGGGATGTCAAGCTGGACCTTGGTCCTGGGCTATTAAATTTTTTAATGCATTACCGCAAAATATTGGAGATCTACCAGACAAAGAATTTGTAAGAGAGGTTGAAAAAATTCTGGTAGAAAATGCTCTTTATTCCATAAACGAGTACCTCTATTATAAGTTTTAGGTTTTAAGTTTGTTTCTGATTTTATTTTTGAGGAGTTTCTTTCCATACTGTCTTAATGTTTTTTTCTTAAGTGTAAATGGCATAGTAATATAAATTATATGGATGTTTAGTAATCTTATTACTTTGATCAATATAGTAGCTACATTATTTTTTAAATTATAAGATTACTTATTGACGTGTGTAAGACAGTTTTTTGTATAATTTAGCATGAATAAACAGTACTGAGTATAATGAACCAGCTCACAATTCCATAAAACCGATGATGAAATTCGACGAATTAGCCTATGAATTGTCTTCTCATCCGCCGTATTCACCAGATCTGGCCCCCAGCGATTATCATCTCTTTCCAAATTTGAAAAGGTGGCTCCAGGGAGAGAGAGGTAGACAAATATTGGAAGATCGCTGGAATAAGTGGATCGCTCTTGACGGAAACTAACTATATATTGCAATTGTACAGTCACCAATTAAAAAATCTAGAAAACTTCTTTTATCATTTAACTATTGTAATAATAATAATAATCTTTATTGTCTAACAGATAAATACATCCATTAACAAGACAATGTGACTAAAGCTAAGTTAAATCTAAACGAGTCTGTTAGGATAAATACATTACAATATTAAGTTTCAGCTCTAACAATATACGCTACAATATTAGTTAATAATATTCCCAAGACAACGATCCCGTGCAACCCTCAAAAACTGAGAATATGTTAGATTGGTAATATCAGTGTCGTTGCAAATCACATTAAAACTCTTTATAGCTTGAAAAAGGGGGTCTTTTAACTGAAAATTGGAAGAATGGAACGGTAAGTTGAACACGGGATAATGTCTTAATGCACGAGATGGTACGTTAAAGTTTAGTTTTGACGATAAGTAGGGATAGTCGATAGCTGAGTTGCAAATTTTGAACAAAAACAAAACCAGCATAAAATTGCGACGATCGACCAATGACGATATCTGAAATCTGCGAAGCAGAGTTTCCTGTGGCGAGCCTCGTGGTGGGAAAACACCCTCCATTTTATATACGAGAAATTTTAAAAATTTTCGTTGTACCCCTTCTATTTGGGAAGTGTACTTTGAGTGTATAGGATGCCACACTATTGCTGCGTATTCTAATTTTGATCGAACATATGCAAAGTACAGAGATTTAATTGTATCAATGTTTGAGAAATCACAAGAGTTTCTTAATATGAATCCCAGCGTTTGCATTGCGCTCTTGTAAACCTGATTTATGTGTTCCGAAAACGATAGGCGCTCCGCCAAGGTCCCTGATGGATTTTAAATCCTTCAATATCTCAAGATTTATATAATAGTCAGATTGAGTTAGGGTCTTTTTATTAGCGTACGTCATTTTGTAGCACTTCTCAGCATTTAGAGGTAAGTAATCGAGATGTTGCTGAGAATTATCGCAGTGGCAAAAAATATGTCCCGATTTAAAAAAACATTTTTGAGTTTTTTTATGGATATTACTTGATTATATTTATTTTTTTTTTACTTTTACACTTATACGTAAAATTTATTATTAGGCACCAGATGAAGATGCTCCACATTTAGCACAAAGTCTTAAGACAGTGATGGAAAGACAGGGCGCAGTCCTAAACGAATCGCTCAAGTTGGAGAGTTACACTTCGCCGAATTTTATGGGATTTTTTGTAGCGGAAGAACATGCGGATTACTTAAAGAGAATTGCTATGCAATATGTTAAGGAAGTATCCAATGCAAGTAAGTTTATATTTCAAACTTTAGCTGTTATATTAATGCGGAAGATGTAAAAATTTCAAACTGTTATGAATTTTTACGCTATTTATTAACTATCGCTAGTAACAATAATAAATCTTATTGAAAAATTTCCCACATAGATCAGAATCACAGGGCTTGCCGTCTGTTGATTTTAGGGACCCAGAAATTGGCCCATTTCGGCTTACCTATCTGTCAGACGATTCGATAATTAAATAATCACACCTAAATGATGAGTCATTTATTCACTTATTACAAATGGACTCATAGGCATGCCGTTCAAAATCTCATGCTATAATTTTGTTGCAAATCATTGTGGAAAATTTGATAGGCGAATAACAGCCACATCTGGTAAATGCTGTCCCGTTGGCAGCTCGCAACGTCAGAGTCGATCACCTCATCTTAGAAAAGATACTCGAATTATGGAAATGAATACAGGGTGCGTCGCCAAAATCCGGAAGAATTTCAATTGAAATCTACCGCCATATTATGCTTCCGCCAGAGCTCGCCGTTGGCGTCCGAGTAGCAAACTGACCGAAGTCAATAGTGTTAGTCTCAAAATTATCGTCATGTCGAAAGCAAGTGCCGAATATAGTCGAAGAGCCGCGATCATCGAAAGCTTTTGCGCCGACCGATCAGCACCGGAAATAATTTGGTTTTTCGGATACTCTAAATCAACTGTTTATGACGTAGCCAAGTACAAGGTTCAAGATCAGTCCAACGAAGATTCCAGTACGTCGGCGACGAGGCGCCACTTTAAAGAATGTACTGTTAGGAACCCTGAAGTTATCAAAAAGACTTGAGTGCTGATTTCAGGCGACCCAGGGCAATCATTACGAAAATTAGCTTCGATTGTGGGTGTAAGCAATAGCAACGTATAGAATCGTCGAAAAGGATGTTCGACACCATTCCGACACAATTAAGATATGCCAGATGCTTTCTGAAGATGCCAGGACAAAAATGAGCTCTTAAAAAACTTGTCCGGATTTTGGTGACGCACCCTGTATACCTAACAACTACAAGCGAAATAAATTTAAAGAAGGTCGTCTGCTTGTTCTATGTCGTTTAGAAAAAATAAACATTATATTCCAAAGACTTGCATCTACTTCAGGGTAATGGAGAGCAGTTGTGTTTCATGTTTTGCCTGAAATGAAACGCTGTCAGCATGATCACTACCCAGTAATTTATTGATCTATTAATTTATCTTTAGTCCAGTTTTAAAGCCTATAATAAGTATAACATTAGTTTTCAACTTATGCAGTACATTTTTTAAACATTTTCGTTATGAGATGTGTTACCCATAACTAAATAAATAATAATGCGATAAAATTTTTAAATTTTATTGAGCAATTCGAGGCAAGTCTTTAGTAAACTTTTGCAAAGGTTAGCTATCACAAAACAATAACGTTTAGTAGATGTTTGAGGCCAACTTGGGTAGCAAAAAGTGTCCTTAGCCTAACTTTTCATTTTGGGGGAAGTTGTAAGTGTACTATCTGCGCCATCTAGCGTTAACATGTGTAAGCTTCTGCATGTGGTTTTTTTCGGAAAGCAGAAACCTGTAATTATGTATAACGTCATATGAATTTTAAGTCAATCACAAATTGGATTGTACATTAAGGCAGTGAAAAATTTTAAATATTTGTTTATGGGCCACAGAAATCATCGCGCTCGCTGTGGCTCCTCGCAAAAATCAAATAAGATTGCGGATTTCCAGTTGCATTCTTATAACCAACTAGTTGGAAACTTCATAATTTTTGTTCAAATCGCACACGCTTCTTAGTCCCGTCTCCCTCCAAATCGACAGTTACTCTTCCCGGAGTTTTTTTTTCACTTGGAGGCACCACATTGCTGAACCTTTTCCGCATACTACCACGACACAAAATGATCATCTACAAGATGCTACTGAACGGTTGTCAGACATGGACCCACATGTTGCAGACACGCAACAGGTCCCTACAAACCATGCAGAATAAGACCCTCGGGATCATAACAAACGCCCCATGTTTCATGAGAAACGACCAACTCTACCGGTACTTGCACATCCGGTTGGTGCTGCGACACAGCAACAGTTCAGCATTGCCAGTTGAACGTTCCGCGAAGTCGTTTGGACAGATCTAAATTTGAAGGAAAGGTACCTAGTGAGAGAGTAGGTCTCTGCTTGACGCGGACTCGACTCAGTCCGGTCACTGACTAGGAGGAAAAAGTAATGAGAGGACAGTCGATGCCCTAACCAAGGAACCGAGAAATGAAACAGGTAAAAAATATATTCGCGTCTCTACATAAAAAGTAAACGCTCACATAAGAGATTGTTTGGATTAATCTGATATAATTTTTTCTCCAAATATCTTCTCTTTCTCCTTTCAGAATTATTAAGCAAAACGTCATATTCCTATCGAGAAGAGCAAACTTTATTATGATATTTTATAGTAATTTTACAAGAATAAAACTTTCTTCTGGGACTTGCATTGCTTGAACTTGAATTGAAACGTATTGTATATAGCCCAGTCGGCAGGGGTTTTGAGCTCTCATTAATGTTAACAGGCTGCATTTTGGCACACAGGTCATTTTTTGGATGTAGAATACGATAAAAAAAAAAAACGTTCGCTAAAGTTCGATGTCCGCTAAGCCCACAAAATCCAAAATAAAATAATTCGGTTTTTCGATAATATCTCGAAAAATAGAAAAGATATCGAAAAATTAATAGCACCACGTAAAAGAGCGCGAAATTTTACGGTATATAGATTTTTTCCAGATTGTTTTATTAGCGTGAGAATTTATTAAAAATTCGGATAGGCGATTCGGTGTAGCGCGCCAAACAAGTTAATTTAAGTCTACACGCACCGCTCGAAGGTTAATCGATATTACTTGTTTTCAGAATGTAAAAAAAAAAATTAAAAGATAGCTTTTTGAAGAGTAGACTTTCAGCTTTCCAATGATACGAATAGTTTTTTATTTTTATTGCTTTATAATTTGTAAAACGAAATTTTTGTTTGCATGATTTTAGCGGGCATAAAGTAAATTACAAATATTTAGTAAAATATAGTATTGAAAAAAAAAAACCCTTGTGCATATATCATTATCATACCATAAGTTTCAATATAAGAATAATTAAAAATACTCGCATTGTCTGTGTTATTTAAAAATTGAGTTTTTAAAAATACACGTGGACAAAAATCAACAATTGATTACGTAATCACAAATAGAAATATTCATCCAACAAGAATACAGGACATGAGAACTTTAGTTTCCGCCAATGCTGGAACGAATCACCATCTTGTAATAGCAAAAATACGAACAACCATGCAACGACTTCGTAGCGAACCCGTCGAACAAATAACCAAAATCAATATAGAATCTCTATCCGACGACTCAACCAAATATCTATATCAACAAAGGTTAACAGAAAAAATAACCACAAATGATATTCGAGAGTCCGATGACATAGAAACGGCATGGACAAAACTAAAAACTAATATGCTAGAAGCAGCAGAAGAAGCATTTGGAAAAAGGACTATAAAGAAAGGGGAAAACCAAACACAAAGCCTTGGTTCAAACAAGAAGTTAAGACATTAGCTGAAGAAAAAAGAAAATCGTACCTACAATACAGATCCAATGCTATAACATACAATGATTATAAAAATGTAAGAAACAGGGTTAACGAGAATATCCAGAGAATCAAAAGAGAGCACTGGGAGAAATGTTCGAACGATATGGAACATGATCTGTACGGAGGACAAAAAAAAATATGGAATCTGCTGACAAATAGAAAAAAAAAACAATAAATGAGTATATACAAAATACAAAAATTACGGTGAAAGAATGGGAAAGATATTTCGAAAAACTCTATAATCCATCAGAAACCAATTCATTAACACAGGAAATACAGCATGAAGATGAAAATGTTGCCCAACCAAATAGGACCATTTCCTTGAATCAAATATAGCACATGGCAGCAAAACTAAAAAACAGAAAAGCCCCGGGCATGGACGAAATTAAGAACGAAATGATCAAATATGGAGATGATAAATTACTAGAAGAATTACAGATTTTCTTTAACAAAATACTCACAGCCAAGATTATACCATCCGAATGGAAAGAAAGCATCTTGATACCAATTTTCAAAAAGGAGAAAGGACAGATCCAAAAAACTATCGAGGTATCAGCTTAATGAGTGCGGTACTATAATTGTTCACTAAAATTTTAGCAGAAGAAATAATGTTAACCGGAATCTGTGAAAAACAGCAAGGGTTCAGAAAGAACAGGTCTACTATAGACGCCATATTTATAATCCGCCAAATTACCGAAAAAGCCATAGAGTTTAATAAGATAACTTTTATGTGTTTCATTGATCTTACCCAAGTATTCGATAGGGTACGGTTAACTGATGCCATAACCCTACTAAAAAGGGGAATTCACCCGAATTTAATAAAAACTATCGAAGAATTGAACATCAACAACCACACATATGTAAGAGTGGCAAATAAATTAAGCAATAAAATACCTATGACGACCGGAATCAGACAAGGAGATAGCCTAAGCCCAATCTTATTTAACATCATAATGGATGAAATTATAAACGAAGTAAAGAAAACTGGAAGAGGATATCGATTGCGAGACAAAGAAATAAAAATAATATGCTACGCCGATGATGCAGTAATCATATCAGAAGACGAAGATAACTTACAAAGACTCCTACATAAGTTCCAACAAACAGCAAAAGTGTTTAATATGCAAATATCTGTAAAGAAAACAAAATCCCTTACAATATCTAAAAAACCGAAAAGATGCAAACTCGCGATTTATAATCAGAGTGTAGAACAAGTGATGTCCTTCAAATATCTAGGGGCAAACATAACAAGTACCAGGAACCTTAAGGAGGAAGTAAAAACTCAAACAACAAAGGCATCATTAATATCAGGATACTTAAGAGATATAATTTGGAGAAACAAATATATGAGCACCAGGAGTAAAGTAAGAATATACAAAACATGCGTAAGACCGATCATGACGTACGCGATAGAAACCAGAGCGGATAATACAATAACAAAACGACTCCTAAGAACAACAGAAATGCTAACACTTAGATCGATAACAGGACATACCTTATTTGACCGGAAGAGATGTGAAGAAATAAGGGAAATGTGCGAAATACAGGATGTGGTGAGATGGGCAAGGAATAGAAGAGAATGGGAGAGACCATGTGGACAGAATGCCAAATGACCGTTTGGCTAAGGTTGCAAAAGAGAAGCGACCAAACACACCTCGACGGCCTGGAAGACCACCAATAGGATGGTATGAGAGCTGGTCTTCATCATCGCAATTGTTTCTGGGAATCCTTTCCTAACGTAGAAAGAAGAATAGAGTTTTAAAATATGAGAATTTGCCTGCTCTTGTGCACCGTCGGCAATTTTACGTTCAAAGCAGTACGAAATGGTCACAAAAAGTGGGACAGTTTTTTTTTTTAGTTACAGTTAAAAGTATATTTGATATTAGAAAGTCATTAAAAACATATAAAAAAGTTTTCTTTTTTTTGTAATTTTGTTCTTAAAAAAGTGTTCATGATAAACGTATTTTTTATTTATTATTAATCATACAACTTAAATTTAAAATAAAGAAATATATTTAAAGGTGGGAAATGAAAGATACAAATCTAAGCTTTAAGTATAAAGTATTTATATTTCATTTAAACATTCAGGTACAAAGAAAACAGTTATTGAAAAAAAAAAATTCTAAGTTACTCGAAGAAATTAAATGAATTACGTACTCTCTGGCCGTCTTATTGGATCCGCTATTTTGAATATTCAAATCTGTCATCGGTTACTTAATCAGCACCCCAAAAAACCCCTTAATAGCCAATTTCAAAATATTTAACGGTATACAGAAACGTTAATTTAATCATAAATGAGGTTGGAAGCATGATTCCCATTACACCTGAACGAGTTAAACCAGCCATTTTATTTTAAATATTTTTTTAAAATTAGGGTAACTAAAAAAAAAATAATCTATATCCTATTTTTTTGTAAAATTTCCCGTTCTTTCACGTAGGGGTACTGTTAATTTTTCGATATCTTTTTTATTTTTCGAGATATTTGCGAAAAAACCGAATTTTTCATTTTATTTTCGATATTGTAGGCGTCCAAAAAACTACCTGTATACCAAAATGTAGAATGTTAACATTTAATGAGAGCTTTTCATCAAAATTTGCCTCCGACTGGGCTATTACTCAAGCGATGTATCTGAAGAATGTGAGTAACGTCAACGAATACAAAGTTAGTAAGATGTAGAATTCTTTGAAATATATTTTTTGTTACTATGTATGTGTCCCTTTAAAAAAAAACCTACCTAAGGAGTGGGTAGAAAAATTGTAACTAACATTGTTTTATATGAAATATACGTTTAAGTTTCTCAGTTACTTAGTAAATTGCTGGAAAGTAAAAATTGACGAGAATTCAGAACTCATTTAAAATTTTACGAATTATATTCAGTGCAGTGCTTACCAAGGTTGTTACTTTCTAATTATTCTTTTTAGTAATTAGTGACACCTATGAACAATTTGACGCTTTAACGGCGTGCTTCCCATGGTGTACGACAACTACGGCGAGGTGCATTCCAAGAGGAAGCAGATGTAAGAGATTATATGTCGCTATATAGCTTGCAATATTCTTCAGTGTTGTAATCAATGTTTTTGTTGTGTATGTGTTTTCTTTTTCAGCTTTTTTCTGTTTGTCGTTGTAAAATGCATTTAATTTTTATATACAGTGGCGTGCAAAAGTTTCCGACCAGTGACATTTCGTACTCCAATTTATTAAAAAAAAGACTAATGACTTTTAATCATTATGAGATATGAGTATGAGATATAGGAAACAAAATAATATAGTAAAAGAATATTATTTATGTTTGTGAATAAATTTATTATTCAAATTCAGTTTATTTGCCAATATCTACAAATTCATAAAGTGACAGAAATTAAATTTGCTCGAAATACGACAAAAAGGATGGCACAGCAACTATAAATAGCCGATACCACAAGCCCTTCACTATTTGGGCATGTGTAGCGCCACCCTGTAACGAACATATACATTAAAAATAAATAAAAAACTAATTGTAAAAATTCTAAAAATAGCAGAGCGCAAAGAGGGATCGGCGAGCACGCAGCGAAACTGGCGGCGGAGACGCGGGGAGATGTATATGGATAAACAGAGTAAAATTTTACATAATATGACATGGTAGGCAATTATATATAAAGAAGTAGGTAAATATTACGTTAAATTAGAATTCTTTTGCTAGTTAATAAGTTGGTGTTTTACATAGGAAGAAAACTTGCCTGGTGATAATTGTTTAACCTCTTGTGACAAAGAATTCCACAAATGCACAGCAACAAAAATGAAGGACTTTTGAAAGACAGCCTTCCTGTGCTGAGAAACTCTAAAAGAATTAATGTTCCTCGTATCGTGCGGATGCAGAAAAACACTAAATTGTTCTCTGAGGTATTGGGGTTGTCCAAATTTTAAAATTCGATAGTCAAAATTATACAAGTGACACCTTCTACGATTTTCCGTATTTAAAATGTAGCTGTTATTTAAATAGGGTGTGATTCGATTTCTGAATGGAATGTTAAAAGAAAAGCGCATACAACAGTTTTGTATTTTTTGGATTAATCTAACATACTGGGCTGACAAAGAGTCGCCATATACAACATCAGCATAATCAAATAAAGATAAGATCAAGCTGTTGCACAAATAATATTCGGTTTTTGATGGCAGACGATTCCTTAGATTATATATTATTATTATTCTTATATTTATATCTGCAAAAGTTTCCGGCCACATAATATACATTGACGCAGTAGGACGTTCAAAGACGTATTTACGAATATTAGCTCGTTGAATGTTTACATTTAGTTCATATAAGGTCGTAGGAGCATAAACATGGCTCGGCATACTCAAATCCAAATTCGTGAGAGAGTAATAAAATTTTCAAAAGAGTAAGATTACTTCAGTATTATCGATAGGTAAATCAACCGTGAACGATATTAGACCAAGAAAAACATCTTAAAAATTAGATCGTATCATTAAACGCAAATCAACTGCGGATGTCAAGAAAACTGCTGCCGAAATTGCACGCGAGCTAAAGAATGGAAACCTAGCTAATGTTAGTCGTAGTACTGTGACACGAAGACTGCATGATGTGAGACTTTTTGGCCGTATAGGAATTAAAAAGCCATTAATCAGTAAAAAGAATAAGAAGGCCTGATTAAAATTTGCCAAAGATTACCTAAATTGGACAATCAAAGATTGGAAAAAAGTAGCTTTCTCAGACGAATCTAAATTTAATCTTTTTGGAAGCGATGGTAGACAACATGTACGACGTCCTATTGGTACGAGAAATGATGTTCGGTGCCAAATTTCTACTCTAAAACACGGTAGAGGAAGTGTGATGGTTTTGAGAATTCTCTCTGCACAAGGAGTCGGTCCATTGATCGAGATCAACGGAAATATGAACGCTGATATTTACAAGGACATTTTAGAAAACAATTTGTTATCATATGCTGAAGAAACATTGCTGCAGAATTGGATATTTTAGCAGGAGAATGACCCCAAATATACATCCAAGTTCTTAAAACAGTGGTTTTCTGCTTTAAATGTGAGAGTTTTAAGCTGGCCATCTCAATCACCGAACTTGAACCCTATAGAACACTTATGGGAAACGCTAGATCGTCAAGTTCGAAAGCATACAAATTCAAATAAAGCCGCATTATTCAAATCATTGAAGGAAGAATGGGATAAAATTTCACCTGCTTGTATTAACAGGTTGACTGCCGACCACTCCGATCGGAGTGCGTCGGGTCTCTTCGCCAACGCCGTCTACTCCGATCGGAGTTCGACATGCGTTTCTTACGAAACCTTTTAGTATTCCATCGGCGTTGTATATGAAACGTGTTTCTAGTGGTGGCGTTGCTTAAAAACGCAAGTTCTATCAGGTGCTTAAGTGGTTCCGCGGATTTTCTTTTGGTTTGGTTGTAATCTGCCGTACAATATGGACAATCAACCTGGGCCTTCTGGTATTAAAAAAAGACATTGTAGTGATGAAAAAAAGGTATATGATAAGAAAAAGAAGCTAACTGACACTGAATTATTGCAGCTATTGGAAGAAAGCGGAGGTAGTAGTGACGAACATTACGTACCAGACTATCGTCTGTTAGTGATGTAAATTCAAGCTCCGAGTCCGAAGAAGAGAATTTTATAGACCCTATTCGGCCACATCAAACACTTCCTAGCCTTGATGAGATAAAATGGAACGACAGAGGTGCGTTAAAACAAATTTTGTTCCAGAAAACCCAGGAATTATTGGTGCAAATTCCAGGACAGGGTGCACCTATCGATTTTTTCGAAATGATCATGATGATTTTTTACAAACTATTGTAGAACGAACGAACTCTTACGCAGTCGAGGTTTTGCTGCGCCCAGAAACAAGTACAAAATCACGTATTACTAATTTTAAAGATCTTACTCTTGACGAACTAAAAATTTTTTTTGGCCCTGTTACTTCATACTGGCACAATATCCTTGAGCCGTCTTAACGATTATTGGAAAACTGATCCGCTATTTAATCTACCTGTTTTTAGAAAATATATGTCAAGGAATAGATTTTTGCTTATCTTGAGGTGTTTGCATTTTACATCTCCAGATATGGATCCGGCAGATCGGCTAGGAAAGATTAGATTTGTGGCAGATTTTTTTAACAACAAGATGGGAGAAATTTACTATCCTGGAAGAGAGTTGTCTTTGGATGAAGCTATGGTACTTTATCGGGGTCGTCTCCAGTTTAAACAGTATATCAAGAATAAGCGTCATAAGTATGGTATGAAGTTATACATGCTGACAGAGCCTAATGGACTTATTTTGAATTTTCGTGTCTACGAAGGTGCGACAAATGTTTATGGTGGAAGCGGACATACTGAAAAGATTGTTTTACATTTATTGGAGGAAAAATTGGGTGTGGGACATGCTGTTTATCTAGACAATTTTTACAATAGTGTTAATTTAGCTAGGAAATTACTTCAACAAAATACATACTGCACTGGTACGCTGAGAGCTGAGAGAAAAGATAATCCGAAAGAGGTAATGAGTGCAAACTTAAAACGTGGTGAGAATAAATCTATGTTTTACAATGGAGTGCATGTCGGAAAATGGCGCGATAAACGCAATATTCAATACATTTCAACAGAATTTGGAAGCGAAATGGGCATTTTTAAAAACAAAAGAAATCAAGAATCTGAAAAACCTTCCGCAATCATTGGATATAATGCTTTTATGTCTGGTATAGATAGACAGGATCAAATGATGGCATATTATCCTTGCAGCCGTAAAACCATTCGGTGGTACAAAAAGTTTATTCATGCATGTGCTGCAAATGAGCATGATAAACGCCTATTTTTTGTACAATAAATATTCGCGGTCTGACCAGTTACGATTATATGACTTCCGATTGGATGTCATAAGAAATTTACTAGCCAGACGACCAATTACTAATTTGCCGCAAATTCCTCCAGGCCAAATAAATGTCCACAGCATTAGCAAAGTAGAAAAAATTGTTAGTGAAAAAAAAGGAACTAAAGAAACAAAACGGGTAAGCAGAAAGGAATGCAAAGAATGCAGGAAAAATAAAATAAAAAAGCAAACAGTGTATGAATGCAAAATGTGCCCTGGACAACCAGGTTTTTGCCTTAATTGCTTTGAGGATTACCATAAAAATGTACAAAAATGATTTAGAAATAAATGTTTTGAGTTCATGAGTTCGATTTATTATTTCTTTACTTATTTAATTGGATACTCCGATCGGAGTGTTCGGCATCTAGTAAAAATTTTCACTTGCAATGCCGATTACTCCGATCGGAGTGAAATTTTTTTTTTCTAATATTTTGAATGGCACATAAAAAAAAACACATCCAAGACTCATTTTAATTCATATTTACCACAATAAAATAAAAATATTTGGAAAAATCTTACCGGCGTCAACCACAAACTCAAAAATATAGATCGGCAGTCAACCTGTTAATCGATTAATTGAGTCAATGCCACATCGTTGTGCGGCTGTTATCGCTGCAAAAGGTATTGCTACAAAATATTAACATAAAAATATAATTTAAGTCTATTATACAGCATATGGACTAATAATTTTTCTCGTAGTACAAAGTGGCCGGAAACTTTTGCACATATAAATATAAGAATAATTATAATAAATATATTCACAAACATAAAAAAATATTCTTTTACTATATTATTTTGTTTCCTATATCTCATACTCACATCCCATAATGATTAAAAATCATTAGTCTTTTTTTAAAGAAATTAGAGTACGAAATCTCACTGGCCAGAAACTTTTGCACGCCACTGTATATTTTTAATATTGGCAACAAAACACAATCTACATACAGTCGCTAGAGATAAGGGCAGTTCTACATTTGAAAATTTCACGTTAATAAGCTTTCCACTAAAATTACAATTCTCTCATTTCTATTAGTATCAGCATCAGTATAAAGTAACTGATAATATATTTTAATAAATTAGTTTTCTTCTAGTAGGTGTATTTTAACTTTTACTCCCATAGTGATAGAATCATTTTGATTATATCCATTTCTTGGTTCTAAAATATTACTTAAATGTTCCAAAACTACTTTATATAAATGTCGTGTGTTATGCTTTTGTTTTTCTTTTAAATAATATGGTCGATTATGTACAGTAGATAACAAGGTAAAAGTTTTTTAGTGTTCCGTACGGAACACTTACGGGATCACTTCGGTGTCTGTCTGTCACACCCTATTTTCCGCGAAACTATTTGTCACAAGAAGTTAAAATTTGGCACAAATATAGGAATTGATGGCCCAATCAGAACCGTGTGGTTTAGAAAGTTAAATTTTGATTTAAGGGGTTAGTTTTAGGGGGTGAAATCGAAAATGAAAAAAAAATTTACCAAGTCATCGAGCGGGGTGTCAAATGAAAACTTGTGAAAACACGAGTTGAAAAATATATATAATCTCATACCTTCGCACACTTTTCTTTCTATTATTTTTAAGAAAATGCCCAAAAAGCCCCGTCCACCCACCCTATCTCGAAAAGTACCGAACAAAAATTTTTCAAAAAATTCTGGAATATTCTCCATAAGATGTAGATTGAACGAAAATTATCACGAGTGCATGCCTGTTCTTCTTGTGCCGACCCGCTATTAGGACTTTGTTTACAGCTGCCCGGAATAGTCCCGTTGTTTTTTTTTTTTTTTTTTTTTTTTTTTTTTTATTGGTCTAGCACACGTGCTGCAGGGAAGTCCCTAAAGCGCTCCAGGAGCGGCACGAGTGCGGAAAAAGCGATTCACGTTGTTCTTGAATCGCTGTAAATTGTACTCGGTGGGAAACACAGCGCTGGGCAAATTATTCCAAAGGGATGACGTTCTCCATATAAAAGATTGCTTGAAAAGCGTTGTACGCGGAGTAACAAGCTGAACCTCATATGGATGCCAAGCATCAGCGCGACGTGTATTTCTAACATGCACCGCTTTGGGAGGAATTAAGCGGGCTACATCCTTCGAACACTTTCCATGAAAATACTTGTAGAACAGACTCAAGTCGCCAACCGTTCTTCGATGTTCCAGCGAATCAAGGCCGCCGGTCAATTCCGGGTCCCCAATCAGACGGACCGCTCTTCTCTGAACAGAATCCAACAAATGCAGTGTATGTTTGGGAGCGGAGCCCCAAACGTGGGAGCAGTATTCCATAGTTGGTCGAATTTGGGCTTTGTAAAGAATTAACAGTTGTTGTGGGGTGTAAAGCTTTGTGGTTCTAAATAATATTCCCAACTTTTGAGAAGCTCTCCTTGCTATGCCTGCAACATGTTCATGCCAAGACATATTTGCTCCCAAACTAACGCCCAACAAATTGAGCGACGATGCTAGGGGAATGGAGTGCCCCGACATAACTATGTCGGGTTCAGCAACGTTAATTTTTTTAGAAAAAACTGCCGCTTGGGTTTTTGTAGCGTTAAATTCCACTTGGTTACTGTCACCCCAAGATAGAATTTCTTCCAGGTCTTTGTTGAGTTGAACGACCTCCTGCTGTCTGCGGATATTCGCCTGAGCAGCCGATGTCCGAGCGTTCAAGGTGAATGAAGAGACAAGCGTACTGTTATCTGCAAAGCTATAGATTGGATTCCCGGTCTTTTCCAGCAGATCGTTAATGTAAATGAGAAAGAGAGTAGGAGACAGTATGGAGCCTGGGGCACACCAGCGTTGATAGTGAGGGTGTTAGAAAGAAATCCGTCGACCGCCACTCGTAAAGAACGCTCTCTGAGGAAACATGAGAGCCACAAACAGAACCTTTCAGACATACCATAAGAGCGCAACTTAGCCAACAGTCCATCGTGCCAAACACGGTCGAATGCCCTGGCTATGTCAAGAGCAACCGCTCGAGATTCTCCAAAGTGTTCAATTGCGTTGTTCCAAACATGTGTTACATAAGTCAGAAGATCTCCTGTTGATCTATGTTTACGAAAACCATATTGGTGATCGCTAATAATATTGAATCGTTCAAGATATTTTAGTAGATGCTCATTGATAACCTTTTCCATGACTTTCGATATTATTGAAAGCAGTGCAACTGGTCGGTAGTTATTTGGCAAGGTCTTCTTACCTTTTTTAGGTATCGGCTGAACCGTGGCACATTTCCAGCAGGACGGAAATATTCCCTTTCTGTAGGATAGGTTAAAAAGTCTACAGAAAACTGGTGTTAGTTCCCTTGCACAGTTTTTGAGAACTATGGCAGGTATTCCGTCAGCGCCAGAAGCCTTCTTGGTGTCTAGCTTCATTAAAATACGCTTTATGATGCGCTGTCTGAAGACAACATCGGGCATCCTTGACTGCAATATGGGAATAGTAGGTGGTGTTTTTCCTTGGAAATCGACAGTAGAATGTGAAGCAAAGAGTTCAGCCAACAAGTTCGCTCTCTCAACAGATGTGGTTGCAATGGAATTATCTGGCCGTGTGAGTGGTGGTATGGTGGATTTGGTAAAATTTTGACTAATTGCCTTAGCGACTGCCCAAAAGGACCTGGAATTGTTGGGACAAGCGAGAAGTTTGTTTCTAATTCGTTGATTGTGTGCCTCCTTGGTTTCGTCGATAATTCCCCTGCATCTGTTCCGGGCATGAACAAAGATGTTTCGATTTACGGTGTTAGGATTTTCACGCCATTGTCGGTAGGCAATATGTTTAGAAGCAACAGCTTCTTTGCATTTTCGGTCGAACCAAGGCTTGCCGTTCGAGGTGCATTTCTTCGAAAAGGGATGTAAGCTTCCATACCAGCCAAAATAACATCGGAGACCTCCCTGGCGCAGTCAGATGGGTTATCGAATCGAAAACAAACGTCCATCCAAGGGAAAGTTCGAAAGTATTCCATGAGATCTTCCCATTTAGCAGATTTGTAGTGCCAAATCTTGCGCGGCCTAGGCGCCTCTCTGTCACTGATTGGCAGGATACTCGATGTCGAAAGCAGTTTATGGTCGGAAGGTTGTTGTTGAAAACTATGTTCGCAGGTTTTTCAGCCACGAAACACGTCTCCTGCCTGGTCCCCTTCTTCTGTCCAACTTGTCCTGCAGTATCAGTTGAAGTAGACCCTATCTTTCCTCGTTTCTCATGATGTGACCCAGATATTCGAGTTTTCTGTATTAACAATTTCCAGGTCTATCTTCAAGAGTTCTAGCACGCCTGTAGAACCCTATCTCGAATGCTTCCAACCTTTTACATGATGCCGTAGTTACAGTCCAAGACTCCGCCCCATATAGAAGCAATGAGAAGTTTTATTTTGATTTTTAAACTGAGATCACGATTTCTGAACACTTTGGCCATTTTTGTATAGGCTGCTCTCGCTTTTTCTATTCTGCATCGAATCTCCAGTGAGTAGTCCCATTCTTCATTTACTGTGGTACCCAAGTACCAAAAGGTATTCAATCTATCAATCTTCTGGTTGCTAATATAGAGTTATTCTTGTAATGCAGAGTTTTTGCTTATAATCTTGTGTTTAGTTTTCTTTGTATTTATATCTATTCCGTATTCTCGATGACATGTGTTACTCTATCCATCAGCACTTGTAGGTCCTGTGAATTATCTGCCAATCTAATGTTGTTAATTCTTATTCCATTAATGTTTATTCCTGATGAGATATCATGGAGTGCTATGCTAAATATTTCTTACGAGTGCATTAACTTTGATAATTCATCTAGTATACGAAAAAAAAAACCAAAAATGTCAAGGTCATCAGTTTTCAACAAGAATCAGAAGCAAACTTTGTTGAAAACTCATTTGGGGTGTGTTTTGTGAAGTCACTGATCATTTTATACCTCTGTAACAAAAAATTTTATTTCAAAAGCAATCAACGTACGGAACACTAATTGCGCAAGTTCAACTTGGTTCAACGGTTATTTCTTGTTTGACAACAGAACCCCGTCTTTCAGCGACTAAGAATATTCCAGAAATTCATAAAAATCAATCATTTCATTTACTCGTAGCTTAGAATGAGAATGTGGAATGTTTTAGATCTTAGAAAGAAATGTGAAAATGATTTCGTCTGATTTGAGAGTAGACTGTTTTAGAATTTTATGAATATGATATATTTCCACTATTTTCCATAAAGATTAGATCAGAACTTTTAAAAATAGCGTTTAATCTTTCATCTACTGATTTATAAAACTGTGTACAGCCTTGGCCAAAAGTATTAGGCATCCTACAATTTACTTCATTTCTTGTGTTTCAGGGTAAAAAATTAAACTCGTATGTTTTGTAAAATCGTATATGGAGGTAAAATTATGAAATAAATTAATATTTGGTGTGTCCGCCCTTAGCTTTAATTACAGCAGCAACTCTTTGGGGCATGCTGCGTACAAGCCTAGTATATTTAGTTGTACTTATGGCATCCCACTCATACATCAAAGCACTTTTTAGCGCTGCTTTTGATGTTTTGCTATACTCCCGTATCTTGCGCTTCAGAATACCCCAAAAATGGTCGATAGGCTTTAGATCTGGAGACTGCGCCAGCCAATCCAACAAGACAATATTATTGTCTCTAAACCAGCGCATCATAGCCGCTGATTTATGACAAGGTGCATTATCTTGCTCGAATTTGATGTCGTCTAAATTAGTGTCGCGTTAGCGAAGGCATCAGTACAGTTTCTAGTACATTTATGTACTTTTGGTTATTCATGCGGCCTTCATAAACGAACATTTCGTCGGCACCTTTAGCAGCCATGCAGCCCCAGATCATAATGCTGCATCCTTCATGTTTTACAGTAGGTACCACGCAATCTGGATGGTATTCCTCGCCGACACGCCGCCTCACGAATGTCACACCTGACGTTCCGAATAGCTGTAAGAATAGAAAAAATACTCAATTAAAAAATTAGTTTATTATTTTAACTAAAACGGATTAAATCAAGAGTAATTGTATGTAGTTATTTGTTAAAATAAATCATATAAGAACTTACCTCAAAGTTGGACGTCGGACCATACAACATTAGCCCAATCCTCTTCGCTAAAATGTTGGTGCTTCAGAGCCCACTCTAAGCGTTTCTTCCTATTGGCCTCTGAAAACCAAGGCTTCTTTCTAGCTTTACACCCTCTTAATCCAGCTTCTGTCAGTCTTCTCCTTGCCATTCAAGAACTAATCGGCATCCCAATCTCTTCCGACAGAGTTGCAGCGAGCTCAGATGATGATTTTTAATAGACTCACGGATAAGTTTTCTGTCCTGTCGCTCATTAGTTTTACGTTTTCTGCCCGTTCTCATTTTGTTGGCATGGGAGCCAGTCTCCACAAACCTTTTAATAGCACATTGCACTACGCACCGAGAACATTTCACTAACTTGGCTATTTCTACTTGGAACTTGCCTTCATGTAGGGTTTTGAATTTTAATTCGTTTTTCGATACCAAGCTCACTTTTCTTAGGCATTTCTCAAATATAAGAATGTCCAATTCACAAATAAAACACGCGCGGAAGCTTCTTGACACTAAAGTAGTAAAAAGAGACTGATAAAACATTAAAAATATTTTTCAAAAAACTTCATTATCACAATTTTGTGGGCCAGGTATTTTATGAACCTGTAAAAGAGGTTGTCTATTGTTTAAGTTAGCTTTTGATAGCGCCGCCTATAGTATTGTTAAAACAATTAGTATTTTTTTTAATATTTTATGAGTTTTCACGTGTTTATTAGGGGTGGCCAAGGCTGTATATTGTATATTCCGACTAATTTTCAGAGATGCCGTTGTTTCTAAACATCTGGCTCACCTACAGTGGCGTGAAAATCTTTACTTCATGAATCGTGACATCTTTGTTAATTGCAAATAAATAGATAACACAGGACCACAAAAAAAGTTTCGTAGTTGAAAGGTGAGATACCATACTATATGTTTTTTGGTGTGCTGAAAACGAATTCAACGTCTGAATTGACTCATCACCCAAGGATTTTCAAATAACAACACCTCGATAATGACCAAAATTACTTTTGCAAATAAATTAAAATTGTAAAGGGGCAAACCATCATATCTATACGTATTTTGGGGTGGTGAAATCGAATGCAAGGTCAGAATTCACCCATCACGTCAGTATTTTGACAAATCTCAAGATATACCTCAAGAATGGTCAGAAATACTTCTGTAAGTAAATTAAAAAATTAAATGAACAGACCACCATATCTACAGTGGCGTGCAAAAGTTTCGGACCAGTGACAATTCGTCAGCATTTTGACAAACCTTAAGAAATACCTCAAAAATTGTCAGAAATACTTCTGTAAGTAAATTAAAAAATTAAATGACCAGACCACCATATCTACAGTGGCGTGCAAAAGTTTCGGGCCAGTGACATTTCGTCAGCATTTTGACAAACCTCAAGAAATACCTCAAAAATGGTCAGAAATACTTCTGTAAGTAAATTAAAAAATTTAATGAACAGAACACCATATCTACAGTGGCGTACAAAAGTTTCCGGCCAGTGACATTCGTACTCTAATTTATTAAAAAAAAAGACTAATGATTTTTAATCATTATGAGATGTGAGTATGACATATAGGAAACAAAATGACATAGTAAAAAAATATTATTTATGTTTATGAATAGATTTATTTTTATTATTCTTATATTTATAAGTGCAAAAGTTTCCGATCACATAATATACATTGACGCAGTAGGACGTTCAAAGACGTATTTACGAATAATAGCGTGTTGAATGTTCACATTTAGTTCATAAAAGGTCGTGGGAGCATAAACATGGCTCGGCATATGCAAATCCAAATTCGTGATAGAGTAATAAAATTTTCAAAAGAAGGGAAGTCTTCTCGTGAGATTGCTTCATTATTAACGATAGGTAGATCAACCATGAACGATATTATTGTAAAATACCGTTGTGGATATGGTTTAAAAAGATCGTCCGCGTAGTGGAAGACCAAGAAAAACGTCTAAAAAAGTGGATCGTATCATTAAACGTAAATCAACTGCGGATGTCAAGAAAACTGCTGCCGAAATTGCACGCAAGCTAAAGGATGAAAACCTAGTTAATGTTATACCCGTATAGGTATTAAAAAAACATTAATCAGTAAAAAGAATAAGAAGGCCCGTTTACAATTTGCCAAAGATCACCTAAATTGGATAATCAAAGATTGGAAAAAAGTAGCTTTCTCAGGCGAATCTAAATTTAATATTTTTGGAAGCGATGGTAGACAACATGTACGACGTCCTATTGGTACAAGAAATGATGTTCGGTACCAAATTTCTACTCTAAAACACGGTAGAGGAAGTGTGATGGTTTGGAGAATTTTTCTCTGCACAAGGAGTCAGTCCATTGATCGAGATCAACGGAAATATGAACGCTGATATTTACAAGGACATTTTAGAAAACAATTTGTTATCATATGCTGAAGAAACATTGCTGCAGAATTGGATATTTTAGCAGGAGAATGACCCCAAATATACATCCAAGTTCTTAAAACAGTGGTTTTCTGCTTCAAATGTGAGAGTTTTAAGCTGGCCATCTCAATCACCAAACTTGAACCCAATAAAACACTTATGGGAAACGCTCGATCGTCAAGTTCCAAAGCATACAAATTCAAATAAAGCCGCATTATTCAAATCATTGAAGGAAGAATAGGATAAAATTTCACCTGCTTGTATTAATCGATTAATTGAGTCAATGCCACATCGTTGTGCAGCTGTTATCGCTGCAAAGGGTATTGCTACAAAATATTAACATAAAAATATAATTTAAGTCTATTATACAGCAAAGTGGCCGGAAACTTTTGCACATATAAATATAAGAATAATAATATATAATTATTCACAAACATAAAAAATATTATTTTACTATATTATTTTGTTTCCTATATCTCATACTCACATCTCATAATGATTAAAAATCATTAGTCTTTTTTTAAATAAATTAGAGTACGAATATGTATTTTGAGGTGCTTAAACCGAATATGCCAAAAGAATTGACCTATTAAGTCTTCTTCTTCTTCCGACTTATAGCTAGGCACTATTGCCTGTTTTTTTTTTGTTCCCTGCGCTATAGATCGTCGCTCCATCTTTTTCTTGGACGTCCCATTGTTCTTCTTTTATTCGGTGACTTGTCTCTTGGTATCCGTACTATGCTGTTGTTTGCCATTCTTCCTATGTGTTGATCCCATTCCACTTTCCTTCCTCTTATCCACTGGTTGATATTTTCTATATTACCTGTGCGTTTTATGTCTCCACTCCTTTCTCTATCCCTCGGTGTCTTGTTTGTACATCTCGTAAGTATTCTCATTTCAGTTATCCAGCATCCTCTGTTATACCTGAATCGGGTCTTGTTTCAGATGGTCATTACTGGTCGTATTACGCTCTTGTATATTTGTTTATTTATTTATTTACTGCACTTTACAGATTGATCACAGAGATCTTCCCAATTACAAAGTACTAGAACTTAAATTAACTTAATTTAAATAACATTACATAATAATCTACATACACTATTCTGGATTCCATTGTATAGCATGCAAGCATTATTCAATGGAGATCCCAGGTGATGGTTATTATGGGCTACATCTGATATATAGAAAGTGCTATGATTTCTTGTGGTGTACGTTGGCACACTAAAAATATAAGTTGAACAGAAATGCCGGGTCATCAATGAGACCATTCATTACTTTGTACAAGTAAAGCATGCAATATTGTTTTCTACGTTTCTCTAAGGTTACCATCCCATAGCGTTCGTGCAACAGTGTAGAAGAGATCATAAAGTTATAGAACCGGTTTGTTTATAATGCATGTAACGCATCATTTTATTTTGTATGAATTGAAGTGTTCGCTTGTGACAATTATAAAAGGGTGACCATACTATACTCGCATATTCTAATATACACTGCGCCGCAAAATTAACGCATAATTTTAAAATCGAAAAATCGACTTTATGAAATTTTTTTAAAGCGACGCCAATGGTTCTTAATCAGATCTTTATGATATATTTAAAATAGAAGTATGGAGTAGATAAAAAGCAGTATTTGTTTACAATACAGAACAAATGGTAAATAAACAAAATTCCATAAAATTGCAATTTGGCCTATGTGTGTTAAATTTGCTTCTACGCTTGTATTGGCAACGTTCAACGTTTGTAGTGTTAAAATGCCCTTGAAAATAGGAATCTTTCGCCTGAGGAATGTGCTGTTGCCATAGCGCTTGTAGAAGAAGGCTTGTCCCAAGTTCAAGTGGCACTTCGTCTTGGAGTGACACAATCTACTGTGTCCAGGATACTGGAACGATTTCGGGAGACCAACAGCAATCAAAGAAGACCTGGACAAGGTCGCCATAGGGTGACAACAAATAATCAAGACCGATTTTTGAGATTGCAGGCAATACGAACTCGGTTTGTTACGACCACATCACTGCAGCAAGAATTTTCCCGCAGGTATAATTACCGTATTAGTAGAGATACAGTGCGAAGAAGGTTGGCAGAAGTCGAAGTTACTCCCTATCGAGCCGCAACTGGTCCCCTTCTAACTGCAGATCATCGAAGGCAGCGTCGTCAGTTTGCACAAGAACATCAAAATTGGGGAGACCGCGAATGGGGCAATGTATTGTTCAGCGATGAGTGTAGATTTTGCCGTTTTAGTGATGATCGCCGTAGAAGAGTATACCGACGTCCTGGCGAGCGATATGCCCAATGCAACATTGTCGAAACAGTAAGCTATGGTGGGGGATCTGTTATGGTGTGGGGTGGCATTAGTTTGGAGGCCCGTACAGAATTGGTTATAATTCAGGGAGGTCGTTTAACAGCTGATCGATACATAACGGACATTTTAGAACCACATGTGATACCATATGCCCCCTTTATCGGACAAGAATTTTTATTTATGCACGATAATGCACGCCCGCACGTCGCTAGAGTGGTACAAGATTACCACCAGGACGTGGAAATTGCAACATTACCTTGGCCAGCAAGAAGTCCTGACCTTAACCCTATCGAACACTTGTGGGACAATCTAAGTCGAAGTGTTAGAGCCTTACTGCCTCCACCTAGGGACCTAAATGAGTGTAACTTAGCCCACAATCCGTCATGCTAAATAAGGTCGAACGCCTTGAATATATCAAGATATCAAATGAGAATTTATAAAATGGGGTTTCTAAAATAATACATTTTTTAAAGGAAGAATTAATTGAAAAAAAAAAACGATGAAAACTAAATTATTTTTCACCGATTAAAAGAAGGATTTAGTCGCAAACTGAAACAAGAATTGAATAATTTGGTACTCCTTTTTTATTTATGTAACTCATTGTTAAAATTTATAAAGTTGATTACAGTACAAAAATATTAAAATTAGTTAAACATATTAAAATAACATAAAATAATTTGTTAGGTATAAAACACTCAGTGTGTGAATCTCCCTCACTTTACTATTTTTTTTTTATGTTTTGTGCCTTATTCGGGGCGTATCATTTTTACTTTTACTTCAATAGTAAGAGAATCATCTTGAACGTATCTATTTCTTGGTCCTAAAATATTACTTAAATTTTCCCAAACTACTCCCTCAAAACCTTTTTTAATCGTCCGTTTTTGCGTGACAGACACTGATCGATTATGTCGCGTAGATAACACGGTGAAAGTTACAAGAATATCGAAAGCCTCTCCCTGTACTAAACCAAAATTTTCATCCGGAAACCAACATAGTGTCAGATGGGAGAGGATAAGTTAAAATTATTTGAAACTCTCCAAATCATCCCTAAACAATAATCATTCTTACCAATATGTGGAAATTTATGGCTCTAAATCAAGATCTTATGATGCTACTTCTGGGGTTCCCCAGGGATCTGTACTGGGACCCCTGTTTTTTAATCTTTTTATAAATGATATTGGGAGGGGTTTAGATGTTGGTTATTTTCTCTATGCCGATGATGTAAAATTATACAGCAGGGTAAGAGGTATTCGGGATTGCATAAATCTTCAGAAGGACTTACAGATAATTGGCCAATGGTGCGTAAAAAACAATTTACAACTTAACATTAAGAAATGTAACATCATGTCTTTCTCAAATAAAATCTCACCGATTATTCATAATTATTTGCTGGACAACAGTAATATCTCCGTGTGGATGTCTTCGGGGACTTGGGCGTAACATTTAATCCAAGACTTTCTTTTACAAATCATATAAAACACCATAATCTCTGAAGCTTTTAAAACATATGGCTTTATTGCACGCTGCACCGGTGACTTTCATAATCCTGACGTAATTAAAACTTTATATATTTGTTATGTTCGTTCTAAATTGGAATACGCTGCTACGGTCTGGTCTCCAGGCTATGACACCCATACTGATAATCTGGAGAGGGTCCAGCGCAAATTTTTAAAATATATTAGCTTTAAAGAGATGGTATCTATCCACAACAGGGGTTTCCGCATGAGGTACTACTTGCAGATAACGGCCGTTCGTTATTAAAGATTCGTCGTGGTTACTTGCTACTGACGACTCTGTTCAAAATTATAAATAATGATATAGATTCTCCCGCTATTCTGTCAAAAATAAATTTTAATGTGCCGCGTATAACTAGCAGACAATATAACACTTTTTATCTACCTATTCCAAGAACAAATATATTAAAATTTTCCCCACTTTTTTCAATGTGTAATAAAGAAATAAACATCGACTTTTTCAACACATCTATGTTAAAGATGAGTAAAATATTGGAACACTGAGGGGCTGTGGCATCTTTCTTTTCTTATTGTTTTCATATCTAATTGTTTTTATTATTATTATTGTAATTGGAATTTGTATCTGCTTAATACTCTATTATTGTATTACATTTCTATGTATAGTGGCTCTTATCTGTATTTTCGGCCTTGTAGTTGGGTCTTGTAACCTGTAAGGCATGTATGACAAATAAATACTCTCCTAGAAAGCCCGGTATTTTGTGGTATTCACTTTGGCTGATGTTTTCAAATTTGAATTTTGCTCTAAAGCCATCTTCTGCATGGCGATTATCCCGTAAATTCCTATTTTTGTCCGCAATTAGACTTGATATTTTAACTATATTAAATTTGATATTTATTTTCCGCCATTATTACATCTATCATTAGTAAATCCCCTTCATATATATAGTTGCTACATAAAAGTGCACCTTCCCTAAGATAAAAATACCAAACATCTTGATTTCCTTTTTGTAAGTCTATGCGAAAGCCCCTACATTCTAACAGGGCTTTTTTATGAATTATGTCACAATGTCTACTCAAGGCATAAACACCACCTTCGAACACGTCACATTATATACCAAATAGATTATTAAAGGTAATGTACTCGTGATAATATTCGTTCAATCTACACCCTGTGGAGAATATTCCAGAATTTTTTGATCCGTACTTTTCAAGATAAAGGGGGGACAGCGATTTTTCGCCATTTTTAAAAAGTAATATAAAGAAAACTGTGCACAAGTATTACATTATATATATTTTTGAACTCGCGTTTTTACAAGCTTTCAGTTGACGCCCCACTCGATGACCTAGTAAAATCTTTTTTTTTACTTCCGATTTCACACCCCCTTAAGTCAAAATGTACCTTTCAAAATTGCACGGCTCTGATGAGGCCAGTAATTTCTATATTAGTGCCAAATTTTAACTTTCTATGTCAAATAGTTTCGGAGAAAATCGGGTATGACAGACAGACACCGAAGTAATCTTCGGAACACTAAAGAAAAGATGAAAAATAAATTATTTTTCACCGATTAAAAGAAGAATTTAGTCGCAAGCTGAAACAAGAATTTGGTACTTCCTTTTTATTTATATTACTCCTTGTTAAAATTTATAAAGTTGATTACAGTACAAAAGTATTAAAATTAGTTAAACATATTAAAATAACATAAAATGATTTGTTACGTATAAAACACTCAGTGTGTGAATCTCCCTCACTTTACTATTTTTTTTTTTTATGTTGGTCTATTGAGTTGCTACAACGTTAAAAGCAATTACGTTACCTATTGTGCCTTATTCGGGGCGTATCATTTTTACTTTTACTTCAATAGTAAGAGAATCATCTTGAGCGTATCGATTTCTTGGTCCTAAAAAATATTACTTAAATTTTCCCAAACTACTCCCTCAAAACCTTTTTTAATCGCCCGTTTTTGTGTGACAGACACTGATCGATTATGTCGCGTAGATAACAAAGTGAAAGTTACAAGAATATCGAAAACCTCTCCCTGTACTAAACCAAAATTTTCATCCGGAAACCAACATAGTGTCAAGATGGGAGAGGATAAGTTAAAATTATTTGAAACTCTCCAAATCATCCTAAACAAAAATACTCTCCTAGAAAGCCGGGTATTTTGTCGTATTCACTTTGGCTGATGTTTTCAAATTTGAATTTTGCTCTAAAGCCATGTTCTGCATGGCGATTATCCCGTAAATTTCTATTTTTATCCACAATTAGACTTGGTATTTTAACTATATTGAATTTGCAGAAAATGATATTATTCACAAACTTTAAACCACGGATATTAATATTAAACGTATTCCGTTGGTTTGCATCTAATTTTGAACATAACTGTTTCTTTGTCTTTAGCATGGTTTGATGCTCCACTGAGCATAGTGTTACATCTTGAAGAATGTCACCTTGATATTTTTTTTCTGCTGTTATTACATCTATCGTTAGTTCTTGTAAATCCCCTTCATATATATAGTTGATAAATAAAAGTGCACCCTCCCTAAGGTGAAAAAACCAAACATCTTGATTTCCTTTTTGTGAATCTATGTGAAAGCCCGTACATTCTAACAGGGCTTTTTTATGAATTATGTCACAATGTCTACTCAAGGCATAAACGCCACCTTCGAACCCATCACATATTGGACAGCTGTACTTGTTTTCTTTACATTCCTTTTCGTGTTGTTTCATTTCGGACATTGTTAGATGTTCGTCGCACCCTTCCAAGCTGTTTATGCAGGGAAATAACGTATCTCTTATCATTGATGTGTACAATATCGACATCACTCCGTTATCTTTATCGTTGTTGCACCTGCCACACCTTACTTCTCTGTTTGGATACACTTTAATTGGTCCCACCGATAAGTGTTTTTCGCATACTGAGCAAAGCAGTTTTTCTACTATATTTCTTGGCACTTGCATTGTCACAACGTGATTTGTAAGGAAAAGCGGTGAAAAACCTGTTTAGGTAGATTAGATAGAAACTAAAAAAAGGCGACGTTTTTTTAATTATTATGGTTTATATAAATAATATATAATCTTAAACCTACTCTTATCTTAATATTTTTTTATTGATTTGAAAATGCTTGTATTGTACGATTAGTATAACAAATATACGAGGGTGGATTAATAAGTTTAGTAAAATTCTACGGGAAATGTTGTTAAGCGGCATGACTGTTGGTAAGCGGGATTCTTATAATTGTTGTGTTTAAAGTTTCAAACAGATGCAACGTGCAGATGTTTGTCGGCAGCTATCGTCAGGGATCGCTGTTATACGTTTCGTAGAAATAGATAAAGCCGAATGTCGTGCAGTGATGAAACATTTGTATTTAAAAAAAAACGGTCAAGTGCAAATTGGGCTTGCGCAATTAGTGTTCCGTACCGTGATTGCTTTTCAAATAAAATAAAATCCTTATCTAGGCTGAGTTAATTATAATATATCAGAAAAGTAAATAAGTTTTGAAAGCGACACGTATGGAGCATCCCTTGAACCAAATATTAACACCATTTTGAAGCTTCATTTGTCATATGAACACAGTCAAGTTATTCATTCTTTATCAGCTGGTTAAAGTAGACGTGTTTGAGAATTTTTTTAAAAAAAAAAGGAATCTGCTCCTTCATTTCCAACTGTTCGTAGATGGACTCTAGAGTTTAAACGTGGTCGTACAAGCGTTAATTACGATCCATGTTTAGGACGTCTAAAAAATGCAACAACTGAAGAAATTTTTGTGTAAGTACAAGATATGGTAATGGAAGACCGTCAATTAACCGTGGATGATTTAGCTGAGGCTAGAGGCATCTCATGTATCAATACATGAGATCTATACTAATGTTTTGGGTATGAGAAAGCTATTCACATGGGTGCCACATTTCCTAATATCGGAATAAAAACGCACTCGAGAGAAACTTTCTAAACAATATTTGGCTCATTTTACAAGGAATAAAACTGATTTTGTGCTTCGATCTGTAACTATGTATGAGGCTTGGGTTTACCAATATGATCCTGGACAACAAACCCCACAGTGGACTGAGCACGGTTGTTTGGCTCCAAAGCAGCCAAAGTGGTCATAGTCGCCCAGAAACATCATGACAATGCACCTGCTTACAGAGGTGTTTTGGCAACGGCAAAATTGGTCGGATTATTAAAAATGTTTGAACACCCATCCTATTCACCAGATCTGGGTCCATCTGTTTCCATACTCCAAAAAATTTCTACGTGGAAAGCGTTTTTCAACAAATGATGAGGGGATAGCATCCGTGGCTGGGCATTTTGAAGGTCTTCCGGAAAACCATTTCAGAGATGGGGTAAATGAATTGGAAAATCGTCGGAAAAAATGTATTGAGCATTAAGGGGTAATGTCACTCTAGAGCTAAGAAAAAAGTCGGATTTTGACATTTTTTTTTTTTTTTGAAATATAGTGAACGCAATCCAAAATTTACTCAAATGCTCTTATTATACATACTTAAGTACATTTACAAATTTTTAAGCAATTTTTTTACAAAATGGCGGCACCAGTACTCAGTAAAGGAACATGCATCTTATAAATAGTACTTTGCGGCCGGAAAGATTTCTTCTCCAATTTTTTACCTGGAACAAAGTGAAAAGTTTTTTAAGTTCTACATAAGATTTTCTCGGGTAGTACATAGAAAAACTAAAAAATATTGATGTTTTTTTTTTGAAGGGTACATGTTTGAAGGAAGTGTTTTAATTCTTCGGTAAAGAATCACGTAAAAAATCGTTTATAAAATAAAAATTCGAAACAAATTGTAAAATCTGTATTTACTTCGCTAGATAATGTAATTTTGAAGGTACAGTTAAAATTTCAAATAAATCGATGATAATTTGAAGAAGTTATGTTTCCGGCCAGTTTGAAAAATGTAGTTTTAAGAAAAACGTTTTTTAAAGTTATATAAATTTTCTGGATACCTCTAATCTGCGATGCCTGCGTCATGTAATTGTCCTTCTAAATTGATGTTTTGTTGATAGATTCTAGATGAACTTAAATTCTGTAGATAAATAGATTTCTTCAATATTTAGAAAGGTACAGTCATTTAAACGAAGCATAAAGATTCCCGGGAGAATTTGGAGAGCGCTGCGAGACAATTAGGCGCACTTGATAAAATACGCATTTATAACCTTCTTACCCTCACAAAAATCTTCATACCTTATTTCTTAGTCCCTAAAGCATCATTTAAGCCAAAAAATGTTTTTTTTCAAATTTCTATAGTGGCACTACTCCTTAAGGGAGACTATACTAAATAATTTTTAATTTAATATTTAATTTAATATTTCGACTTGTTAATTCATCTTGTTTCATTTCCGCTTTCAAAATTTATTGACTGACCTTGCATAATAATATCTTAAGAATCTAGTGTGACTACTAAAAGTGAAAAACAAATATTTACAGGTAGTAAATATTTGTTTAATTATAAACAAATAAAAATAAAATTATTTTATCTGGGTACCTATTCCTTGGTCGCCAAATGCTTAAAACAGTAACTCTTTATCCCAATTATATTCACCCTCACCATTTTCGCGGTCAAATAGATTTTAGTGTTCCGTACAGATAACTTCGGTATCCGTCTGTCTGTCACACCCGATATTCTCCGACACTATCTAACATAGAAAGTTGAAATTTGTCACTAATATAGAAATTGATGGCCTCATCGGAGTCGTGTAGTTTTGAAAGTTAAATTTTGAGTTAAGGAGTTCGTTTTGGGGGGGTGAAATCAGAAGTGAAAATTTTTTTTACCAGGTCATTGAGTGGAGTGTCAAATGAAAGCTTGTAAAAATTCATCAAAAATATATGTTATGTAATGTAATACTTACGTACACTTTTCTTTGTAAGCGAAAAATCGCGTCGCGCGACGTGGGGTACAGAGCGGCGCGCGCGATCACGTACGCTGGAAATAACCGCCAGTCGGCGTTCGTTTGACGAGCACAAGCCATTGTTTTAATGTTGAACTCACTTATTTGAATTTTTTGAAGTGACTAATGAAAATGGATATATTTCTAAAAAGGTCAACACAATCGTCAACTTCTAGTGAGAGTAGTGAAACGAAACCAAAGAAAAAACGTCTTTATGACAACAATTATTTAAAATTCGGATTTACTATGATTGAAAATAAACCACAGTGCGTTATTTGCTTCGAAACTTTATCAAAAGAAAGCATGAAGCCATCAAAACTAGTCCGCCACCTCGACACAAAACATCCAAATGAAAAAAACAAACCGTTGGAATTTTTTAAGAGAAAGTTGAAGGCCCTTCAACATCAAAGAACTGCTGTAGTTCAGATGTCCAATCTAAATGAGAAAGCATTGCTAGCTAGTTATCGAGTAGCTTTTCGTGTGGCTAAAGCAGGAAAACCTCACACTATTGCCGAAAATTTGATTTTACCAGCGACTTTAGATATAGCAGAGATTATGTTTGGCAAACAAGAGGTAGAAAGCTCAAAAGTATACCTCTCTCTGACAATAATATTCAACGCAGGATAAGCGATATGGCAACTGACGTTCGTGATCAAGTCATAGGAAAAATAAAAGAAAGTACTTTTGTATCCCTGCAGTTCGATGAATCTACGGATATTGCGGGTTGTGCGCAGTTTATAGCTTTTGTGCGTTTTAACTCGAATGAGAGATTGATGGAAGAAATACTGTTTTGTAAAGATCTTCTCACGAATACAACAGGTCAGTGCTTATATAACATGTTCCTTGAAGCTACACAAGATTTCAATGTTGATTGGGCGAAGAAATGCATAGCTATTTGTACGGACGGAGCAAAAGCCATGACTGGTTCGAAAAGCGGATTTATTACCAGACTAAAAAAACTGATGCCAAACGCTTGTTGGATGCATTGCTTTCTTTACCGCCAATCTCTAGCGGCCAAAACCTTGTCACAGGAATACAATGAAGTTCTCAATATAATTATAAAAATAGTAAATTCTATTAAAGGAAAAGCGTTACAGACACGATTATTTCGAGTGATTTGTGAAGATATGGGTTCACTGCACCAAAATTTACTTTACCACACAGAGGTTAGGTGGTTATCGAAAGGCAAAGGACTGACGAGAGTTTTCGAACTTCGAGCTGAACTTTTAGTGTATTTACAGCAGGCCAAAGCAGAATATTTCAAATTCGTTTATGACCCGGAATTCCTTTTAAAACTGGCTTTTCTTTCCGACTTATTCGAACATTTAAATACCTTGATTAAAGGCTTCAAGGACGAGATGAAAATGTCATTACTGCTAAAGACAAAATCCATGGCTTTACAAAAAAATAGACTTATGGTCATCATCCATAAATCAAAACAACTTCGATTCTTTTTTGTCGACTCAGTCTTTTATTGGAGAGGTGGGGTCTGAGATAAACATCAGAGCATATATACCTGGTATGGAAATTGTCTTGCAGAATTTGAAAGAAGAATTGTGTCATTATTTCTCGGTGCAAGAACTATCAGAGAATATTGGGCAAAGGTGGATCATAATCCGTTTTTAAATGCAGCGATAGATGAGGCAAGTTTGGGAACCAACTTAAAAGAAAAACTGCTGGAATTATCTGCCGATGGAATGTTGCGCTTAGAATTCAAGTCTGTTAATTTGGATACCTTTTGGTTAAAAAGAAAAACAGAATACCCAGAATTAACCACAGAAGCTTTGAAGTGTTTGATTCCATTTGCCACCTCTTACTTATGTGAGTTGACGTTTTCGTCAATGGCCCAAATCAAAAGCAAGCAGAGAAATCGCCTAAATTTAGAAAACGATTTAATTCTATGTGAAGCAAAAACGGATCCGCGATGGGAGAAATTAGTTAACGAAAAACAGGCGCAACCTTCACATTAATGTGAATGTGACTCATATGTATTTTTTTATTCTTGTTGATTTGTGTTAACCTACAAATGTCCTTTAATTAACATTTTCTTAATAAGAATATATTTTTAAACTTTATTGTTTTTTTTCTCTTTTTTACTGAGGCTTCGCGACCCCCTTATGGAGGCGTCGCGACCCCCAAGGGGGTCACGACCCACACGTTGAAAAACACTGATTTAGGGTGTTAGTTATCTCACGCAAATTCACTTTACTGTCATCCAAAACAATTTTGTGGATTTTTTTGATGTTTTCCGGTGTAACCACCTCATTTGGGCGTCCAGAGCATTCAGCATCATTTGTGTCTGTACGACCGCGTTTAAACTCAGCATACCAGTAAATAATGAGTGATTTTCTAGGGGCAGAGTCCCCGTAACACTTACCAAGCAATTGCTTTGCTGAACGGTAGTTTTTCCCATCAAAAACCAGTGTTTAATCAACACACGAAATTTGTTTTTTTCTATTATTTTGAAAATATCAAAAGTAGCGTCACTAAAACCGCTGTAACTTGTAAACTAATCGTCGAAATATCACGAAATTTTGACGCGTATCGTTTGAAGGTTGGTACTTCCTAAAAATCATATGGGCTTTTCGAAAAGGGCGACATCTATGAGTCAGACCAAAAACTTTTCAGCCTACGTGTTATCATCATTTTAGATAGATTTACAATATTGATTGGAACAAGCCAAAGCGATTTATGTTTCAAAAATGACTATGTTGATTCACCTTGCGAGCTTCAGGTCTTGAAATAACAAATTTCGGATTATGTGGATTGAGAAAAATAAATTGCCTTGGTTTGTTCATCCAAATATTGCAAACTTCGAAAAAATGACTAAAAATTATATTAAAATTACGAGTATTTCAAAAAAAAAATGATCAAAATCGGTTGGAAATTAAGACCTGTAGATAATTTTGAACGAAAAATTAAATTCCTGGACTACAGTACATCGGCCGTTGCAGTGGCAAAAGTGCTGAGCTTCGAAATAGTTTCTCACTCATCCGGTTTGCCAGATTTGACAACAAATGATTTTTTTTTCGTAAACTCAAAAATTAGCGTGGGATAAAGAAATTTTCATCGAATCTCGCTGGACCAAATGTACTGAGCTTAATGAAGGTTATGTTGAGAAAAAAAAATTGTTTTTGCAAAAAAATATTATTTACCTTGTTTTTTCAATCCGGCCTGGTATTTACTGATGACATGAAATTATATGCTCCATTAACAGCGGATAAAATTAAATTTGAGCTGAACAATAGGAGATAAGATAACAAATACTTGTTATTTTATGATTTTCGTGAACTGCGAATCGGTAATTTTTTTGCGAATACAGTATTTCCCCTTAGCAAGGAAAGTGAATAAAATAATTTACCTGCTGTTCCATAAGTAAATTTATGCCAACTTAATAGTTTTTATTTCAAACCTTGTTCTATATTCAACTCAACATTTTTTTAGGTTACTCTGTTATCCTGTCTCGGTCTCTTTTATTTTCTATTTCTGTTTAAATGGGAAATAGCGGAAAAACAAGAACAATCTAAATAGAAGTACACTACCGTCAGAAACTATTTGCCCACCTAGAAATTTCAGTGTAACTGCCAAAATTTAATACCTAATTAAACCCTTTTATTATATTAGGTAATTAGGTATATTAGGTAATTAGGTATATTAGGTAAACGTCCTTAACAAGTGTCCATCATAAAATTGTTTAGATAAGCCTTTTTGGTGAAATCATAAATTAAAAACCAATTAGAACAAATTTTTACATGATAATCGTTTTGAGGCGATTTCTAAGAATTCCAGTTGAAGTAAGAACTCATTTCAAGTTTCTAGGGATTATGGCAATTCCTAGTGACATTTTATGATAAAAACTATGCCACAGTAAACATACTACAGTAGCGAAACTGAGCTCCAATTTGGTGACAAGATTTTGACGGCGCGTGCGTCGACGGGTCCTTTTTCAAAATGGCCGCTCAGTGTTTACATCCGATCTCGGAATGTATCTTTGGAAATGTATTGTCCATCGTTTCTTGATGTGACTGCAGTTTATATGAATATAAAGACAGAAGGAAAAGAGAGTTTGTAGAAAAAGAGAATTAAAAACGTTTGTAAGTGAATAGAAACGAAAAGGTTGAGAAACAATTTATATAATCATGGGGAAAGGAGGTTATTGTTGTGCCGTTGAGAATTGCAATATTCCATATAATTATTTTAGCAAATTATTTGCTCGAGTCACACTTTTTTACGCTCTAAAATTTGCAAATAAGAAATTTCTAACTCATTCAGGGCGCGCTAAGACTACTATTCTAAATCATAACTAAATTTAATTATGCTTTATTTACATCACATGTAATCATCAACAGTATTAACCGTCAAAGTTTAAGTTGCTGCATTAATGATTTTTCTTTGCAGTTCCTCTATTTTTAGTTGAAACAATGATTTCATAGAAATCATGGTATGCGATTAAAGTTGTTGGAGTTGTTGATTATTTTAATAAATCTCTATTGCTTGCTTTCACAAGACAACTTTTCACTATCTTAAATGCATTTTTGAAAAAATACATATGCATGAAACGTTATTATCATTACTAATGTACATTTTGTTTAGGCGTATTTGCTCAAAAGACGGCCTTCCAGGGAACCTTGATTGATTTAATAAAATGTTCGTATTGGTAGAGTGATTTGGTCATTAAAGCTTGAAATTTATTTCTAAACTTAGTTCGGCTGGTTATTTAAAAATCCTGACGTGATTGCTCAATTCTGAACTCGGATTCGGTTTCTGCGCCCAAAAATACATATAGGTATAGTGATCTGTTCGGTAGTGAAAAACTTTTTTTGTGTGCCTGTGTAATTTTGTTATGATTAATAAATACTCCTCCAAATTCTGGTTTTTAGAAAGATATATTTTTGTGTAAACTAGTATTCAGTTATTTAAAACTATTTATATTTTATAAATTATAAATAAAACATATTATTTTTTTCTAAAAGGTGTATTCTCAAGAGGCTTCTAGTTTTCAATAACTTCATCTGAATTAATTGTTTGACACACCTTTTCTAATAATAAACCTGATAAATTTAACACTGTTTAATTGCAAGTACAATTAATACTCTGAAGGTGACTTTGTTTTCTATTTTTCTCTATAAATTACATTGCTCCTTTTTCATGCCAATCTTTCTGTGAATATATTGTAAGGAATACAGAACCTATAACAACATATTTATTATTTTCAAATTTTAGACAGTATATTTTATTTTCTTATAAGCTGGGTTTGAAAGTTTAAATATTAAGTGTCATGTTGAGATCACAAAACCACTGGGGAATGGGATTATTGAAATAACTGATATAAATGGATTATTGAATCAAATGTGCTATTAAAATAACAAAAATTTTAATGTGATTCCAAAAAATTTTTTGTAATATGATTTTGTCAGACCATGTGTGTCAGAGGGTAAAATATTCTGATAATAAGTTCGTTAAATGGACAGTACACCTAATCGAAGTCCATTTTGATGGTAATTATGGTTACTATTAAAATTTTGAAGATTTAGTTACCTGTTATTAATATTCCTCCTATAAAGAACTTATTTCTATTGTTGTATACCTATACTATAAATTAAATATAGTTATTTTCCTTTTAAACTGTAATTGACAATACTCAGTATATATAAGTCAATCATTTCTCCTAATGAAGCTAATATGGTTAGCGAAACGCGCGTAGAGTGCAAAAATAAAGTGTTTAGTGTAGTGGTGATATATACTGAGTAGTGTCATTGTGCCAAAGATTCCACATTCCCAATATAGTTGTAATTGACAAGTCAGCTTGGTCATAACTAAGTATTGTATGTAACTATAATTAGGAAATTACTGTATAAACTCTTTGATCTAAATATTAATTCATTGTAAATAAAAGCAAGCGTTAATTACATTATCAAAAAGCAATACAGATAACAGAACACAAAAAGGTATAGAAGCTCTAAGAATCATTCACATAGAAAATAGAGGTCTATACATATACGTTCATAATTCATTAATAATATTATATTAACCTTTCTCGAAGTTACACAATATAGTTTTGTAGTTTAAGAAAAAATAAGTACCAAAAAAGTAGATACAGTGTTTTTTAATTAACGAGAGATCTATCACACCAAACAACACAACACTGCTTAGAAAAAAAATGCTCTTATTTTAGAAGATGTTGACATCTTAGTAATGACAATTAAAATTAAATTAATTTAGTCCTTAAAAAACATCTTTAATCACAAATTTACTTGAAAAATGATGTAAATAAAACTTTAACCTCAAACAGTGACGTTTAACTTTGATAGACTTTTGAATTTTTGGATAAGGTTATTAAAAACTGAAGTTGAATATGAAGAATTCCATCAAATACCTTCCTATCAAGTTTTTCACCTGTATTCATTTCTTTTCTAACAAAGGGCCCCATTCTTTTTTTTTTAATATTTTTCATGCGCATTAACTTTTATATTACTCATGCTGTATTAAATAATAAATCAAAAATTTTCAAACATTTCTATATCTATGATTTTGAATGATAAAACTTTGCACAACTTTATTTGTATTTCAAATCTCGCGCTGGTCCACTTTTAACATGGCGGATTGCCACGTGACCTTCTGAAAGCGAACCTGATTTTCCTATGCGATTATCCTTGAGTTTCGCTACTGTATAGTGTGTTTACTGTGACTATGCTGTAAATGCCTTTGCTCTTTTGAAAATTAACCATTCGCAAACAGTACTTTGTCATTGATACAGGCTCAATTGTTTTGTAAAAATGACAAAAACTAAAGAAGTTTCCGTTGAAAATCGGGCTCTGATAATTGCGAGACATCAAAATGGTCACTCGAGTCGACAAATCGCGAGTGATATGCGGATGCCAAGGAGAATGGTGAACTACATCGTAAAAAAATTTTCTGCGGGATATAGACTTTCAACCAAAAACGTTCAGGAAGGCCTCGAAAAAAACACTCCCGCTGAAGATAGAGCTATGACAATGTCCAGCAGACGTAATCGCCGCCTAACCGCACCAGAAATCACGGCTCAAGTAAACCTGGAGCGGCCCATCCCCATCAGCGTGACAACCGTAAGCAACAGGTTAGCAGAATGTGGACTACACAGGAGAGTTACAGTGAGGACACCACTTCTCAGGCAAGTGAATAAACGTAAACGATTAGAATGGGCCCGAGAACATGAAAACTGCACATCAGAACAATAAAATTCCGTCCTTTGGAGCGACGAATCTAAATTCGAAATTTTCGGTTCAAATCGACGAGTTTGCTTGCCGCGGTCAGCTGGAGAGAGGATGTTGGAAGCCTGTCAATTGCCTACAGTAAAACATGGTGGAGGTTCAGTAATGGTTTGGGGTTGTTTTGGCAACGGTAAAATTGGATTAAGATAGAAGGAATCATGCGAAAAGAACAGTATCAAGAAATTTCGCTAACTCAAATGCTTCCTTCTGGAAGAGATATTTTTCAGGGGAAATTTATTTTTTAGCATGACAACGACCCAAAACATTCTGCTAAACAAATTAGAGAACTTTTGGACCAATGGAAATCCGATGACGTCCTAGAAGTGATGACTTCTCCGACTTGAACCCCATCGAATTGCTGTGGGACCATTTGGACAGGCCTCGAAAAACACTCCCGCTGAAGACAGAGCTATAACAATGTCCAGCAGACGTAATCGCCGCCTAACCGCACCAGAAATCACGGCTCAAGTAAACCTGGAGCGGCCCATCCCCATCAGCGTAACAACCGTAAGCAACAGGTTAGCAGAATGTGGACTACACAGGAGAGTTACAGTGAGGAAACCACTTCTTAGGCAAGTGAATAAACCTAAACGATTAGAATGGGCCCGAGAACATGAAAACTGCACATCAGAACAATAAAATTCCGTCCTTTGGAGCGACGAATCTAAATTCGAAATTTTCGGTTCAAATTGACGAGTTTGCTTGCCGCGGTCAGCTGGAGAGAGGATGTTGGAAGCCTGTCAATTGCCTACAGTAAAACATGGTGGAGGTTCAGTAATGGTTTGGGGTTGTTTTGGCAACGGTAAAATTGGATTAAGATAGAAGGAATCATGTGAAAAGAACAGTATCAAGAAATTTCGCTAACTCAAATGCTTCCTTCTGGAAGAGATATTTTTCAGGGGAAATTTATTTTTTAGCATGACAATGACCCAAAACATTCTGCTAAACAAATTAGAGAACTTTTGGACCAATCGAAATCCGATGACGTCTTAGAAGTGATGACTTCTCCGACTTGAACCCCATCGAATTGCTGTGGGACCATTTGGACAGGTGTGTTCGAAAACTCAATCCAACATCAGAAAATCACTCCCTTTTTAAATTGATATAACATAACATGACGAAAATCTAACTTTTCATTTTCCATTTTAAATATTAACGTTGCATACAAATTAATTTAATTAAACATTTTTTAAGGTTATGTTAACTCATGACGCATTTAAATAACTGTCAGTTAATTTTTTTTTATACAGGGAGAAATCCACCTTATGGATTCTGAAGAAGTTTGCGTCACCATAAGGGTGCCCCAAAATGCCTCAGATATGTGGGGCTCTCCAACCTGAAGGGTTGGCATACTCACTAAAACTCCTTGTGAGCTGGGAAAACCCTTTACTCCTTTTACAATTTCTGATTTTTCTTAATGACTAGATTTATTGATGTATTTTTAACCCTAAGTTAATTTTCAATAAGTAGATCTAACCTAACTTATCCTAACTTACTCTAGCTTAACCTAATTCCCAATTTGGGAGTGTTCAGTTACAATTGTGTTTGTTGTATGCTATGTTACACTTTAAGAAGGAGTAGCTCAACTAAACTACGGCCTTATCCTTAATTAAGGGTAGTCAGTCCAGTCTGTGTTTAGTGTTACGTTATTTTGTCTATTCGTAGTCTAAGTCATATTAGACAGGGCTATGAGACTTTTTAAAATGATCAAGGATCGTCTCCTTGAACATTTGGGCAACTTGCGCAAGTTACGCAGAAGTCAAGAGAGCCTCAAACGAGGCTTGGACTGGATTAGACTGTTTTTTGGGGGTAAGACGAGAATTGTCTTGGGTTCCCCAACATCTGAATATGGAATTTTTAGCTTTGACTTGAGAAGGATGACGCGGGCATCCACTATACGAGGCAGGGTGACTGCCTCCACAACTTGCACACCTAGCCGGATCTTCTTTACCCTTAGAACATTTGGAAGTAAGGTGACCATCGCCACACTTCAAGCATTTTGAAGGAATATGACAATTTTTTGCTGCATGACCATAGTCTTGACAATTAAAACATTGTATACCACGCGATCTGGATTTTTGAGCTTCCACACGAAGCTCAAAACCGCAGACGACTTTTACCTTATAGATATCCGTCTCAAACTTAGGCAGAAGTACCAATACCAAAGGCATGGGCTTGCCATTGGAATGTGTCCAACGTATAATACTTTTAGGGGTAAAGCCCTGATGGACAAGACTCTCTCTAATATCATCCTTTGTTAAATGAACAGGAGCACCACGCAGGACAACATGGTTTAATTTTTCTTCCGGGAACCGGAAGGTGAAATAGGGTTCTTTAATCTTTTCGAGAAGGGCGGAAGCATTATTGAAATCGTCAACAGACGACGGGAAGATTTTTACACCATTTCTAACTAGAATGGCTGAGGAATAATTGACATTATTGGTCTCGAATTGGCCAGAAATAGTGACAAAATTTGCCGCATTAGTAATCACAATGGGCGGGATTTCTTTAGACCTAACAGGCCTTCTTGCAACTTTGCTCTGAGAAATGAAATTTGGGACATCCGGTACAACTGGGATCATTTTAGGCTGAATAGGAGGCAAGGGAGGGAAATTATCTTTGTCAGTGGATAATTTAATGGCACTAAACTTACCTGTTCCTTTGTCTAGATTTTCTTTCTGCTGAGTATTCATCTCAGATGGACCCCCTTCACCTTCTTCTTCAGAAGCTGATTGAGCGGTCTTCTTTTTCCTCTTCTTATTTTTCTTTTTCTTCTTTCCAGTCTGGTTTTCCTCGAACTCCATCCTCCTAGAATCCTCATTGCTGGAATCCATAGGCATGGCGTCCTTCCCTATTTTTCCCTCGTCCTTGATTAAGGAATCATCATTACAGGGAGTCACAATACTCTCCTTCCGTAGTTCAAACATTAATTTGGACAATACTTGGATTTCTTTCCTAAGTTCCTGAATTTCAATCACCATGTTATTGATAAGCTCATCTTTTTGACTGGTAATCTCATCTTTTCTGGCCAAGGCCTCATCCATTAAGGCATCATGCTGCATCCGAAACAAATCGTCTAGCTCATTAGGCATTTTACTATCTATTCCGTACGTACAAACGCTTGAACAGTTGAAACGAGAATGTCAGCTAATAATATGATTGCAAAAAAAAGAAACATCAGCACTGTTAAAAGTGCATGCTTCTGCCATCTATGAAAATCGGGCACAAACTTTTGCATTCACCCAATATTAAATACCTAATATCTCAGTCAAAAACCAGGAAAAAATGCCATAATACTATCGAAAGCATAAAACGAGGGCATATAATCCTATAAATACGAAACAACCCCTAATGCTAGATTGTCGCAACTTTGGTATCTGTGTTAGTTTTTGTGCGAAAGTGTGTGTGAACTCCATGACCGCGTTTTTTAAAAATTCAGGAAAGTGAGATAATGTTACAAAATTCAACCAATTGTTTGAAGATTCGGGAAATTGTTAAACAATAGTTAAGAAATTCGAGTAAATGTTGCAAAATGGGAAAAATACTTTAAAAATTCTGTAAATTGTTGCAAAATGATATTTTTTTTCTGCACTTTATTTCATTTTCAGTATAAGTCACACATTTTTTAAAACTAATATTTTCTATTCCAGCTATAAGTTTAGAGCCTCACGTCAAGTCACTACATTTAACATTGGCTTACCAGTTCCCAAGCGCACAATATCAAAACTTAAAAGCTTTAGTAGACGAATTGGACCCAAGTTTATCGAGTAATTGGGAATTGCGGTTATATTCTAGAGATCCAAGGATAAACGGGAAGCAAATCCATAAGGTAATGTATTCAGAGTCTCTTCAAAAGTGGAGTCAGTCACCTTGTACGAGCTGACTACATGTTTTCATTTTAGGTCGTGCATCCGTACACACCGACAGAATGTGACGAATTAGAATTAAGAACAGGAGATTATGTGTATGTCAGTCCTGATGCTTTAGTTAACTCGCCTGACGGATGGGTAGAGGGAACGTCATGGCTGACAGGGTTATCTGGATTATTACCAGAGAGGTATGATTAAAGATTGAGGGGTGCGTACTGTTCGATGAGTGATATTATTATTATATGTTATGCATAATTTAATAATTTTTTGACCGTTGACTTCCCAGTTTCAGTAGGGATGAACCCTTTTATTGCATCGTGGATATGTTGGCGGGGACATTAAGGGGCTAACTATATCAACGTAACTACTTAAAAATAAGGATATTTTTCTAGAAAAGTTGGATACATATTTATTAGTAGAGACCGGATTATATGCATTTGCATATTTCCATATGCATTTGCATATTTAGACCATTCTCACCGATTATTGCATATTTTACTCAAAATCTAGTAATGATGCATATTTTCCCTATATTTACAATATTTCTCGGTATTACTAGGCAATTGAATTACTCAGGGTATTGTTAATGTCGCCATCTGGAACCGATCTTATCGCCAGGGCATTACCTGACATCGATTAGGTTATAGTGCCAAGAGAATACCCAAAATTACGACGGTATTTTATTCCTTTGTTTCTTGGTCGGGATATTAAATGATAAGTAGTTAGTTTCTAAAAATATTTGTTTGAGCGTGGATCAAATAAACAATTTTCTCGAGGATGAATTTTTATTTTAAAACAAGATATCAGTTTTAACATTATTGTTGACGCGCTTGCATCAGTGTAGTCTTTTTGAAATTTTTAACGTGTTGTGTTAAAGTTTAACGTGTACCATGCCACCCGCAAAAAAAGTGTCTCTTCGTGAGTAGCTGGTTATCCTGGAACATTTACATACGACGGAAATATTGTATTTGTTATTTATTTGTTGTATTTATATTATATTGCAATTGTCGAGTTTGCGAGAAACATGTTTCGTGCACAAACAAGTTTCAAATTGACCAGCATGTCAAGACAAGTCTTCATATCGCAGGATTGCAAAAAAAAAGGCCCACGACAACAACTTATATCAGCAGCAAGTAGCAGTGATTCCACTTCTATAGGCAAACAAAAAAAACACTTTAGCATGGATTTATGTGAAGCATTGCTTGCAAGTAATATTCCTCTCCACAAACTTACAAATCCTACATTCAAAGATTTTCTGCGAAAATATTGCTTGAATAAAAAAATACCAGACGAATTAACACTGCGTAAAAATTACATACCAACAATTTACCAACATGTTCTAGAAAAAATACGTAATGAACTTAAGCATGACATTATTTGAATTTCAGCTGATGAAACTACTGACAGTTGTGGTCGCTATATTGCGAATTTAATTGTGGGTGCATTAAGATTAGAGCCTTCTTCTTCCTATTTGGTGGCCTGCAAAGAACTTGACAAGACAAATCATTCTACGATCGCCAGATTTGTGAATAAGGGTATTAAAAAAATATTTCCTGAATCTTCTGCAGATGAAACAGTGTTTATATTTCTCGCAGATGCTGCTCCCTATATGATCAAGGCAGCCAAAATCCTCCAAGTATTTTATCCAAATTTAATTCATGTGACGTGCTTTGCTCACGGAGTCCATCGACTCGCTGAAGAAGTACGATCCACGTTTGGAAATGTAAATAAACTGATTTCATCAGCAAATAAAGTGTTTCTTAAGGCACCTGCTCGCAATAACGCCTATAAAGAAGAACTGCCAAATGTGCCTTTACCTCCCGAACCAGTGGTAACCCGATGGGGAACACGGATTGAAGCTGTACTATTTTACAATGAACATTTCGAGGCCATCAAAGGTGTAGTAAATGACTTCGATAGTGCAGAGGCTATGGCAGTTCGTCAATCCAAGGAAGCATTTAACAATTCTGATATTAAAATAAACATAGCTTTGATTAGCACTCACTTTTCCCACATACCTGCGGGTATTAAAAAGCTTGAAACTCGAAGTTTGGCGTTGACCGAATCAATTCAGTTAATGAATAAAATCCGTCAAATAAACTCCATACTGCCAGATGTATTCCCGCGTAGAGTTAAAGAAAAGTTTGAAAACATTTTGTGCAATAACTCAGGCTTTGAACCTTTGTGTCAAATTGATAGTTTTATTAATGGGACGGGTGAACTTCTGCCAGAAACAATAAGTGCTAACATAGCACCCAAATTCAAATACTGCCCAGTTACCTCAGTGGATGTGGAACGGTCTTTTTCCACTTATAAAAATATTTTAAGTGATCGAAGACACAATCTTACTACCCAACATTTGGAACAATACCTTATTGTTTACGTGTACAAGAATACAAATGTTAAATAATTTTAAAAAATGTTAAATAATTGTTAATTAAATTTAAACATCGTCGATAATTTGTTAATTTTATGCTGATTTTGAAATAAAAAACTAAAAATTACTACTTTTATTATTATTTAATATTGCATATTTTGACCCTTTTCATGCATATTTTAAGCATTTTCATGCATATTTCAAGATTTTTATGTTGCATATAATCCGGTCTTTATTTATTAGTTATACACACAAATTTTTTCCGACCAAAATATTGAAATTTACGGGACTTATGCCCCAGGAACGGGACAGGTGAAAAAAAAAAGGCGACAGTGCCGTGATTGGCGCCTCAACATTGCCTGGTATAAAAAAGACAAAATCATCATTAAAATAGACATAATTTTTCGTACCTTCAACCATGGATTTTAAAAAATATTGAAAATTATAAGAATGACGTTTAGAAAAATAAGTATAAAATTTTTGCCAAAAAAGTGTCCGTTTTTTCCATGCCAAATTGACATTTTTGGTCCAATCAAAAAATCCATGGTTCATGATACTACAAAACATGTCCTTACCGTGCAAAAAAAAAATTAAGTCGATACAATAAATTGTTTTCGATAATCTCTTGCCAAGTACTTACCTTTATGACTATTTTGAATTCACTGAAGTATTAGATGTTTAACTTTCACTTACATGATGTCGTCACGGCGTTGGAATTTTAATACCTGCTCCGGTTCGCGTTACGCTTCCAAAAATGAGTCTATGGCCCCCCGAGCAGCTGTGCCTGGCGACAGCTGAATTTTTAAAAATAAACATAGACCGATTTTGACATTTCCACCTCTTATTCTATACATAGAGAAGCATCGAAATATGAAAAAAAAATCGATTTTTTTAAATCATCACACTGGCATGGCCCCTTAACGTTCTTCTGGTGACAAAGATAATGCCTTAGTGCTACAACGGGCGTTATTGTATTTCTGTAGATAACTATTACCTGTAACAAATAACTGCTACTAAATCTTACCTTGCTTTGGTTTCTCGGGTTCAGATTCAGACTATTTCAGCCGAATATCGGGCGGGTCCAAACAGCGCTCAGAATCATCAACACGTTGTTTTTGGTCCACTGTGAGCAAACGCGGTACCCATTTCGAACAAAGTTTTCTCATGCCGAAATGTTCATGCAAAATATGACCACCCTAAAGATATCAAAAAGATATCAAATAAGATATCAAAAGATATCAAAATATCTTTTGATATCTTTAGGGTGTCGGCTATCTCACGCAATTTCACTTCACGGTCATCTAAAACAATTTTGTGGATTTTTTTTATGTTTTCCGGTGTAACCACCTCATTTGGGCATCCAGAGCGGTCATCATCATTTATATCAGCGTTTAAATTTAGCATACCTGTAAATGAGTGGTTTTCCAGGGACCTTTTATTGTATCGTAGATATATTGGCGGGGACATTAAGGGGCTAACTATATCAGTGTAACTACTTAAATAGAAGAATATTTTTCTAGAATTTTTTTAAAGAAAACTACTGCATAAATGTTTTAAAAAGTTTTTAACGACCAATCCGGAGGTTCTTCCGACCATAAACTACTTTCGACATCGAGTATTCTACCAATCAATGACAGAGAGGCGCCTAAACCGCGCAAGATTTGGCACTACAAGTCTGCTAAATAGGAAGATCTCATGGAATATTTTCGAACTTTCCCTTGGTTAGACGTTTGTTTTCGATCCGACGACCCATCTCACTGCGCCAGGGAGGTTTCCGATGTTATTTTGGCCGGTATCGAGGCTTACATCCCTTTTTCGAAGAAATGCCCTTCCAACGGCAAGCCTTGGTTTGACCGAAAATGGAAAGAAGCTGTTGCTGCTTCTAAACATCTTGCATACGGACAATGGCGCGAAAATCCTAACACCATAAATCGTAACACATTTGTTCATGCCAGGAACAGATGCAAAGAAATTATCGACGAAACCAAGGAGGTACACAATCAACGGATTAGAAACAAACTTCTCGCCTGTCCCGGCAATTCAAGGTCCTTTTGGTCGGTCGCTAAGGCAGTTAGTCAAAATTTCACCAAATCCACCATACCACACTCACACGGCCAGATAATTCTATTGCAACGACACCTGTTGAGAAAGCGAACTTGTTGGCTGAACTCTTTGCTTCACATTCTACTGTCGATTTCCAAGGAAAAACACCACCTACTATTCCCATAGTGCAGTCAAGGATGCCCGATGTTGTCTTCAGACAGAGTATCCTAAAGCGTATTCTGATGAAGCTAGACACCAAAAAGGCTTCTGGCGCTGACGGAATACCTGCCATAGTTCTTAAAATCTGTGCGAGGGAACTAACACCAGTTTTCTGTAGACTTTTCAACCTATCCTACAGAAAGGGAATATTTCCTTCCTGCTGGAAATGTGCTGCAGTTCAGCCAATACCTAAAAAGGCAAGAAGACCTTGCCAAATAACTACCGACCAATCGCACTGCTTTCAATAATATTGAAAGTCATGGAAAAGGCTATCAATCAGCATCTTCTAAAATATCTTGAAGGATTCAACATTATTAGCGATCACCAATATGGCTTTCGTAAAAATAGATCAACAGGAGATCTTCCGACTTATGTAACACATGTTTGGAACAATGCAATTGAACACTTTGGAGAATCTCGAGCGGTTGCTCTCGACATATCCAAGGCATTCGACCATGTTTGGCACGATGGGCTCTTGGCTAAGCTACGTTCTTATGGTATGTCGGAAAAGTTCTGTTTGTGGCTCTCATGTTTCCTCAGAGAGCGTTCTTTACTAGTGGCAGTCGACGGATTTCTTTCTAACACCTTCACTATCAACGCCGGTGTACCCCAAGGCTCCATACTGTCTCCTACTCTCTTTCTCATTTACATTAACGATCTGCTGGAAAAGACCGAGAATCCAATCTACAGCTTTGCAGATGACAGTACACTTATCTCTTCATTCACTTTGAACGCTCGGACATCGGCTACTCAGACGAATATCCGCAGACAGCAGGAAGTCATTCAACTTAACAAAGACCTGGAAGAAATTCTATCTTGAGGTGACAGTAACCAAGGGGAATTTAACGCTACAAAAACCCAGGCGGCAGTTTTTTCTAAAAAAGTTAACGTTGCTGAACCCGACATAGTTATGTCGGGGCACTCCATTCCTCTAACATCGTCACTCAATTTGTTGGGCGTTAATTTGGGAGCAAATATGTCCTGGCATGAACCTGTTGCAGGCATAGCAAGGAGAGCTTCTCAAAAGTTTGGAATATTATTTCGAACCAGAAAGCTTTACACTCCACAACAACTGTTAATTCTTTACAAAGCTTAAATTCGACCAACTATGGAATACTGCTCCCATGTTTGGAGCTCCGCTCCTAAACATACACTGCATTTATTGGATTCTATTCAGAGAAGTGCTGTTCGTCTGATTGGAGGCCCGGAACTGACCGTCGGCCTTGATTCGCTGGAACATCGATGAACGGTTGGCGACTTGAGCCTATTCTACAAGTACTTTCATGGAAAGTGTTCGAAGGATGTGGCCCGCTTAATTCCTCCCAGAGCGGTGCATGTTAGAAGTACACATCGCGCTAATTCTTTACATCCGTATGAGGTTCAGCTTGTTACTCCTCGTACAACGCTTTTCAAGCAGTCTTTTATATGGAGAACATCATCCCTTTGGAATAATTTGCCCAGGACTGTGTTTCCCACCGAGTACAATCTACAGCGATTCAAGAACAACGTGAATCGCTTTCTCCTCCGCACACGTGTCGCTCCTGTAGCACGTGTGCTAGACCCATAAAAAAAAATATGTTTTTTTTTTTTTCGACCAAAATATTGAAATTTACGGGACTTAGGCCCCAGGAACGGGACAGGTGAAAAAAAGGCAGCAGTCCCGTGATTGGCGCCTCAACATTGCCTGGAATAAGAAAAAACAAAATCATCATTAAAATAGACATAATTTTCCGTACCTTCAACCATGGATTTTAAAAAATATTGAAAATTATAATGGCGTTTAGAAAAAAAAGTATAAAATTTTTGCCAAAAAAGTGTTTTGCATGCCAAATTGACATTTTTGGTCCAATCAAAAAATCCATGGTCGACATACGACAAAACATGTCCTTAACATGCAAAAAAAAAATTAAGTCGATACAATAAATTTCGACGATCTCTTGCCACGTACTTACCGTTATGACTATTTTGAATTCACTGAAGTATTAGATGTTTAACTTTCACTTACGTGATGTCGTCACGACATTGGAATTTTAATACCTACTCCGATTCGCGTTACGCTTCCAAAAATGAGTTTATGGCCCCCGAGCAGCTGTGCCTAGCGACAGCTGAATTTAAAAAAAAAACATAGACCGATTTTGATATTTCCACCTCTTATCCTATACACAAAGAAGCATGGAAATATGAAAAAAAAATCGATTTTTTGAAATCATCACACTGGTATTGCCCCTTAACGTTCTTCAGGTGACAAAGACAATGCCTTAGTGCTACCACGGGCGTTATTGTATTTCTGTAGATAACAATTACCTGTAACAAATAACTGCTACTAAATCTTACCTTGCTTTGGTTTCTCAGGTTATACAGATTCAGACTCTTTCAGCCGAGTATCGGGCCACGTTAATCGCCCGCGAGCCATAAATCTTCGGGACTGCAGGGTATGTAGACAAGCTCTACACCTCAGAATGTACTTCATAGTTTACTCTTCGCCGTGTTGGCAAATCACATCTATACCCTGCTTGATACCCCCATCTTACCGGTGGTTTTCACGGGAGCGACGCCGGTTCTAATCCGTTTGAGCACCCTCCAGGTTTTCTATTCTAGCAGGCGATTCTAGCCTTGGAGGGAAATTTTCTGGTGGTTCGATCTTTTTGTTTTTAAAATAAAATAATATCCTTACCTAGGCTAAGTTAATTAGGCCTCGACATCTTAAGCTCCAATGTGTACTTTCACGTTTTTTCTATGTATAATAGTTATAGCATCTTAGCTACCTAATAGCCAATAAATCAATGTAGCTGATTCTAGAATCCAGTAAGAAAGGTGGAAAACAAATATTGACTACCCAAATATTTAATTATAATCAAATAAAATAAAATTATTTTGCTGACGTGCCGTAATTAACGACCTTCACCATTTTGTGAAGAGACCTATGTAGACAATTAGATCAAAAATTAAATGAATTTAACTACGACAACCTCCAACAGATGTATGACCACATAAAAGAATGCATCAAACAGGCGGCCCTAGAAGCATTAGGTAAAGAAGACAACGAGAATAAGAAACATAAAATTAGAATCTGTGAAAAAACCAAAGAATCTATAAAGGAGAAAAAAAGACTATACGAAAAATGGCTGAATACAAAATCAGAAGAAGATCTACAGAAATATAAAGAGAAAAATGCAGAAACGAGGAGAATGATAAGCAAAGAAAAGAACGAGAGATGGGAAAAATCGTGCGAACATGTAGAACAGTATATAGGAGGAACTAGAAGCACAGAGTCAGGGAGAATAATTAAAGCATTAAGGACCAACAATAGAGAGAAGACGTATATAGAGTATATCCCAGAAAGCGAGTGAGAGGAAATTATAAGAAGCTGCTAACAGAAGACAGACAAGAATTCCAAGAAGAGAACCCTGAAGAAGAACAGAATAAGGAAAAAAAAGAGATACAACTAAGCTATGACGAAGTAAAGAAGACAATAAAAACACTCAAAAATAATAAATCTGCAGGGCCTGGAGGTGTGGTAAATGAAATGATTAAGTACGGGTTTAATAAATTACATCGAATGCTGAGAAACATGTTCCACAGAGCGATAAATGGAGAAAAAATACCAAAGGAATGGTCAAAAGCCTATATAGTATCTATATTCAAAAAGGGAGACCGCAGAAAATGCACAAATTATAGAGGCCTAAGCATAATATCGAGTATGGGGATTATTAAAATTATCATAGAGGAAAATATAAAAAGAAAAATTGGAGAAGACCAAGCAGGCTTTACTGCCGGAAAATCATGTATAGACCACATATACACTATAAAACAAACAATGGAAAAAAAACTGGCAAAGAATAGAGAAGTTCATCTAGCCTTCATAGACATAAGAAAGGCTTATGACTCAGTACCTAGACAAAGATTATGGAACGCAATGAAAGAAATAGGCATTGACAAAGAAGTAATATACGCAGTAAAAGCTCTCTACGAAAATAACACAGTGAACATAAAAATAGGCCATAAAATAGGGAAGAGACTCCAAACATCAAAAGGCCTATTACAAGGATGCTCTACATCCCCAACACTATTCAAAATATACCTCGAACAAACATTAAAAAATGGAAGCAAAAATGTAGTGGAATGGGAGTCCCAATACGAGAAAATTACTTATATACTCTTAAGTTTCGCAGACGACGAAGTAATCGTAGCGTAAGATGAAGAAGACCTCAGTTATATGAGAGATGGAGTATTGGAGAAGATGTTGTAGAGTGACACGTATGGAGAGAATAACAAATGAAGAAATAAGAAGCAGAATGAACATCAAAGAGAACGCAATAAACACCATTGAAGAAAAACGATTAAAATGGTATGGATACATAAGACGGAGCGAAGATAATAGGTGGATAAAGAAAATAATGGAGTGGAGCCCTATAGGGAGAAGAAAAAGAGGAAGACCCAGACGATTGTGGAGAGACGACGTGGACGAGGCTATGGAGGACAGGGGTCTAACAGATGGAGACTGGGGAAGATAGAAACGGATGAAATCAAAGGCTGAGAGAAGGAAGACAGCGTCAGCTCTAGAAAATCCTTGATATATATGTATACCATTTTGTACAGGTTTTCCTAGTGCCCGGTATTTTTTCACTATTTTTAGTGTTCCGTACGGAACACTTATAAGATGACTTCGGTGTCCGTCTGTCTGTCCGTCTGTCTGTCTGTCACACCCGATTTTCTCCGAAACTATTTGTCATAGAAAGTTGAAATTTGATAATAATATAGGAATTGATGGCCTTATCAGAGTCGTATAGTTTTTGAAAGTTAAATTTTGACTTAAGGGGTTAGTTTTGGGGGGTGAAATCGGAAGTGAAAAAAAAAAATTTTTACTAGGTCATCTAGTGTGGTGTCAAATGAAAGCTTGTGAAAACACGAGTAAAAAATATATATATAATGTAGTACTTGGGCTCACCTTTCTTTGTATTATTTTTTAAAAATCTCGAAAAATCGCTGTCTCCCCACCTTATCTCGAAAAGTACTGATCAAAAAATTTTGAAAAAATTCTGGAAGATTCTCTACGGGGTGTAGATTGAACGAAAATTATCACGAGTGCATTACCTTTAATAATTTATTTGGTATATAAAAAAAAAACAAAAATTTCAAGGTCATCAGTATTTAGTAAAGATTGGAAATAAACTTTGTTGAAAACTCCTTTGGGGTGTGTTTTGTGAAGTCACTGATCATTTTATACCACCGTAACAATTTTTTTTATTTTAAAAGCAATCAACGTACGGAACACTAATTGTGCAAGTTCAACTTGCACTTGACCGGTTATTTTTATACCAGATAAATTATCAAATATAATGCACTCGTGATAATTTTCGCTCAATATGAAGACTATTACAGGATTTTTCAAAATTTTTTGATTAGTACTTTTCGAGATAAGGGGTATTTTTTTCATTTTTTTTTTAAATATTATAAAGAAAAGTGTTATGATTACATGATATATATTGTTGAACTTGTATTTTTACAGGCTTTCATTTGACACTCCACTCGATGACCTGGTAAAAAAATTATTTTCACTTCAGATGTCACCCCCAAAACTAACCCCTTAAGTCAGAATTTAACTTTCAAAAGGAGTGAAATCGGAAGTGAAAAAAAAATCAAGGTCATCGAGTGAGTTGTCAAATGAAAGATTGTGAAAACATTAGTTCAAAAATATACAGGGTGAGTCAACGATAGAGTAAAGTTCATTATCTCATTTGTTTTGGAAATGACGAAAAAATGTTAAATACAATAGTTTTAGGAAATGTTCAGGTGCACAGTTTAAAATTATTTTTGAGTATACAGGGTACTTCAAAAAAGTGTGACCGATATAACATGTTTTTTTAAATGGAACATCGTATTTTCTAATTTATTTTTAAATTCTGGCTAAAGTTTTATAACTTTTTTATTAATAATGTTATATACCTAAACCTAGTAGTTTTTCTAATATTTAATTTTTTTATAAAAAATACTAATTTTCAGTTTTGTAAAAAATTGCCAGTAGCGCCATTGTTTCTGAAGATGGAATACTCATAATTGGTACGAGTGTTCTATAGAGATGAAAAAAAAAGATATATGTAAAGAAATTTGAGTTAGATGCTACAGGGAGTTCCAAATAAATTTATGCATTTCGACTATTTTAAATCGATAAATCTCATATTTTACAAAACCCTCCAACTTTTATTAAGTATGTCGTACCTATTTCTAATAGTTTTCGATTTATTTTGAATTATTCAATGTTTACCCTTGTTTTTAATACACTTACGCTATAACATCATAGTTGCAAAGACAAAACAAAAATGTAGGCATTATCAAATTTTGACGTGTCTATTAAGCAAGTAAAAATAGTTTAATTTGTTGTAATAAGTGACGTATAAAGGTAACAGTTATGGATTTTCCTAAAAATGAATTAATTCATATGAATTTATATAAAAACAACACTATGTTTTAATTTCCAATATATTTAAAGTAACTTGACAATTGTTTCACCATACAATGGCTTCTTCAGAAGTAAATAATATTTACTTCTGAAGAAGCCATTGTATACAATGTGGTGAAATTAAAACATAGTGTTGTTTTTATATAATTTTATTATGAATTTCCAACAAGTATCGGCTAACACAATCAAAGATGTTAATTGATATGGTTTATATACTGGGCGAGGCGGGGAAAAATTGTCTTTTGGCAGTAGGGCTTTACAGAGCGAAGTACCCTAATAGACGTATACCATCTAGAAAATCTTTTCAGTGCTTAATGGAACGGTTTGATGGTAGTGGTAGCGTTGAGTATACGAAACGGAAAGTAGTAAACCAGAATGCTACCAATGAGGAAAAAGAAATGGAGATTTTACTTCATGTTGAAGATAATCCCCAGGTCAGCAGTCGTCAACTAGTTGACTTATCTGACAGATCCCAATCTACGGCTAATCGCACCACGAGAAAATACAAGTATCATCCCTTTCATATGGAACTACACCAAGAACCATATCAATTAATTCATTTTTAGGAACCTTTTAAGTCACTTACTACAACAAATTAAACTATTTTTACTTGCTTAATAGACATGTCAAAATTTGGCAATGCCTACATTTTTGTTTTGTTTTGGTAACTATGATATTATAGCGTAAGTGTATTAAGGGGGTCACTGCCGAGAAAAATGAAAAAAAATACGTTTTTCGTTTTTTTTCATTTTTATAATCTACAATCATTTCTGCACAAAACAATCCAACCCCCACAATTATACGATGAGTATAAGTGCCTGAAATTTTTATATAAAGTAGTCAAGGTATGAGCCATCAGTCAGTATCGCCAAGATATGAGTCCCGCTCAGCCTTCGCCTAGCTTCGCACTACGCACCTTTCAATATACCACCCCATTCCACTCATTATGAAGTTATTATTATTTTCACTATTATTATTATTATCCCACTTTTTATTAACAATGCTTAGGAATAATTATATAACACTATTTTACTATATACAAATAAAAAACTTTATTTTTACAAAAATATTTTGAAATACTATTTACTAATACAAATAAAAACTTTATTTTTACAATAATATTTTGAAAAGTATTAATAAGATTTTATTATTTTGTTATACTTTTTTTTAACTAAAATGAACCCGCTTCATATGACGGGCCTTCTTTTTTTTCTAACTTCTTAAATTTTTCTTATAAACTTTTTCTTGCTCTTGAAATTTTTTGCCTCTCGCATTTCGATGCTTGTTGTAAGTCTTTCTCGCTTTCACTATTCTCAGTTCATCTTCCTTCATCAGCCCAGCAATTGTAAATTTTCCAGGGTCAATGAAAAGTTTTTTCAAGTACTCGGCAGCGGGAAATATTACCTTCATTGAAGCAGCATAGTGCATCATATGCACCTAATTCTAGTGTGCTTTTCTCTACAAAAATATTTTTTGGGCACCTAACCCACAATGCATTATTATAGCTTTCGTTTGTGTTTTGTGTCTTACCTTGAACACATTTTTCTAACAGGGCTGGATTCGCCAGGTCCCTGAAGAACAGGTTTTCAAAATTTCCATTACTACTTTTGGTAGATGAAAAATGCTTTGAGTGCTCATATAATTTTTTTTCTGCCTGGGCCTTGAGGAACTTACACCAGGCCAAGCTGCATAAATTGTGTGCCGGATTCTGGTCGTTTGAGCCGAGATGAAAAAATTCTGCCCATACTGCTTTTTTCATCTCAGCCAAGCTGCCAACGTTTCTTCGTATGGCTAAGCCATAAAACTTTTGAATGTCGTTTATTGCCACATCCGTGAGTCTGCCCTTTCCTCCTATCGGCTTTCCATCTTGCAGTTTTTTGGACGTGTAGGAAGTTTTTAGCTTTTTTAGTCTAGATCCCATCCTTTTTTGTACATGTCCTATACATTCTAACTTCTGAACTAAGAGACTATCTCCGTAAGGGTTTTGTTCTACAACCTTCAAGAAACCCTTTGAGTCTCCATCACCTAAGTAGTGAGAATATCTCACACTGTATTTGTCCATTGACCTCAGGAAAATTTGCTCTGCACCAGCTGCTTCCATAGCCCCACTGGTACCACTATGATTGGCTATGCAATTTTCATTATATGTATTCTGAAATTTTAGTGGACAACGACAGTGTTTGGAGAGTGCCACAATATCCACTATTTTGCCTGAGTCAGTACTCGCAGCAGAGACCACGCCATTCAAAGAAGTATGGCCCCTTTTTTGCCAACTGCCATCTAGTGAGATGGCCAAATCCCTGTTGCCACTATTTGAAATACAGGCTTCCTCTACGGCAGCCACCATTATATCTTTTCCAACTACTTCAAGAGCTGAACGAATAACATTTTGGTACAAAAAGTGCTTGCTTTTGTGGGGAGGAATGTTCATCATAGCACAAAGAAGTTTAGCTCCAGCAAATCCTTTACCAGTACACCTAAGTGCATAAGTAAATCTAATATTTATTGTATCTAATTTCACAGATTTACCTTCGAGTTCATAATCCAGTTTCTTGGAGTTCCTTAGTTTATTTAGGACTTGACAATTCTGACAAACAATCTTTATAGTGGATGCCAAACCGTTTCTCAAACAAACACTTAGGGTGATTTCACCACCACATTTTTTGCAGTCCACTGTTGAGTTCAGTGCTTTACTCAGCTCTCCAACATCCACCAAATCATACGCATGGTTGCTCATGAATGACTCAAATTTATTTTGATTACCTAGTTTTTTTTTGAAGAAGAAGGTGTACGATTTTCAGATGAGGTTGATGGTGTTGATTTAACAGATGGTAAGGACATGACCAATTTTACGAGCAACAGAAATATGTGTCCCACTAAAAGGTTTATTCCTTTTCTTGCTCTTGAAGCCAGTCTTTGGCTTAGTCATTTTTCTTCACAAAACAATAATAAAAAACTATAATAAAATAACAATATAATAAAATTTAAAACAGCAATAGTAACAGAAAACAGGAAAAAAATTGGTAACTATGTAAACAAAAACAGTCTCTCACGTAAAATATAACCAAACAAAACAAAACTAAAAAAAAAAATTTGGAAAAAAACATATTTTGTTGTAAACAATCAGTGTTGCCAAACTTGTTTTTGCAAAAAAAAAGAAGACAAACACTCTAGAAATAAATTAAAAAAAGTTGATTATAACAAAAAAAGCAGTCAAAACTACAACTTTTTAGTTTTTTGGCTCTCCTGAAAAATTGACTTTTTTGTACATTTGCCCCATTATCTTCAAAACTATAAAAGTTATTGAGCTATTTTTTTTTTAAATATCCATGGCAACACTGTCTACAATTCGGACTAAGGAAATGGCAAACGAAACAGCTGGTAATTTACCGCGTCAATTCAAACATACAAATAAAATTCATGAACTTTCAAAATTTCTAGAAAATGTAATTTAAATTATTTCTTTTAAACCCTTAATCCCATTAAATTATATAATAATAAATAATAAGTGTGCAAAGTTTCGTTGAAAATAGGATGAACGGTTACTGAGAAAATGGGTTTTACTTTTCAATGTAAATTGACCTCGGTAGTGACCCCCTTAAAAACAAGGGTAAAAATTGTAAAATTGAAAATAAATCGAAAACTATTAGAAATAGATATATGACATACCTAATAAAAGTTGGAGGGTTTTGTAAAATCTACCAGAAAAAATAATAATATACAGGGTGTGCCATTTAAAAAATTTGAGATTTTTCAATTTAAAATAGTCGAAATGTATAAATTTATTTTGAACACCCTGTAGCATCTAACTCAAATTTCTTTACATATATCTTTTTTTCATCCCTGTAGAACGCTCGTACTAATTATGAGTATTCCACCTTCAGAAACAATGGCGCTACTGACAATTTTTTACAAAATTGAAAACTAGTATTTTTTTTTTTTAATTGAAATATTAGAAAAACTATTAGGTATAGGGTATTTATTAATAAACAAGTTATAAAATTTTACGCAGAATTTAAAAATAAATTAAAAAATAGAATGTTCCATTTAAAAAAAAAACATGTTATATCGGCCACACTTTTTAAAGTACCCTGTATATTCAAAAATAATTTTAAACTGTGCACCTTAACATCCCCTAAAACTATTGTATTTAACATTTTTTTTTTTCGTCATTCTCAAAACAAATAAGATAATGAACTTTACTCTGTCGTTGACTCACCCTGTACAGTCAGTCCAAAAAATCTTCATACACCACCTGCTTTCTATACTATTTTTCTGTTATGTTTAACTAATTAAATTAAATTAATATTTGAAACTTAACCAACGAGGAATGGTATTAAAAACAACTACGGAACATTTTATTTAGACGTTACGTCATTGTTATAAAAATGTAAACAAAATTAATGTCAAAAAAGTCTCCATACACTCAAGAACTTCATTGAAAAAAATAATCAGCCGCATTTTATCAAGCTATCTATTGCTCGCTAAACTGAAAACAAATTAATAATTTTCGGCTATACTTTATAATCTGTCACTTGTTACTAGTAATTTTGCAATGGGTTTTCAAAGTAATATTAAAAATGAGCGAGAGAAATTGTGAAATTCCATTTCAAGTTCGAAAGATCATAATTGATTTGTGGAAAGATTGAACATCGTACAGAAATATAGGAAAAATTGTTAAGAAGTTTCATGCTACTGTTCAGTACATTGTAAACCAGTATAAATCAACCGGTGCCTATAAAATTCGACCACCCTCCGGTCGTTCCAAGAAACTGACTCCACCTGAAGAGGCTAGTATTGTTAGACAAATAATTATGGATCCCAAGAAAAGTGCACCAAAATTAAAAGAAGTACGGGAACTATTTTCGAAAAATGTTTGTTCACAAACAGTGAGAAATTGTTTACACAGGGCAGGCTATAAGTGGTGTGCAGCCAGGAAGAAGCCGTTAAATTCGGAAGGTAATCGCAAAAGGCAATTAGCTTTTGCTAGGGAATACCTCCTGAATTTTGGGAATCCGTAATCTTTGGTGATGAAACTAAAATTAACCTTTTTGGGTCTGGTGGCAGAACTAAAGTTTGTTATGAAAAACATTTGTTCCACGGTGAGACAAGGGGGTGTCAGTAGTTTAAATTCCTTATAGTCTCTACTGGTTACTTGACCGGAACTGATGGTCTCGCCTATGCCATTAATTCCGCCTGAGTAATTCAGTATAAATAGGGTAAATTTGTAGTTTAGTTTTTAGTCAATCATTGCTCCTAATGAAGCTAACATGGTTAGCAAAACGCACATCGAGTGCAAAAAATAAAGTGTTTGGTGTAGTGGTGATATATACTGAGTAGTGTCATTGTGTCAAAGATTCCACATTCCTAACATAGTGTTAATAATAGTCTATCCACCTATTTTAAATAGCATTGGGGTTATGCAAGTGACAAAAGATACTAGTTCTACTAGATCCACTAGAGACAAACAATATGTTTTGCAATTTTTCTATGATATAGATGTTCACGTTGCAGAAGGTTTTTTTAGCCATCACAAACAAGTTTGTCTGGGAATCCTAGATATTAATTTTTCAAAACTCATTTGAGGTGTGTTTTGGGAAGTCGCTGATCATTTTAAACCTCCGTAAGAAGAATTTTTATTTCAAAAACAATCACGGTACGGGACGTAGGGCCGACTTGCACTTGGTCGGTATTTAACTTAAATTGGAAACATAATTTTCTACATATTATATTAAATCCCTCTGTACAAAATTCAATTTAAAAAAATAAACAATATTTCATTGCTTTAATTCGTAGTGACCTTGACCTTTACATTTTGTATGGTAAAGTTGACCATAGACGTTCATTCTATTTGCTTTCTCTCTGTTACGACATGACGCACTTCATGTTATCACGGTAATGAATATAGTATGTTTTATTAAAGAGGTTCCTGGTTCTGTAGGAGTTATCCCAATGTAATAATTTTTCCAAAAAAAGTAATTTTATTTACAAAAAAATTTTGTCACATGTTTATCTGGGAATTTTTGGCTCTTTATTTGAGGCATTTTAAACGTGGACGTTTAAAACCACTCTTAAGTTTTAAGTGGAATTAAAAGTACAAAGTCAAGGTTTTTGTTATCATAAAATAAATGTTTACTTTTACAGTAATGTGTTGGATCAAAATCAGACACAAGTGTACCCATCGAGATGTATTTATATCAAATGTTACTTTTGTCAAAAAATCCACGTTTTTTTAATTACACTGGGCAACATTTTCGAAGTCATCGAATGTAAACTAAATTCTGACTTCAGTTTCTGGAAGTGCATACCCAAACTAGCAAAACCCTATTTGGGTTTTGATAGTTTAGTTCGAATTTTTTATATATATATATATATATATATATATATATATATATATATATATATATATATATATATATATATATATATATCAATCGGTTTTATAACGTCTTCCGATGCCTAATTTCCACTCCTCCCGGTTTCTCCATCCCTCCTCCTCCAGATCTCTCTCTAATACTTCCTTGTTGATTCCAGCTTTGGCGTGGTCTTCCTCGCTTTCTTTTTCCATGAGAGTTCCAATTTAAAATCTTTTTAGGTAGTCGGTCTTGTGACATTCTCTGTACATGTCCGTACCATACCAACTGTTGGGTTCTGATTTGGTCCACTATATCGTGCTTTATTTCTAAAGCTCGCCTTATCGTGTCATTTGGTATGCGGTCTTTTCTGGATTTTCTGGCTGCTCGTCTCCAGAAATCCATTTCTGTAGCTTTTAGTATTTTTCCTGTTCTTTCCTTTAATGGCCACACCCGGGAGCTGTAAGTTATTATACTTGTCACTATTGAGTTGTAAATTCTCTTCTTATTTTCAATGGTTATGTTTTTGTCCCATAATATACTATTAAGCATTGCAATCGCTTTTTTCTTCCTTGGATATTCCTCTCGAATATTGCTTCTTCCAGTGTTCCGTCCCTAGATATTCTCGTTCCCAAATACTTATAACTGGCACAGTGTTTGATGGTGTGTCCTGTGGCCAGTTTCAAGTCCTGCTGTTGTCCTCCGACGCACATGTACTCGGTCTTTTTAATATTGACTTCTAGGCCCCATTTATCATATTCCTCCATAAGTTTTCGTGTCATGTATTCCATATCATCGATGTCCTGAGCGACTACTACCTGGTCATCTGCGAATGATAGCGCGTACAATGTAGTATCGTCATCCAGTGGTAATCCCATACTCCTGCATTTCCTTTTCCAGTTTTTCAATGCTCTCTCCAAATAGCGTTGGGGATATACAGCAGCCCTGTTTGAGACCATTTGTGACCGGGAACCCTGTTGTTATACATATTTGATTTTCACACTACTTCTTGCGTCTTGGTATAAGGATTTTACGGCTTTAATTATTTCGGTGCTTACATTACTCTGTTGTAGTGTTTCCCACAATCTCATTAGGGGCACGCTGTCGTAGGCCTTTTTTAAATCAACAAACAAGACATGGACTTCCTGATCAAATGCGGTTTTCTTTTCTAGGATTTGTGTCAGTGAGAAGAGATGGTCTATTGTGGATCTTCCTGCTCTAAAGCCTGCCTGTTCTTCAGCTTCTACGTCCGCGTATTCCGTTTCTGTTCTATTTTTAAGTATTTTTCCGTATATTCTGCTAATAGATCCTGTAACCGTTATTCCCCTATAGTTATCGCAATTATTTTTGTCTCCTTTCTTATGAATTGTTGATATGTATGATATTTTTCATTCCTCAGGTACTTCTGATGTGTTAATGCATCTTTGGAATAAGTTCCTCAAAGCGCTAAATAGCTTTTCAGTTCCGTATTTTACTATCTCTCCTGGGATGTTTCCTGGTCCTGGAGCTCTACCATTTTTTAGCGTCTTACATACTTCTTTAACTTCTGATGTTGTTATCCTTATTGGGGATCCTCGTATAACTATATTTGGGTTTCCATGTTGGGTACTTTTGAACTCTGGTCTGTTAGCATATTTGTAAAATATTGGTTCCATTTTTCTGGTGTTATTGGTGAAAAGATTTCTCTTTTCCGTTCTGTTCTCATATTTTTAAGAAGTCTCCAGCTTTCTGTGTTTTTTCTTCCTCCTATGTAAGTGTTGAGCCTTGAGCTTGTCTTTTCCCATTGGTTGTTCTTTTTGTCACTAATCATTTTGCGTACTCTAGCTTGGGTTTCTTTGTATTTTACTTTGTCGTTTGTGCTCTTTGAATTTAAGTATTTGTGATAGCTTTTCCGTTTTTCTTCAGTTTCGTATTTAATTTTCTTCATCCCACCAATATGGTTTTTGCTTTGTTTTTCCCTTTTCTCTTGGTACCCTAATGCTTCCAGTGCGGCTGCGTGTAGGCATTCCTTTATATACTTATATTCTTCTTCTATATTAACAAATCCCGTCCGTTGTATCTTTTGGTCTGGTCTAATCTTCACACTAAAATACACAATTTTTGTGAACATGTCGAGGTCAGATTTTCAGTCTTTCGGGGTGTTTTTAGTGCAGAACGCCCGAAAAAATGCCATTTTTTCACATTTTCGACCATAACTCACAAACCGTGGATATTTTAGCATAACTGTCTTCGACAAAAATGTTCTCTTCATAAACACGAGTAACTTTCCTGAACATTGCAATAACCTAATCCTTATAGTTCTTTTGGCCGTTGTAAGGAATTTCATACCAAAATTTCAGCTTTTTTCAGGTTTTACGTTCAAGAAACTGGTTTTTAGCTCACTTTTGGATACTTACTAACCATTAGCATCTATTTTTGGAAAAGAAATTGAAAAAAAAAAATTTTGTTTGTAAACTGCTATGGTACACACACACACACGCTGGAATAAATACACACACATTTGAACCAGAAATCGCTTGTCTGTAGTATGGAATTGACGCGCACTGTGCTAGTATTGGTACAGTACCATATATCTAACACGTGCGCATGTTAAGTATATGGTACTGTACCAATACTAGCACAGTGCGCGCCAATTCCATTCTAGTGGTGGTATGGATTGTTGCACAGTAGGAACTTAGTACTTAAATGTTGTCAATTTTTCGTGTGTGTATACGTGTGTTTAAAATTGAATATACGGTTTTTTTGCCTTTTTTTTAAATTTTCAATAGCTCTATAAAATGGATAAAAACTTGCGAAATAAACTTTAACATAAAAAAAGATATATTTGCTGATGAAAGCTGAAATTTTGGTTTGAAATGTACTATTTGGTTGCGAAATTCCTTACAACGGCCAAAAGAACTGTAAGGATCGATTGTAGGTTATTGCAATGTTCAGCAAAGTTACTCGTGTTGATACAGAGAACATTTTTGTCGAAGACAGTTATGCTAAAATATGCACGGTTTGTGAGTTACGGTCGAAAATGTGAAAAAATGGCGTTTTTTTTTCGGGTTTTCTGCACTAAAAACACCCCGAAAGAGTGAACCTCTGGCCGCGACATGTCCACAAAAATTGTGTGTATTTTGGTGTGAAGAACATTTCGTCTGACGATTGCATTGAGAAATTCCCAATAATTTACGCGATATAGCCGTGCAAAACCAAAGCTCGAGCAAAAAAATTGATGATAGCAAAAAAAAAATTCGAACTAAACTATCAAAACCCAAATAGGGTTTTGCTAGTTTGGGTGGGCACTTCCAGAAACTGAAGACAGAATTTAGTTTACATTTTATGTGTTGCACTGTGTTATAGTAGCGTTTATTTTTTACAGTCTTTCTTTTACATTACGCTAAGGGGATTTTACCAGTATATTACAAAAATTTGGATGCACTACCACCTCAATTTCATTAGATTTTCACAGAAATGTTCCTACCCGAAAGGACTCTCTCTCGTAATAGGGTGTAGTATTTCCTTTTTGGATTTCGAACAAAACAATGGGAGGTGAACATACTATACATCAGGAGACAAAAACGGATAGAAATTGTGCAGTAAGGCAGCAAGCACAGACTTGATTATAAGCAGTACAAAATTTAGACACAAGAAAGTATACAAAGTGACGTGGACGGTACCAAACCAATTAGTACAAACACAAATAGACCACGTGCTAATAAACCGAAGGAGACAATCCTCAGTGCAGGACGTAAGAACGTACAGACGGGCCAATGCAGACTCCGACCACTTCTTAGTTGTGGCGGAGATAAAACAAAAATTGAAAAAAAAAAATACCAAGTAGGAACAAAGAAAACAATTGGGATGTACAAAAATTAAATGAGGGACAAAAAAGAACCGAATACGAAGAATCCATAAGAAGAAAGCTATTGATGCAAAAACAGAAGAAAGCATTGAAAATAAATGGAGCGTGAAAGAAGCAACGCAAGAAACCATAGAGATAGAAAGAAACCACGAATTGAAAGAGTGGTTTAATGAAACAAGTAAAAGAATGGCAAACAAAAAAATAAATGCCAGGATGAAATGGTTGAAAAGAAATAATATCGAGGACAAACGGAAATATGAAAGTATTAGGAAGGAATGTAATAAAGTAATTAGAAGAACAGAAAGAGAATGGATAGGTGAACAAATCAGAGAAATAGAGACACAGGGGGTCAAAATACAATAACAGAACTTATAAAGGAAAAGTCAGAGGGGTGAAAGACAGAGAGGGAAAAATAATAGAAGAAGAAAAACAGTATAATATTATATGGGAGGAACATTTCAAGCACCTCTTAAACGAACAAATGCAGGAAAAACACACAACCGAAGAAAACGAGCAAGAAGAAAATGAAATGGAAATGATTCTAGAACTAACAAGAGATGAAATAAAAGAAATAATACTAAGAAGTAAGAACGGGAAAATGCCAGGCAAACATGGAATTGTTCAAATACGGCGGAACAGAACTCTATGAAAGCATGTACGTACTAATTAAACAGATATGGAAAGGAGAACGCATGCTACATGATTGGAAAGGACGTGAAATTGTAATATTACACAAGAAAGGCGACTAACGAGTATGCGAAAATTATCGAGGAATTATCCTGCTCAACAGCGCCTATAAGCTTTTAACAGCGATGATACACGAAAAACTAAAATATGTAATAAAAAATGTAATAGGACAATATCAATGTGGGTTTACCCAAGGAAAATCTACGGTAGATGCAATACATGTGATCAAACAAGCATTGGAAAGAGCACAACAATTTGGAATTGCTATTCATTGACTTCAAGCATGCGTTTAATTCGGTTAAGATTAATATACAGTGCTAAAAGAACTGGGAGTACCGAGTAAGATAAGACGACTGTGCATGATGACACTGAACGAGGCATTCACCAATATCAAAACACAGAAAGAGATTTCGAAATTAACAAAGGAGTTAGACAGGGAGATCCACTATCGGCCACGTTATTTAACATAACTCTCCAATATGTACTAAGAAATATAAATCAAGATACAATACGAACAAGGGGCAGCCAGATAGTAGCGTATGCGGACGATGTAGTATTGCAAAAAAAAAACAGAAAATAATGAAGGAACTGGTGAGCGAAATAAGCGTAGAAGGAGCAAAAATAGGGTTGAAAATAAACGAAGAGAAAACCAAAATAATGAAAAATGGAAAACAAAATGATCAGGAAATTGAAAGGATTAGAATAAACGAATATACCTTTGAAAAAGTGGAGAAGATTAAGTATTTGGGAGTGACGCGGTATTGGGACGGGAACAAGGAAATGGAAGTAAAGGAAAGATTAATAATAGAAATAAGAAATTGTTAAGTAGTAAGATAATAGGAAGACACAGTAAGATGAGGATATACAAGACAATAATACTTGTATGCTACCGAAGTGATCAGCAAGGCAAAGAAACAAGAGGAAGACATGAGAAAAATTGAACGAAAGATATTGAGAGCGATCCTAAGGCCAATAAGAATATGTGAAGGAGACTACAAAAGGAGGACTAATCAAGAAATGTTGGAAGAAGTAGAGGAAGGCAGTCAAAAAAATAAAACAGAAGAGATTTAATTGGCTAAGGCACACATGGCGAGCAGGCCCAGAAGCACCATTATATGAAATACTTCAATGGGAACCGGGACGTAGAAAGAGATGTAGACCAAGAATAGGATGGCTGCAGCAGGTCAAGGAAGACATAGAGGCAGCGAGGATTACAAACTGGAAGGAGAAGATGTCTAAACGAAAACTTTGGAAACATCTAAGCAGAGAAATATAACAACAAGGAGGATGGGACTGATCAACCCGTAAACTAGATCTAGAGAACCCAAAGGGTGGCCCTACCCCAAGAGGGGTGTTTCCAGACCATTTATTATTATTTCCTTTTTGTAATCCACTCTAAAGTCAGTACGTTTGTTTGATTATAAATATTTTACCGTCTCATGTTTTTTATTTTTGCTCGATTTTCAATCCTATTAGATATACCCTCGTAAACGTTGAAACCAGCACGACGGTTTTCGGTGGGCAGGTTGGCTGCTGGGCGTGATCAGTTTTCGATAAAGAGCTTCTAACGATAGATATTTTACCTTTTCGGTTCACTTTGGAATTCCCAGTAAAAAAGACCGTTTTTACAGAAAGTAGGCCGGCGCCATTTTGTAGTACCGATTTCCTCCCAAAAATCTCTGGCCACATGCTGGAAAATCGATTAGGTAAAATTATTTGAAAAGCCTGAGATCTTTTTATAGGTGGTACAATGTTTTCGTTTCAGAGTTTTATTACTTCTGCTGCTACTTTTATTCTTTATAATTCCTCTCCTAGCTACAGTTTTCTCTATCAAGAGTTTTTCAAATCTTCTTTGCTAATACATTCTTGGTCTTTCAGATATTCCCTTGTTTTCACGAGCCCTTTTCTTCTATTACCGAGACTTTAGTTGATAATATCTTATAAATCTAAAAACCTTTTTTTGGCATAAATAATAGTTTAATTGTGTACGTGTATATAGATATGTATGGATATATATATATATATATATATATATATATATATATATATATATATATATGTATATGTATATGTATATGTATATGTATATATATATATATATATATATATATATATATATATATATATATATATATTCCCTTATCTCAAAGAAATTTCCACTAAATCACGAAACTTCAACCTAATTTAAGAAGTGGTTTCAAACATTCAAAAACAATTAATAACATTTTACCAATTTAAAAAAGAAGGATGAAACTATAAAAGGCTCGGAAGTAGTATACAGCATCCGTTGTGCTCAGTATGAAAGAGTATATATAGGACAAACATTAAGGGTCCTAATAGACAGAATCACTTCACACAAAAGTGATTGCAGATTTAAAAAAAAAAAACTCAGGCGCACTTGATTCACATAGCAATGAATTTAATTTTAATGAAACCAAAAATATGTGCAAGGAAAGAAGTTTCAACAAAAGAATCTTTAGGGAAATGGTGCAAGTCCACATTGAACTTAATTCTATTAATAAAAAAACTGATATTGAAAATTTAAGCTCAGTTTTCTCTAATCCATTGCAGATGAGTTGGCAAAATAATAATTCACAAAATACATCAAACGTATCTCTATAATAATAACCTAATGTCAATTTTTAAAATTTTTACAAACTTTTGAAAAATTAAACAAAAACTCAACGTCTAGCTAATTGGGGATACATTGAATGAGTGTTATTAACATAGATGCCCTAAATGCCATGTGAACGGATTTTTTTCAAACTTCATTTTTTATTAAAAAAACATGCCCTTAAAAAAATTGTTTGATTTGTCCGGATTTTGGTGACGCACCCTGTGTATATGTATTTATAGCAATTAGTTGTGCAGACCAAACATACATATCTTGCTTTACTGATTCAACAGAATTAGAGAAGAAAATAGTGTGTATGGGAAGCTTAACTTCATTCACAAGTTTTAGCTAGATCATTAATTAATTTTTCGTTTGGTCATATATTTTTTATCTAAATTTGTTAATAAAAACTTGTAATCGACTGTCATGTCACGATGATTATTGTGTTTGATTAAGATTAAATTTTTAACAAAATATTTCCGAATAAAATAAAATTAATCAGTCTCAAAAACAGCTGTTGTTGTTGTGTCGCGTACAGGTGCTCGCTTTTAATTTTTTCTCGCGGTTGAAAAGCTAACAGGTAAAAGTATTCTGTATTTCAAAGCGGCTGCTGTTAAAGATCGGCTAAAGATCAATGTTTTGTGCAAATATGACTGTAGCGCCGGCATCCTCTACACTGGTGTATTTAATTGGTCAGTTGTGTAGATATCGCTCCAAAGACTGGACATATAGACAACTTGATACAAATTTAACACACGTGTTGATCTTTTACCGGTCTCTTTATTCTTTACAAAACGTATTTTGTTTTTCAATTTGTACATTTTGTTTTGTGTTGTGTATTATAGAACTGGTAGCAGCAAAGATATAATGTCCATACTTTTTTTTTTAGTTACACAGAAAGGACAGCCGAATCAGACGCTTGGACTTTACATAAGAAAGTATCGATTAATAGCATTACCCCAAATCCAGATACGAAGCATTCAGATATGAAATCAGGTAACGAGGAACAACTATTTTTTTATATATGATTATTTTTCTTCTCTATTTTGTGATCAAAATAGCATAAAAAAAAAATTACTAAAGATCATTTTGTGAGAATTTTAAATATTGTTAATTTAAAACAACTGAAATGAACGAAGTCCATATTTCAGCCGTTTACCTGCTGTTCTCTTATTCGTCAAATCCATCTTGAGACGCGTTTTGCCGTATCACGGTTAGGATTGACAAACGAGAACATAATTTACTGGTACTTATTCTAGAAGTTACGGAATACAATGGTCGTACGCATACCAATTACTCCAAAGTGAAAATTTGTGAAACGGAACACCTCCGACCCGACTTTTCGGAAATCCAAACACGATGATTTATTTTAGTACTACACAGAGTTAAAGTTAGATTTTAATATTGAAGTGGAGTGGCATTTTTTTGCTACTTCGCACGGTAAAGGTGCGTGTGACGGTATAGGTGGTACCAGTGGCGGCTCGTGATGGAATTTGGTGGAGGTTCGCATACCTCACAAGGCTATGTTGTATGTAGCATTATAAGCCAATAAGAGCGTGAAAATACCTACTTAATTTTAAATTTTATGTATCTATTCATACCTAGAAGACATTTTTTTAAAATTTTCTAAGGTCCATGGTCATAAATGAAAATACCCCACCTAATAGTAATTGAAGATGCTAAATTTCAGTAGGTTAAACATAATATCAAATATAAAAATCACTTACCAATACAGTATAAACGCGAACATAAATAATATACAACACTTGACGAAAGAAAATGCAGTCTATATTAGAAATATAGCAAAATTCATTGTTTTGTTTAAAATATCTAACTATAAGCTGACCTTTCTAAACACAATGTTTAAACGAAAAATCCATACGGCGATTTTATAAATTATATTTTGTCAATCACTAATTGATTAAAATCACTAATATCTTCTATCATTTTCTTTTCTATTGACAACATTCCCAATGCTGAAAGCCTTTCTTCATTCATGGTACTTCTAAAAAACGACTTAATTCTTTTTAAAGTGGATAAATTTCTTTCAGCTTCAGCAGTTGTCATCGGAATGGTAATAATTAGCTGCAGTAAAGTGTACGTTGCGGAAAATACATTTTGTAAATTATTTTCGATTATAAATCGCAAACAGTGCACCCCTCCTGGCAAATTTCTAAAATAAGTTCAAGTTCAGTTTGTATTCTAATTTTGTCCAAAAATGGATGTCTGAACTGTATCATTTAAATAGTGCGATGGAAATTTATTTTCAACCTCCGAGAATTTAGAAGACATAAACAGAAGCGAACCACTTAGATGACTATTAAATGAAAACCTTTCCTTAATTTGAATTTATATATAATCACATACCTGTTTTGCTGCAACTACTTTCGTTAAATAAGGATCTTCCTTACGTGTTTTATTCTGAAAATGAACTACATCTTCAATTAAAGTAGGAAATTCTTCAACATTTTGTCTTTCAGTCGCTATACATTTTTCAAATATATTAATTGCTCTGGCTACCTGCGCAGGATCAGAAGTCGATTTTTGCAAACTGTTATATAGGAAATCTGCGTGATTGTATGAAAAAATGTTAGCCAAAATACAAATTGCGCAACGTATAACATTCTTCGGATCGCAGAGTAGTATTTTCTACTTTCTCCATACATTGGATAAGTGCTTCTCTGTTCTCAAAAATAATATTTATAGTTCTACTTTTAAAAAGCCACCGTGTCGTAGAGGTTCTTGGAATATGACAGCGTACAACTTCATTTAATATTTCAACCCGCTGAGGAGAATTAGAAAAAAAAATTCGTATTATCTGTTATATTAGAAAAGAAAATACGTACTTCTGCATTCTGGCTAGTTGCATGAGCTAAAATTAAATTTAATTCATGAGTATAACAATGAACATAATAGCCATATTTATAATTATATTGAATAATACTATTTATTCCACCGTGGCGGCCACTCATAACATTTGCTCCATCATAGCTTTGTGAAATTAATTTATTTGGTGTATCTGTAACTTTGAGCAAAACGTCTTTAATACAATTTGCATTATGATCTTGTGGATTCAAAAAATCTCTGGCCGGGTTATAGGATATATTTTATTGCGTTGGGTAACATAAAGAATAAACAGTGAATCAAGCCGAAAAAAGGTTACCGTTAGCGCGTTCTCTTGCAATACACTGCCTAAACCATTAAATATAGAACAATATCATGTTGCAAAGAATATAATATATATAAAATGCAACGTCTCTCTGACTGTCCGTTAGTGCGGTTATCACTTGAGAAACCACTTATCCGATTTACGTATTTTTATAAATTTAACACATGGGCTGAAAAGTCCCGGGCCTAACACATAGATGGCGCTAGTTTTATTGCAGTCACCTTTTTTTCAGTTAATACTAACCTTCAAAAGACAGCTGTTAAAATTTCATGATATTCTATTCATTAGTTTGTGAGTTATTGTGCTAAGAGTGACGCTACTTTTGTTATTTTCAAAACAACGGATCAAAAACAATTTCGTGTTTTAATTTTACACTGCTTCTTGATGGGAAAAATACCGTTCAAGCGAAGCAATGGCTTGAAAAGTGTTATAGAGACTCCGCTCCATCAGAAACAACAATAAAACGTTGGTTTGCTGACTTCAAACGTGGTCGTAGAGACACCGATGATGCAGAACCCAGTGGACGTCCAAATGAGGCGGTAACACCAGAAAACATCAAAAAAATCCATAAAATCGTTTTGAATGATCGAAAAGTGAAGTTGCGTGAGTTAGCTGACATCGTAAAGATATCAAAAGAACGTGTTGGCTTTATATTGCATGAGCATTTGACTATGAGAAAGCTCTGTTCAAAGTGGGTGCCGCGTTTGCTCACTGTTGATCAAAAACAAGAACGTGTTGATGATTCTGAGCAGTGTTTGGCCATGTTTAAACGTAACAAACCGGAATTTTTGCGTCGATATGTGACAATGGATGAAACATGGATCCATCACTTCACTCCGGAATCAAAACGATCGTCATCTGAGTGGACAGCAACTGGTGAACCTCGTCCAAAGCGCCCGAAAGCACAACAATCGGCTGGAAAGGTTATGGCCTCGGTATTTGGGATGTGCGTGGTGTAATATTCATCGACTATCTTGAGAAAGGAAATACCATCAACAGTGAATATTATATAGCGTTATTGGAGCGTTTGAAGGCCGAAATTGAAAAGAAACGACCGCATATCGCAAAGAAAAAAATTTTGTTTCATCAAGACAACGCACCGTGTCACAAGTCAATCAAAACAATGGCAAAACTACATGAATTGAACTTCGAATTGCTCCCACATCCACCGTATTCGCCAGATTTGGCTCCCAGCGACTACTGGCTGTTCGCAGACCTGAAAAAATGCTCGCCGGTAAGAAATTTCGCACGAATGAAGAGGTTATCGCTGAAACTGAGGCCTATTTTGAGGCAAAAGATAAATCGTTCTACAAAAGTGGTATTGAAATGTTAGAGCGGAGCTGGAATGATTGCGTTGCTCTTGATGGAGATTACGTTGATGAATAAAGCTAATTTTGAACCAAAAAAAACCGTGTTTTCTTTGTTAGGCCCGGGACTTTTCAGCCCATGTGTTATACATATGTTCTATATAATTTGATATAAGCCTAGATAATGGGAGATAAGGTGAGATAATGGGAGTATAAATAATGGGAGATAAGGAGAAATAGTGGGAGATAAGTAGAGATAGGTCTAGATAATGGGAGTTATGGTGAGATAATGGGAGATAAGAAAAAATAATGGGAGATAAGGAGAAATATTGCGAGAAAAGTCGAGTCGATAAGGAGAAATAATGGGAAATAATGGGAGATAAGGGGAAATAATGGCAGATATTTTATTACGTTAGGTAACATAAGGAACAAGCAGTGACGATAGTAGTGAATCAAGTCCACACGAGCGGAGCCGCGGGCACGGCTAGTACTCAATATAAGATTTAGCCCAGTCGTCAGGGGTTTTGAGCTCTAATTAACTGTTAACAGGCTACATTCTGGCATACAGGTAGTTTTTTGGACGTAGAATACGATGAAAAAAGTTCGCTAAAGTTTGATGTATGCTAAGCCCCCCAAAATAACATCAAAAATTCGGTTATTCAGTAATATCTGGAAAAATAAAAAAGATATCGAAAAAACTAAGAGCACCACGTGAAAGAGCGGGAAATTTTACAAAAAAAAATAGTATATAGATTTTTTTCTTTTATTAGCATGAGAATTTATTAAAAATTTGGATAGGTGATTCAATAAGTGTGGGGCGTGCCAAACAGGTTATTTTGAAAGTCTACGCGCTCCGCTCGAAGGTTTTATTGGTATTTCTTGTTTTTAGAGTGTAAAAAAATAATTAAAAGATAACTTTTTGAAGAGGAGACTTTCAGCTTTCCGATGATATAATAGTTTTTTATTTTTGTTGCTTTATAATTTGTAAAACGAAATTTTTGTTTGCACGATTTTAACGGGTATACAGTAAATTACATAATTTTTAATAAAATTTAATTTTAATATAGTATTTAAGAAAAATCCTTGGGTAAATATATTATTATACCTTAAGTTTCAATATAAGAATAATTAAAAATACCTACATTGTGTGTGTTATTTAAAAATTGAGCTTTAAAATATGAAAATTTGTCTGCTGTAGCGCGCCGTCGGCAATTTTACGTTTAAAATAATACGAAATGGTCAAAAAAAGTCGAACAATTTTTTTAGTTGCAGTTAACAGTGTATACTTAATATTAGAATATCATTAGAAACTTAAAAAAAACTCTCTTTTTTTGTAATTTTGCTCTTAAAAAGTGTTCATGATAAACGTATTTTTTGTTTATTACACTCATAAAAAAAAGTAGATGAATTGGGCCAAAACTGGGAGCATCGGGTAAAAAAAGACCCGTGTCTCCCAGTTTTGCCCCAAGTAATGCATTTTTTTTTTATGAGGCCCCAAAGATTTGGGGCCTCGGTGTCATTTTTGCAAAAAACTGATCATTTCTCAGGCTCATATCTTGCAAACCGTTCGGAATTTTGATTTACTTTCTGAGGCAAAGTTGTAGCTCTTGTCATAAAGAACAAAAATTGTGAACATATAAAATCAAAAAAACTTCATCTTCCAGATCAAAATCGCAAAAAACTTTAAAAAAGTAGATTTTTCGGGAAAATTTTAACTTTTGCGGCTACCTAAACAGTGTTAAGAATCATTCCTAGGAAGTTCATATATTCTAGAAAGTTGTTTACTAAGATCTTAGCTACATTTTTGTAGTTGATTGTTTCCTTGAATTTTGAACGGTTTTGCTAGCTATGGGCCTAAACAGGAAAAAAAGGTAAAAAAAAAATCGAATTTTTTACAGTTTTTAGCTATTTTGATCTTGAAGATGAAGTTTTTTTTACTTTAAATGTTCACAATTTTTGTTCCTTATGACAAGGCTACAACTTTGCCACAGAAAGTAAATTAAAATTCCGAACGGTTTGTAAGATTTGAGCCTCAGAATATGATGAGTTTTTTTGCAAACATTACACCCAGGCCTCAAATCTTTGGGGGCTCATAAAAAAAAAAAGTGCATGACTTTCGGAAAAACTGGGAGACACGGGTCTTTTTAGTGTTCCGTACGGAACACTTATAAGATCACTTCGGTGTCTGTCTGTCTGTCTGTCTGTCTGTCTGTCTGTCTGTCTGTCTGTCACACCCGATTTTCTCCGAAACTATTTGACATAGAAAGGTGAAATTTGGTAATAATATAGGAATTGATGGCCTCATCAGAGCCATGTAGTTTTGAGAATTAAATTTTGACTTAAGGGTTAGTTTTGGGGGGTGAAGTCGGAAGCGAAAAAAAAATTTTTTTACTAGGTCATCGAGTGTGATGTCAAATGAAAGCTTTTGAAAACACGAGTAAAAAATATATATATAATATTATACTTGCGCGCACTTTTCGTTGTGTTATTTTTAAAAATTCGCGAAATATCGCTGTCCCGCGCCTTATCTCGAAAAGTACTTATCAAAAAATTTCGAAAAAAATTCTGGAATATTCTCCACGGGGTGTAGATTGAACGAAAATTATCACGAGCGCATTACCTTTAATAATTTATATGGTATATAAAAAAAACAAAAATTTCAAGGTCATCAGATTTCAGTAAAGATTGGAAACAAACTTTGTTGAAAACTCATTTAGGGTGTGTTTTGTGAAGTCACTGATCATTTTATACCACCGTAACATAAATTTTGACTTAAGGGGTTCGTTTTGAGGGGTGAAATCGGAAGTGAAAAATCTTTTTTTTTTTTTTTACTAGGTCATCGAGTGTGGTGTCAAATGAAAGCTTGTGAAAACACGAGTAAATATATATGTATATATATATATATATATATATATATATATATATATATATATATATATATATATATACTCGTATATAATGTAATACTTGCGCACACTTTTCTTCGTATTACTTTTAAAAAATCGCTGTCCCCTACCTTATCTCGAAAAGTACTAATCAAAAAATTTTGAAAAAATTCTGGAATATTCTCCACGGGGTATAGATTGAACGAAAATTAGCACGAGTGCATTACCTTTAATAATTTATTTGGTATATAAAAAAAAAACAGAATTTCAAGGTCACCAGTTTTCAGTAAAGATTGGAAACAAACTTTATTGAAAACTCATTTGGGGTGTGTTTTGTGAAGTCACTGATCATTTTATACCACCCTAACAAAAATTTTTATTTTGAAAACAATCAACGTACGGAACACTAATTGTGCAAGTTCAACTTGCACTTGACCGGTTTTTTTTTTTTGGTCTACTATCACGTAGTGGTGTCCATATATGGTTATTTTTCCATAACTTAAAAAATTACACACAGTGTTATTAATCATACAACATATACTTAACTAAGTTGGGAATGTGGAATCTTTGGCACAATGACACTACTCAGTATATATCACCACTACACCAAACACTTTATTTTTGCGCTCGACGCGCGTTTCGCTAACCACGTTAGCTTCATCAGGAGCGATGATTGACTAAAGCTAAACTACAAATCTACCCTATTTATACTTAGCCTAACCCTTGAATTACTCAGGCGGAACTAATGGCATAGGCAAGGCCATCAGTTCCGGTCAAGTAACTAATAGAGGGGACTATAAGGAATAAGCCCTCTGTCTTTATTTAAATTACTTTTACATTTTATAATTTCCATACTTTCGTATGCGTTCAACAATCTCCTATCAGATACATTTTTAATTAATCTTAGATTATCTAATGTTACAATATGATCAGCTTCAAGGGCATGTTCGGCAATGCTAGACTTTTCTGTTCTACTGTATTTTAAGTGTGCTAAATGTTCTTTAAATCGTGTTTTAATTGACCTTTTAGTTTGTCCAACATACTTTTTGTCACAATCATTACAACTAATTTCATAAATTCCACTCTTTTCACAATTAGGAATCTTTTCTTTGGGCTTTCCTAAGATATTCCTCAGATTGTCTGATGACTTATAGACTAAGGTGAAGCATACCTTATTAAATACCTTATTGAGGCCCTTGCTATATTTCGGATTATATGGTATGGAGACATGCTTGGTGTTATTTTCTTCGCGTGTAAAAAAGTGGAATTCTGAATATTTAACAGGTTGACTGCCGACCACTCCGATCGGAGTGCGTCGGGTCTCTTCGCCAACGCCGTCTACTCCGATCGGAGTTCGACATGCGTTCTTACGAAACGTTTTAGTATTCCATCGGCGTTGTATATGAAACGTGTTTCTAGTGGTGGCGTTGCTGAAAAAAAACGCAAGTTCTAACAGGTGCTTAAGTGGTTCCGCGGATTTGGTTTGGTTGTAATCTGCCGTACAATATGGACAATCAACCTGGGCCTTCTGGTATTAAAAAAAGACATTGTAGTGATGAAAAAAAGGTATATGATAAGAAAAAGAAGCTAACTGACACTGAATTATTGCAGCTATTGGAAGAAAGCGGAGGTAGTAGTGACGAACACCAGACACAGACGATAGTGATGTAAATTCAAGCTCCGAGTCCAAAGAAGAGAATTTTATAGACCCTATTCAGCCACATCAAACACTTCCTAGCCTTGATGAGATAAATTGGAACGACAAAGGTGCGTTTAAAAACAAATTTTGTTCCAGAAAACCCAGGAATTATTGGTGCAAATTCCAGGACAGGGTGCACCTATCGATTTTTTCGAAATGATCATTGATGATGATTTTTTACAAACTATTGTAGAACGAACGAACTCTTACGCAGTCGAGGTTTTGCTGCGCCCAGAAACAAGTACAAAATCACGTATTACTAATTTTAAAGATCTTACTCTTGACGAACTAAAAATTTTTTTGGCCCTGTTACTTCACACTGGCACAATATCCTTGAGCCGTCTTAACGATTATTGGAAAACTGATCCGCTATTTAATCTACCTGTTTTTAGAAAATATATGTCAAGGAATAGATTTTTTGCTTATCTTGAGGTGTTTGCATTTTACATCTCCAGATATGGATCCGGCAGATCGGCTAGGAAAGATTGGATTTGTGGCAGATTTTTTTAATAACAAGATGGGAGAAATTTACTATCCTGGAAGAGAGTTGTCTTTGGATGAAGCTATGGTACTTTATCGGGGTCGTCTCCAGTTTAAACAGTATATCAAGAATAAGCGTCATAAGTATGGTATGAAGTTATACATGCTGACAGAGCCTAATGGACTTATTTTGAAATTTCGTGTCTACGAAGGTGCGACAGATGTTTATGGTGGAAGCGGACATACTGAAAAGATTGTTTTTTACATTTATTGGAGGAAAAATTGGGTGTGGGACATGCTGTTTATCTAGACAATTTTTACAATAGTGTTAATTTAGCTAGGAAATTACTTCAACAAAATACATACTGCACTGGTACGCTGAGAGCAGAGAGGAAAGATAATCCGAAAGAGGTAATGAGTGCAAACTTAAAACGTGGTGAGAATAAATCTATGTTTTGCAATGGAGTGCATGTCGGAAAATGGCGCGATAAACGCAATGTTCAATACATTTCAACAGAATTTGGAAGCGAAATGGGCATTTTTAAAAACAAAAGAAATCAAGAATCTGAAAAACCTTCCGCAATCATTGGATATAATGCTTTTATGTCCGGTATAGATAGACAGGATCAAATGATGGCATATTATCCTTGCAGCCGTAAAAACCATTCGGTGGTACAAAAAGTTATTCATGCATGTGCTGCAAATGAGCATGATAAACGCCTATTTTTTGTACAATAAATATTCGCGGTCTGACCAGTTACGATTATATGACTTCCGATTGGATGTCATAAGAAATTTACTAGCCAGACGACCAATTACTAATTTGCCGCAAATTCCTCCAGGCCAAATAAATGTCCACAGCATTAGCAAAGTAGAAAAAATTGTTAGTGAAAAAAAAGGAGCTAAAGAAACAAAACGGGTAAGCAGAAAGGAATGCAAAGAATGCAGGAAAAATAAAATAAGAAAGCAAACAGTGTATGAATGCAAAATGTGCCCTGGACAACCAGGTTTTTGCCTTAATTGCTTTGAGGATTACCATAAAAATGTACAAAAATGATTTAGAAATAAATGTTTTGAGTTCATGAGTTCGATTTATTATTTCTTTACTTATTTAATTGGACACTCCGATCGGAGTGTTCGGCATCTAGTAAAAATTTTCACTTGCAATGCCGATTACTCCGATCGGAGTGAAATTTTTTTTTTTCTAATATTTTGAATGGCACATAAAAAAAACACATCCAAGACTCATTTTAATTCATATTTACCACAATAAAATAAAAATATTTGGAAAAAATCTTTCCGGCGTCAACCACAAACTCAAAAATATAGATCGGCAGTCAACCTGTTAACCTGAACTTATGTCTATTTATTAGCTTGTTTACTAAGTCATCGTCATAACCATTAACTCTAGTTATATTTCTAATACGATTCCTTTCGTTATTAAAGTTTACTCTATTCAGAGGAAAAGTGACCAAACGACGAACTAAAAAAAAAATGTAATGAGGCTAATTTGTGTTGTTTGCAATGAAATGAATCATTAGGAATATATCTATCTGTTACTGTGTCTTTCCTATAGATAGCAAATTCTAATCTATTATTAATTTTTTAATAATTAAAATATCTAGAAAAGGCAATTGTCCTTTGTTCTCAACTTCGTAAGTGAATTTAATGGAATCATACCGGCTATTTAATTTGGAAACAAAGACATCAATATTTGTTTTCTTTGTATCGAAAATCGCGAAAATATCATCCACATACCTATACCATACCCTTGGGGAATATTTAAATTCGTGACTGGCTTCCATTTCAAACTTACTCATGAATAAATTGGCTATGAAAGGTGATAAGCAATTACCGATAGCTGTTCCTTCTTTCTGAGCATAAAATTGACTGTTATATTAGAAATAATTTTGTTTCATACAAAGTTTAGATAATATTAAGTATTCATGAATAATTTTCCCCTTTAAGTCATTCATCCTAAGTAATTCTTCGAAATATTGTAAAGTTTGTGGTATTGGCACACTTGGGAACAAAGAACTGACATCAAAAGAAATAAAGATTTCACCTTCATTATGAACTAGATTTTTTATTTTATTAATGAATTTTAAAGAATTCTGAATTCTTCACTGCGAAACTGATGGCCTTGCCTATGCCATTAGTTCCGCCTGAGTAATTCAAGGGTTAGGCTAAGTATAAATAGGGTAGATTTGTAGTTAACAGGTTGACTGCCGACCACTCCGATCGGAGTGCGTCGGGTCTCTTCGCCAACGCCGTCTACTCCGATCGGAGTTCGACATGCGTTCTTACGAAACGTTTTAGTATTCCATCGGCGTTGTATATGAAACGTGTTTCTAGTGGTGGCGTTGCTTAAAAACGCAAGTTCTAACAGGTGCTTAAGTGGTTCCGCGGATTTGCTTTTGGTTTGGTTGTAATCTGCCGTACAATATGGACAATCAACCTGGGCCTTCTGGTATTAAAAAAAGACATTGTAGTGATGAAAAAAAAGGTATATGATAAGAAAAAGAAGCTAACTGACACTGAATTATTGCAGCTATTGGAAGAAAGCGGAGGTAGTAGTGACGAACATTACGTACCAGACACAGACGATAGTGATGTAAATTCAAGCTCCGAGTCCGAAGAAGAGAATTTTATAGACCCTATTCGGCCACTTCCTAGCCTTGATGAGATAAAATGGAACGACAGAGGTGCGTTTTAAAACAAATTTTGTTCTAGAAAACCCAGGAATTATTGGTGCAAATTCCAGGACAGGGTGCACCTATCGATTTTTTTCGAAATGATCATTGATGATGATTTTTTACAAACTATTGTAGAACGAACGAACTCTTACGCAGTCGAGGTTTTGCTGCGCCCAGAAACAAGTACAAAATCACGTATTACTAATTTTAAAGATCTTACTCTTGACGAACTAAAAATTTTTTTGGTCCTGTTACTTCACACTGGCACAATATCCTTGAGCCGTCTTAACGATTATTGGAAAACTGATCCGCTATTTAATCTACCTGTTTTTAGAAAACATATGTCAAGGAATAGATTTTTGCTTATCTTGAGGTGTTGGCATTTTACATCTCCAGATATGGATCCGGCAGATCGGCTAGGAAAGATTAGATTTGTGGCAGATTTTTTTAACAACAAGATGGGAGAAATTTACTATCCTGGAAGAGAGTTGTCTTTGGATGAAGCTATGGTACTTTATCGGGGTCGTCTCCAGTTTAAACAGTATATCAAGAATAAGCGTAGTATGGTATGAAGTTATACATGCTGACAGAGCCTAATGGACTTATTTTGAAATTTCGTGTCTACGAAGGTGCGACAGATGTTTATGGTGGAAGCGGACATACTGAAAAGATTGTTTTACATTTATTGGAGGAAAAATTGGATGTGGGACATGCTGTTTATCTAGACAATTTTTACAATAGTGTTAATTTAGCTAGGAAATTACTTCAACAAAATACATACTGCACTGGTACGCTGAGAGCTGAGAGGAAAGATAATCCGAAAGAGGTAATGAGTGCAAACTTAAAACGTGGTGAGAATAAATCTATGTTTTGCAATGGAGTGCATGTCGGAAAATGGCGCGATAAACGCAATGTTCAATACATTTCAACAGAATTTGGAAGCGAAATGGGCATTTTTAAAAACAAAAGAAATCAAGAATCTGAAAAACCTTCCGCAATCATTGGATATAATGCTTTTATGTCCGGTATAGATAGACAGGATCAAATGATGGCATATTATCCTTTGCAGCCGTAAAACCATTCGGTGGTACAAAAAGTTATTCATGCATGTGCTGCAAATGAGCATGATAAACACCTATTTTTTGTACAATAAATATTCGCGGTCTGACCAGTTACGATTATATGACTTCCGATTGGATGTCATAAGAAATTTACTAGCCAGACGACCAATTACTAATTTGCCGCAAATTCCTCCAGGCCAAATAAATGTCCACAGCATTAGCAAAGTAGAAAAAATTGTTAGTGAAAAAAAAGGAACTAAAGAAACAAAACGGGTAAGCAGAAAGGAATGCAAAGAATGCAGGAAAAATAAAATAAGAAAGCAAACAGTGTATGAATGCAAAATGTGCCCTGGACAACCAGGTTTTTGCCTTAATTGCTTTGAGGATTACCATAAAAATGTACAAAAATGATTTAGAAATAAATGTTTTGAGTTCATGAGTTCGATTTATTATTTCTTTACTTATTTAATTGGACACTAGTAAAAATTTTCACTTGCAATGCCGATTACTCCGATCGGAGTGAAATTTTTTTTTCAAATATTTTCAATGGCACATAAAAAAAACACATCCAAGACTCATTTTAATTCATATTTACCACAATAAAATAAAAATATTTAGAAAAATCTTACCGGCGTCAACCACAAACTCAAAAATATAGATCGGCAGTCAACCTGTTAAGCTTTAGTCAATCATCGCTCCTGATGAAGCTAACATGGTTAGAGAAACGCGCGTCGAGTGCAAAAATAAAGTGTTTGGTTTAATGGTGATATATACTGAGTAGGAACATATACTTAAAATAAAAAAAATATTTAAAGGTGGGAAATGAAACATAAAAGTCTAAGCTTTAATTATAAAGTATTTATTATATTGCATTTAAACATCTAAGTACGAAGAAAACAGTTATTGAAAATACAAAAATTCTAAATTACTTGAAGGCCAAACAACTGGGGTTGGAAAATGGAGAACACCAACTCAAAAATATTAACAACTGTAAAAATGAGTTTGTGGCTTCTGCTTTTCTTCAGAAGGTTGCACAAATTGTGAAGAAATTGAAGAAGAAGAAAGTAACCAAAAAATAATGTTTATTATTTTGTAAATATTTCTGTTATACATTTTTTGTAATTTACTCTGTATTTTAGTATATTGTATTTGTAAAATTATTATTAAATATATTTAATTTTTATATAAATAAATATATTTTCATTTATTCATATACACTGACTGCCATTTTGGGTCACTCATTTTGAATTTTTTAAATCTATCCTCAGATTCCTAATCAGCACCCCAAAAATCCCTTAGGAGACACTTTAAAAAAAAAATTGGAAAACTAAATGAATTACGTACTCTCTGGCCGCCATATTGGATCTGCCATTTTAAATTTTTCAAATCTGTCGTCGGATTCTTAATCAGCACCCCGAGAAATCCCTTAATAGCCAATTTCAAAATATTTAGCGGTGTACAGAAACGTTAATCTAATCATAAATGATTTTAGAAGCATGATTACCACTACAACTGAAGGGGTTCCCAAACTTTTTTTCTCGTAGACCACTTTCAAAATTTTACTGGTTTCGGTGGACCCCCTGCTGTTACATTTCTACCATATTTCCAAAACTCGTCAAAAAATGTGAAAATTAGATCTAACGATGGAAATTTGCGTCGTGGCTGAGTTCCAACCCTAAATTCGGAGTGGTAAAAATAAAAAAGACAAATAATATATTTTCTTGTGTTCTATTTATTAAAATAATATGACTATAGACTTAATAGAATTAAAAAATTAAACATTAATAACGTACCGTAACTTCGACAATGCAAATCAACAATTAAAAAAAAATAGTCATAATTTTAATGGGAGGGATGTACTTGATGGATTGACAGCAAATTATCAATATTTGGCTTCAGTTTTGTAAGGAATAACCGCAAATCTCCCCGTTCTATGATGTTCAATCTGCTCCTTTTTTTTGTTAATAGGTTTGTAACGACATTAAAACTTTTTTCGACAAGATATGACGAGGGGAAACGCTATCAAAAGTTTTCTCGCAATTTCCCACAGCCAAGGATGTTTTTCTGGTATTTCTGCCTGCAGTCAAAATGTTTGATATGTTTTGTAAATGGAATCGATTTTTCCTTAAAAAAATCACTCAGGACATTAAATGTTGATTCGCCTTTAGTGTCCGTTTCCAAAGTTTTCGGGAATAGCAGCTCTACATGGATTTTCTTCGTCCATAACAAATCGAACATATGCCAATAATAATGCTTCATTACCAGGTAAACTTGACTCGTCCAGTTGAATAGAAAAATGAGTTGTTTGCAGATAATTACTCAAGAAGCTTTCAATATCAGAACTCATTTCATCAATACGTCTTTGTACAGTGTTGTTACTCAAAGGAATTCTTTTGAGTACGTCAAATGGAGGTTTGTGCAGAACAGTTTTTAAAACCTCTTCAACAGCGGGTAAAATTAACGGTTCTCCGATGGTGTGCGGTTTTCCAGATTTCGCTATAAGCAATGAGATATTGTAAGATGCCCGCAAGCCATCATCGTTACTTTGAGACGTTGAAGCGAACATACTGTGCACGGTGGGTCTCTTTTCATATTTTTCCTTCAATGTTTGAAAATATTTTAAATCTTTACCTATTTTATCAGGATGGCACCTTCTTAGATGATCTTCGAGCTTCGATGGTTTCATAGAGTCATTGCTCAAAACTTGGTTGCATAAAAGGCATATGGGCAATCGTTTGTCTGCCTTTGATGGAAGAAAACTAAATTTCAAATAATCAACACGGTACTGTCGACATTTCTTCTTAGATTCAGCCATGTTTCGTATCAGTTACCTACCTGTAAAGACAAAAATGTTTGTTTTAGTAATCATAAGGCGACTTTAACAGGATATGGCTATTTTAACAGAATAAAATAGGATCAATTAATTATTGCAATGAAAAAACCAAAATGCCGACGGCAAAACTGATTTTAATTATTAAAAGCAATAAACTGCTAAGACCCATATAGAGGTTTTCACAAAACGGCTGAACCTATTTTAATGTAAATATTTTTAGTCATTTAGCATTAGCAACTACGAGGGCACTAAAATATGTGCAAACATGCAGGTCAATCATATATCTCTCCTTTAGTGAATCACCACAGTCTGGTAAATAAATAATTTTATAATAAAAAGTACTAAAATTTCAATCTTTCTCGGCTTTCTGTTCTTTTATAGAAGTATCGAATAATGGCCCTGTTCAGTATTTAATTTTTATTACGTACCTACTACACGCAAACGTAACATATAATATTATTACAATATAAAATAAAAGTATGAATAACAAATAGGCAGGTACTTACTTTTTCCGGCCCTGGCAAACACTGACATCGATTCATTCACACTTTTCTTTTCAAAATTCCGGAAACAAATGAGTAACGTTTGTCTTTGGCATTCGTATTTATATTGGTGAAGAATCAAACAAGTTCATGCAAGATGCACAAGTCGTATTTCGTCCCTTTGCACGTCTGAACGTGTTCCGTTGCGAGCGGGCGGGCGGCGCTTTGCAAGTCTCGACGCGCGTTTTACTGAATATCGAATATGCAAGTTTTTACAAGTAACAGTCGCTGACCTTCTTAAAATACACTACTCAAAAAATTAAGGGAGGTTTTAAAACAAGGAAATTAATGCTAAATAAACAGGCTGATCCATATGCCGGCCTAACTGAAAAAAAATTTTTCAAGCCCGTGGACCAAAAAAAAAAAAGCAAAATTTTTTTTTTCGCGCCATCTGTTAGAATTGCATGAGAACCGTAGCTCCTAAAAAAATTTTAGCCAAAAAATCTAAAAATTAGAAACTTAAAGCTTCAAAATGCTTTTTTTTAAAAGTCTCAATACGACCATTTTTCACCGAAATACAGCCTGTTAAAAATCACCGAAAAATTTGGAATTTTTTTTTGCTCCCTTAATTTTTTTGAGTAGTGTATTATCTGCCTACATTGATAGGTAAAGCCAAGCCAACATTTTTGTTCTTTACTATCGAAACCAGATAAATTTTCGTGGACCCCCACTTAAAACTTGTGAACCCCCATTTTTTTTTTTTCGCGCCAACGTAGACCCCCCTCGAGTCTCCCGTGGACCCCTGGGGGTCCATCTGAACCACTTTGGGAATCACTGGGGTTAAACTAACCAGTTTATTTTATTTTTTTTTAATTACGGTAAAACTAAAAAAATAATCTATATATTATATTTTTTGTAAAATTCCCCCGTTCTTTCACGTGGTGCTATTAGTTTTTCGATGTCCCTTTTAGTGTTCCGTACGGAACACTTATAAGATGACTTCGATGTCTGTCTGTCTATCCATCTGTCTGTCTGTCACACCCGATTTTCTCCGAAACTATTTGTCATAGAAAGTTGAAATTTGGCAAGAATATAGAAATTGATGGCCTCATTAGAGCCATGTAGTTTGAAAGTTAAATTTTAACTTAAGGGGTTAGTTTTGGGGGTGAAATCGAAAGTGAAAAAAAAAAAAATTATTGTGTCAAGTGAAAGCTTGTGAAAACACGAGTAAAAAATATATATATAATGTAATTCTTGCTTATTTTTCTTTGTATTATTTTTAAAAAAACGCAAAAAATCGCTGTCCCCCCCCTTATCTCGAAAAGTACTTATCAAAAAATTCTGGAATATTCTCCACGGGGTGTAGATTGAACAAAAATTATCACGAGGTCAAGGTGATCAGTCTTCAGTAAAGATTGAAAACAAACTTTGTTGAAAATTCATTTGGGGTGTGTTTTGTGAAGTCACTGATCATTTTTACACTTCCGTAACAAAATTTTTTATTTTAAAAGCAAACAACGGACGAAACACTAATTGCGCAAGTTCAACTTGCACTTGATCGGTTATTTATTATTTTGTAAATATTTCTGTTATACATTTTTGGTAATTTACTCTATATTTTAGTGTATTGTATTTATACAATTATTATTAAATATATTTATTTTTTATATAAATAAATATATTTTCATTTATTTATATACACTGACTGCCAGTTTGGGTCACTCATTTTGAATTTTTTAAATCTATCCTCAGATTCATAAAAACCCGTTAGTAGACACTTTAAAAAGAAAATTGGAAAACTAAATGAATTACGTACTCTCTGCCATTTTAAATTTTTCAAATCTGTCGTCGGATTCTTACTCAGCACCCCGAAAAAAACCCCTTAATAGGCAGTTTCAAAATATTTAGTGGTATACAGAAACGTTAATTTAATGAGAAATGAGGTTGGAAGCAGGATTCCCACTACAACTTAAGGGGTTAAATTAGCCAGTTTATTTTAAATATTTTTTTTTTTAATTATGGTAAAACTAAAAAAAATAATCTATGTACTAGTTTTTGTAAAATTTCCCGTTCTTTCACGTGATGCTATTAGTTTTTCGATGTCTTTTTTATTTCTCGACATATTTGCGAAAAACATAATTTTTTATTTTATATTCGATTTTGTAGGCTTAGCGTATATTTTAGCGCAGCAAACTTTTTATCGTATTCTACGTCCAAAATTACCTGTATGCCAAAATGCAGCCTGTTAACATTTAAGGAGAGCTTTTCGTCAGAATTTGTCATTGACGACTAGGCTAATCAGTGACTTGTCGAAAATAAGATCTGAAACTTCTACAACACCAAGATCATCGAAAACTGCAAAAAATAAGAAGCGATGCTGGCAAAAAAATGCGCCGTAGAACATCTCAATGAAGGGACGCTAAAGAGGACAAAATGGAATAGAATGACAGACAACAGAGTGGTGATGATAGCCAATACAAATCACCACTGGGTAGAAGGAACAAGATAGAGTGAAAACGGCACATAAAAACATTATTTAATAAATAACGAGCAAAATTGTCTATAATAGAAGAACGAAACAAAAGGAGAAATCTCCGAATATTGTCCCTAAACAGTGTATTATGACCACTTAGAAATTTACTCTCTTTTTCATTCTGTTTACTTAACTAAGCGACGAATGTTGTTGAATGTTTTTTAAAATAACTATGTAGGACGTCATTAGGACGCTACAACTTTATGAAAACGTCATTTTCTACAAACCCTCTTTATTCGTTTCGAGTATACTTTCGTAAAAATTTCTTTCTTAATTTTGCCTTTTTTTCCTATTTAATTTAAACGATTTTAGGTGCCTCCACAACATCTACCTCTAGCAACGAACATTCAGTATTAAACGACGGAGAGGTCAAATTACCTCTACTCATACCTCCGGAGATACCTGATGATGAAACCGATACTGTATCAAAATATGAAAACTTCTACGAAAATTTGATCAATATTCAGAAACATGAGGATAAAGAGGTAAAATATTATTTTGTTTTATCTTAGCATAGGTAGTGGTTAGAGCAAAAGAAAGCATCGTATATAAAACCACCCACAACCTTACACAACACAAACGGTGACTTTCTATCACCAAGTGTGTGTGGTATGTATATATATATATATATATATATATATATATATATATATATATATATAAACGAAAAAATCCCCATTATTCGAAACAGACGATGAGTGGTTTCGTTAACGGGTCGGGGACTCCCCGACGCGACGTCTAGAATTTTCACCGCTGTCTAGGTTTTGGTTAGTCGACGAGTGTTATAAGTTACTCATTACGTCTATTATTATCGCAGAGGTAATAGTTTCGTTTTAATAGATATTTTACAAAATGGAGCGACATAGTAATAAGCGTAAACGTGTTGTTATTACCTTAAAAGAGAAACCTGAAGCCATTCAACGTTTAGATAATGGTGAACTTCTTAAAAATATAGCGAAGGATTTAGGTGTAGCCGTGAGTACTGTTTCAGAGTGGAGAAAAAATCGCGAAACACTTGAAAAATGTGTGTAGTGTTTTGTCATCGTCCACCCAGGCACGAAAAAAGTATGAAAAGCGGTGAATACCAAAAAGTGGATGATTCTTTATTTTTATGATTTACACAGAATCGAGAACGTGGAATACCAGTTTCAGGAACAATTTTAAAACATAAGGCAGTGAGTGTAAGCGAAGAGTTGCCGGTTATTGAAGCGCCTGTAAATTTTTCTGCAAGTGATGAATGGCTCGACAGGTAGAAAAAAAGACATGGTGTACGTCAACTGAAAGTTTGTGGAGAAAGATTGTCGGCTGATGTATATGTTGCAAAAAAATTTGCAGAGAATTTTGAGCAGCTTATGAAAGCACTAGGTTTACAACCAGACCAAATCTATAATTATGATGAAACAGGCTTGAACTATAAAATGTTGCCGTCAAATACCTTAGCTTCAAAACGGAAGCTGGAGCACCTGGTTACAAACGTAGCAAAGAACCCATTACTGATCTTGCATGCAGTAATGCTTCTGGAAGACACAAACTTCCATTATTATGTATTGGTAAGTCAGCAAATCCACGAACCTTTAACAATATTCGTCGCAATGCTTTTCCTGTTTTGCATAAAAATTAAAACAATGCCTGGATAAACGCGACTCTATTTAAAGACTGTTTTTTTGGAGATTTTGTTCCCAAAATGGAACTTTTTTAAAAAAAACATGGATTCCTAGAAAATGTATTCTGTTACTAGATAACGCCCCCACTCACCCAAGTGCGGAGCAACTTGAAAGTGGGGAAATAAAAGCAATGTTTTTGCCTCCTGCTGTAACTTCTCTCATTCAGCCTATGGATCAGGGTGTACTGGAAAATTTAAAACGCAATGGAGCATATTTTAGAAGAAGTAGATGAAGGTCGCAATCTTACTGATTGTCTAAAAAAGATAAATTTGAAAAATGTTATATATTAGATAGCTTCAGTCTGGAATCAAGTAAAGAGTAGTACTCTGGAAAAAGCGTGGTCAAAATTGATTCCACAAGAGGAGAGACATTACTCAGAGGCAGAAACAGAAGATAATGAGAGTTTACATCAAATTATTACAAGAATATCAGGATGTAAAAGTGTTGCGGAAACCGATGTTTGTGAATGGTTGAACAGTGATAGTGTGGAAGATGAAATGACTAACCAAGAATTAATTAAGTGTATGCAAAAACGCTAATAAAATAGACAATGATGACGATGATGATAACGAAGTAGAAGCCACTGACAATATTCCAGTAAAAATGTTACATTCAGAAGGACTAGAGGCCCTAGAAAAAACGTTAACTTATGTAGAACAAGAAAATACAACCGCTGCGGACATTTTGCTTATCAAACGTTGGAGAGACATTGCAGCTAAAAACAGAACTAAGGCAAAATGAGTGCAATTAAAAATTACCTCATTTTTAAGACATTAAAGTTAAGATGAAACTGTTTTATTTTCGATTTTCCGTACATATACATAAAATAAGTAAACTAATTGTTCTATTTTTTGTTTTAATAAATACCTATGTACGTAATAGCATATCGTAAAATGCTTTTAACTCAATCTGCAATGTTGTATTCATTCTAAACTTCTATTTTATAAAAAAATTCAGATTAACCGAAATTTCGATTATCTGAAATCACTTTGGTCCATATTATTTTGGATAATCGAGATTCTACTGTATATATATATATAATATATATATATATATATATATATAATATATATATATATATATAAGATATATATATATATATTTTATATTTTACGTGTTCTTGGAATTAGATCATTAAAACTATTCTTGGATCTGTTATATATTTATTGACGTTTCGACCTTCGGAAGAGGTCTTCTTCAAGATTTGCTCTAAAAGATTACATTAGAAGAATTAAATATAGATAGAGCAAATTTTGAAGAAGACCTCTTCCGAAGGTCGAAACGTCAATAAATATATAAGAGATCCAAGAATAGTTTTAATGACGTAAAATATAATATATATATATATATATATATATATATAATATATATATATATATATATATATATACCAAGATCAAAAAACCTTACACTCAACAAAATATATATATATATATATATATATATATATATATACGAGGCATGTTTTTTAAGTAAGTACCGTTTTGGCGATTCCGCCGCCGCAGCGATACGGTCGGCGTTCCGCGCATGCGCGCTGGTAACCTACATCTCATGTCTACGCACTGACGCCATTACAGTCTGATTCTTCATTGTATACGTTGTTTACTGAGTGTTTAAGATGCCTCCGACAATCGTGAGTCCCGCCGATTGTGAAGTACGGGCTGTTATACGATTTCTTAGTGCTAAAGGCGTAAAACCGATCGATATTCATCGTGAGATCTGTGAAGTTTACGGACAAAACATTATGAGTGATGGAATGGTAAGGAAATGGGTGAGAGCATTTAAAGATGGCCGCACAAATGTGCATGATGAAGAACGGAGTGGGCGTCCTTCGGTCGTTAACGAAGATTTGGTGCAGAAAGTGGACGAAAAGGTGAGAGAAAACAGACGCTTTACAATTTCATCATTGTGCGACTGCTTTCCTCAATATTCTCGTAGTGTTTTGTATCGCATTGTGACCGAGAACTTGAATTACCGGAAATTGTGTTCACGTTGGGTTCCAAAAATGTTGACGGATTTGCACAAAACCCAACGTTTAGGCAGTGCATTGACTTTCCTTGAGCGGTACCACAATGAAGGTGAACATTTTTTAGACCAAATTGTTACTGGTGACGAAACATGGGTGGCCTACGTCACACCAGAATCGAAACAACAATCCATGGAATGGCGACATTCATCATCACCCAAAAAAGTGAAGTTTAAGCAAACAATTTCTGCCCGCAAAATCATGTGCACAGTTTTTTTGGGACAGAAAAGGAGTATTGCTAGTGGAGTTTCTGCCTCGTAATGAGACAATCAATGCAGCGTCTTATTGTGAGACATTGAACAATCTGCGTCGTGCAATCCAGAACAAAAGACGTGGCAAGTTGAGTAAGGGTATCGTTTTGCTGCATGACAATGCCCGTCCACATGTGGCTAATCGGACCAAAGATCTCATCAAATCTTTTAAATGGGAAACTCTAGATCATCCTCCATACAGCCCTGATCTGGCGCCCAGCGACTACCATTTGTTCCTGCACTTGAAGAAGCACCTGGGTGGTCAGCGTCTTCAAGACGATAACGAAGTCAAAACATTTGTGATACAGTGGTTAACAAGTCAGGCGGCAGAATTTTATGAGGGAGGGTATTCAAAAACTGGTGCCACGTTATGACAAGTGCCTCAATATTCACGGAAATTATGAAGAAAAGTAGATTAAGGTACAGGCTTTCATGTAAAAATAAAATTATAGCGATATCTTTGCACGTCTTTTTTTAATTCCAAAACGGTACTTACTTAAAAAACATGCCTCGTATATATATTATATTTTACTTGTTCTTGGAATTAGATCATTAAAACTATTCTTGGATCTGTTATATATTTATTGACGTTTCGACCTTCGGAAGAGGTCTTCTTCAAGATTTGCTCTAAAAAATTACATTAGAAGAATTAAATATAGATAGAGCAAATTTTGAAGAAGACCTCTTCCGAAGGTCGAAACGTCAATAAAATATATAAGAGATCCAAGAATAGTTTTAATGACGTAAAATATAATATAATATATATACCAAGATCAAAAAACCTTACACTCAACAAAATAAATATATATATATATATATATATATATATATATATATATATATATATATATATATATATATATAATACAATTTTTATCGGTTATAACGATCTTCCGGATAAAGCGAACCAAATTTGGACATTTTGTGTCGGTTTATAACGAACTTGCCACACCCTGTGCTCGATGTCGCGCGGCTTGATCTAAGGAATTCACCAAAACTCGCTGGGAATCCCTATTCTAGTTGTTTCCGCCGCGTTCCTAGTTCAGGCAGTATTATTTTCAATTCACTTGTGTTCTGCGGTTCTATTGCATATAGCAAAGTGAATGTTTTAAGTTTTTATTTTAAGATGAGTACCCAAAAACGTAAAGCGTTTACTTTAAAAGACAAACACGATATTACAAGGAAAATAGAAAATGGAGTTAAACGAAGTGAAACAGTTGAATTTCACTAAATCTACGGTTTCTACTATATGGAAGAAGAGGCAAGAAATCTTATTAATCTATGATAAAAGAAAATTTAGTTGTAAAAAAAGTAAGAAAATCTACACATGACCAAGTTGATAAAGGACTCCTTAAATGGTTTAGTCAAAAACAACATGAACATGTGCCTATTATTACCGGCTATACTTTACAAGAGAAAGCTAGTGAATTGGGAAGGGAAATAGAGAACACAGAGTTTAACTGTTCTAGAAGTTAGATTGAACGATTTAAAAAGCTACCTAATATTAGTGGGGGTAAGATAGTAGGAGAAACTGTAGGAGTGGATATGACTGTTGTTGATCAGCGGTTGGCCAATGTATAACTGGAAATTCGAGAAAGTTATGAATATGTGGACATTTTTAATGCGGATGAAACGGTTTTCTTTACAATATGTCACCTGATAAGACATTAAAGTTTGTCGAAGAGATTGTGCTGGTGGAAAATTATCAAAAGTAAGGATTACTGTGTTGGTAACTGCAAATATGTCTGATAGGAAAGTCCGCCTCTATATATATATATATATATATATATATATATATATATATATATATATATATATATATATATATATATATATATATATCTCAGGTGTTTTAAAAACAAATATTTACCAGTAAAGTACAAATCAAACAGTAAAGCCTGGATAACATCAGAAATTTTTAAAAACGAACAAACTGATCGAATAGGACAAAGAATTAAAATTCACACACAAAAAAATATTACTTTTAATTGACAATTGTCCAGCGCACCCTAAAGTTGATCTACAGAAAATAAAATTGATTTTTATGCCTCCAAATACAAGTGCAAAGCTCCAGCCTATGGATCAAGGTATGATACATTCTTTAAAATGTCATTATAGAAAGATTTTACTTATGAAAATATTAAGGACGATCGATAAAGGTAACATTTTTTCTGTAACTCTCTTGGACGCTATAAACTTTGTCCATATGGCTTGGCAAAGAGTCAGTAGAGAAACCATTGCAAGCTGTTTTAAGGATGACGGATTTTTAAGGAAGGAATGTAGATATGACTCAGATGATAAGCTACCGTTGACTCAGTGGATTGAAAAACATCGAGAAGATCCTACTGATTGTCTAGAATTTGTTGACGATGCTGACATTTAACAAAGTACAGTGGAAATCGAGATTAAAAAGATGTTTAATCACTTTAATTTTGAAGAATATGTATGTGCTGAAATGAATTAATGACGAGAGAAATATTAATTGATGACCAAATTGTGACATCAGGGACCTCTGGAGAGATTTTAAACGATAATGACGACGAAGACGAGCTTGGAGAAGGAGATAATATTTATGTGCCGGCCATTTCAGAAATGACTAAGAAAATGACTGAAACTCGCAATTTTTTTGGAATCTCGTGAAGTTCCCGAACATATATGGAGTGGTTTTTATGACCTTGACAATTATGCATATTTAATTAAAGTAGCAAAGTGAATGTTTTAAGTTTTTATTTTAAGATGTTTGTAATCACAAATGTCATTTATTTTTCAAGTAAAATTGTACAAACGATAATTACTGATTTTATTGTATAAGCTACGTATTTTAATATTTTTGTTTATACTCGCATACGTACCAACATACATAATAATAACTTTAGTGTGACTTGTTTTATTTTCCTTTGAAGGTTTTCTTTTAATTTAATAATTATTATTATTCATTTTTTTAAGCATTAGCGCCTAATCTAAATAAAAAGTAGTGAAAAATGATATTAGATTTTGTTTACTGTTTGTAACGAACTTCGGATATAGCGAACCATTTTTAATGATTTTTTGGAGTTCGTTATAAACGGACTTCACTGTATCTGTAAACTTTAATTTTGCAGACCCCAATGGAAGAATCTCCTACCCGCAGTGTTTTTGTTATGAGACACGGTGAGAGAATAGACTTTACGTTCGGAAGCTGGGTACCGTACTGTTTCGACGAGTTAGGAAATTATGTTCGGAAGGACTTAAATATGCCAAAGAGTTTGCCTGAAAGGAAAGGTAAGGTAGAACGAAATCCTGCAGCAAAGTGGTCATCGATACATTTAATTGACGATAGTAACCTCCAAGAAATATAAGTAATAGAAAAAGATAAAATAATACTTCTTCTTTTTAGTGTTCCGTACGGAACACTTATAAGATCACTTCGGTGTCTGTCTGTCTGTCTGTCCGTCTGTCTGAGTGTATGTCACACCCGATTTTCTCGGAAACTATTTGACATAGAAAGGTGAAATTTGGTACTAATATAGAAATTGATGGCCTCATCAGAGCCATATAGTTTTGAAAGTTAAATTTTGACTTAAGGGGTTAGTTTTGGGGGGTGAAATCGGAAGTGAAAAAAAAAATTTTACTAGGTCATCGAGTGTGGTGTCAAATGAAAGCTTGTGAAAACACGAGTAAAAATTATATAATAATGTAATACTTGCGCACACTTTTCTTAGTATTATTTTTAAAAAATCGCAAAAAATCGCTGTTCCCCCACTTTATTTCGAAAAGTACTGATCAAGAAATTTTGAAAAAAATTCTGGAATATTCTCCACGGGGTGTAGATTGAACGAAAATTATCACCAGTGCATTACCTTTAATAATTTATCTGGTATATAAAAAAAAAATAATTTCAAGGTCATCAGGTTTTAGTAAAGATTGGAAACAAACTTTGTTGAAAACTCATTTGGGGGTGTGTTTTGTGAAGTCACTGATCATTTTATACCACCGTAACAAAATTTTTTATTCTAAAAGCAACAAACGTACGGAACACTAATTGTGCAAGTTCAACTTGCACTTAACAGGTTGACTGCCGACCACTCCGATCGGAGTGCGTCGGGTCTCTTCGCCAACGCCGTCTACTCCGATCGGAGTTCGACATGCGTTCTTACGAAACGTTTTAGTATTCCATCGGCGTTGTATATGAAAGTTGTTTCTAGTGGTGGCGTTGCTTAAAAACGCAAGTTCTAACAGGTGCTTAAGTGGTTCCGCGGATTTGCTTTTGGTTTGGTTGTAATCTGCCGTACAATATGGACAATCAACCTGGGCCTTCTGGTATTAAAAAAAAGACATTGTAGTGATGAAAAAAGGTATATGATAAGAAAAAGAAGCTAACTGACACTGAATTATTGCAGCTATTGGAAGAAAGCGGAGGTAGTAGTGACGAACATTACGTACCAGACACAGACGATAGTGATGTAAATTCAAGCTCCGAGTCCGAAGAAGAGAATTTTATAGACCCTATTCGGCCACTTCCTAGCCTTGATGAGATAAAATGGAACGACAGAGGTGCGTTAAAAAACAAATTTTGTTCCAGAAAACCCAGGAATTATTGGTGCAAATTCCAGGACAGGGTGCACCTGCACCACGATTTTTTCGAAATGATCATTGATGATGATTTTTTACAAACTATTGTAGAACGAACGAACTCTTACGCAGTCGAGGTTTTGCTGCGCCCAGAAACAAGTACAAAATCACGTATTACTAATTTTAAAGATCTTACTCTTGACGAACTAAAAATTTTTTTTGGCCCTGTTACTTCACACTGGCACAATATCCTTGAGCCGTCTTAACGATTATTGGAAAACTGATCCGCTATTTAATCTACCTGTTTTTTTAGAAAATATATGTCAAGGAATAGATTTTTGCTTATCTTGAGGTGTTTGCATTTTACATCTCCAGATATGGATCCGGCAGATCGGCTAGGAAAGATTAGATTTGTGGCAGATTTTTTTAACAACAAGATGGGAGAAATTTACTATCCTGGAAGAGAGTTATCTTTGGATGAAGCTATGGTACTTTATCGGGGTCGTCTCCAGTTTAAACAGTATATCAAGAATAAGTGTCATAAGTATGGTATGAAGTTATACATGCTGACAGAGCCTAATGGACTTATTTTGAAATTTCGTGTCTACGAAGGTGCGACAGATGTTTATGGTGGAAGCGGACATACTGAAAAGATTGTTTTACATTTATTGGAGGAAAAATTGGGTGTGGGACATGCTGTTTATCTAGACAATTTTTACAATAGTGTTAATTTAGCTAGGAAATTACTTCAACAAAATACATACTGCACTGGTACGCTGAGAGCTGAGAGAAAAGATAATCCGAAAGAGGTAATGAGTGCAAACTTAAAAACGTGGTGAGAATAAATCTATGTTTTGCAATGGAGTGCATGTCGGAAAATGGCGCGATAAACGCAATGTTCAATACATTTCAACAGAATTTGGAAGCGAAATGGGCATTTTTAAAAACAAAAGAAATCAAGAATCTGAAAAACCTTCCGCAATCATTGGATATAATGCTTTTATGTCCGGTATAGATAGACAGGATCAAATGATGGCATATTATCCTTGCAGCCGTAAAACCATTCGGTGGTACAAAAAGTTATTCATGCATGTGCTGCAAATGAGCATGATAAACGCCTATTTTTTGTACAATAAATATTCGCGGTCTGACCAGTTACGATTATATGACTTCCGATTGGATTCATAAGAAATTTACTAGCCAATTACTAATTTGCCGCAAATTCCTCCAGGCCAAATAAATGTCCACAGCTTAGCAAAGTAGAAAAAATTGTTAGTGAAAAAAAAGGAACTAAAGAAACAAAACGGGTAAGCAGAAAGGAATGCAAAGAATGCAGGAAAAATAAAATAAGAAAGCAAACAGTGTATGAATGCAAAATGTGCCCTGGACAACCAGGTTTTTGCCTTAATTGCTTTGAGGATTACCATAAAAATGTACAAAAATGATTTAGAAATAAATGTTTTGAGTTCATGAGTTCGATTTATTATTTCTTTACTTATTTAATTGGACACTCCGATCGGAGTGTTCGGCATCTAGTAAAAATTTTCACTTGCAATGCCGATTACTCCGATCGGAGTGAATTTTTTTTTTCTAATATTTTGAATGGCACATAAAAAAAAACACATCCAAGACTCATTTTAATTCATATTTACCACAATAAAATAAAAATATTTGGAAAAATCTTACCGGCGTCAAGCACAAACTCAAAAATATAGATCGGCAGTCAACCTGTTAACCGGTTTTTTTTTTATCTGTTACGGACATTGGCTATCAGCATGGCGATTCTTACTTTCTTAGCGGCAATTCGAAATAGCCGAGTTGAACTTAGTCCGAACCAATCGCGCAAGTTTTTTAACCACGAATGACGTCGTCTACCGGTCCTCGTCTTGCTTGTAATTTTCCTTGGAGTATTAGTTGCAGTATGTAGTATTTATTATGTAGTATTATGTGTCCTACGTATTGTATCTTTTTCGTTTTCAATGTTAATACGATTTCTCTATCTATCCCATTCTGTTTAGGACTTCTTCATTTGTGATATGCTTCGTCTATGAGATTTTAAGGACTCCCCTGTATATCCACTTTTTGAAAGCATTCAGTTTATTTATAATTGTTTCATTCATTATTCATGCTTCCGCCCCATACCCCCATACATCAAAATACAGAAAACGTAGCACCAGACCATTCTAGTTTTAAGTTTTAGGCTCAGATCATTGTAGAGGAAAAATTTTTTCATTCGCGAAAATACTGCTCTAGCTTTCTCGATTCTACATAGCCCGTGTATGTAACCACAAGTGTCATACGCAGTAGTATCAAATAACAAATTTTCTTGCTTTTGCTCTTCTTTCTTGTCAAAATGGTAGAATGAGAAACACCAAACAAAGTGCTTTGCAAGAAACCAGAGAATTAACAAAAACACCAATTTCTACGATTAAGAGTATTGTAGGAAAACCATCACTCAGGAACAGGAAAAAACGGAAAGATTTTCAAATGCATCATGTAGACGATTGTGAAAAAGATGTCATCAGGAGAAAAATATATTCTATGTATGAAGAGCAGTTGGTGCCGACACTAGACAAAATAATATTAAGACTGGTGCAGGACGGGACCAATATACTTTGTGGCCGATCAACCCTTCACAGAATTCTCTTAAGAATCGGATTCACGTTCCGAAAAATCAACAAAAGGCAAGTAGTGATGGAGTCACAAAGATTACGAATCTTGCGACATACTTATTTACAAGAAATTAAAAAGCATCGATCAGAGAATTAGCCAATAATTTACCTTGATGAAACATGGTTCGATACCCATGACACTGTGCAAAAAGGGTGAGTTGACAGCAGTACAAAATGTCAGACTAACGCACCTTCAAATAAAGGTAAACGAATAACCATTTTGCATGCTGGATCTGAAAAGGGGTGGGTTTCAAATTGTCTACTGTTATCTGCAAAAAACATAAAAAGATTTTAGTTTGGACTATCACGACGACACGAGTGCAGAACTTTTTGAAAATTGGTTTCAAATTCGCTTGTTCCCGAACAGATTGTTATACTTATGGACAATGCAAGTTACCATAGTTGCTTAATATAGGAATATATGTTAGAAAATGACACTTATTTTGACTTTAGTTATAAAAAAAGTGATCTTTTGGAAGTTTTGAAAGACTATAAATTGAAAAAGAAATATGTTTGTGATAGTATGGCTGAGAAAATGGGACACACTGTTTTGCGGCTTCCTTCATATTATTGTGTGTTTAATCCAATTGAACATATTTGGCATCAAGTTAAATCAAAAATAAGGGCACAAAATGTTTCTCCTACTTTAAGCGTGTCAGTGGTTGGATTAGTAAAAAAGTTATAAATGATATACCTTGTGAAAGCTGGAAGAATTCCATTCAGCACGGCTTTAAAGTTGAAGATTCATGTATTGATGCAAATAATATAAAACCACTGATAATTACCTCAGCTGATGACAGTGATAGTGAAACCGAATTAGGCTTAAGTTAAAATATATTTTTAATTATACAATATGAGGCGTTGCGGATAGTAAGGACGAACTCAATATTGGGTCAAATTTTTTTTTTATATAATTCTATTTTATAGTACTTTTCCTACATCACATACCGGTCTAATTGTTGAGTTTGCCCTTGCTTCGCCTTCAAATTTCGGTATCAAATAAATGAAAAATTTCGAACAGGCGATAGCCGGGCGGGTAGTAAGGGCGAACTCAACAATTTCGCGCGGAGCAACCGCCGGTATTGCGTCACTAAATGAGGTTTACTTGAAATTTTACGCTTTCTGCGTGTTAGTTTAAGTTAATTTTGAAGTTAATACGTTTATGTTTTGTTTGGTTTTGTTGCTTCTTTTTTTAAGAAAAGTATGGCGCAACCTGGACCTTCTAGTAGTGAAGTAAGTGTATAACATTTAGATGGTAGTGCTGTGTCGGGTTATTCGCGAAAGAGACCTGCTAAGATGAATGATTGGCAAAAAAACGAGTGTAAGTTGAAACGAAATTCAGGAAGTGCTTACATTTCAAGAAATAACAAAAGGCACGTTGTTGCCCGCAAAATTAGACCTCCTTGCAAGTGTGGATGTTTTGAGAAAATAGGCGCTGAACTGGTCACCAATATTTTTGACTCTTTTTGGCAAATTGGAAACTATGATCTACAGAATGCTTACTTGTCAAAATTGTTGATCTGCAATGATGTAAAAAGATCTTACGTAAAGGGGCGTCCAAGTCGTACCCTGAGACGCATTCAATATAATGTGACTGTTGATCATGCTAATCGTGAAGTTTGTCGTACTGCGTTTTATAACATTCATGGCATCTCTGAAAAGCGCGTTCGAGTCGTACTTGACAAAACCAGCAGAACTGGAACTGTTACAACGGATCAAAGGGGGAGGTGTGAACCCGCGAAGAAAATAGGAAATGACGATCTTTCTAAAGTAAAAGAACACATCATGTCACTACCTACTGTCACCAGTCATTACAGTCGCGCCAAAAGCCCTCATCGAAAATACTTACCTGTTGGACTTAATATTAAAAAGCTCTATTCTCTTTACAATGAATGGCTTACGGAAAATTACCCTGGTTACAGCCCGGTAAATCAGCACTATTATCGTGATACGTTTAATATGCAGTTCAAAAGTATAAGTTAATGATTGAAAGCTGTCGCCGAAAAAGCCAGTTTTGCGTTGTCCAACTTAGACAGGACATGATTTTCAATTTCTCTAATTTTCAAAAGAAAATTACTAAAATGCAGATGGCTGGTGCTAAGTTTAGAGATGGAAAGACCTTTGAATTTACAAATAACTTTAAGCAAGGTTTCTACATTCATTCTGCTTACAATTTGGATGTCAAAACGGCAGTCAAACTACAAAAAGGCAAGGTGAAAAACTATGATCCTGATCATTTTCATTTGGCCAGTGAAACACTGACGAGACTTTACAGTGCTCCCATTAAAATACCAGCCCCCAAATTAAAGGACATTCAGGACTTGTTACCGTATGTTCCCCTACCTTGGAGTCGGTACTTTACTAACATTACAGCCTCTCAAGACGCAGCAACGAATAAGAGCACCGAAAATGAAGATGTTATGGCGATGACCAAATAGGTTACAACTGAACTTGGCTAATTATTTGTTTCTTTTCTTTAGTTTTTTTTATGTTAGTTTCAATACCATATTTCCACTGTTTTGTATGTTGTATTAAGTAACTATTTTGTCATAACAAGACCTTTAATTAAAACAATAACCTTAAAATTAAATAAAATGTGTTCAAAATTTTTAATACCGGTCTAATTTTTTCCCAGGTATTGCCAATTTTAGGTGATAGTGTAGCATCAGAAACGAACAGTAAAATATGAAAAAAAATACACAAATAAATATTTAAAAAACATTTAAAAATTCACGGAATACACTATTCTACTTAAGTAAATAATAAAAAGCTAATAAATTATAAATAAATAATAAAAACCTAATTTTGCCAATATTTTGTTGAGTTCGCCATTTAGATTTTTCTATAAATTCAATTTTTTTCGAAACTTCATTTTGTTGAGTTCGCCAAACTGTATATTTATACTTCTTATCCATGTGTTTTTACATGCATCTATAAATAAACATCTCCAAAAACATTTATAATTTTATTTATTTGCATTAATGAATAAAATTCTTAAGTTCATCTCTGCAACCTATCATAAACAAAAGGTCAGAATTTTATATTGCCCACTTACGAGGCTGGTTTGAAAAGTCCGTGCAAAATAAAAAACTACTTATGTGTTTGGGGTAAACCTTTTTTATTTTTCGACATAGTCTCCTTTTAGACTTATACACTTCGTCCAACGATGTTCTAGTTTGTTGATCCCTTCCGAATAATAGGATTTGTCCAAGTCTGCAAAATATCCATTAGTGTCTGCAATCACCTCCTCGTTTGAATAATATCTTTGTCCCGCCAACCATTTCTTCAAATTGGGGAACAAATAGTAGTCCGAGGGAGCCAAGTCTGGAGAATAGGGGGATGTGAAACGAGTTGGAATCCTATTTCCATTAATTTTGCGACCACAACTGCTGAGGTGTGTGCTGGTGCGTTGTCGTGATGGAAAAGGACTTTCTTGTGGGCCAATTGCGGGCGTTTTTTCTTGCAGCTCGGTTTTCAAACGGTCCAATAACGATGAATAAATATTCACCTGTAATAGTTTTTACCCTTTTCCAGATAGTCGATGAGGATTATCCCTTGCGAATCCCAAAAGACAGTCGCCATAACCTTTCCGGCCGAAGGAACGGTCTTCGCCTTTTTTGGTGCAGATTCCCCCTTGGTAACCCATTGTTTAGATTGTTGTTTGGTCTCAGGAGTATAGTAATGTATCCATGTTTCATCCACAGTGACGAAACGACGCTTAAAGTCCTCCGGATTCTTCTGGAACAGCTGCAAACCATCCTTGCAACACTTCACACGATTCCGTTTTTGGTCAAGCGTGAGCAATCGCGGCACCCATCTTGCGGATAGCTTTCTCATGTCCAAATATTTATGCGAAATATTATGTACCCGTTCAGTCGAGATGCCCACAGCACTTGCGATCTCACGCACCTTAACTCTTCTGTCATCCATCACCATATCATGGATTTGATCAATGATTTCTGGAGTCGTAACCTCCACAGGCCGTCCAGAACGTTCAGCGTCACTTGTGCCCATATGACCAGTCCGAAAATTTTGAAACCACTTATAAACTGTTATAATCGAAGCTGCAGAGTCACCATAATGTTTATCAAGCTTCTCTTTAGTCTCCTGAGGCGTTTTGCCTTTCATAAAGTAATGTTTAATCACCACACAAAATTCTTTTTCGTCCATTTCTTGAAAATCACTCGACTTCCTTGATTCACACGAATGCCAAACACAAAGAAATAGACCAATATGGCTGAAACTTGGTGTGCGTTCATTCAAGAGATGCTACTAACTAAACATGACCTCGATACGCGCCGATGGTGCCATCTCTCGGACTTTGCACGAACTTTTCAAACCAGCCTCGTAAAATGGCAAAAATCAGGATCTTATATTTTAGAACAGGCTATACCTACTTATACCTTAGGGTATGATTTTTACTGTTTGATCCGAGGCTATGATAGGGAAAACATTTTGAACGTCAAATGATACAAGTTTTAAATTATCTGGTAGAAAGACGTTACAATTTTTTTTTTCGTTAATTCTAATGAATTATTTATTGTGTAAGTCGGTTTAAAGTCAATGTTAGTTTTTATGATATCTAAGAGAAGTTTTGCGAGTTTGTAAGCTGGGGCCGATATGTAGGAGACTACAGGTCTAATGGGATAATTTTCTTTATGTAATTTGATTAATGAATAAAGTGGAGGGGCCTGATGATTCATGACTGTTAATTTTGAGATTTGGTTATCTGATATGATGCTAGAAGCGTTCCCTAACACTGTTCTAATATCTTTCTTGAATTTTCCTGTAGGATCTTTTTGTAATATTTTGAAATTTCCTTTCATAATATTCATTAGTACATAGTAATAATTTTTATTACCTACTTACCTTAGGGAATTCATTAAAATGTAACAACATTCAAGTTAGATATCATTTTGTACCAGACGATGTTATAGTGATGCGAAACACATCATACAGTTTTTGCAAAACAAAATAAAGTGGAAATGACATTACATTCGTTATGAATTTCCATCACGTAACAGCCACAACAATTCAAATTTGTCACTTTTAGTATCTGTACGAGTTTTTCATGTTTGACATTGTCTAAAGACTTGGAGAAGTTAATAAAACAGATATATGTCTCTTGGCTCCTAGTATAAATTATTTATGTATTTATTTTTAGGTGGTGCAACTGCCTACCTTAAAGACTCGCCTCTTACCAACATCGGTTTGTTTGAAGCAAAGTTGGTGGGGGAAGCGCTGAGAGACAACAATATCAGCATCGACCAAGTGTACTGTTCGCCTTCCTATAGATGTATTCAAACCTGTGATTCGGTATTAAGAGGACTTAATAAGTAAGTAAGTCTTCATTCATTGACAGTATTACATTTTTAGTGTTCCATACGGAACACTTTTAAGATCACGTCGGTGTCTGTCTGTCCGTCTGCCACACCCGATTTTCTCCGAAACTATTTGCCATAGAAAGTTGAAATTTGGCACTAATATATGATTTGATGGCCTCATCAGAGCTGTGTAGTTTTGAAAGTTAAATTTTGTTAAGGGATTAGTTTTGGGGAGTGAAATCGGAAGTGAAAAAAGAATTACCAGGTCATCGAGTGGGGTGTCAAAGGAAAGCTTGTAAAAAAATATATAATGTAATACTTGGGCACAGTTCTCTTTGTATTATTTTAAAAAAAGTGCGAAAAGTACTGATCAAAAAATTAAAAAAATTCTGGAATATTCTCTAGAGCAGGGGTGCTCAAACGGTCGATCGTGTGCTTTTTGAGTCGATCTCGAGAAAAAAGTTCTGATATAGAACTATTCACAGATTTTGTTTTAGATAACTAAAACAAAATGTAATGAATAAACTGCTAAAATTTATTCGATCCACAATTAGGCCAGAATAACCCCCTCATCACTTTCTTTTATCGCAATAACCCCCTGCTAGCGGCAAAAGGCGGCTTTATCAAAGGAACGCGCGGTACTTGTCAAAGAAAAGCGGCGTGTTTGACGGGAACATTCGAGACTTCGTTCGCGCCAATATAAATGTTGCGCCTGCAGGAATAGGAGTCAGTCTGAGTTGTAACTTGAAGGCGATACATCGATACAAAGTTTATTAATAAATGGTCCAAAATGAGTGCGGCGAAGAAAAGTAAAACTTATCATTTTAATAACGATTGGGAGGAAGAATTTTTCTTTTGTATGGTAAAGAATAAGTGCATTTGTCTCATTTGCCGTACGTCAGTTGCAATACCTAAGCGTGAGAACTTAGAGAGGCATCATAAAACGGTTCATAAAAACTATGAAAAGGATTTTCCTTCACAGAGTAAATTAAAAAAAACGAAAAGTACGTGATTTGATAACTTGTTTGAAAAAAGAACAAACCATGTTCACAAGACCAGCCAAACAATCAAAAGCTGCAACGATCGCGTCATTTAAAATATCTCATATATTGGCGAAACCATTTGATGATGGATTGATTGTGAAGGAAACATTTATTGAAGCGGGTGAGACTTTATTTGGAGATTTTAAAAATAAAACAGAGATTATGTCTGCTATTAGAGAACTTCAGTTATCTCGTCCGACTGTCACAAGGCGTGTTTAACTCATGAGTCAGGACATGGCAGATAAACTAAAACATGATATCATGGAATGTACATACTTTTCTTTACAGTTCGACGAATTCACCGATATGACAGACACTGCCCAGCTGTGTATTTTTATTCGCATGGTATTCAGTGACATATCGGCTAAGGAAGAGTTTTTGACAATGATTCCTCTGAAAGGAAAGACCCGTGGGAAGATATATATGACGTTTTCTTCAATTTTGTAACAAACTTCAAGCTACCAATATATAAACTAGTGTGCATTACAACCGATGAAGCACCAGCAATGACTGGAAACAAAAACGGTTTTGTGGCATTGTGTCGAGCTAATAATGATTTCCCTTCATTTTTCTCCTTCCATTGCATTATATATCAACAGGTTTTGTGTTCAAAAGTTCTAAACATGGAGGAGATTATGGGCATTGCAATAAAAATTGTGAATTCTATCCGTGCACGTAGCTTGCAACGACGGCTCTTTAAATTGCAGTTGGAAGATAGTGAGTCAGCTGAACACACTGATTTAGTTCTTCACACGGACGTCAGGTGGTTGAGTCGCGGAAAATTCCTAGAAAGGTTTCAAGAATTATTGCCTGAAATAACAGCTTTTCTGGACGAAAGAGGTGATGACACTCAGATGCTGAAAAACGGAAAATGGCTGACTGATTTGGCATTTTTGACAGACATCACAATGCATTTTAACACCATTAATTTGGAGCTTCAAGGTAAAGGAAAAACTATTATTGAGATGATTAGCGCAATAAAACACATTCAAAAGTAAATTGCAACTTATGATAGATCAACTGAAAAGAAAGGATCTGAAAAATTTTCCGTCTTTGAAAGCAAGGATTCCTCAGTTGAATTATGATACTTATGAGGCAGAATTATCAAATATTTTGGGCCAATTCGAAATACGTTTTTATGATTTCAGTAAATTGGCAAATATCGCATCATTTATGAATTATCCTTTTTCGTTTAAAAACATTGAGGAATTAGCTACTGAAATAGCAAGTCAGTTTAACATGGACTCATGTTCTGTTGAAAATGAGTTAGTGCAGATTATATCAGATATACATCTCAAAGCCACAGCATCTGAAACAAAATTCTGGTGTTTTATATCTGAAGATAAATATCCGAATCTAAGGCAAATCGCCTTTTAACTGACGGCAATGTTTGGGTCAACTTACTTGTGCGAGTCTACATTTTCTGAAATGAAGATAATTAAGTCAAAATATCGCAATCGACTAACTGACGAACATATGTCATCATGCTTGCGATTAGCACTCGGTAATTACGTACCATCTTATGAAAAGTATGCTGAGGACATGCAGTGCCACGCTTCAACATCCAAAGTCACTCTTTAGTTAAGTTTAGACACTAGAACTCGTTTGTTTTGTAAGAACCAATAAACTCGCAATTTTGAATAATTATGAGTTTTTTCATTGACATTTTAGAGCAGACCTACACTTACCTTGACTAAAAAAATGCATATTGTGCGGAAAACTAATATCTATGCCACGATACACCCTACCTAGACGACAATCCTGCATCACACTTACTTGCAGCCTCTCAGAGTCGATCGATCGTAGTCTAACAATATTGAGGTAGATCGCCAGCAGTTCAAGTTTGAGCACCCCTACTCTAGAGGGTGTATATTGAAGGCAAATTATCACGAGTGCTTTAACTTTAATGGTATATAAAAAACCAAAAATTTTAAGGTTATCAGTTTTCACCAAGGATCGAAAAAAAAACTTTGTTGAAAACTCATTTGGGATGTTTTTGTGAAGTCACTGATCATTTTCTACTTCCGTCACAAAAAATTTTATTTTTAAAGCAATACGGAACACTAATTGCGCAAGTCCAACTTGCACTTGACCGGTTATTTTTGTAAATGAATTTATATACAGCGTGGAGAAATTAATAATAAAACACTTTTCCATATATCACAAACTTATGCTCAACACTGTATAAACATGTATTGTTATTTTTAGAAGAGAAGAATTACCAATAAAGGTGGAACCGGGGCTTTTCGAATGGATGGCTTGGTATCCTGTGGAAAATATTCCAGAATGGATGACACCGAGCGAACTGACCAAAGCGGGTTTTAATATCGATGAGAACTATATTCCGTTGATCTCGGAGAAAGAATTAAAAGAAAGTAGAGAGACTTGCGAACAGTTTTATTTGAGAAGTGCCTTCATAACAAGAAGTAAGTGGTAATTCCCTCAACAGAGTTTCGATTCAAATATAGTTTTTGTTTTGTCGGTCGGTTACCGGCGTCAACCCTTTGGATTCGAATGGTAACGGGCCCACCATTGTCGATTAACTTGGTTGGATCAAATTATATTGCTGTATTGTCGCCCTCATGTTTATCAGTAATAAAATTCACTTGTGTTATGCGGTTCTAATGCATATAGCAAAGTGAATGTTTTAAGTTTTTATTTTAAGATGAGTACACAAAAACGTAAAGACACGATATTATAAGGAAAATAGAAAATGGAGTTAAACGAAGTGGTGTTTGTAAACAGTTGAATTTCACTAAATCTATGGTTTCTACCATATGGACGAAGAGGCAAGAAATCTTATTAATCTATGATAAAAGAAACGTTAGTTGTAAAAAAGTAAGAAAATCTACACATGACCAAGTTGATAAAGGACTCCTTAAATGGTTTAGTCAAAAACAACATGAACATGTTCCTATTACCGGCTATACTTTACAAGAGAAAGCTAGTGAATTGGGAAGGAAAATAGAGAACACAGAGTTTAACTGTTCTAGAAGTTAGATTGAACGATTTAAAAAGCGACCTAATATTAGTGGGGGTATAGTAGGAGAAACTGCAGGAGTGGATGTTGTTGATCAGTGGTTGGCCAATGTATAACTGGAAATTCGAGAAAGTTATGAATATGTAGACTTTTTTAATGCGGATGAAACGGTTTTGTTTTACAAGATGACACCTGATAGGACATTAAAGTTTGTCGAAGAGATTGTGCTGGTGGAAAATTACCAAAAGTAAGGATTACTGTGTTGGTAACTGCAAATATGTCTGATAGGAAAGTCCGCCAATCTCAGGTGTTTTAAAAACAAACATTTATCAGTAAAGTACAAATCAAACAGTAAAGCCTGAGTAGAGACTTGCGAGCAGTTTTATTTGAGAAGTGCCTTCATAACAAGAAGTAAGTGGTAATTCCCTCAACAGAGTTTCGATTCAAATATAGTTTTTGTTTTGTCGGTCGGTTACCGGCGTCAACCCTTTGGATTCGAATGGTAACGGGCCCACCATTGTCGATTAACTTGGTTGGATCAAATTATATTGCTGTATTGTCGCCCTCATGTTTATCAGTAATAAAACTCACTTGTTGTGTTATGCGGTTCTAATGCATATAGCAAAGTGAATGTTTTTTAAGTTTTTTATTTTAAGATGAGTATACAAAAACGTAAAGCGTTTACTTTAAAAGACAAACACGATATTATAAGGAAAATAGAAAATGGAGTTAAACGAAGTGGTGTTTGTAAACAGTTGAATTTCACTAAATCTATGGTTTCTACCGTATGGACGAAGAGGTAAGAAATCTTATTAATCTATGATAAAAGAAACGTTAGTTGTAAAAAAGTAAGAAAATCTACACATGACCAAGTTGATAAAGGACTCCTTAAATGGTTTAGTCAAAAACAACATGAACATGTTCCTATTACCGGCTATACTTTACAAGAGAAAGCTAGTGACTTGGAAAGGAAAATAGAGAACACACAGTTTAACTGTTCTAGAAGTTAGATTGAACGATTTAAAAAGCGACCTAATATTAGTGGGGGTAAGATAGTAGGAGAAACTGCAGGAGTGGATGTTGTTGATCAGTGGTTGGCCAATGTATAACTGGAAATTCGAGAAAGTTATGAATATGTGGACTTTTTTAATGCGGATGAAACGGTTTTGTTTTACAAGATGACACCTGATAAGACATTAAAGTTTGTCGAGGAGATTGTGCTGGTGGAAAATTATCAAAAGTAAGGATTACTGTGTTGGTAACTGCAAATATGTCTGATAGGAAAGTCCGCCAATCTCAGGTGTTTTAAAAACAAACATTTATCAGTAAAATACAGATCAAACAGTAAAGCCTGAGTAGAGAGACTTGCGAGCAGTTTTATTTGAGAAGTGCCTTCATAACAAGAAGTAAGTGGTAATTCCCTCAACAGAGTTTCGATTCAAATATAGTTTTTTGTTTTGTCGGTGGGTTACCGGCGTCAACCCTTTGGATTCGAATGGTAATGGGCCCACTATTGTCGATTAACTTGGTTGGATCAAACTATATTGCTGTATTGTCGCCCTCATATTTATCAGTAATAAAATTCAAGATGAAAGTAAAAAAATTAAAATCAAAGCAGAGGGCTGAAGGGTGACGCAGTATGGTAGAGTAATAACGTAAAATGTCACGGTAAGCGTTAACGCCAAGTGACGACGATAGAGACGACAACGGTAACAGACGACGGTAAACCGTAATGGTAACTAGCAACGGTAAACAGTGACGCTGACTGACGACGACCAACGGTAACGCTAACAAGCGACGGTAAACGACTACGCTTACTGATGTCCGCAAACGGGAATGTAATTAACCACGGTAGATGGTGACTCCAACTGCAGTCATAACGCATACGGCTCTGACATCGCCCGGACGCTCTGAAAGGCAACCGACGGAATTGATTTCAGTTCCAACCCCACCACGATTATAAAAGTTATAAACCATGCGGTTTATGGGTCCGTTATCATGGATAGGAGACTCACACGGTATAGGATCGGGAAGCCTTGGCTGGACCAGCTTTTCTCTCTCTAAAGCAGTACATTCTTGCTCATTAAAAGGTCCAATATATGGTTATTTTCCTATATAATTATGTCGCAAATTTCTGTTCACTAAATAAAAAGATATCCAGTATAACCTGTCCCAAAATATAAGATCCTGATTTTTGCCATTTTAAGTGGGCAATATAAAATTTCTGACCTTTTGTTTATGATAGGTTGCAGAGATGGACTTAAGAATTTTATTCATTAAGGCAAATAAATAAAATTATAAGTGTTTTTAGAGATGTTTATTTATAGATGCATGTAAAAACAAATGGATAAGAAGTACAAATATACAAATTCAATGTATGGAATTATCAGTGGTTTTATATTATTTACATAAATATATGAATCTTCAATTTTAACAACGTGCTGAATGGAATTCTTCCAGCTTTCACAAGGTATATCATTTATAACTTTTTTACTAATTCAACCACTGACACGCTTAAAGTGGGGGCTTAAGGTGACTATGATAACTTGCATTGTCCATAACTATAACACTCTGTTCGAGAACATTTGGCAAAAGGAATTTTGAAACCAGTTTTCAAAAAATTCTGCGGTCGTATCTTCGTGATAGTCCAAATTAGAATCTTTTCTGCAGATAATAGTAGACAATTTGAAACTCAGCCCTTTTCAGATCCAGCTTGCAAAATGGTTATTCGTTTACCTTTATTTGAAGGTGCGTTAGTCTGACATTTTGTACTGCTGTCAACCGACCCTTTTTGCACAGTGTCATGGGTATCGAACCATGTTTCGTCAAGATGAATTATTGGCCAGTTCTCTGATCGATACTTTTTCTTGTAAATAAATGTGTCGCAAGATTCGTAATCTTTGTGACTCCATCACTACTTGCCTTTTGTTAATTTTTCGGAGCGTGAATCCCATTCTTAAGAGAAATCTGTGAAGGGTTGATCGGCCACAATGTATATTGGTCCCGTCCCTGCACCAGTCTTAATTTTATTTTGTCTAGTGTCGGCACCAACTGCTCTTCATACATAGAATATATTTTTCTCCTGATGACGTTTTTTTCACAATCGTCTACATGATGCGTTTGAAAATCTTTCCGTTTTTTCCTGGTCCTGAGTGATGGTTTTCCTACAATACCCTTAATCATTGAAATTGGGGTTTTTGTTAGTTCACTGGTTTCTTGCAAAGCACTTTGTTTATTCAAATTTCTTTTTACCAAACTGTCGTAAACATTTTTCACTATTTGTTCAGAGTCAAGTGATAAATGTTTTCTCTTGCGCCAGCCACTATTACAATTTTCCCACGGACGCCACATAATTGAATTAGAACCGTTACGTTGTAAGTAAAACTAAAAATAAAAATAATAAAAAGTATCTTTCAAATCTTAATGAAGACCTGTGGTCATTACGCCTATATTATCAAATACTTAAAGGGCTCCAAACCGGGTTGCCAGGTGGTAAACATATAGGTAAAAATAGATCCAATATGATTGCAGGTGCACGTGAACCTGGCAACTATGCACAAAACCTTAATAGGGTCGTTTATTGTTCTATTGATAAAGCAAAAAGGCAGGATCTTATATCTTGGGATTTACCATACTATAACACAAATGAGAGTATTTTTACAAATTTAAATTATTAAAGTCTGCTTGCAACATTATTCGCTTTAAAACTCGGCCTTATTTTAAAACCTTATACCTTAAATACATCCTGAACCACATCTTTTCTTCACTTGTAGGTTCCCTAGCAGCCCAACCCACAGGCAACGTATTTCTCCTTGGACACACGGCTACCCTAGACACTTGTTCCCGAGAACTTGTCGGCAAAAAAGCCCGATCGGGTTCAGAAATGACGAAAATAATCCAGAAAATTCCGTACGTTAGTCTAATAGAAGTGACCGGTAACGGTAGTAATTGGGAGATAGTAGAACCTCCAAGTTTGCCTTTGACTCATTCGACCAATCAGCGGTTCGATTGGAAAGTACTGCTTTAAGAATATTTGCATATTTGTTGTTAGTTGTTAACTTTATCTTAGGATCAATAGCAGATAAGTCAAAAAGTTTACGCGAATAATTATTTTTATTATTCCATTTAAACATGATTTTATGAACTAATAAGCATTATTTTACCACTTAGAATTTTTGATTTTATTTTGGATTTTGTGGGCTTAGAGTACATCAAACTTTGGCAAACATTTTTTGTCGTATTTTACGTCTAAAAAACTACCTGTAAGCCAAAATGCAGCCTGTTAACATTTAACGAGAGCTTTTCGTCAAAATTTTCCTCTGACGACTGAGCTAAGTAAAAGATTGCCATTAAAAGCTAATTATTCAGTAGTTCGGCTAGTTCCCATCAGCGTTGATGATCGCCAGGCGCGAGGCATACTTTCGACGAGATTTTTCGCGTATTCTTGGTGAGAAGATTTCCAAATTGCCCGAATTCACTGTGACAGCTGCTCCACGGCGTATACCTTTTTACTACGAAGTTTCTGCTTGATGTAGGGCCACACGTTCTCGATAAGGTTTGCATCGGGCGACTGGGATGGCCAATCTAGTTTGACGATTCGGAATTCCCCTTTCAGCTGGTTACACGTTATACTCCGATGTTTGCGGTCATTATCCTCTTGAAGAATCCACTCATTTTTATCGACAGCACACCGTTTGGCAGTCGGCACTAATCTCTTTTTATAAATCTGGAGCATTTTTTCAGCGTTCAAATTGTAGGTAAAGATAAAGAGTTCCCTAAAACCTCTTTTCAAAAGACATCCCCAAACATAGATCTTCACAGGGTGTTTCACGGTGCGGTGAACCGATTGGTTAGTGGAAATGGACCAGGCTCGTAAGGCGATAACATAACCCCAAAATGAAGCTTTATCGGAAAAAATTATATTGCTCCAATTTCGATCTATGTTTTTCTCTGCCCACGCAAGTCGTTTCTTTCTGTATTTTTCGCTCAGCAATGGTTCTCGGGCTATTGTACTCCGCCACTTCAAATTTTGATGAGTGCGAATATGTCCAAGCCTTTCTGCTTTAACAATAAAATTATTTAATTACTTTGTTAACTGACACTAAATATATTTTTGTAAAAAATTACAAATGCGTTATCGCGATTTCGTAATACGACTACATTTTCAAACGCTTAACTAAGACAGATTTTTGGTAGCTATGTTTATACAGGGTGCCCCATATGTATGGAATGTTTCCACAGCATTTATTAATCAGTTTATCAAAAAAAAAGTTATAAGGCGTTATACGGCGCACATGCTGACGTTGACAATAAAATATTTTGATCTGTCACTTCGAAGAAATTTTTTTTTAAAATAGAAAGCCCTACTAAAAATTCTAGATATTATTTGTCTAACATACCATATGTCTAAATTGAACTGTTTTGGAATTATTGCCATTTGAAATTTAAAATAAAAAAAGACAAAAAAAAACTCTTAATAAATACTCTAGGTTTATTTTTTAAGGTAACAATTGCTCAAGATAAATCTCTACCGTTAACAGCGAGGCAACAACCCAATTTGTCATAAACAGCCTGAATAGAGTTTTGCAGAGAATCCGGGGTGATCTGTGCTACTTCAAATTGAATTCTTTGTTGTAAATCTTCTACAGTTTCAGGTCGACTTCGGAAAAATCGCATCCAAATATCTATGAACATTGATTTCATAGTGAGGAGACCTGCACAAGTTGGAATAACTTACTCTTGGAGTAATTGTAAATACCGCTGTCCTGTAAGATTTCCATCGATAAAAAAGGGACCAATGATATGACGTCGACAAGTTCCTGCCCACACCTTTGTCTTTTGTGGTTTTTGAGAATGACTGGGATTATCCAGTGGGGATTCTCAGTAGGCCAGTACCGGCAGTTATGCCTGTTAACTCTTTGGTTAAGATAAAGCTGATGAGTGGGTGTATGGGGATTTTCTGTAATTTCCAATAAAACATCTAACTTTTTATCATCGCTTGTTTTAACTTTTGGAGGTCCAGATTTAGAACGATCCTTAACATGACCTTGATTGTCTAAATCGTTTTAGTGTTTTGCTAACTACGGATTGGGTAATAGGTTCTCGATTCGGATATTCTGCGTTAAAAAGATCACACACCTCCTGTTGTGTTATCCTACGGTCTCCGTAACCAACCATCATTAACAAAGTGATTCTTTCAGTTTCTGTTAAATGTACCGTTGTGATATTACGCTCAAATTGCAGTTTCACAAAAGGCAGCAATAAACGTTTTCGTCAATAAATGATTTTTCGACGCGCTAAGTCGTTACGTGACAGTAAATGTTTGCCACAAGCCAGCTTAAAATATTTTTTAAAATTTGATCTTAATTTCAAATAGTAATAATTTCAAAATAGTTCAATTTAGACATATGGTATGTTAGACAAATAATATCTAGAATTTTTAGTACGACTTAAAAATAAAATAATACACAGGGCTTTTCATTTAAAAAAATTTAAGATGGCGTAATTTCTTCGCACTGAAAGTTCAAAACATTTTATTGCCAACGTCAGCATGTGCGCCGTATAACACCCTATAACTTTTATTTAAACTTTTTGTGATACACTGATTAATAAATGCCGTGGAATCATTATTCCATGGGGCACCCTGTTTAATGAAAAGAGGTGAGTATATTAAGTGCTATAAAAGTTGGTAAAGGACGAACTTTGCGACATCTACTTGACTATTTAGTAAATTTATATTATGATTACATTTTGACCCTTTAGGTGCCGTGTGGAGTATTTATAAACAATTAATATTGAGAAATGGAGGGCCTGTTTCTAAAAAATGTTTAGCAAAGTGTGATTTTTCGTTTTTTAACCTATAAGATGCATTATGTTCTGCAAATCTTGTTTTGAAATTCCGTCCTGTTTGGCCTACGTAACGCTAGTGAATTCTTGACGATTATGTTTATAAACTCCTGATTTATTATGTTTATTAGTTTTATCTTTGGCATTGAAAAAATATATTGGATAGTTTTTGGGTGGGTTTGAAAGCTATATTTGTTTTTTTTCGGCTATGAGAACTTGAGATATTTTATCCGAGATATTTCAGAGGAATGAATGTTTTTCTTTCTTGGTATTCTTTTATGGGGTAAATTAAACTGAAAGTAATTTACTTTTGTTTAGGACTTATTAGGTTATTAATTATTTTAGGTTGGAAGGCGTTATTGAGTGCTATATTTCTGACTTGTGTCCAGTTCTTTTTAGTGTTCCCTACGGAACACTTATAAGATGATTTCGATGTCTGTCTGTCTGTCCGTCAGTCTGTCACACCCGATTTTCTCCGAAACTATTTGTCATAGAAAGTTTGATAATAATGTAGGAATTGATGGCCTCATCAGAGCCATGTAGTTTTGAAAGTTAAATTTTGACTTAAGGGGTTAGTTTAGGGGGTGAAATCGGAAGTGAAAAAAAAATTTTTTTACTAGGGCATCGAATGTCGTGTCAAATGAAAGCTTGTGAAAATACGATATATATATATATATATATATATATATATATATATATATATATATATATATATATATATATATATATATATATATATACATATATATATATACATATATATATATACATATATATATATATATATATATATATATATATATATATATATATATATATATATATATATATGTATAATGTAATACTTGCGCACACTTTTCTTTGTATTATTTTTAAAAAATCGCGAAAAGTCGCTTGTCTGGAAAAGTACTGATCAAAAAATTTTGAAAAAATTCTGGAATATTCTCCACGCGGTGTAGATTGAACGAAAATTATCACGAGAGCAATACCTTTAATAATTTATCTGGTATATTAAAAAAAAAAAAAAAATCAAGGTTATCAGTTTTGAATAAAGATTAGAAACAGACTTTGTTGAAAACTCATTTGGGGTGTGCTTTGTGAAGTCACTGATCATGTTATACCACCGTAACAATTTTTTTTATTTTAAAAGCAATCAACGTACGGAACACGAATTGTGCAAGTTCAACTTGCACTTGACCGGTTATTTTAAATTATTTTTACTAAGAGGGAAATAAATTTCTTAGATGTTACAATTTCAAAGAAGGGAAATAGATTCGATATTTTCCGTAAACCAACCTTTTCAGATGTGTGTTCAGCTGACTCGACACCCCCTAACTCTCACTAATCTGGCAACTTATAGATCTATGATCCATAGAGCCTTTAATATCCCTCTTAGTAAAAATAATTTAAAAAAAGAACTGGAAACAATCAAAAATATAGCGGCTTCCAACCTAAAATAATTAATACCCTAACAAGAGCAAATCAGCATTTACCCCATCAAAGAATACCAACAAAGAACATTCATACCTCTGACATATTTTGTTCCCATCTCGGATAAAATATCTCACGTTCTCACAGCCGAAAAAACAAGAATAGCTTTAAAACCCGTTAAAAAATGATCCAGTGTATTTTTTAATGCCGATGATAAAACTAATAAACATAATAAATCAGGAGTTTATAAACTTAAGTGTCAAGAGTGCAATAGCTGTTACGTAGACCAAACAGGACGGAATTTCAAAACAAGATTGGCAGAACATAATGCATCTAATAGGTTAAAAAATGAAAAATCACACTTTGCAAGCATTTTTTAGAAATAGGCCATCCATTTCCCAATACTAATTGTTTACCAATACTCCATACGGCACCTAAAGGGTCAAAACTTAATTTCTTAGAATCTATAGAAATTTACAGACATTCAAAGAACCATAATATAAATTTACTAAATAGTCAAGTAGATGTCAGAAATTCCGTCCTTTGCCAACTTTTATAGCACCTAATATACCCACACCTTTTCATTATCTATAATATATATAAAACGCAACATCTCTCTGTCTGTCTGTCTGTCTGTCCGTTAGTGTGCTTATCACTGGCCAGGTTATAGGTTACATTTTATTACGTTAGATAGCATAAGAAATGAGCAGTAACGATAATAGTGAATCAATTCCCGCGAGCGGAACCGCGGGCACGGCTAGTATAAACATAAATACCAAAAATTTGTGTTAATCTTAGTTGTACTACGAAATCGCGATAACTGCGTTTGTAAATCTTTACAAAAATATATTTAGTGTCAGTTAACAAAGTAATTAAGTAATTTTATTGTTAAAATGTACTGTTACAGTAACGGACCAATCAATAAACTCTTTCTGCTTTAGTTTTTGCTCCCCTCTTGAACCACGTTCTGGTAGAACAACATTTTTTAACTGAGAATATCGTTTCAGCAACTTAACGAATTAACTAATGCTCTTGGCTTGTCCATATACATAGCAGTAGGTGTAGGCTTCATTTTTATGGACCTTTTGGATGATTACAGAACAGCTGTTGCTGTACTGAGCATTTGCAACACTTATATTCGATAATGTACTATTTAACCATAAATAAGGTTAGAAATGAATCTCTTTCCAGAAAGTATTGTTTGCAGAGGTGCCAACAATAACTAAAAAAAAACTATTTCTTTTGCCGACTACAAGTTATAGACGACACCGACTGTACTATTACACTTCTAGGCGTAAGCTATTAAAACAGGAAGGTTCGCAGGTTTATCTGTTATTATCAAAATTTAATTCTGATGGTTAGAGAACTACTACGGACCCTTGTCCAGTCGGTATCAACAAGAAAAAAGTTTTGTTTTTTTTTTTTAAAAAAATTCGACTCCATTGGTTCTAAGATAAAAAAAAAAAACCTTTTTTAGTACTGCAAATTGGGTGAAGCAAAACCTATTTTTTTTTATTTTTACACATAATTAAGATATTGAAAAATATTATATTTGTTAAAATTATTTGTTTTTTTTCTTGCTTTATTTTATTTATGAAGTTTACAGCTGAATGAATTCATATTATATACTAAATTATCAAATTAAAAAAAAAATTAAATAAAAATATGGCGTTTTATTATAGTTTATGCACGCGATAGATTCATTGGATTTTCATATAACTAATAGGTAAGTTATACAACCCTTAACAAAGAAACCCTCTATATATGACAAAGGAAAATATCCAGATTGCTTTATCAGCAATCCTACGCAATATTGTGAAATCTCCAACAAAGGAAAACATTTGGAAAATTTCTCGGATGTATTAATTACATTAAAGGAGGTTTAATGTAATTAATACATGCGAGGTGTGATGGCTAAAATTTGAAGCTTATTTCAACAATTTTTTTTCGTTACAGGATAAAATACAATCTTTTTAATTTTTTAAAATATTATCAGTGGCGTACCTAGGTGGGGCAAATAGGGCACGTGCCCTGGGCGCGTGGTGAGCTTTCGCGAACAAGCGAGAGGGAATGAGTGGTGCGACGATGGCCACCGCGTCGAGTGGCGTAGGTAGATTGCTTAATTTCACTCGCTCGGCTATCGATTGCAATATCCATCGCAAATTACGAGTGATCTTTCAGTAAGCTAAAACTAATACTTTCGTGTTTGAGGACTATAATAGGTTAAAAAAGGTTATGCGACCTAGCTTTGCTCAGTGTAGAGCGAGAAAAAAACCGAAGAAACAGATTTCGAAAATGTTATAAATCTATTTGCGTTACAGAAGGCAAGGAAGGTGCAATTCTAAGACTATTAAAAGTGCACTTTTACGGACTAATTTTCGTTCTAAAAGAGAAAATAAAAATGTTTTGTAAGATTTATGACTGTTCTTCGATGCTCGCCGTAGGCACCATTTCCGATTGGTACGCTCCTTTATATTATTGACATCTTCAAACTGTACCATTTTTTTTTTTTTAATTTATTTAATAATATTTTGTACATGTTGTGTGGGTGGGAAGCACATCTCCATTTGTAATCATCTGTAACAAAATATCTAAGTTAATTATTATTTAATAAACATATCTCAATCGGATTACCTAGGATTAGACATTTATGTAAACAAAAACAAAATGGCAGGCTTGTGAAAAAAAAAAATTCACAAACCGTGGTATTTTCGTTGAAAATCAAGAAATAATTTAACAAATTATTAATATAAATAATTGATTCTACGTGATCCGATAACTAATTATATGTAGGACAACGTGTAAAAATTTTAACCCGATCGGATAAATAGAATTTTGTCTCTGCTTCCCACGAACCGAAAAAAAGTGGTTTCGAGAAGAACGAGTTTAAAAGTTTTTAGTAACTGGTTTTTTTATAGAAAACTTATACTTACAATAATTAGCTATGCTTGCTGTATACAGTATACCTTGATTTCTTCAAAGGTTTCATTTTCAGCCCAGGTATAAGGGTACGAAAAGAACAATAGAGCCGGTTAGATCGTTGCAGCTGCGCGCTCTATTCTATATGCTATAACTTCGTAAATATTTAGAATTTCGGTCTGAAATTTTTACAGTATACTCTCAATATATCTTACGTTAGAAATATGTACGAAAGAAATTGATTTTTTGAAGCCGTCACATCGAGAAACCCCCTTGATAGGAGCGAAATTATAAATTTGTAAATATATTCTTTTTCAACTCTGTGGTATAGCAGTGTTTATCATTTGCTTCGAACTTGTAACATTCAATGTAATTTTTAAGAAATATAATTTGTATTTCTCCAAGTTCAACATATCACTGGTATTTCAAAAAAGCTTACTTACCATAACCATATGTTGCTATGCATCAGCAAAACCGTGCAAAATACAAAAAAAAATGTAACAGTTGAGAGGGCAAAAAGGACCTTAAAAAAAATATATCTCGGTACTACATGGAGTGAAAAGTCCCAAGACTTTCCGAGAGATAGCAACACAAACAACAAACTCATAAGTCAACTCTCAAAAAATATGTAAAATTTTCATGACATTTGTCTATCAGTTTGCGAGTGACGCTACTTTTGAAAACAATGAAATAAAAAGAATTTGTGTGTTGATTAAACATTTCTTTTTGATGGAGAAAAAACAGCCAAAACCCAAGAATGGCTCGGGAAGTGTTATGGCACATCTACTTTGTCGAAAGCAACTATATACACCCATGATGCACCACGTCTTGGACTGCCAAATGAGCCAGTTACTCAGAAAAAAACCCAAAAAAATTCAATATATTGTTTTGAATGACCACAAAGTGAAAGTGAGAGAGACAACAGACATCATGAAGATATCGACAAAACGCGTGCATGAATATTTGCATATGAAAAAGCTATGTGCCCGATGGGTGCCAAGCACTCTCACGATTGATCCAAAACAGCAACAATGGACGAAACATGGATCCATCACTATATGCCTAAGTCCCACAGGGAGTCCCCAGAGTAGCTGGAACCGCAGGAAAGGCTACCGAAGCGAAGAAAAAAGTGTTGTTTCACCGAGATAGTACATCAGCTCACAACTCCATATAATCAATGGTGAAATTGAACCAGTTGGGCTATGAATTGCCCTCCATCCGCTGTAGTCACCAGATCTGGCTCCCAGCGATTATTACCTCTTTACAAATTTGAATAGATGGCTCCAGGGAAAGAGATTTGGCTCAAATGAAGAAATCGAATGGGTAACTGTGGCTTATTTTAGAAAGCTCGACGAATGCTACTATATGAAGGGTATTCAAATGTCGGAAGATCTTTGGAATAAGTACATCGCTCTTAAAGGAAACTATGTTGAAGAAAAAAATCGTTTTTTGACAAAACATTGTTTTTTCTTCTCGGGACTTTTCACCTCGTGTACTATATATACGAAATTTGAAATCAACTTTCCGACAGACAAACAGGCTGACAGGAATGAGTGACTATGCTTTTCGTGATATAGAGACCATGTAAAACGTAAAGAAATGCAAATTCAGTAGAAATCTAAAAATGAATAAAAATAAAACATTCTGCTCTGCTTTAAAGGCAGTGAAGCCCAAAAATAAATAAATTAAACGCACCGAACTATAACAATAACAATAAGACTGTTTTTAATGTGTTTTAATTAATTTTTACAATTTTTTTACATTCAGGTTTACAAACATGATTAAACGTATGTTTATGTATTTACTAATATATTAAACAGCCTAAATATAAATCTGAATAACACGTACAGAAAGGAAATATATTGAAAACCCTAAAAATTAGGCAGTACGATACATAAATCAAGAATGAAAAAAAAAAGTTAACAAAAAATATTTTGGTTAAATATAAATCCTGAAATGTATAACTTAGTAAATTCTCTTTCTAACTTTTCCTGTTTAGATAATAAACCCAAAAAAATACAATGTTTATTTAAAACTCATATACCGTTTAGTATAGATTATAACCTGATATTGCAAATAACATTATCTAAGAAACTAAGTTGTCAACAGTGAATTTAGAACGAAAAAAAAACCTCTAATTTTATAAAACGGCCAATGTTTTAACTTTAATTTAAATATTTCGCGATATATAGTGTTTTTTATGTTGACACATAAATAAATAAAACCCATCAAGCACTGAGGATATAACAACCATTAAAAGGAATCTATATACAATAAAATTCATATAATTTGCACATATAAAACAAACACTTGAAACTGATATTGACTACTAAATTGGAACAAAATCCATATTTTAACAGTTACTTACTGTCTCTCTCATCTTCGATCCTAGTTCAACTGATGAGTCGTGATACGACATAACGCATCCCGAGAGGATTAGGTAGGCGAGAGAACAGTAAAATAAATACTGAAATATGGACCGTGTTCAATTTTGTTAGTTGATGATTTTTATATACGTGGGATAGAACGCTAGCAATTGCGTTGCCTAGCGATAATTGTTAGAAACTGTGACAGTGTCCTCACTTAACAATTCCTCTATTGGTCTGTCGCTTAAACAGCCCCTGGTAGAGGACAATTATGACCTCAAAACTATATTTTCAGCAGCCAGAAAAAGAAATTGTTATATTTTACTGATTCACTGTTTATTTTGCATATTTTATATCTCAATAATCCTAATGACTTTACTGTTCCTAAATTTGTAAACATCTGCGCGTATCATACCCTAATTTTTTTTTTAGCGATTAACTAGATTTGTATGAAAAAATGTTGTTATACTATATAAATTAATTCGTTAACCTTGAAATAACTATCTCAGAATTTAGTTTCAAATTTAAACTGTTTTTCCTGCCATTTTTATGTGTAGAACTACCAATCATAAAGAAGCTAAATCACCACTTTATCCGATGCTGCTAGTTTACATAGCCTCAAAATACAATTTCGAAAGTGATATCGTTCAGCAAGCAGCATTAGAGGCACTGCATTTCAAATACAAAAAAAATGTGTCAGAAGCTTCGCAATTGGCGCATAAAACATGCAAAATTGGTACCAACGATTTTCAAGCGTTGGCTTTGATCTTTCGGAGCGTAACATTCTGAAGAGCCGGAAAAAGTGAAAAGTGAAGAACTGTAGCAGCTGTTGGACAAAATATTTGCGCAGCTTGCTAAATAATTTCGCGTCTATCAACAGATCGGTTGAGCCGTCAACACATCAACCGCGAAGTCAAGCTAAAAGGAAGCGGGATTTTATCGTCTCTTTAGAATAGGAAGTTCTCCCTCACGTGGCATACTCTTCCCATCTAATTACTAATCATTTCGATCGCTACATCATCTCGCCGATTCAAAGTTCACCTCATAGGAGGACGTCAAAAGAAAATAGAGCACAACTCGAAACCACTATCTTTTTTCAGAGAGGCAACCCGCCAGCGGTCTCAAAACTGAGCAAAATAATGGGGACCTTTTTTCTTAAACGAGTTGTATTCTGTTCGTAAATAAATAAACATTTTATTAGGCTAAAAAAGGGACTGAATTAATTTGTCCACACCGAGTACTTTCAGGTAGAGGATAAGGGTTGATAAATGGGTGGTGGTACGCACCGGCCTGTTCAATTAAATCATTATTAAACCCTTCTACATATCAGTTTAGTACATATTATTAATTTCTGATTATTACTTGGTTGTGCGTATATTTTTTAAAGTGTTACTAATATGGAAGCAAAGTTAATAAAAAGTAAACGAGGAAAGGACATGTTATGTGTGAATTACTACATTTACTAACCTGAACTAACCTGAACCTGTTTTGTAAATATATATAAATTGATATGTATAGGTTTGTAGCATTATCTAGTATATGTAAGGAAATTTGTCCAATTGTATTTTTTGTATTTAGCAAAAACTTCATGTTTTATCAATATTATTCTACTATGAAATAAAAACATATATTTTTGCAAATATCTAAAATTTTCAATAAAAACTGATTTAAAAGAAATCCGTCCAATTTTATTTAGATGAATAAAGCATAATTATATTTGCTTCGTGTGGAAATTACCAAGATTTAAGCACCCTTATAAGGTTAGTGTGGAATTTACCTGTTATATTAAGGGTAGTCTTGGTGTGCAATTTACTAACGCCGAATATGACAGGCGTCTTGAATCTTTTTGTGTTCAGTTGTACCTGTTTTAAACCGCGAAATGTATTTAATTACTTGAAACTTATACTGCCTGTAATAACGTTTTCTTTTAATACGAGGCATATTCAAAAAATAAGGGCCGTTTAAATATTGGCGGGTTTGAACAAAGTTGTACACATGCAGCACCTTCTATTGATTGTTTCCGAAGCCACTGAAGTTACTTTTTGATTCACTAGTCGTTTGCCAGTCGGTGAATGCAGACAACAATGTCCGCCAAAATCGTTGCTCCTGTCAGTTGCGAAGTGCGTGCTAGGATTCGATTTCTGTGTGCAAAAGAATCATCAGCTGCTCAAATTTATCGGGAGTTGTGCCCAGTCTATGGACCTACAGTAATAAGTGAAGAAAAGATTAGTCAATGGTGTCAAGACTTCAAAAAATGGCCGTACGAATGTGCATGATGAAGAGCGGAGTATCCAGACCGATGAAATCGTTTAACAAGTGGACCAAAAACTACGATCTGATCGACGATTGCCCTTGAAACAGTGGCTCGGTGGACAACGCTTGAAAGACGACGAGGAACTCAAGATCGTCGTTGTCAATTGGTTCAATTCCCAGGCGGAGACTTTCTGTGCAGAAGGAATAAAGAAGCTGGCGCAGTGTTACGAAAAGTGCTTAGAAGTGATTATGTGGAAAAGTAAAGTAGGTTTGTAGGAAACTAAAACCGTCAATAAAAACTTTTTCTAACGAATATATTTTTTTTATCACCAAACGGCCCTTACTATTCGAATATGCCTCATAATTGCCGTCTCTAATGCCTCGTGGTTTTTAATACATTATATATTTAGTTGTACGCCGACAGAAACTGTTACTCCATAAACAGTTCCGAAAAAATTAAAACATTAGCGATTTTATAACTAAAGATATTTTATTTCATCCTAAACCTAATATTGACAGCTTAATACCTATATTTAAGACACGACTTTCGTAATTATAACTTTTGTAAAATAATAGGAAGACGGTATTTTTTGTACTTTACGTATTTTTTACTCTCAAACCTAGGGAGGTTCTTTACAATTTCAACATTGATTTTTTCCTCATTCTTGTATAACTGATAATTTCATCAAACATTAACAATGTCCACCTTCTTTTAACTTAGCTATTACTGTGTCTACGTCAGGTACAATTTGTCCGGCTTGCCTAGTCGGTGGATCTTCTACGCTAAGGACTTTGATCCTCGGAGTGGTGTCTACACCCAAATCTTTCGGAGTCAGTTTTTGGATGGGTTTCTTTTTAGCTTTCTGGAATAATAAGAATAATATTAACAGTATAGGGAGTTTTTTTTTATGTTATCTACGATTTGCTGCTGTCAGATGAACGAAGGAAAACTCTATTGCTTGTTAAAGACGCAAGAGTATCTGAAACGATAATTTTCAAGATTGCAACTATTTTCTTCACACCCTTCTGTCAATTTCCAAGGAACAATACCACCAACTATTCCCATAGTGCAGTCAAAGATCCTCGATATTGTGTTCAGACGGCGTATCATAAAACGTATTTTAATGAAGCTAGACACCAAAAAAGCTTGTGGTGCTGATGAAATACCTGCCATGGTACTGCGCGAGAGAACTTACCAAACACTAGCGACCAATCACACTACTTTCAATAATATCGAAAGTTATGGAAAAGGCTATGAATCAGCATCTTTCTAAAATATCTAGAAGGATTCAATATTCTTAGTGGCCATCAATATGGTTTTCGTAAGCAAAGATCAACAGGAGATCTAACTTACGTAACACATCTTTGGAACAACGCAGTTGAACACTCTGGAGAATCTTGAGTAGTTACACTTGATATATCCAAGGCATTCGATCGTGCTTGACATGACGGATTTTGGGCTAAGCGACGCTCTTATGGTATGCCTTATGTTTAAAAGAATATCCACTCGAAAATTTTGATTTCGACAATTGAATTTGCAGCGATTCAAAAACGTGATTCGCTTTTTCCGCACACGTGTCGCTCCTGTAGCGCTCTAGGGACTTCCCTGCGGCACGTGTGCTAGACTAATAAAAAAAAAATGCCTGAACAATTTTGTGTATGGCTCTCTTGTTTCCTCAGAACGTGGTCTTTACGAGTGGCAGTCGACGGATTTCTTTGTAATACCTTCACTATCAACGCGGGTATGTCCCAAGGCTCCATACTGTCTCCTACTCTCTCATTTACATTAACGATCTGCTGGAAAAAGACCGGAAACCCAATCTACAGCTTTGCAGATGACAATACACTTATCTCTTCATTCACTTTGAACGTTCGAACATCGGTTACTCATGCAAATATCAGCAGAAAGTCGTTCAACCTAACAAAGACCTAGACCAAATTCTATCTTGGAGTGACACAAAAAACTATTTCCAGGCGGCAGTTTTTTCTCAACATTAGGAATTTGTACAAATTTGACATACTTTATTAGGTCATAGTTGTAAGCGGATTCCGAGGTATATAATTTAACAGTTTTTTGAATATGGTTTTGAAAACAATCCGCATCCTGTTTTATGAGGTTTTAAAAACAAACCGCTTCCTTTTTTTTTCAATTGCAATTGATTCCATTATTCGATTGAGAAGGGATTTTAACTTTTTTCATATCCTAAAGATATCGGCGAGGAGGTAGTTTAACTTCAGATAACTTTTCTTTGGCCGATCTCGTCTCATTTACAGCTTTTCGAATATCAACCGCTCCTCCTCCAAGAGCACCCAAAGCATTTTGACCTGACACTGGCAAATAAAGAAATTTACATATATAAATAGGTTCTACATACCATGATATTTGGCAACGTCGCATATCTAGGCTCATTCAGTCTCAGATCGGCACTCAATACGGCAGGTAACTTACACTTGATTACTTCCAAACCGCCGTCGACTTCACGTGTTACTGTAATATCTTTATCACCCTTTTCCACCTATCAAAAAAAGGCAATATGTTAAAAATAGTAAATAAAGAATAGGTCTTCTAGTTTAGAGAGTTATGATAAAAAGTCACAGTTCTAGCTCCTATTTTGAGACATCCGATAGCATCCACGAGTGGATGGATCGGCTAAATTAGTTTGAATGGGTGGCTTAAATTGAAACGATTAGTATGAAAACCACCTCTGCTAACACAGGTACAAATATTACTAATATCAATAAGGACCACTTTCTTAAACTCCTTGCGAGATTTCTCCGCAAAAATCGCCTGTTTTGGCACCCTTAAATTCTAATACAAATTATATGCTAAGTGATTGTTAATGATGATGACTTTCTCATGACAAAGTTTCAGGTTGAGTATACATTTGTTTTTTGAGGTAAAAAGGATGGAAGTTACAATTTTTGCTTTCAAACCTATTTAGATGTATGTTACACAAATGGTGTTATAATAAGCGATGTAGACATTTCTTATGCGTATAACAGCCCATTTACATTTTCACAAATACACATATAGCGATGCCAAAAGCGAGCCGTATGTTCTAGGGGTAAAAATCTAGCGAAACTGTGCATGAAGGGGTGCAAAATCGGAATGGCAAAAATACGTCTTGTTTGTGCTGCAAGTTCGTATTAGGGGGTTTTTGGGAGTGCTGATATCTAGTGGGGTAAAAATCTAGCTATAGAACTTTATTTGGTCGCGCATATTTGCTTATATCACGCGCGTATTATAACTTCAATCTCTTTTACCTCAAAAACCAAAAGTATAGTCAACTCAAAACTTTGTCATAAGTAAGTCCTGCTCATTAACAATCCTTTAGCAGACAATTTGTATCAGAATTCTAGGGTGATAAAACAGCCGATCTTTGGCCTGTTTTTGGAGTCAATCTTTGTCTTGCTGTGAATGCGCTATCAGCAAACTTAAACTTGAAAAATATACACAATATTAAAAGAGAAATCAGCCTATTTAGAATGAAAAATTGCTTTTTATTCCTCTTTATTTCAAACTTTAAAAACCCATAAATTCTAAATTATCTGTCATGGAAACTTTGTTTGAGATTTATTTATGCTTTTAATTTATCGTTCCTCTACTTAAAGATTCGTTTTTTAGTGTTCCGTACCAAAATTGAAAAATCTAACATGTATGGACCCACTTCGCTGGCCGTTTGTCTGTCAGCGCCGATTTTCACCGAAACTATTTGACTTGACTCAGATATTTTATTTCTTCTCGGACAAATCGTCCGTTGAAATTAATTAATTTGATGTTCTCGTTACAACCAGTGGCGTATTTTCCCTAGGGCCATGGCCCAAGGCGGCAGGCTGCAAGGGGCGGCGCAAGCCGTCCCTCCGCGTCTCGCGCTCAGCTTGGGGCATCTTTTATAAGCGTTACCTACATTGAGAGAAAAAAATAACTTTTATAAAACCCGTATTTTCTTGATACAAGAATCAAGAATTTATATATATATATATATATATATATATATATATATATATATATATATATATATATATATATATATATATATATATATATATGACTTGAAAAAATATTTTTTTGACAGAAGAAAGTTGTAGTTTACCATTACAATTTGAAAATAACTGGTGCGTGTATCAGTGTGTGCACGCGCAAAAAGTGAACTAAATTTCCTAGAAGCGGCTATATTCTCGGAATTTTGGGGATTTATATTAAAACAAATTAATATAATTTCCAAAATTCTACAAGATGTCGACACAAACGTAGAGGTAGTTTCCAGCTCTACGATCCTTCATCACTTTCGTAGAAAATAAACGGGAATCTTTTGATGCCTTGAAGAGGCTGGTGAAAAAATCCTCAGAAGAATACAGAAGCGATCATAAGAGAATTATTAAGAGGAAGAAAGAAGACGATGAGTATCGCGAGGGAGAAGTGTTGTTACAAGGACGTGACCATTTCGGGGTTAATACCTTCTTCCCAATATGCGACCAATTGTTGGACGAGTTGAAGAGGCGCAAAGCTTCGTCGTATGACACGACAGCCGCCAATTTTGCATTCGTATGCAAATTGGATACAATGTCTGAAACGAAGTTAGAGTTAACGCCATAAAACTCCGAAAATTATATTCGATTGATCTTGCGGATGATTTACAAGAAGAATGTGTTCTTTTAAAACAATTCTTGACGTTACATGAAAACAAAATGAGGTTAAGGCAACCTATTAAGCAAAAGGATTTGAAGGAAGCATTTCCATATACCGAAGTAGCATTACGTATATTCTCGTGCACTGCAGTGACAAATTGCAGTGCAGAACGTTCGTTTTCCGTACTCAAAAGAATAAAAAATTATCTACGTTCCCAGATAAGCGAATAACGTTTGAACAGTTTAGCCATCCTTAGGCTGGGCGCACACATCCGGTTTCCGTATTCGATTTCCGAATTCGTTTTCCGTATTCGGGCACCCGAATTCATGAAATCAATATAAACTGCATAGACTGTCGCATATGTTCACTTTTTTTCCGAACGGAACACATTCCGTACGTACGTTTCGAATCCCAGCCCGTGCGTTCGTAGAAACCATTCGGAACAAACCTAATGACGTCATGCCGAACGCAGCGCCTGCATTCATTTTGTACCTGCCGGCGCACACGGTCGGAAATTTCCATGCTTATGGAATATTCATGACACCACAACCGAGATGTAAAAGATTTGGCCTGGGGGAGCAGGTATTTAAAGAGGTTTCCGAATGAAGAAAAAACTAACGTCTACGCTAGGCTCACGGAATTCCGAATTGGTATTCTGGATCCGGAAAACGAATGTGTGCGCCCAGCCTTAATATAGAAGCTAACTTAACACAATCCGTTAATTATGACAGTGTTACTGACGAATTTGTCAACCAATCGGCGCGGCGCATCGCAAAAAATGTAAATATGTAATAAATGGTGTTTATTCTTTTATATGGCCTTTTTTTTTAGTATTAAAAGATATTTGCTTTTTTTTGTTAATTTATAGGGCGGCAAAACTTAAAGGCCCAGGGCCCCAAATCCTAAAATACGCCACTGGTTACAACCATACCAAAAAAAAGTTGATCCAGGAGGCGAGAGCAGTGTAATTATATGATTTTTGGGACGCTGAATGTGAATTGGTTATCGGTTTAACTCCACTGAGTCACGGTTTGTCCTTAACCTTAAGAAATTGAAAATGGCAGATCCGATATGACGGGTCGAATTTTTGAAGAGTCTAAATTATTATAAAACTCGATGTTTGTTATATTTTTACCTTCAAGTTAACAAGTTTCTTTGTATGAACGACCGCATATTACCGCGCTCAGCCGAACCCAGAGTCACGAAATGATGACGCGGCGTTGACTCCATTTTTCTTTTTTTTTACGATTTATTTACTATGAATTTTTTCTTACTCATTAGAACTAATTAGAATGAAATTACTTCCTTTTTTATGAAACCGTTCGCGGACCAAATTTTTTTTTTGTATGGTTGTAACGAAATCGCCAAACTAATTAATTTCAACGGTCAGTTTCTCCGAGAAGAAATAAAATAACTAAAAAATTCAAAATGCATTTTGAAGGGAAAAGGTAGTACTTTCAGATGCCGCAACCAATTTTATGGAGACAAATTAATTCGCGGAGTAGTATAACCCCGAATGCAGCGAAAAATCGTATTGTTTGCATTTTTACGTTAGGATATCTCCAAAACCTAATTTGGATTCAGTGCACCAAAAACCTTCGAAAAAGTATAGTCTGGTCTCAGAGTTTGAAAAAATGTTGGCCTGTGTAATTATTGTAGGAGATTTTAACATAATTTTTTTGAGACAGTAACACTACAAAAGACAGAACCTTGATAAGCAATATATTTTGCAATTTTTCTAATGATATAGAAGGTCACATTATAGAAAGTTTTCTTTTAGCCATCACAAACAAGTTTGTGTCCGAATTCTAGATACTGATTTTTGAAAACTCATTTGGGGTGTGTTGTGAAGTCACTGATCATTTTAAACTCCCCTAACAACCCACAGAACACTAATTGCGCAAGTCCGACTGGCACTTGGTCGTGGTTGGTTTTGTTAATAATACACATAAAATAGAAAAACAACTTAAGCTAGAACTTACTTTCGATGCAAACGTACCCTGAGGCCAATCCAATACACCAGCGGTCATTTGGGCTGTCTGGTTACAATCGTCATCAATAGCCTGGAAAAAATGATTAATGGTATAAACTTCACATTTGATGAGTTCAAGTAAAAAAATTAGTGCAGTAAAAAAAGGTCAAAATAATGATGAGATAGGCATAGTTTAGACACAGCCATATTATGATTTTATCCTCTCTGGGGTATCACCAGGAGTATTGTCCTGAATTTTGGACCTCGAAAAACTTATGCTCTTTTGTTTATAAACAATTTAAGTTTTTAAAACGCGTTTTTGAACTTAAAATCTAAATAACTCCGGTTATATAAGTCGGATCAAGAGAAAAAAAAAAACAAAATCTTCATTATGAATTTTTCAACAAATTCTCGTTGGTTAAATCACTCAGGTGCGAACATAACTTAATGGACGAATAAGAAAGCAATGGATAGATTGCTGAAATATGAGCTTTGCCTGTTTTCACTTGTTTTACAATAAACCACATAAGGTCCTGCCTTTAATGTTGGCTGTGCCAACCACTCTGTCGGCTTGTGGTTGCCGTGTCAGCCTCTGAGTACTCGGCATGCGTATTTGGTACAATTCGTTGTATCTTACCATAAAAAATATAAATACATACCTGTTTTCCGACAATAATTAAATCAGCTTTTTCATTTTGAGCTATTTTAGCTAAAATTTTTGACACATGTATAGGTTGCAAGGTATCATATTCGGGCCCAGATACTTCCACATGTATTCCTTTGTCCACACCCATAGCAAGAGCAGTCCTGAAAAAAAAGTGTTTTCAAAAGTTAACGAACATTAGGTCTCTAGGACCCGATGTGCATCTGTCTCGTTTTAGGGTTGTTGAAGGCCTCTAACCTTCAAGAAGGACAATAAATGTCCAAGTTGAATCTCCCTAACACACTCCTGGTCCAAAAAATATTGGGAATACCAGGTGAATCTGCCTTGCTCGTGTGATTAGTAATACCATAGACGAATGAACGAATAAGGGCTTCAAACTCAAAATTGGCCACGACGTTACGGGGAATAAGAATTCCTAGAAGGTGTAACTTCAAAGTGTCAATTTATTAGAGCGTCTTGGGATTAATGCTACATGCTATTAAAATACAGGGTCCTGCCTAGTGCTTGTACCGCTGTTGTTGAAAATAATTTACTTTCCACTTTTGGTTGTCTAAACAGGAATAGGTGCATAAAAATAATCGACGAAACTAAGGAGGCACATAATAAATGAATTAAAAACAAACTCCTTGTTGTCGCTACAATTTCAGGTCTTTCTGACCGATCTGACTGGTAAGTAATCATTAACTACGAGTAATTAGTTGTAATACAAAATTACATTAAATTCAGTCTACCTTACACGGTCAGACTATACCACTGTAACATTTGTTGAGCGACTTCCTGGAAAAATTTAGAGAAAAAAAATTGGAGGGTTCGTTATAACCGATGAAAATTTGCATCGGTCTTAGGGAAGTTTTTTCGTGCATTATAAAATAGTTCGTTTTAACCGGAAATTCGCTATAAACGGGTTCGTTATAAGCAGACTTCATTATTTATTTATTTATATTTATATATACTCGTATATATATATATATATATATATATAATATATATATATATATATATATATATATATATATATATATATATATATATCAGATAAATTACTCAATATGTATCACCACTACACCAAACACTTTATTTTTGCACTCGACGCGCGTTTCGCTAACCTTGTTAGCTTCATCAGGAGCGATGATTAACTAAAGCTAAACTACATATCTACCCTATTTATACTTAGCCTAACCCTTGAATTACTCGTGCGGAACTAATGGCATAGGCAAGGCCATCAGTTCCGGTCAAGTAACCAGTAGAGGGGACTATAAGGAATAGGTCCTCTGTCTTTATTTAAACTATTTTTATATTTTATAATTTCCATACTTTCGTATGCGTTCAACAATCTCCTATCAGATACATTTTTTATTAATCTTAGATTATCTAATGTTACAATACGATCAGCTTCAAGGGCATGTTCGGCAATGCTAGATTTTTCTGTTCTAATGTATTTTAAGTGTGCTAAATGTTCTTTAAATCGTGTTTTAATTGACCTTTTAGTTTGCCCAACATACTTTTTGTCAGAATCACTACAACTAATTTCATAAATTCCACTTTTCTCGCAATTAAGAATCTTATCTTTGAGATTTCCTAAGATATTCCTCAGATTGTCTGATGACTTATAGACTAAGGCGAGGCCTACCTTATTGAATCCCTTGCTATATTTCGGATTATATGATATGGAGACATTAGGGTGTTTCATTTTTAGGCAATATTTTTTTTCATCTGATATACCAGAAAATCTAATAGTTTATAGAAAATAAAAAATATTGCCGCCGGGTAAAAGGTTTCAAGTCGAACAGTGGCTTAGCTCTTTCAAAAATTCGATTTGCCATCTAAATAACACAGAAAAAATTTTTCTTTGTTTTAATTGAATTTTTTACTGTTAAAAAATTTTTTTTTTAAAAATCCTTCTTACAGCTTTTGAATTAAATTCTCTACAAAAATGTCGTTGAGGTCGAAACCGTACAACCAGTTGTCTCGGAGTTATAGTCCGTCAAACATGAACATTTTTAAAAATAGACATTAAATTCCATTTAATCACCAGTTTATTACTTTTACATAAATAATTAAAATATATTTTACATTTTAGAGTATTGAAATTTATAATTTAACTATTGATTCGTTTTAATCCAGCAATCAAATTATTATTATTATTAATTAATTATAACTACTGTGAAATAATAACACTCATGTACGGAAATCATATTTTCACGCAAATTCATACAGTTTCGCTAGTTTGATATTTTATCGAGGTTGGCGCTGTTTCCTATTTTTATCGATCTCTGCGTTTTCGATCTATGATAACTGTCTATCTTTCATTTTTTGGCTGGTTTGCATCGATTGGCACTAAATATAGATCAACATTAATTAACCTCAATGATATTGATGGCACTAAATATAGATCAACATTAATTAACCTCAATGATATTGATTCAATATCATTGAGGTTAATTAATGTTGATCTATATATAGTACCAATCGATGCAAACACATTAACAATTCACAGTTGGTATTCGCAAGTGAAACGTACGCCCATATAACCGCTATTTAAGAGGTAGATCTTCTTAACTCTTCCTCGTATTACTGAATATTCAATGGTGATCACCTAATATTATAAGTATTTTCCGTAAATACGTCGATGTTCCCGGTGAGAGCAGCAATTACCCATAGCTGTGTTCCTTCTTTCTGAACATAAAACTGACTTTTATATTGGAAATAATTTTGTTCCATACAAAGTTTAGATAATGTTAAGTATTCACGAATAATTTCGTCCTCAAAGCCATTCATTCTAAGTAATTCTTCGAGATATTGTAAAGATTGTGGTATTTAAAGCGAATAAAGGAAATAAGGTTGTTATATTGGATAAGAAAGATTACTTTGAACGCGTAGATAATCTTATCGAATTTGGTCCTGAAAAGGTAATAAGAAATCCATTACCGAGAATGATAACAGAGGTTAAAAATTCTTTAAAGAAATGTAAGAACCTTATCTCCAATTCGCTAAAATTTAAATTAAATGTGAGTAATCCGACCATACCAAAGTTGTACTGCTTACCCAAAATTCACAAATTTGGAAAAGCAATGCGACCCATTGTTTCATCGGTCGGATCACCCACATATTTAATATCCAAATGGTTATCAAAAGAACTTGAGAATTTACCATTAAATACTTCCGCAGGGAAGAATTCGTTAGAATTTATTAATAAAACAAAAAATCTAGTTCTTAATGAAGGTGAAATCTTAATTTCTTTTGATGTCCGTTCTTTGTTCCCAAGTATGCCAATACCACAAACTTTACAATATCTCGAAGAATTACTTAGAATGAATGACTTTGAGGAAGAAATTATGCGTGAATACTTAACATTATCTAAACTTTGTATAGAACAAAATTATTTCCAATATAACAGTCAGTTTTATGTTCAGGAAGAAGGAACAGCTATTTTATCTCTTTTCATAGCCAATTTATTCATGAGTAAGTTTGAAATCGAAGCCAGTCAAGAATTCGAATATTTCCTAAGGGTATAGGTATATGCATAATCTTTTCGCGATTTTTGATACAAAGAAAGCAAATATTGATGATTTTGTTTTTAAATTAAATAGCCGGTATGATTCCATTAAATTCACTTACGAAGTTAAGAACAAAGGACAATTGCCTTTTCTAGATATTTTAATTATTAAAAATAATAATAGATTAGAATTTGATATCTATAGGAAGGACACAGTAACAGATAGATATATTCCTAATGATGCATGCAATGCAAACAACACAAATTAGCCTCATTACATTTTTTAGTTCATCGTTTGGTCACTTCCCTCTGAATAGAGTAAACTTTAATAAAGAAAGGAATCGTTTTAGAAATATAACTAGAGTTAATGGTTATGACGAAGACTTAGTAAATAAGCTAATAAATAGACATAAGTTTTAATATTCAGAATTCTACCTTTTTTTACACGCGAAGAAAATACCACCAAGTATGTCTCCATACCATATAATCCAAAATATAGCAAGGGACTCATAAGGTATTTAATAAGGTAGACCTCACCTTAGTCTATAAGTCATCAGACAATCTGAGGAATATCTTAGGAAATCTCAAAGATAAGATTCCTAATTGTGAGAAAAGTGGAATTTATGAAATTAGTTGTAATGATTGCGACAAAAAGTATGTTGGGCAAACTAAAAGGTCAATTAAAACACGATTTATAGAACATTTAGCACACTTAAAATACAATAGAACAGAAAAGTCTACCATTGCCGAACATGCCCTTGAAGCTGATCATATTGTAACATTAGATAATCTAAGATTAATAAAAAAATGTATCTGCCTATGCCATTAGTTCCGCCTGAGTAATTCAAGGGTTAGGCTAAGTATAAATAAGGTAGATTTGTAGTTTAGCTTTAGTCAATCATCGCTCCTGATGAAGTTAACATGGTTAGCGAAACGCACGTCGATTGCAAAAATAAAGTGTTTGGTGTAGTGATGATATATACTGAGTAGTATCATTGGGCCAAAGATTCCACATTCCCAACTTAGACCAGATAAATTATCAAAGGTAATGTGCTCGTGATAATTTTCATTCAATCTACACATTATGGAGAATATTCCAGAATGTTTTCAAAATTTTTTGATTACTATTCTTAAAGATAGGGTGGAGGGACAGCACCTTTTGGCAATTTAATATAAAGAAAAGTTTGCGAAAGTATTACATCATATATATTTTTACAAGGTTTCATTCGATGATCTTGAAAATTTTTTTTTTTATCACTTCCGATTTCACCACCCAAAACCAACCTCTTAAGTCAAAATTTAACTTTCAAACTACACGGATCTGACTGGGCCATCAATTACTATATTTGTGACAAATTTCAACTTTCTATGTCAAATAGTTTCGGAGAAAATCGGGTGTGACAGACACCGAAGTTTTCCGTACGGAACACTAAAAATAAAATGAAATTTACACCAAATTCGGACATACCAGATGTACAAGTATAAAATGCGGATTTCAGACAAGAGATGGTACATCAATGCAGTTTGTGCTATAAAGATTTGACATTGCGCCATTTTGTTGTGTCGTCAACAAGTGTCAGACGCGCACGAGTGATAAACTGGAAAAGTGTATGCACAGTGTTGTGTTCAATATGTCGAAATTTATACCGAACCAAGAGCATTCGCGGACAGCATTAATTTTTTGTTTTCATTTGAAACGGCTACGAGAGATGGGAAAGATTCAGAAGACCGGTACATGGGTACCACATGAGTTGAACGACAGGCAAATGGAAAAGCACAAAAACACCTGTAACATTTTGCTCGCTCGGTACAAAAGGAAGTCGTTTTTGCATCGTATAGTTACAGGGGATGAAAAGTGGGTTTATTTTGAGAACCCCAAGCGCAAAAAATCATGGGTAGACCCAGGCGCACCATTCACATCGACCTCAAGACCGAATCGCTTTAGCAGAAAGACGATGCTCTGTGTTTGGTGGGTCCAGAGGGGCGTGGTCTATTATGAGCTGTTAAAACCTGGGGAAACGGTTAATACTAAACGTTACCAACAACAACTGACCGATTTGAACCGTTCGCTGCTTGAAAAAAGGCCAGAATACCGAAAGAGGCAACACAAAATCATTTTTCTTCATGACAATGCTCCATCACATACGGGGGAAACCAGTTCGCGACACATTGGAAGCACTCAGCTAGGAAGTTCTACCCCATGCGGCTTACTCACCAGACTTGGCTCCTTCCGATTACCACTTGTTTGCATCGATGGCACGCACTTGCTGAGCAGCGCTTTGGTTCGTACGAAGATGTGAAAAAAAGGCTCGATGAATACTTTGAATAAAGCACTTTTTATCATTCTTCCGAATTTAACATGTTTTTTTAGAAAAAAAATCCGCATTTCATACTTGTACACCTGGTAGTATGGCAGAAATAATTCGAACTCTAACTTAAAGTCGACGATATAAACGTAGTTCCTGTAAGATTAAGGGAAATAAAAACCTTTCAAGAATTTAACACAAATAAAATTTGATCGGCTGAAATATTTGACCTTGCATTAAAAGCCGAAATTTTTTCTTTCCACTATAAGATTAGGTATAGCGTTTTAGACTCTAATATTACACGGAATTTAAATTCATCTCCATAGGCAATAGAAGTTTCTAGTGCGATCGAATAAATATAAATTATTACCGTTAGTTAGCTGAACAAAACACAAGTTGATTCCTATAAAAATGTTAATCACCAAGGATATTTTAAATAAATTAGTATGTTCTGAATGTAAAAAATATTTGACCGCGATACCGGTTAAAGTGTACGCGAACAGACAAGTAAAATGTCGCAGATGTTCGGGAGAAAATGATGGCGGTGTAGTGTCTTCCTTGTACCAAACGATAATGAAATATCTAGAATTCCCATGTATTAACTCCTATGATGGATGTAAAGAAATACTATCTCACGATCAGATAATATCGCACGAACAATTTTGCAACGGACAAAATTATATCTGCCCAAAATGTGAAAAGTTTAGTGGGGACTGTTACAATTTAATCACACATGTAGAACATACACATCCAAAAATAGTGCTGCAAACGCCAAATTTTGTACTCAATTTGGATAAAGACTATGAATTATTATACTTTTATTACAATGACAGTTTAGTAGTGAGCATATTTGGCAGGTATGATAATATGTTAAAAACATTATTCATCAATATGAGTTGTACAGGTCAATCTCTACGAAAGGCACAGTATAAAATTATGCTCTTCTCAACTAAAAATACTTTAGTCGATAAAACTGCACAGCACCTATGCTCGGAAATGTCAGAGCTGAAAAACAATTGTATTGTGAAACTCGGAATTTCAAAAGAAAAGTATCCAAAGGGCGTGGCGGTTTTGAAATTTTTTGTCACTGAACACCCGACCTTAATTTTACGAAACCGAAACAATTATTTGAACTATCAAGGTAAAAGAACAACTATTAACTATATAATTACAAACGTGAGTAAATTAAATGAAACACGGCCACTTTATTCCAAATGTCATTATGTAAATAATATACCATGGAGAATATCAATACACAAATCAAAAGTTACGAAAAAATACTTTTTAGGAATATTTTTGAAATGTAACAAAAATTTTAAGGATGATACTAACTATAGAGTGCGATCATTTTTCACACTTTTGTCTCGTGTCTCAGCAAAAAATGTGATCAAAGGTCGGATAGATCCAGATCTATATAACAAGGAAACCACAACTTGGGGATTTAAACAATTTTTAGAATGGGATACATTTACAAGACCTGAAAATGGATATATTCATAATGACAGCATTAAAATCAGCTTAAGTATAAGAGTTCTATAATTGTATAACAATTCTACAAATAAAGAATTAGAACAGTTTTAGAGGATCACATAGATGCAAGCAGTAATGGTTTTTAAGTTTTTTCTTTTTTATTGTTACAAACATGTTATAATTTTCTTCAAAACATTTTTATCAGTAAAATTATTTGTGAGTTAGCTTGTAGTTAAATTATATCTTCATAAACGCTGGTACTTTCCATTCTGATCATATATTTGATGTCAGAATAACACAATCATAGCAATTATATCAATAAAAAAGGTTAAAATCTGACAGATTCGAAACTCCAAGTTAATCAGGACCCAAAGTACTAGTATTAAGAATTTGTTATTAGTATAAGTATTTATAATTTTTTTTTGTTAAAAAATGGCGTTTAAAATCAAATTTTCTAACAAATGCTGTTACAGAAAATGTTAAACAATAATTTAGTAAACTTAAAGAAGCCACTTTCGGATTTTTAAATCTTAATTATCTACTTAAGTTTTAGAAAAAAAAACTCTTAAAATTTCATCATTAGGTAGTTAGAATTAAGTTTGCAGACTTTATGTTTAAGAGTTATTTTTCAATATTTTCTCTATTTATTTAAGCGTTTTTTTTTATAGGATTACAGAAAGTTAATATAAACCTAGTTACTAATTTGTAGTTATTAAAATACTGTTAAAACTACTTTGATTTACAATAAAAATTTAACCTATTTATGGTGATTTTTTATGACAATTGCTAACTTGGCAACATCTCTAATTAACAGTAGAGCAGAGCTTGAGTGACTGAAAAATCCCTTTAGTGCTTCACACCCCCTTATGGGATTACTTTTTTGTCCGTCTGTCTGTCACACTCAATTTTCTCCGAAACGATTTGACGTAGAAAGTAGAAATTTGGCGCAAATATAGGAATTGAAGGCCCAATCAGAGTCGTGTACTTTTGAAAGTTAAATTTTGACCTAAGGAGTTAGTTTTGAGGAATAAAATCGGAAGTAAAAAAATTTTTTTTACTATGTCATCGAGTAGGGCAGGGGTGCTGAAACCTGAAGTGCTGGCGATCTACCTAAATATTGTTAGACTACGATCGATCGACTTTGAGAGGCTGCAAGTAAGTGTGATGCAGGATTGTCGTCTAGGTAGGGTGTATCGTGGCATAGATATTAGTTTTCCGCACAATATGCATTTTTTAGTCAAGGTAAGTGTAGGTCTGCTCTAAAATGTCAATGAAAAAACTCATAATTATTGAAAATTGCGAGTTCATTGGTTCTTACAAAACAAACGAGTTCTAGTGTCTAAACTTAACTAAAGAGTGACTTTGGATGTTAAAGTGTGGCACTGCATGTCCTCAGCATACTTTTCATAAGATGGTACGTAATTACCGAGTGCTAATCGCAAGCATGATGACATATGTTCGTCAGTTAGTCGATTGCAATATTTTGACTTAATTATCTTCATTTCAGAAAATGCAGACTCGCACAAGTAAGTTGACCCAAACATTGCCGTCAGTTGAAGGGCGATTTGCCTTAGATTCGGATATTTATCTTCAGATATAAAACACCAGAATTTTGTATCAAATGCTGTGGCTTTGAGATGTATCTCTGATATAATCTGCATTAACTCAATTTCAACAGAACATGAGTCCATGTTAAACTGACTTGCTATTTCAGTAGCTAATTCCTCAATGTTTTTACACGAAAAAGGATAACTCATAAATGATGCGATATTTGCCAATTTACTGAAATCATAAAAACGTATTTCGAATTGGCACAAAATATTTAATAATTCCGCCTCATAAATATCATAATTCAACTGAGGAATCCTTGCTTTCAAAGACGGAAAATTTTTCAGATCCTTTCTTTTCAGTTGATCTATCATAAGTTGCAATTTACTTTTGAATGCATTTATTGCGCTAATCATCTCAATAATAGTTTTTGCTTTACATTGAAGCTCCAAATTAATGTTGTTTAAATGCATTGTGATGTCTGTCAAAATGCCAAATCAGTCAGCCATTTTCCGTTTTTCAGCATCTGAGTGTCATCACCTCTTTCGTCCAGAAAAGCTGTTATTTCGGGCAATAATTCTTGAAACCTTTCTAGGAATTTTCCGCGACTCAACCACCTGACGTCCGTGTGAAGAACTAAATCAGTGTGTTCAGTTGACTCACTATCTTCCAACTGCAATTGCACGGATAGAATTCACAATTTTTACTGCAATGCCCATAATCTCCTCCATGTTTAGAACTTTTGAACACAAAACTTGTTGTTGTATAATGCAATGGAAGGAGAAAAATGAACGGAAATCATCATTAGCTCCACACAATGCCACAAAACCGTTTTTGTTTCCAATCATTGTTGGTGCTCCATCGGTTGTAATGCACACTAGTTTATATATTAGTAGCTTGTAGTTTGTTGCAAAATTGAAGAAAACGTCATATATATCTTCGTCACGGGTCTTTCCTTTCAGAGGAATCATTGTTAAAAACTCTTCCTTAGCCGACATGTTATTGAATACCATTCGAATAAAAATACACAGCTGGGCAGTGTCTGTCATATCGGTGGATTCGTCGAACTGTAAAGAAGAGTATGTACATTCCATGATATCATGTTTTAGTTTATCTGCCATGTCCTGACTCATGACTTCAACACGCCTTGTGACAGTCGGACGAGATAACTGAAGTTCTCTAATAGCAGACATAATCTCTGTTTTATTTTTAAAATCTCCAAATAAAGTCTCACCCGCTTCAATAAATGCTTCCTTCACAACCAATCCATCATCAAATGGTTTCTTGTGTTTTTTGATTGTTTGGCTGGTCTTGTGAACATGGTTTGTTCTTTTTTCAAACAAGTTATCAAATCACGTACTTTTCGTTTTCTTAATTCACTCTGTAACAGAAAATCCTTTTCATAGTTTTTATGAACCGTTTTATGATGCCTCTCACGCTTAGGTATTGCAACTGACGCACGGCAAATGAGACAAATGCACTTATCCTTTACCATACAAAAGAAAAATTCTTTCTCCTAATCGTTATTAAAATGATAAGTTTTATTTTTCTTCGCCGCACTCGTTTTGGACTATTTATTAATAAACTTTGTATCGATGTATCGCCTTCAAGTTACAACTCAGACTGACTCCTATTCCTGCAGGCGCAACATTTATATCGGTGCGAACGAAGTCTCGAATGTTCCGTCAAACACGCCGCCCGAAGTTTCTAGAAAAATCGGCGGGAATCAAAAACGCGGCTTTTCTTTGGCAAGTACTGCGCGTTCCTTTGATAAAGCCGCTTTTTACCGCTAGCAGGGAGTTATTACGATAAAAGAAAGTGATGAGGGGGTTATTCTGGCCTAATTGTGGATCGAATAACTTTTAGTAGTTTATTCATTACATTTTGTTTTAGTTACCTACAACAAAATTTGTGAATAGTTCTATATCGGAATTTTTTTCTCGAGATCGACTCAAAAAGCACTCGCGATCGACCGTTTGAGCACCGCTGGAGTAGGGTGTCACATGAAAGCTTGTGAAAACACGAGCTCAAAAATATATATGATGTAATACTTGTGCACACTTTTCTTTACATTATTTTAAAAAAATGGCCAAAAATCGCTTGAATATTCTTCACGAAATGTAGATTGAGCGAAAATTATCACAAGTGATAATTTATCTGGTAAAAAAAAATGAAAACTGCGACTTGACAATATGGTAGAGGTCTTGTTAATATACTTTTCAGAACATTACTGCTCGCGTGCGGCTCCTATAGCGAGACAAAATTTTTTTATTTTATTTGTTTATAATTAAACAAATATTTAAGTAGTAAATATTTGTTTTACATTTTTATTACTAGGTTCTACCAGGTGTACAAGTATGAAATGCGGATTTTTTTTTTTTAAAAAAAACATGTTAAATTCGGAAGAATGATAAAAAAGTGCTTTATTCAAAGTATGCTCCATCGCTTGTTATACATTTTTCCCATCTTTCGGACAATTTCTGAATACCACGCCAATAAAAATCTTCCCCGTTTGCTGGGAACCATTCATCGAGCCATTTTTTCACATCTTCGTATGAACCAAAGCACTGCTCAGCAAGTGCGTGACCCATCGATGCAAACAAATGGTAATCGGGAGGAGCCAAGTCCGGTGAGTAAGCCGCATGGGGTAGAACTTCCCAGCCGAGTGCTTCCAACGTGTCGCGAACTGGTTTTGCCGTATGTGATGGAGCATTGTCATGAAGAAAAATGACTTTGTGTAGCCTCTTGCAGTATTCTGGCCTTTTTCCAAGCAGCGAACGGTTCAAATCGTCAATTGTTGTTGGTAACGTTAAGTATCAACCGTTTCCCCAGGTTTTAACAGCTCACAACAGACCACGCCCCTCTGGTCCCACCAAACACAGAGCATCGTTTTTCTGCCAAAGCGATTCGGTCTTGCGGTCGATGTGGATGGTGCGCATGGCTCTACCCCAGCTTGTTGACTAACGCCCAATTGCTCGGCGAGTTCTTTTTGTGTTTGCGAATCATCTTCGTCCAACAATGCTTGCAATTCCACATCTTCGTATTTTTTTGGCGGTTTTTCCGCGTTCCTTGCCTGCAACATCGAAGTCACCACTTTTGAAACGCCGAAACCATCGTTCACACGTATCTTGCGATGGAGCATGTTCACCATAAGCTTCTCGAAGTAATCGGTATGATTCAACAGCAGTTTTCTTCAAATGAAAACAAAAAATTAATGTTGTCCGCGAATGCTCTATGTTCGGTAAAAATTTCGACATAATGAACACAACAACACAACACTATGCACACACTTCCAATTTATCACTTGTGCGCGTCTGATGACACAACAAAATGGCGCAGTGTCAAATCTTTATAGCACAAACTGCATCGGTGCACCATCTGTTGTCTGAAATCCGCATTTCATACACCTGATAGAGTGACCTAGATTGATTTATTGACTATTAAGTAGCTAAATGCTATAACTATTATACATTACTGACTAAGAAAAAACGTGAAAATACATATTGGATCTTAAGATATATGTGTCAGGGACCTAATTAACTTAGCCTATGTAAGGATATTATTTTATTTTAAAAACGATCACTAACTGCGCAAGTCCGACTTGCATTTGGCATTTTTTGGGGTTTAACAGCAACGTACTTCAAAGTTAATAAAATGATTATCTTATGACTGGCTGTGCCAGAATAAATTGAAATTAAACACTAGGAAAACAAATTGTATGGTAATGTATTCAAGGGAACATTTTTTGTGAGCATAGCACGCGTGCTGCACGCAAATCTCTAAAGTACTACAGGAGCGACGTGTGTGTAAAACAAGCGATTCACGAGGGCCTTCAATCGCTGTAAATTGTACTAGGTGGAAAAAGGATGAAGTTCTCCATAAAAAAGACTGCTGGAAAAGGATTAGACGAGGAGTGACAAACTGAACTTCATACAGATGTGAATGAAGTATTAGCGCGACGAAAATACTTGTAGAATTTGTCGCTGAATTGTAAATTTTATTCTGATTTAGGCTTAGTTGTATCTGTACATGGTACTCCTATTCATTTTGTAAGTGAAATGGAGTATTCAGGGATGGTATTAGACTAAGAATTAAGTTTTTTGGTGTATTTCAAATATTAATGTAAAAAAACTGACAAAAAATTGGATGTTTTAGTGTGGATCTCTGCATGTGTCTTTTGAAGGACTCAAACTATTTATAATCTATCATTTTGCCCCATTTTAACTATTGTCTGTATCTACTGATTTCATGTACAGATACAGACATTGAGAGATTGTAGATACAGTAGTTAGGCTGCAATAGGTATATTTTTGTGGATAGAATGCTGCGCTCTCCAAATTGGTTAAATGTCAGACAGTACATTATTAAAGCCAACCTTATTTTAATTTATAAAACAGGCCAAGCGCAAGGCGGCGGTCTAACATGATCAATGACTTCACAAAACACACCTCCAATGAGTTCTCAATAAAGTTTGTTTCCGTTGAAGACTGATGACCTTAAAGTTTTTGTTTTTTTTATATATCAGATAAATTGCTAAAGGTAATATATTCGTGATAATTTTCGTTCAATCTACATTCTGTGGAGAATACTCCAGAATTTTTTTAAAATTTTTGATCGGTACTTTTCTAGATAACTTGATAACCTTGAACAGCGATTTTTGGCAATTTTTTTAAAATAATACAAAGAAAGGAAAGCCCGCTGAATTGAGTAGGGCAGGATTAAGTACGTATGGTGCAAAGATGACAACATTCTGGCCAGGACGGCTGATGGTGACTCTGTCATTCGAATCATCACATCCGCATAAGTGGAGAGTTTAAAGAACAGTTAACTTTAATCGATAGGCTAGTAGACTGTAAGTTATAAAATAGTATAGTAACATATATTTTTTTTTTTATGCGATGATGCCTCCTATGAGTGGAAATGCTGAAAGGAGTTTTAATAAGTTTAATATTGCCCATATAAATATTAGGTCTATTGTTTCAAAAATGACCATAATTAAGGATTATATTGAGGACTATAAAATCGATATACTAGCAATTTCTGAATCCTAGTTCACGAATTTGATTAATGATGATGTAATAACTGTCGATGGCTTCAGACTCGTGAGAAGGGGTCGAGCCAATGGGCGTGGTGGTGGTGTTCTTATGTTCATAAGAAACACATCAATTTCTCTGAAATTCTTGATATCAACACAAATCATGCTGAGCAGATTTGGATAAGGTTTGAAATTAAAAAAGTAAAAATGATTGTTGGTACACTATATAGACGCCCTGGGTATAATAATATGCACGATTTGTTCAGCGAGTTTGAGAAGAATATATGTGGACGATTGCTTGGCTGTGATGCTTTGGTGTGTACTGGTGATTTCAATATAGATGTTTCGAATATGGACTGTATTTATAGACAGCGCTTTTTGATGCTTTTGTCTGCATACAGTCTATCTCAGCTAATTGATGAGCCCTCCAGGTACGGAGCTGGTGGTGCGACGCCTATTGATGTAATGTTGTGCTCCAACAAGAATCTGATAGTGGAGTCTGGTGTCGATCCTACTTTCGATGCTTCTGACCACTTCTTAATAAAATGTCAATTAAAGCTTGAAATTCTTAAACCTAGGCCTATTTTGACAAAATATCGCGATTACAGGAATTTTGATCATGTGGCTTTCTATCAGGATCTTCAGGTAATACCGTTTGATGATATCTATTATTTACCTAATATTGACCTGACGGTTGAGACTTTCATTTTCTTTCCGTTGGGAGATAGTTAATGTACATGCACCAATAAAAAACTTCAAGGATTACAAAACTGAAGGCACCGTGGTTAACTCAAAATATAAAATTTTGTATGTCTCTCCGGGATAAAGCTCTATCCAAATATAAAAAAAGAAAAACTCCAGACAGCTGGGAGTCTTATAGGCAGCTTAGAAATTTTGTTAACTCGGCCATTGTTAAGGAAAAAAGAGCATATCTTGAAAATAGTATTCGAAATAATGGACCAAGAGATAATTAGAAACTTATGAAGGAAATGGATATCTACTCAAAAAAGAAAAAGGTGATTCCTGAGTTCTTGGGATTTTAAATTTTTATAATAATAATAGAAAACTCGGCGTGGGTAATTTTCGATTTAGACTAGTTGAGGATGTAGAGAAGGCCTTATCTTCCATTGAATCAAAGGCCATTGGCTGTGATCAGATCGGGTTGACAATGATAATTCGCTGCTGTCCTCACATTATTCCAGTAATTGTCCACTTGGTAAATTTTTGAATTGAGACCTGTACTTTTCCTGAAATCTGGAAAACATCATTTGTTTTACCGCTTCCCAAGGTCAATTGTCCAAGTGAACTAAAAGACCTAAGACCTATTAGCATTCTGCCCACTTTTTCCAAAATAACTGAAAGACGGACAAATCAGACAGTATGTCGCCAGTTTTAAAATTTTGCCCACTGTACATTCGGGTTTCCGTTAGGATCACAGCTGTACTACTGCTCTGTTGAGGGTAATGGACGATATCCTGGAGGCTGCGGATCGTGACGAATTGACAGCATTGGTTCTTTTGGACTATTCAAAGGCCTTTGACCGGCTAACTCACGATCTTTTTTCTGTGCATTCTGAATTATATCGGCTTTGATGACAGCGCACGGCGTCTTGTTAATGCATACCTTACTGGTAAGAAGCAGATGGTTAAAGTTGGTGATGCGCGGACGAGCCCTCTGAAAATGTCCTGCGGGTGTGCCTCAAGGATCGATCGTGGGTCCGCTATTTTTCACCATTTATACGTCACAACTTATTTCATACTTAAAATATTCCTCAGCGCATTTCTACGCTGATGACACGCAATTATACATTTCTTTTAAGCCAGACCAAATATTGGAGGCTAATGATAAACTGATGCTTGATCTGGATGCTCTTATGAAGGCCTCGGGGCACACTGCTTCGAAATAAATCCAACTAAATCACGGATTTTGTTATTTGGGCGGACTCAGTCTCGGATTCGGCACCAGAATCTGCTACAACTTAGCTTGAATGATGTAGTGCTAAGTGCAAGTACTGATACCAAAAACTTGAGCCTAGTAATGAACTCCGATCTGAGATTCACGGGACATATAAATTTATCTATTAAAAGAGCAACCTTAAATTAATTTTCAATCAACGCGCCTTTTTTACCGAGAATCTTAGAAAGATGTTGTGTGAGTCCATTGTTCTGTCGCACTTTAACTACTGTGATGTGGTGTACGGGCCCTGCCTTTTAGACTGTGACGCTAAGAGGATCCAACTTATGCAAAATTCATGGGTGCATTTTATTGGCGGTATTCGAGGCCGTGAGAGAGGGGTCAGTGCAAAATTGAATGACATAAAGTGGTTAAGAATGAATGAAAGACGGTTTGGTACTATATAATAGGATTATTTGTAATAGGTGCCCTGGCTACTTATAATAGCAAAATAAAATTTAGATACGATGCACCTAACCTGGATCTGAGGCATAAATTCACCTTGACTCCGCCCATGCGCTTGACTTCAATGTATGAGCGTTCTTTTAGTTACCAAATAACTAAATTGTACAATAAAGTTCCTGTTGATCTGAGGGATGCGTCAGGTCACAGGTGTAAAAGAGCAGAAAAAAAAAAAAACCATTGTTCATAGCTTATGCTGACTCCTTCCTCCGGCAGCTCGGACAATGGTCACCTCAATCGATCTCTCTGTCACATATATAGCAGTAGCCATACCTTTGGCCACCCACAGTATTAGTATTAACTTCTATCATGGTGGTACATTGTGTATTGATATTTTGTATTTTATATGCAATACTAGTTTCTAAATGTTGGTGTAGACAATATGTATTCGCATTTCATGGTTGAGAGAGGAAGTGTAACTTCAACTTCGCGAATTGTAATCTTACCATTTAATTACAACACAAAAAACATTTGATTATTATTACAAAAAAAGTTCTTCTTTCTCACATTTGGTCAATGTGGTTCCATGTTTGGCTGATGGGTCAAAGCCAAGTCAGCACAAACGCTATTACCATTATGTATTAAGGAGTGACTTCTGAATGTTTCTGTGTATGTTTGTGTTGAGTCCTAATTTGTACTAAGTATGGTGTGAATGTTATTGGGATAAGGCCTGTGGCTGATATAATGAGGGGGACAATGATGACTTTTTCTTGTTTCCATAGCCTTTTTGTTTCCGTTGCAAGGTCTGTGTATTTGGAAATTTTTTCTGTGTATTTCGTCTAAATGTTTGTGTCGTTGGGGACAGCTATGTCAATTAGATAGGTGACTTTTCCTTTTTTTGCACTGAAAAGTAATATCGGGTCTATTGGCGGAGACTGTTTTATCTGTATGGATACTGATGTTCCAGTAGAGCTCGTAATCTTTATTTTCAAGTATGGATGTTGGTGTGTATTTGTAGTAGGGATCTCTGTTTTCTACGAGTTTGTATGTTGTGGCTAGTGCTTGGTGAACTACTTTGGCAGCTGAGTCATGTCTGGCTGTGTATTCCGTTCCGGCTAATATTTTACATCCGCTTGTTATGTGTTCGATCGTTTCTTTCTGCTGGTGGCATTTCCTGCATCTGTCTTCTGTAATAGTTGGGTCTTTGATGATGCTTTTGGTAGTTTCTGGACTTTGTGCTGGATGGCAAGCCTTCTGTTTCAGGGAATAGCTGCCCATCCTGTAACCAGGTGTATGATTGTTTTTTATTTACGTGGTCTTGTTCTATATGGTGTCTGTGTTTTCCGTGGAGTGTTTTCTCTGACCACGTTTTCATCTTTACCTGTTGTAACTGGGTGTAACTGTGTGTGTGTCTGCTGAGTGGTCTGCCCGGTATAAGTCGAGAAGTATGCAGTTTTTGTCTGCTTTCACTGTCGCTGTGTGGAGGCTGGTTTGCTTGCTGTGAAAGAATTTCCTAAGTGCTTGTATTTGTTTCATGTGTAGTGATCTGCCTGCCTCTCGATGGTAAGTCTTTCTTTGCATGCCTTGGGGTGTAATTCTTTGCATGCAATTTGGTGAATTGAGAACGTATAAGGATGTGAATATTTTCTATGTCTGTTTGTGACCATTTGATGATACCAAATGAATATGTGTGAATAGGTATAGCCAACGTGTTGATGGCTTTAGTGAGATTTTTGGAGTTGAGTGATGTTTGTAAAAGTTTCGTCAATCTGTTTTTGAATTCGGTTTATTATTATTATTATTATTAAAAATGTGTGTTACATTATATATATTTTTGGACTCGTGTTTTCACAAGCTTTCTTTTGATACACCATTCAATGACCTGGTAAAAAAAAAATTGTCACTTCCGATTTCACCCCCCAAAACTAACCCTTTAAGTCAAAATTCAACTTTCAAAACTACACGGCTCTGATGGGGACCATCAATTCCTATATTAGTGCCAAATTTCAACTTTCTATGTCAATTAGTTTCTCAGAAAATCGGGTGTGACAGACGGACCGATAGATAGACGGGCACACAGACAGACGAACGGATAGACGCCGAAGTGATCTTATAAGTAATTCGTATGAAACACTAATAAAATCGAGAGGAACTTGTTGCCGAACTATTTAGCATTTTAGGGATTTTTAAACTTATTTATTTATTGCTGTAAATTAAAAAAAAATACTAGGAAGCCAATATTTAAATTGTCCGCCTTTTTATGATTGTTACTAGTGGCGCTGCCTTATTAAATATTCAGGGGATTTTGGATGATCGTGTTTCAGGGGATTTCTTATTTCTATCCTGTTACCTGTTTTGCAGTATTTCACCGCAGTACGAGCTGTGTCCCATAATAAAAAATAACATTAAATTTGCACGAAGTTACGATATAAGAGAGATCTTGCAACACTTATTTTCACATGCCTTTATCTTTACTTTTTTCTCAAGCATGCGCAATATTAACGCGAAGGAATTGCAAGGTGAGGTTAGTAGTCATCTTCTATAAACTTAGGGGATTTTTTTTTATTCATTTCATGGCTAAGCACACCGGGTATTAGTAACTGATGGGTCAACACAAGTTTCTAAATTAAAGCTGTGTCTAGCGATATTATCCAGTCACTTAAGCCAAAAAAGAGGGTCAACCTCGGAATGAGAGATAATAAGCTGTAAACTTGTATAAACCTTTATTTTGGAATTCTAAAAGTTGTCTCAAAAGTCTCATAAAATCTCGTGCCCGCGTCTTAAGATATTCAAGATCAAAGAGTCACAAAAATCGGTTTTTTTTTCGCAAATATCTTGCTTCCTATGGTTTCAATGATATTTGCATCTATTATGAAAATTGTTAGAACATAAAATTCTCTACAAATTTTGTTCCAAACATTTTTTTATACGCTTAACCGTTTTTGAGATAGAGCGCGGAGAGCGCACAGCGCTCTGCCATACATAGCATAATGCAAGGTCAACCGTGAGTCCCGGTAAATAATACGTCATATAAAGTTAATTAATCACTAAAAAATCCATAATTATGAATAATTTGCATTATTTATTAATTAATACATTATATTTAATAATATTTTTCATTTATCATATATATTCGTTTAATAATACTTACCTACGTCGTGTAATTAAAAAATTGTTAAGTGAAATACTTAATTTTTAAGTAGAAAAAGAATTAAGTACTTTTTCTTTAAAATGTGTAAATTCTTAAATACTTATATTACTATTAAGATTATACCTGGGAATACGGACCCCTATAATACCACCTTTTCTATTTATAGTCAGTTGGGACAGATGTTCCATTGTATAGTTAAGACCGATTTCTTTTTCAAGGGACCACTTTCTACTAACCAAGTTTATTCGTTAATTTTAAATTCTATCTTGGCAACGTCAGACGTACAATTTTAAGAGTTATGGCTGATTTGTGTTTTATATGTAATAAGTCACTTTCAGAAGGTGATTCTGTTAATGTAGTGCGAGGCTTACAAACTTTAAAAACTGCAAGTATTGAAAGAAATGACGGTCACATAAACTATTTAAATACCTTAACTTCAGTGAATGTGCATGTCGAGTGTCGAAAAGTGTACATCAGTAAAAATTCTATTGCAGTATCGAAACGACGCCTAGAAGAAGGTGAACCCTCACCATCATCAAGTGCACCTCGTAAAAAAAATGAAGTGTTTGATTTCAAAAAAACTATGCTTATTTTGTAGCCAAGCAGCTGATGAAGCAACAGAGACGAAAAAAAAAAAGAGAAGTACAGACGCACGATTAGTAACGTAAGTACCCTTGAATTCAAAGAAATGTCAATACATAATTGTTAAATAAATTAAAATGTATTTACTCTATTCCTTGTCTACTTAAAATTTAATTTAGATATATTAGAATATAATTAAGATATACATAAAGTATTCTACTAAACAATTTTTTAGTTACACGAAGTAGGTAAGTATTATTAAACGAATATATTTGATAAATGAAAAATATTATTAAATATAATGTATTAATTAATAAATAATGCAAATTATTCATAATTATGGATTTTTTAGTGAATAATTAACTTTATACGACGTATTATTTACCGGGATTCCCGGTTGACCTTGCATTATGCTATGTATGGCTGAGCGCTGCGCGCTCTCCGCGCTCGATCTCCAAAAACGGTTAAGCGTATAAAAAAATGTTTAGAACAAAATTTGTAGAGAATTCTATGTTCTACAATTTTCATAATAGATGCAAATATTGAAACCATAGGAAGCGAGATATATGTGCGAAAAACCGATTTTTGTGACCTTTGATCTTGAATATCTTAAGACGCGGACACGAGATTTTATGAGACTTTTGAGACAACTTTTAGAATGCTAAAATAAAGGTTTATACAAGTTTACAGCGTATTACCTCTCATTCCGAGGTGAAACCCTTAATGTGACTGGACAAATAAGTCAAATTCCATTTGAAATTAGCACTACACACACTATAATGTCATTATGACAAGGATTGCAAAATTCCAAAATAATCTGAACACTAATTAATTGTTGTCAGTGTCAGTTGCAATAAAAGAGTATCATTTCAATTTTACTACTTTACTACCCTAAGTAGGGAAAAAAAACAGGCCCTTCCATAATATCGATAAGAATAACGAACTTCAAATTAACTTCTCTCATAAGTTCCTAAATAAGGAAAATCGTTATTCTTAATAAAGGTTTCTCTTATTTTGTTTGAATACTGCGCAAGCTCCAAATGATGAGCACAGGCTTCAAATAACGATAACAGCCTGAGATTTTTAGTTTCTTTTCTTTACTACTGCGCGAGCTTCAAACGGTGGGCGGCGCATGCTTCAAATAAACATAAAGACAGTGGCCTACCAAAATAAGCGTTGTGAAATCTATCTATAGCAGGGGTCGGCAACCTTTTAACTAAGGGGTGCCAGTTTTCATCTATATAACATTTTGCGTGCTAATATAGGTACTTACTACAACTAAAATTAACAAAAATTAACTTAAAATATTGCTTTTAGAAGGTTTAATTACAAAAAAATTTTAACATTTAACAAATAATTTTATTATACTAGTCCTAGGACCTAGTGTGAACCCTGTGCTTGAAGTTCTTTAGAGAGTTTTCTTATATCCGGTTCATGTCTGGTTATTTTCAGTGTCACACATGCTTCCGACTTGTCTGTTGTCAGCCTGCTTCGGTACGGGTTTAAAATCACTCTCATATGGGAAAAAAGTTGTTCACAGATATAGGATGATCCGAAAGCTGTAAGCATGGCAAACGCTACTTTCTTAAAACAAATAAATTTCTCTGGTAAACTCATCCAACAACTGAGTTTGAATGGTTCTGGCAGTCACCTTCTAATACCCTTCTTAATTCTACAATTTTCGTGTTCCATAACTCGGAGCTTTTAAATTCAATGTATTGAAGATCAAAATCATTAATGTCCATCCATGAGAAAAGAGATATGTCAAAGCAACTGCTGGAAAAATCCATTAAATCTGGTTTGATTAAAAAAGCGAACCTAGGACCATGTTTATCAAAATCCTGACCCCTCTCGATAAACTCCTCATTTAAATTAGTCATATATTTAAGAATTTCGTCTATTAGTGCACCATCGTCGACACTGGATATATAAGTTTTTAAATTTGAAAAATATTTTTATATGTGTTTGTAGTAATATCGCTGATAAATAAATCTATTTTAAATTTGAATGATTTCCAGGATTCGTATAAATCCAGAACTGTTTTGCCTGAACCTTGTAACTTTAAGTTGAGTTCACTGAGATGGTTTGTAATATCAGTAAGAAACATTAACATACAGATCCAGTTCTTATCTTCTAGTTCAGGATAAGCATCCACTTGATTTTTTTCCAACAAGAACGATTTAATTTCGCCCAGACATTGCACAAATCTAGAGTGCACTTTACCACGGCTGAGCCAGCGCACATTATTGTGTAATGGTATATCTGAATATGCACTTTCTAATTGAAATGTCGTTGAACACTAGATGTCCGGAAAACTACGCTTTCCCGACATTAGGACACAAATGGCCCGATCGTTTTGCTGTACAAAGTCGTAATCTGTTGTCCATGAAGTTTGAAATGATCGAACGTCTACCTTCTGTTTTCTTCGCGGCCATAACGCAACGTAATTTTAATTTTTAACTTTTCGAATATTGACTGGAACGGATGTTACTTCTATACTAAATGCTCCAAACGTGTAGCCGCTTGCTATAATATAGACAAAAAATAATGTTTCCAGAAAATTCCAATAATTACGTTTATTAAATTTCTTAGAACAAAAATTATTATCTACAACGCGCCCATTGCAATCAAAGGGCCGCCGCCTAGAAGTTAAATCTAACAAAAACTAAAGTTCGGCAATATAAAAAGAGTTGCGGCGCGCGTCGGAACGATTGAAGTCAAGTCAAACAAAAAACCGCCTTATAGCGGCTCTTTTGATCTGAATTTGAGGACATTTATTTGTGTTTTTGCCTAGGCTTATATTTTGAGGGTTGCCGTCTTCAATACTTGCCGAAATTAAAGCCAAACCAATGCATTCAGTAAAATTATAAATTACAAAATATATGTTTTGTAGTTTTTGGTAATAATACCTAGTGACCTATATAATATATCGTTTTTGTTTGTATCGTTAAAGTAATACTGTCTTCGATTATTTACTTAATTTCGAGACATGTCACAGATTGCAGAATTAATATGTAAATTTTGAATAGGTACGCGTGCCATTCAAAATTGCTTGGCGTGCCAGAAATGGCACGCGTGCCATAGGTTGCCGACCCCTGCTCTATAGTAGGATACAAATAATTCGCTAATTTTAAATCGATATAAAATACAGCTCATATCAGATTATGTGATATAAAAACTGTCCAGGAATTTAATACAAGTAAAATTTAATCAGCTGATAGTGAAATACTTGACCTTGCATTACAAAGCTGGATTTTTTTCTGTGGCAATCCACTCGATTAGTTATATCGTTTTATAATACAATATTAGGCGTAGTTTAAATACATCTCCATAAGCAATATAAATTCCTGAACATAGCACACGTGAATCTTATAAAAATGTTAATAACTAAGGATTATTTTAAATAAAACTAGTGTGTTCTGAGTGTAAAAAATATTTGTCCGCGACGCCGGTTAAAGTATACGCGAACAGACAAGTAAAATGTGGCCGATGTTCGGGAGAGAATGACGATGGTGTGCTGTCTTCGCTGTACCAAACGGTAATGGAATATCTAGAATTTCCCTTGTATTAATTCGTATGATTGGATGCAAAAAATATTATCTCACCATCACACGATACCGCACGAAGAACTTTGTAAGGGAAAAAAATATACTGTCCAAAATGTAAAGGTTTTAGAGGTGACTGTTACAACTTTATCAAACATGTAGAACTTACACACCCAAAAATAGTTCTGCAAACGCAAAATTTTGTACTCAACTTGGATAAAGATTATGAATTTTTATACTTTTATTATAATGACAGTTTACTAGTGAGCATATTTGGCAGGTACGATAATACATTAAAAAAATTATTTATCAATATGAGCTGTGCAGGTCAATCCCTACGAAAGACACAGTATAAAATTATGCTCTTCTCAACTGAAAATACTTTAGTCGATGAAACTGCACCACTACTATGCTCAGAAATGTCAAAGCCGACAAACAATGGTAATGTGAAACTTGGAATTTCACAAGAAAAGTATCCAAATGCGTGGCTGTTTTGCAATTTGTTCTCACTGAAGACCCAGCCTTAATTTTGCCAAACCCAAACAATTATTTGAACTATCGAGGTAACCAAGCAACTATTAACTATATAATTACAAATGTGAGTGAATTAAATGAAACACATCACTTTGGTGCCCGTCTTTTTTCTAAATGTCATTATGTAAATAATATACCATGGAAAATAGTAGTAAGAAAATCAAAAGTTACGGAAAAATATTTTTTTGGGATATTTTTGAAATGTAACAAAAATTTTACGGAAGATACTAATTATAGAGTGCAATCATCTTTTACACTTTTGTCTTGTGTTTTAAGAAGAAATGCGACCAAAAGTTCGACAAAGCCAGACCTATATAATAAGAAAACCACCTCTTGGGGATTTGATCAATTTTTAGAATGGGATACATTTACAAGACCTGAAAATGGATACATTCATAATGATAGCATTACAGTCAAGTTAGATATAAAAAATTCTAAAAAATATATAACGATTCTACAAATAAAGAATCACAAGCAGAGTTTAAACCATTATGTGGATGCAAGCAGTAATGATTTTTAAGTTTTTCTTGCTTATTGTTACAGATACGTTATAATTTTCAAACTTTTGTGTCAGTAATATAATTAGTTTTTAGTCTAAGTCAGGGGTCGGCAAAGTATGGCACGAGTGCCATCTCTGACACGCCAAGCAATTTTGAATGGCACGCGTACCTATTCAAAGTTTACACATTAATTCTGTAATCTGTAACATGTTTCGAAATAAAGTATATAATCGAAGACAGTATTACTTTAACGATACAAACAAAAACGATATATTATATAGGTCACTAGGTATTATTACCAAAAACTACAAAATATATATTTTGTAATTTATAATTTTTACTGAATGCATTGGTTTGGCTTTAATTTCGGCAAGTATTAAAGATGGCCAAGCCTCAAAATATAAGCCTAGGCAAAAAACACAAATAAACGTCCTCAATTCAGATCAAAAAGAGCCGCTATAAGGCGTTCCGACGCGCGCCGCAACTCTTTTTATATTGCCGAACTTTAGTTTTTTGTTAGATTTAACTTCTAAGCGGTCCTTTGACTGCAATGGGCGCGTTGTAACTAATAATTTTTGTTCTAAGAAATTTAATAAACGTAATTTATTGGAATTTTCTGGAAACATTATTTTTCTATATACAGCAAGCGGCTACACGTTTGGATCATTTAGTATAGAAGTAACATCCGTTTCAGTTAAGGGTCGTCGAAAAGTTTAAAAATTAAAATTACGTTGCGTTATGGCCGCGAAGAAACAGAAGGTAGACGTTCGATCATTTCAAACTTCATGGACAACAGATTACGGTTTTGTACAGCAAAACGATCGGGCCATTTGTGTCCTATGTCGGAAAAGCGTAGTTTTCCGGACATCTGGTGTTCAACGACATTTCCAAATAAAACATGAATCGTCATGATAACGCTGATAAAAGGGAGGCAATACAAAGAGCAAGTAAACAATACGAGAAACAGTCAACATTCTTTAGCAAAGTTTTCCAAGAAAAAAATCAGGTAACTGAATGCAGTTTCAAAATTGCACAATCGTTGGCACAAAAGGGTAGGCCGTTCACTGACGGAGAATTTATGAAGCAAACGTTTTTGAGTACTGGCGAGATTTTTATTCGACGACTTGCCCAATAAGGATACGATATTGGCCAGGATTAGGGATATACCGGCATCAGCGCGGGCCATCGAGAGACGAATTACCGAAACGACACAAAATGTCCAAAAACAGCAGAGAGACGCTATCAAACGGAGTTTTGTATTTAGTGTAGCATTGGATGAAAGTGTCGATATTAATGACATTGCCCGTCTGGCAATCGTTGCGCGATACTTCGATGATGGCAGTGTGTATGAAGAGCTGATTTGTCCGCTTCCATTGCAGGGAACTACAAGAAGAGAGGATATATTTTCAGAATTTGTTAAACATTTTGAAAAGCGGAACATTGATTTAAATAACATTTTTTGCGTAACGACAGATGACGCTCCTGCTATGATTGGGAGACATAAAGGATTTATTTCCCTTCTTATTGAACGCATGGGTCGATCAGTTTTGAATTTTCATTGCATAATTCACCAAGAGAGTTTGTGCGCTAAAATCTCCGCTGGAAGTTTAAAATCCGTGATGGATAGGGTGGTTAAAATAGTTAACTACATTGTCGGTCGTTCTTCACTGATCAATAGACAATTTAAGGCGTTTTTCTGCAGGAATTAGAAAGTGCATATTCAGATATACCATTGCATAATAATGTGCGCTGGCTCAGCGTGGAAAGTGCTCTCTAGATTTGTGCAATGTCTGGGCGAAATTAAATCGTTCTTGTTGGAAAAAAATCAAGTGGATGCTTATCCTGAACTAGAAGATAAGAACTGGATCTGTAAGTTAATGTTTCTTACTGATATTACAAACCATCTCAGTGAACTCAACTTAAAGTTACAAGGTTCAGGCAAAACAGTTCTGGATTTATACGAATCCTGGAAATCATTCAAATTAAAAATAGATTTATTTATCAGCGATATTACTACAAACACATATAAATATTTTCCAAATTTAAAAACTTATATATCCAGTGTCGACGACGGTGCACTAATAGACGAAATTCTTAAATATATGACTAATTTAAAAGAGGAGTTTATCGAGAGGGGTCAGGATTTTGATAAACATGGTCCTTTTTTTATCAAACCAGATTTAATGGATTTTTCCAGCAGTTGCTTTGACATATCTCTTTTCTCATGGATGGACATTAATGATTTTGATCTTCAATATATAGAATTTAAAAGCTCCGAGTTATGGAACACGAAATCTGTAGAATTAAGAAGGGTATTACAAGGTAACTGCCAGAACCATTCAAACGAAATACTCAGTTGTTGGATGAGTTTATTTGTTAAATGTTAAATTTTTTTTGTAATTAAACCTTCTAAAAGCAATATTTTAAGTTATTTTTTGTTAATTTTAGTTGTAGTAAGTACCTATGTCGGCATGCAAAATGTTGTATGGACGAAAACTGGCACTCCTTAGTTAAAAGGTTGCCGACCCCTGGCCTAAGTTAACTTGTGGTTAAATTATATCTTCATAAACGCTGGTACTTTCCATTTTGATCATATATTTGATTTTAGATTAACACAACCATAGTCTTAAAGTAACTCAGTCAAAAAGTGTAAAATTTGCAACACCGAGTTAGTCAGGACCCAAAGTACAACTATTAAGAATTTGTTATTAGTATAAGTAAGCATTTATAATATTTTTTTGTTGTTAAAAATGGGCGTTTAAAATCAAATTTTCTATAACAAATGTTGTTACAGAAAATGTTAAACAATAATTTAGTAAAATTAAAGAAACTACTTTTGGATTTTTAAATCTTAATTATCTACTTTAGTTTTTTTAAAAAAAAAAACGTTATTAAAATTTCATTATTAAGTAGTTAGAATTAAGTTTGTAGACTTTATGTTTAAGAGTTATTTTTCAATATTTTCTCTACTAATTTAAACGTTTTTATTTATAGGATTATAAAAAGTTAATAAAAATGTAGTTATTGATGTATAATTATTAAAATATTGTTAAGAACGCCTTTGATTTATAAGAAAAATTTATCCATTTGTGGTAATTTTTTATAACAATTGCTAAGTTAGCAACATCCCTAATTAACAGCAGAACAGAGCTTGAGTGACTGAAAAATCCCTTTAGTGCTTCACACCACCTTATGGGATTACTTTTTTGTCCGTTTAGTGCTTTACACCTTTTTAGTGTTCCGTACGCAACACTTATGAGATCACTTTGGTGACCGTCTGTCTGTCGCATCCGATTTTCTCCAAAACTATTTGACATAGAAAGCTGAAATTTGGCACAAATATAGGAATTGATGGCCAAATCAGAGCCGTATAGTTCTGAAGTTAAATTCTGACTTAAGAGGTGAAAAAAAGTCATCGAGTGGGTTGTCAAATAAAAGCTTGTGAAAACACGAGCTCAAAAGTATTTATGATGTAATATTTGTGCACGCTTTTCTTTGTATTATTTTTTAAAAATGCTCAAAAATCGCTATCCTCCCCTATCTCGAAAAGCACTGATCAAAAAAACTTTGAAAAACTTCTGGAACAATCTTCATAAAGTGTAGATTAAGCGAAAATTATCACGAGTGCATTACGTTTGATAATTTATCTGCTATATAAAAAAAATTGGAAACCATATGACTTGACAATATGGTGAAGGTTTTGTTAATATACTTTTCAGTACATTACTGCTCCCATGGCGAGACAAAAGAATTTTATTTTGTTTGTTTATAATTAAACAAATATTTAAGTAGTAAATAAACTCCTGGACAAAATTAACGCAACAATCTGAAAATTAATTTATCTTTTTCTTATGTCAGTTTTAAAGTTTATCGAGTATTTGAATAGTAGGCTATGCATATTTTGTTTCGTTGTTCATGACAGAAATCAAAACAATTCGTTTAGATTTACAGGTTTAAAGAATTTTTTAGAAGATAAACAATTTTCTGTAATAATGCGATAGATTTTCTTTAAAAGTAAGCTTATAAATTGTTCCCTTTTTCAAAGTAATATGTTTCTGTGGTATTCTCGACCCCGAAGAATTAGATAAATGAATCGAACAAGGAATTTAACTGAACACGAGGTAGTGCGAGCCTCAATTTTATTGGACGAGGGATATTGTCAGAGTTATGTTGCCAATTTGTTAGGCAAACATCGTTCCACAATAAGTCGTATGGTAAGACGCTTGAATGAAGTAGGAACTTATTCTAGAAGGCTAGGGCAAGGGCGAAAACGATGCACTAGCGACCTAGATGAACGTTTTATAAGACAATATGCTTAAAGAAACAGGACTGTCACTAGTTCTATAATAAGAAACGAACTCGAAGCTGTTCGCAATGTCACAATTTCTTCTAAAACAGTTAGAAGACGTTTAAATGAAGCTGGATTAAACAGTAGGAGACCAGCCACTGCGCCCTTGCTTACTAGAGAGAACAGAGTTGCCAGGTTACGTTTTGCTCGAAATCACTGGTCTGTGGATGATTGGAAACAAGTTTTCTTCACAGATGAAACTAGGGTTAGTCTAAAACATCAAGATGGTCGTGAGCGAGTATGGCGAAGACCAGGAGAAAGGTTTGCTCCTTGCAATATCTCTGCAAGGATTCCATTCGGCGGTGGCTCTGTTATGTTCTGGGGTGGCATCTGCTTTGATGCTCACACAGAGTTAGTTCCTGTCCGTACGAGATCCATGAATGCTGACTACTATCTTGAGAATATTGTAATAGAACATGTGATGCCTTTCGGTCATTTTGTGGGGCCCAATTTCCTGTTTATGCAAGACAACGCTCGGCCTCACGTGACTAGGGAGGTACTCGATTATCTTAACCAAGTTGATATACCGATTATGCAATGGCCACCAAAAACCCGGATCTGAATCCGATAGAACATGTATGGGATCACCTTAAGAAAAATGTGAAACGTCATATACCTACACCTAGAAACCTGAGGGAACTTGAAAATGCAGTTATCACAGAATGGGAGCAAATTCCTCAAGATTTTATCCAAAATTTAATTAGAAGCATGCCTAGGCGCATAAACGCTGTCATCCGAAGTAGAGGAGGCAACACACGCTACTAGTGTCCCAGTTACACCATTAATTTTGCTACTAGTGTTCCATTTTATTTTTTTCATTATTACATAATTTCAACGATTTTGTTATTAGGTCTTAAGAATAATTTTAATTCGAATCTTATAGAGAAATTTGGTAGCTAATTCACTTTTAAAGTATCCGAATAAGTTTTTTCTAACTTTTAGTGTAACCAATGTTCATAAAAAATTATTAAAATTAATTCATTATAGAGATTTGTATGATTTAATATACTGTTACGTTAATTTTGTCCAGGTGTGTATTTCTTGTAAATTTTTATTACTAGATTCTAGAGTAAGCTGGATTGATTTATCGACTATTAGGTAGCTAAGATGCTATAACTATTATATATTACTGACTAAGAAAAAAACGTGAAATTACATATTGGATCTTATATATGTGTCAGGGACCTAATAAACATAGCCTAGGTAAAGATTTTATTTTATTTTAAAAGCAATCACTAACTGCGCAAGTCCGGCTTGCACTTGACCGTTTTTTTTTCGGTTTGATAGCAACGTACTTCAAGCTTAGTAAAATGATTATCTTATGACTGGCTCTGCCAGAATAAATTGAAATTAAACGCTAGTAAAACAAATTGTAAGGTAATGGATTCAAGGGAAGATTTTTTGTGAGAATAGCACGCGTGCTGCACGGAAATCCCTAAAGTACTACAGGAGAAACGCGTGTGCAAAACAAGCGATTCACGAGGCTCTTGAATCGCTGTAAATTGTACTCCGTGGAAAAATGATGAGGTTCTCCATAAAAAAGACTGCTTGAAAAGGGTTATACGAGGAGTGACAAGCTGAACTTCATACAGTTGTGAATGAAGAATTAGCGCGATGAAAATACTTGTAGAATTTGTTGTTGAATTGTAAATTTTATTCCGATTTAGGCTTAGTTGTATCTGTACATGGTACTCCTATTAATTTGTAGGTGAAATGAAGTATTCAGAGATGGTATTAGACCAAGAATTAAGTTTTTTGGAGCATTTCAAATATTAATGTTAAAAAATTGACAAAAAATTAGGTTGTTCAACGCGGATCTTTGCATGTGTCTTTTGATGGACTCAAACTAACTATGACTACTGACGTTTTTTCCGCATTTCAACTATGGTGTGTTTCTACTAATTTCATGTACAGATAGACATCGCGAGACTGTAGATACAGCAGTTAGGCTGCAACAGGTATATTTTCGTGGAGGGAATGCTGCGCTCTCTTAATTGGTTAAATGTCAGACAGTATATTATTAAAGCCAACCTTATTTTAATTTATAAAAACCGACCAAGTGCAAGTCGGACTTGCGCAATTAGTATTCCGTACATTGATTGCTTTTAAAATAAACATTTTTGTTACGGAAGTATAAAATGAACAATGACTTCACAAAATAAACTCCAAATGAGTTCTCAACAAGGTTTGTTTTCGATCTTTGTTGAAAACTGATGACCTTGAATTTTTTTTTTTTTTTATATGCCAGATAGATTTCACGACCCCACAAAAAGACGAAAGTTCATTACCACGAACCAAAATACGTGTATCTGGTGTATTTTTCGACGCTGAATTTGAATCCGTAGTTAAAAAAAAGATTTTTCGTGTCATTTCTTTTTTGGCCTAAAAAATCCTTGCTTTACATCTAGTTTTTGTAGTTTGTGCGCTTAGGGAGCTTCAGTAACAACTCGAGGTTTAACGGAACGTAAAGTATTAGGATTGTTATAAATTGTTCTGTTGTAGGGAAGGTTCACTTCTTGAAAAGACATTTGTATGGCTACGGTATAATACAAAATAATTTGCATTTTGCCTTGTTGTTGACAGGGAGTTCACGTGCTCATGTGCTCCTATAGAGGAGCGTCCACTGGTAATAATTAGAGACCGGATTATATGCATTTATATATTTTCATATGCATTTGCATATTTAGACCATTCTCACCGATTATTGCATATTTTACCCAAAATCTAGTAATGATGCATATTTTCCCTATATTTACAATATTGCAATTGAATTGCTCAGGGTATTGTTAATGTCGCCGTCTGGAACCGATCTTATCGCCGGAACATTACCTGCAATAGTCTAAACATCGATTAGGTTATAGTGCCAAGGGAATACCCAAAATTACGACGGTATTTTATTCCTTTGTTTATTGGTCGCGATATTAATGATAAGTAGTTAGTTTCTAAAAATATTTGTTTGAGCGTGGATTAAATAAACAATTTTAGCGAAGACGAATTTTTATTTTAAAACAAGATATCAGTTTTAACATTATTGTTGACGCGCTTGCATTAGTGTAAGCTTTTTGCAATTTTTAACGTGTTGTGTTAAACTTTAACGTGTACCATGCCCGTTTGGAAATGTAAATAAACTGATTTCATCAGCAAAGAAAGTATTTCTTAAGGCACCTGCTCAGAATAACGCCTATAAAGAAAAACTGCCAAATGGGCCTTTACTTCCCGAACCAGTGGTAACTCGATGGGGAACATGGATTGAAGCTGTACTATTTTACAATGAACATTTTGAGGCCATCAAAGGTGTAGTAAATGACTTCGATAGTGCAGAGGCTATGGCAGTTCGTCAATCCAAGGAAGTATTTAACGATTCTGATATTAAAAAAAAACATAGCTTTGATTAGCCCTCACTTTTCCCACATACCTGCGGGTATTAAAAAGCTTGAAACTCGAGGTTTGGCGTTGACCGATTCAATTCAGTTAATGAATAAAATCCGTCAAATAAACTCCACATTGCCAGATGTATTCCCGCGTAGAGTAAAAGAAACGTTTGAAAAAATTTTGTGCAATAACCCAGGCTTTGAACCTTTGTGTCAAATTGATAGTTTTATTAATGGGACGGGTGAACTTTTGCCAGAAACAACGGTCTTTTTCCACTTATAAAAATATTTTAAGTCATCGAAGACACAATCTTACTACCCAACATTAGGAACAATACCTTATTGTTTACGTGTACAAGAATACAAATGTTAAATAATTTTAAAAAATGTAAAATAATTGTTAATTAAATTTAAACATCGTCGATAACTTGTTAATTTTATGCTAATTTTGAAATAAAAAACTAAAAATTACTACTTTTATTATTATTTAATACTGCATATTTTGACTATTTTCATGCATATTTTAAGCATTTTTCATGCATATTTGCATGTATATTTCAAGATTTTTGTGTTGCATATAATCCGGTCTCTAGTAATAATGTAATGACACTTAATGAAGTTTGAAAAATGGTAGATATTTTTAGTGTTCCGTACGAAACTCTTATAAGATCACTTTGGTGCCTGTCTGCCTGTCTCTCTGTCACACCCGATTTTCTCCGAAACTATTTGTCATAGAAAGTTGAAATTTGGCAATAATATAGGAATTGATGGCCTCATCAAAGCCGTGTAGTTTTGAAAGTTAAATTTTGACTTAAGGGGTTAGTTTTAGGGGTGAAATCGGAAGTGAAAAAAAAATTTTTTTTTACACACACTCGATGACCTACTGGTCATCGAGTGTGGTGTCGAATGAAAGCTTGTGAAAACACGAGTAAAAAATATATATGTAATGTAATACTTGCTCACACTTTTTTTTGTATTATTTTTAAAAAATCGCGAAAAATCGCTGTCCCCCACCTTATCTCGAAAAGTACTGATCAAAAAATTTTGAAAAAATTCTGGAATATTCTCCAGGGGGTGTAAATTGAACGAAAATTGTCACGAGTGCATTACCTTTAATAATTTATCTGGTATATAAAAAAAAACAAAAATTTCAAGGTCATCAATTTTCAGTAAAGATTGGAAAACAAACTTTGTTGAAAACTCATTTGGGGTGTGTTTTGTGAAGTCACTGATCATTTTATACCACCGTAACAACATTTTTATTTTAAAGGCAATCGACGTACGGAACACTAATTGTGCAAGTTCAACTTGCACTTGACTGGTTATTTAGTCTAAAAAAGAAAATATGCACTCAAACCACAGCAAGCTATTTCTATTAATTAAACCAAAATCCACCCTTATAGGGGGTGAAAAGTACCTCTAAAACTTAAATAACGCACGTGAATTTAAATAACATGTACAAAGGGCTAATTCTTGGAGCTCTTTAGACAAAATATCTGAATCTGGTGTGACAACCAGACGTTACTCTTAAAGGGTTGACATTCGCCCCTATAGGATGTAAAAACCACCCCCACCTACGAAGGTAGTCATAAGTTTCAAAAACGACGAAAAAAATCAGGCTAGGAGGAGGGAAGTATCCCCTGGGATTGATGGCTCTTAGAAGTGAAGGATGGACAAATACAGTCTGTCTTTTCTTTTTCTCAGATACTAGAACTTCTAAGATCCATCAATCCCAGGGGGTAGTTCCTCCCCCCCTCCTAGGGATGATTTTCGACCTTATTAGGAAGATGATCTAGTTGTCTTGAATGTTTGGCACAATGAGATAAGAGTACTTAATCCTTTCCGAATTCCAATAGCATCCATGTGCATCATTAGAGCGTAGGGGTAGGTTCTACCACCTTCTAAGGGCAGTTTATAGTCGTGTATAGGTGTTTTAAGCGAGTCTACTTCATATTTGTTCACCCTCTCTAAAACTACAAAAGCCTGAACGTTTTTCGTTGTTATTGAAACTTATGAGAAACCTCTGTAGGTGGGGGTGGTTTTTACATCCCGTAAGAGTGAGTCTCGACCCTTTAATGTTTGGTTGTCATACCAGATTCAGATATTTTGTCCTAAGAGCTACAAGAATTT